>JAFBJZ010000848.1:0-639120 GCA_016785225.1 Psettodes erumei | reverse complement strand
TTCATAAAACACTATTCTGTGATGTTCTGATGCGTTTTTGAGACAAATAAAAATTTTTGATTTTTTGACTTTTTCGTAGACCGCGGGTATGAATTTTTTTTGGTTTTCATGACATGCCAAAATATGACCCTTTTTCATTTCTAACACATAATATGCTATGGAGTGTTCATAAAACACTATTCTGTGATGTTCTGATGCGTTTTTGAGACAAATAAAAATTTTTGATTTTTTGACTTTTTTTCAAGACCGCCATGGTATGACTTTTTTTGAGTTTTTCATGACATGCCAAAATATGACCCTTTTTTCATTTCTAACACATCATATGCTATGGAGTGTTCATAAAACACTATTCTGTGATGTTCTGATGCGTTTTTGAGACAAATAAAATTTTTTTGATTTTTTGACTTTTTCGAAGACTTGAGTTTTCATGACATGCCAAAATATGACCCTTTTTTCATTTCTAACACATCATATGCTATGGAGTGTTCATAAAACACTATTCTGTGATGTTCTGATGCGTTTTTTTAGAGAAAATAAAACTTTTTGATTTTTTGACTTTTTTTTCAAGACCGCGGGTATGAATTTTTTTTTAGTTTTCATGACATGCCAAAATATGACCCTTTTTTCATTTCTAACACATCATATGCTATGGAGCATTCATAAAACACTATTCTGTGATGTTCTGATGCGTTTTTGAGACAAATAAAAATTTTTGATTTTTTGACTTTTTCGAAGACCGCGGGTATGACATTTTTTAGGATTTCATGACATGCCAAAATATGACCCTTTTTTTTCATTTTCTAACACATATATATGCTATGGAGTGTTCATAAAACACTATTCTGTGATGTTCTGATGCGTTTTTGAGACAAATTAAACTTTTTTTGTTTTTTGACTTTTTCGAAGACCGCGGGTATGACTTTTTTTTGAGTTTTCATGACATGCCAAAATATGACCCTTTTTTTCATTTCTAACACATAATATGCTATGGAGTGTTCATAAAACACTATTCTGTGATGTTCTGATGCGTTTTTGAGACAAATTAAACTTTTTGATTTTTTGACTTTTTTTTTGACTTTTTTCAAGACATGACCGTGGTATGACATTTTTTTTGAGTTTTCATGACATGCCAAAATATGACCCTTTTTTTTTCTAACACATATGCTGCTATGGAGTGTTCATAAAACACTATTCTGTGATGTTCTGATGCGTTTTTGAGAGAATTAAACTTTTTTTTTTTGATTTTTTGACTTTTTTCAGAAGACCGCTGGTATGACTTTTTTTGAGTTTTTTTCATGACATGCCAAAATATGACCCTTTTTTTTTCTAACACATCATATGCTATGGAGTGTTCATAAAACACTATCCTAATTTTTTTTTTCATTTCAACACTAGACCAAGACATACAAACAAAACAAACAAGCAAACAAATAGACTGAGGCAAAACTAAACCTCCCCTGTGGCGGTAATAATACTTTACAGAATTAACAGAAATACTCAACTCACATATGACTGCACAAATAATTGTCATTTTTTGTGTTCCTTTAGACTAACTTATAACCCTGGTTCAGATCTTAATGTGAACTCAAATCCTACCCCAACACTTCGACCTTTTGACTTTTTGTAGCCACAACACATTCTATACGCTTTGAACTTACTAAGATTCTGTTCTCAAATACAAGTATCAATTGCACAATGGAAAATAATTTGCATTACAAGTAAAGGCCTCGCATTCAAAATGGCAAAAAGAACAGAAGTACTGTCGGCAAATGCAGTCATATTTTATAAGATCAGCTTATATTTAAGATGAACTCTTTAACTTGAAGCAAGATGATATGAAGTATGAAATAAATTTAGTGTGGTAAAAGGTATGATATAGTATAGTGTACCTCAAAATTGTATTTTAGTACATTAGTTGAGCAAACAATAATTCATCAGCCCTCCACTAATCAGTATTGTATTACCTACATACACTTTGACCAAAATGAGGTAAAAAAAAATACAGTACAGGCTGAGGTTTTGAGTCTTGTGGATTAAAAGAGGACAAGATATCATTTTCAAGAGTTTTAATAATTTACTAAAAAAGAGTGTAAAAGTAACAGATCTTTCCCACTCAAGTGGATCTGTTTGATATTCAAAGTGATGAGAGATGTAACATTTTTTTTTTTTGCAAACTTGCCCTCATCTGTACATTCGTGTACACTCACTTAGGTTGGCTATAATTAAATGAGTTCTGCACAGTATTTATATATATATATAAGCTCACAGCAAAAAAATATTTGATATGAATCACTTGAAAAGTAAACCAACCAGCATGAAATGTACAGCTTTAAGAAATTAAAAAAAAAACACAGCTGAAAAGTGTATATACAAACATGCTAGGAATCTAACAAAGAGCAGACTGAGTGCAGCTGCAGAGACAGGCCTTTCTAATGGTTCGCTTGACATCATTTAGGAGAGCCAATGAAATAAAACATCACTTAAATATTTAATTACCTTGCAATGTTCAAATATCATGGTTGTCTATTGCCTATTTCAAGTTTTTTTAGCAGAAGAGGATAACTTTATAAATATACAGTATGCTGTATCTTCTGCATCAATTAGTTTAATTTAAACATTTAAATAAAAAGCTAAAATGTTCAGTATCTGTAGAAAATAAAAAAGAACAACTCAAATGCATTTTCTTTGATAAATGTTCATACTGTGTCCATTTCTTAAGAGATGGTTGTGTCCACCCTTAACATTAAGTGCCTGCTTGGAAGAGGTAATATATATTTATGTATATACATATATATCAAATTCTATGACATGATATAATTTGTATAAATATGCCATCTTTACAATTGCATTGAAATGACAAATTTTATTTCAGATCCCAAGACAATTAACAGTCAATAGGGAAAAAGGCCTTGTTTAATTTTCTCATTTTCTTGTTTTAAATATTAAAAATAAGTCTCAATTCTTTGCAAATGTATGACATTATAAACACCACTTCTGTTTTAACTGGTCAAATATTTTTTCCATTGTGTTCTTATCTACAACACTGGAAGGAGAGGAAAAAAAGTGCCATTTTCAAATGCTCCCTCTTTGGAGTAAATTAGGACGTTGCCCCCTTTTCAGAGTAAAGGTAAAGGTTTCATCAACCGACTGCAAGTTCGAAGAAGCTCAACAGTGCAGCTCTGTACAAAAATGTAAAAACACCATTAACACACCATTGTTGTAACAAAGCCATGGGTTTTGTTGTCATGCCACTTTGCTGGTTGTACAATATAGAGTCACGTGGCCCTGCACAGATTCCCTTTTCACAGGTGAACAGAGTTTCTGTTATCCACAGATGCTTCAAATGTCGCTAAGAAGTGTAGGCCATGTGGACCATTATAATGCTGTTTTTATCTGGAGAAAGTTAATGTGATATGTCAGTAAAATGGGCATAGTTAGATAGATCCATCTGTTTCTTCCTCAGAAAGCACCAACTAGCACAAAGCCAGCTTTTGAAGGTACAAACTGGATATGCATGGAGTCACTGTGAACCACAGTTATCGTTCTGAACATTTCGCTCTTCTTATTATTAATTACATTCCAGGCCTGGGGAATTCCATTAAATCCATAGCTACCCAAAACAAAAGAAGAGTTCTGGTGCTCTCTGCTGCCCAGAAGGAGGAAGTGTAGGCACAGAGGAAAAAAAGGTGACTGTCAGTCCCCCCGAGAGATGTCCTTGAAGACTTGTGTGGCTAAAGCATGTTCAGGATGGCATTGTACATTTGGATCAGTACAGCCAGGTGGACAGGCAGGCAGGATTGGCGGTCTTGGGTGGCAGGGGTACATGTCAGCCAGGACAGGGCGTTGTACTGCTCCAATACAAACCTATATTTGAAAGTTAAACAATTCTATATTGGACAATTTGTACAAAATCTTTGACATTTTGAAAACATTCTAGATGATATATAATTCTATTCTATTCCTTTCTAATTATTTATGATTCTCAAGGTTCATCAATTTAATAATGTGTTAAGTAATTACCTGAGCACATCAGAGGTGGTCTTTGAATCTAAGGGGTGAGGGGTCCTCTTAGTCTTGTCTGAAACCAGTTCATCTGACTGGGCTATGGAGATGTGGTGGTGGAGAGACGCCTGAAGTGAAGAGGAAGAGGGCACACTGAAATATGAAACATGCTTGGCTCGAGTAAGCAGCCGTGTCCCTCTTTAATGTATATCAAATATACTTAAATATAAAGTAAAATAAAAGCATTTCTGTGTACATTCCTGATGAAATAAAATACTTCTTTTCATCTCATCTCATCTCATTATGTTTTTCTTTCAAATCAAATGAGCTCTACAGTGAGTCACGTGCTCTCTCTCTCTCTCTCACCAGCACATACACATATCTACACACACACACAGTGTTTGGAGTACCTTGAGAAAGAGTGGACACTGTTTCTCAGCCTGTGGGCATGAGGCCCAGAACCAGTGAGGGAGTCCGTTTGCTTGTGCCGTGGAGACATAGTAACCCAGAGCCAGCGGCTGCTGCTTCAGCTCCTCCGGTGGATTGTCCCTGGACAACAAGCGCTCTCCCTGGCTCTAAACACACAAAGGAGAAAGCCAGCAGTTAATTATAACCTTTTATTGGTGGTCCTAACAAATCCTGGGTCATGGCCTGTCTCATTTATTCTTTCATAAACCCTTCTATTCTAAGCATCTGCACTGGAATGGGTGGGTTGCTGTCCTTAAACAAGAAAATGTGAACACTTGATGTTCATGATAAATGCATGAAAGCTTGAAAAGAGTGCTGGTGAAAACTGTCTATTAAAGTTAATAATATTGCATACATGCATTCACAAGAAGATCCCCTTTAGATATACTGTGGTTCAGTGACTATCAAGCAATTATTATTGGTTTTTGAACCTATAATTATTTTATGTCAAGTCATATATTTGTAGGTTATGGTATGAAATTGTTGTAGATCAAAGGAGGATCAAAACTTTAACAAACAAACCTCTGTTTAACCTTTATTAGGTGAGAAGAGTTTTTTATGCAAAAGAACAACATATGTATTTGCATTTTCTCCCTGTAGGGTATATTGAAGTAATGATACACGCCACATGCAACTAACATATTTAACCTACAACTTGCCACTGTAAAGCTATACTTTGCCTGGGCTGTTCCCACAGTTTGTCAGTGCTGTATAAAATGTGATAATATAGGTTGTCAACACATCGCTCCTCCCCGTGCCTCCGAGACAAAATTCCTCCACCTCTGTTATCTTTGGCCAAACACTGATTCTCATTTGAGACTGCAAAGTGTTGAGTGTCAATAAGGACTGCAGATTGCAACTTTCATGCTTCAATGTGCAAAATCAAATCTGAACCTGAAGAGGTATGCATTTTAATTCCACCAAATTAGTCCTGTAACGAGCAACGAAAACATGAAAAGTCTATAGATCATATCGTGAGTTCTGTGCGACCACAATATTTTTTTTAATTCAGTGTTCAGTGTTTAACTTTTTTGAGGTAAGTTAGATTGAGCAGATAGGCCATTCACTCTCTGTGAAATTATTACATTTCCTTTTCAGGGACAAAGCAGCAGAAAAGTCCACTTTCCTTCTTTGAAAGCAATGATCAAATGGTAATGTGTAAATACAGTAGCATGATTGTGCTCACAATGGTGGCAGGCCATTTTGTTCCTTTGTTACAGGGTGTTATTTTCTAGAATGATTGTGTCCACCAGTCACTGACTCACTCTGGTATGCTGGAAATGTGATCCAATTCCCATCCCAGATGGAGAGCCAGGTGAGGGCACGGGAGAGGTGTTGGGGGAAGGGTGGAGGTTCCCTGTGATTAGCATCATGTCGTGACCAATGTCGTTCTCCAGTTCATCAGGAAAGGGCAGATCAAACATATCATCTGAGATGGTGACAAAAACAAAGAGAATAGAGTTTGGAACTAGATTTCAGCACAAACCCATTTAGTTTAAGCTTTGGTAATCAGCAATGACACCTTTCTGGTCCAGGGTCATTTCTCAGGGAATCATTGTTCAACACAATGAATATTCCCATCTTTAGTGCATGCAACAAATATTGTCCAGATGTGGAACTTCATCCTTTTTTGCACAAGCCATTTATGAATGTGATGTTGAGGGATCTACTTTAGCAGAAAGACTCCCCCTGCTGGCACAAAGTAATTCAACTTAACCACTCTTAAAACAAGGCTTTCAAGTCATCTTGTAACTGCAGTATGACTGTTATCGTGATTGTCCTTACCGTTATTGTCCTCTGTAGGATAGGAGCTCGGTGCCAGCTGGGTGGTGGCAGACGTAGGGAAGACTAAGATGTGTGTACAGGAAGCATCCTGAGGGGTGTTCAGCTGTGAGGTCTGCAGATTCAGAGCAGTGCTGCGTCCAAATACTGAGCCCATGGTAACTGCATCTGGACACACAAATACAGAAACACAGTAGAGGTGAGGTATCTGTTTATACGACTGTGCCAATTGTTTTGTCGATGTGAAACCAAACTAAACTTCATAACCATCATTTTTGGCAGATAAAGAGGACTGGCTACTAACCAGGCATGATCACAAGGGAGCCCTGTGGCTCCATGGCTACCAGGCAGGCACTGAGGATGGTGGGAGAGTCCACAGCTGAGATCCCACACATACGACAAGCCTCCCTCAACTGGCGCCCTATTGAATGGAGGGAATGCTCCCCAAGGAGCGAGCTCCAGTCTAGTTAAGAGACAGAGAGGGTAGAAAAGACACAGAGAGAGAGATAACGGTGGAGAAATTGAGAGAGTGAAAAATATTAAACATCTCTGATGAAGAACAAAAGAGGCATAAAGACATAACATGAGAACAAAAAATAGGGATTGAACCTAAAAAACACAACAATATTACAGTTAAACAAACAAACAAACAAACATGTGTTATACTTTTGGATGCCCCAGACTGTATGTTCTATAAGTGAGTGTCAGGAAACTGGTCAAGGCTTTGTCTTTGCTTCAAGGCAGAAATAGTATGTGAGTGAATAAGGATAGGGAAGGGTGCTAGACCCCCTAAACACTTTCTTCATCCTTCACTGATTTATAGTTTGAACAAAGCACATTGGGAATCAAAGAAATTGACACTGACTATAAACTAATGCTTTATCCATGTTAGAATTAAAAGACACAAGACGAGTCTGGTTTTCTTCTGAATCGATGTCACTCACCTTTTAGCTCCCCATGCCCCAGTCTGCCTAATCGGCCAATCACAATCCTCCATGGCACTGAGGTCATCTGGATGATGCCAATACACCACTCCCACAGCTTCTGTAGCCCCATTTTCCTGGCCGAAACCTTGGGGCGTCGTGCCCTAAAGTGTAAAAAAAACAAACAACAAAATGTTTGGAGAGATCGAGCATTCAATTTCTTGTTGTGAAAACAACAAAAAGTGTAGAACGTAAAAAGTAAATTTCTCACCTGTTTGGTACATCAATGTTGATGATACAGGTCTCCAGGAGCTCACCCTGCTGGTCAGTGCAGGATACCAGGATCCAACGCTGGTCATGTGAAAGGCAGTATCCCACAAAGAGCACACTGTATTTGGGAGGGAGCTCTGCCCATATCTCTCCTGGTTCTGGCTGCTTGGGACGGGTCGGACCAAGGATGAATGGGGGAGAGTACAGCTGCAGTGGGCTGGGATGCTGGAGGAGGAATTTCAGATTTTAAGTTAAAAAGGAAAATTAAACAGAGACATAAGTAAGTATATTGCATTGCTTTTTAGTGTATATGCAGGAAAGAATATGAGACCAGTTCAAATTACAACATTGTTTGAATTTTCATTATTACCTCTGGACCCTTAAGTACAGAATTGACAGTGGACACTGGTCCAAAGCCAGTCAGTGACTTGATGTGTGTTTGCTGGGGTAGTAGACGTCTGCACTGGGAGTAACAAGAGAACGCCATGGAGCGCAGGTGCTGCATGTACAAATGGCTCTCCCCGCTGGCTGGCTGTAGAAGATACTGGCATGGCACTACCTAAAGAGATAAAAACAAAAAAAGGAAAGGGAAATATGATGATAATGATCACAAGAGTGAGAGTAAATTTTGCTTAATCCAGTCTAGTGTGACTTTAATCTTTGTAATCTTTGCACCTGTAGCACCAGTGCAGGCCTCATCATCTCCGGCAAAGTCTGCAGCATCTCTGTGTAGCAGCGAAGAAGCCCAAGTAGCCAAATGCTACCTGCCTCTACCTCATTGCCCTCTTCTTCCTCTCCGCCTTCACTTCTCACTGTGTTCGAGCTAAGAAAAGCATCCACTATGTAAACAACAATAGCTGGTGGGTTTGCATGGCTATCCGTGGAGTCAGCCACAGTGGGGATGCCAATTCTAGACTGCTCAGAAGTCCTGAAAGATAGCAAGAGAGTAAAGAAGTTGTTCTGGTTCATATGTATGGCACAACATTTTAAATTAAGTTATTTCCCTCAATAAGTTTGGTCTTACAGGTCAGGGTTTTCTGCTGGTGTGTTGGCTGGTGGTGTGGCACATGGCGTCCCCTTACAATCACCGGTTCCCCCTTGAGTTGTCTCCCCTGTCTGGCCTGAGGTTGCTCCAGTCGGGGTTGGAGCATTTGCTGAACTGACAGTACCTTGAGCTGGTTCTCCGTCAGGAACCCACGCTTGAGTCTGCCCAGAAGAGGCAGGCTGGGCCGAGGAAGTGTTGTTTACATGAGGTTTGGGAGGCAACAGAAGACTGCTGTCCAGAGGGAGGGCTGACAGCTGGGGACCTGAAAAAGGGAAAAAATATCTGAATTTATATCAATAAAATTTTTTTTAAATCTTTACCTGGATGATGTCATTTTTTAAAAAATATATTGTTTGGATATTCTCACCAAGCTGCTGCTTGCAGGCATAAGCATAGAGTTTCAGTTTGCCAAGGTTGTTGGTGTGTTGCTGTCCAGCCCAGGGTCCAGTCATCCATTGGTCCACATCCAGCTCTTCCAGCTTTTCAGGCTCCACCTCTTCCCCAACACGCACAAGGCCATCCCTTGACACCTTGGCCAGAGGACGGTGTTTCCCAAGGCGGCACGTCTGAAAAAGGAGTCACGGTTACCGTTCATACTCTCATTAGAATTATTGACAAAATTTTTCATGTCATATCTTGATCCAAATATGCACTGAAATTCTACCATTCTCCTGAATCACATACATACAGTGTCCTACCTCATAAACAGCACTGAGCTCCTGAAAGAAGGCCCTGGCTGCAGCCAGCAGAGAGGGGCTATTGGGGCACAGCACCACATAGGCCACATCCCGCTGCCCCCCATAGGGCTCCAGTAGCAACTTCTCCCAGAAAGGTAATGCCAATGGGGACAACGCCAAGAAGTCCCTCTCTCGGTCATAGCCCAGTAACACTGTAGGGATCGGCAAAGGCTCTGGGGACTCCTCCGAACCTTAGACAGTAGAAATAAGGGCAATATATTTGACTTCAATCCAGTGACAACATCCCTGTGCATTTCATATGATCTCTAGAGATTTATAGTATGACTGGTTTTGTATTTAGTAAAAAACAAAGGGGATTCATTTTCTCCTTAAAAACAAAGAGTGTATTGGCTCACCGTAGGAACCTCTCCCAGCCATCTTATGGAACTGCTGCCAGGTGAGTGGACCCTGAACATGTTGGATGTTTTCCCATGTCCGTCCTGTTCTCTTCTTCTGGATGGCATCCTGCAGGAAAGGCTGCAGAGACAGCAGCATACGAACCATATCCTGGGACGACAACATGCTCATGTCCACCACTGTAAAGAATGGCAGAGAGGCACACACATACACACACACCGGAACAGATGCACACGTTAACAAAATTCTATACACAAAAAGGAACAGGTATAACACACATAAAACACATCAATAATTTAGATAAGACAAAAGTTAAAACACAAAACAATATCTAATATTCTCATCAAAGACTTTACAATCTGTAAAGCAGTACTGGATTTATGTTAGTCGATCACACATTTCATTTAGGTCCCTTCTTTAGCAGATAAATCATGCTTCTTACTGTTTGTTTGAGGCCAGGAGTGAAGAGCTGTACTTCTGACAACAGCTGGATCTACTTTTCCTCCTGTGGGGTTATCCACATACTGAAGCCCCTGCTCCAAGGCATTGTAACACTCCACGCAAGCATCACTCCCGTCTGCCCACTGCTTTTCAGACATCCAGCTTTGAAGTAGCGCCCCCTTGCGACCATGACAGGAACAGCTGAGAGGGAGATGTAGTGATGCTAGGGAAGAAATTGGCTGGGAGCACTGCTCCTGCAGGAGGATCATGACTGATGGCGAGGCAGGGGCTGCGTCCTGAGGCCTCTTGGCCCTGGGGTCTCCCATAGTTGGGTCCCGTCGGCAAAGAGCCAGTCTCCTCTCAGCTGCCTGTCCCACCTCAGAAGTCCGACCATAAATATCCAGCTCATCCTCTAGGAAGAGGCCTGTGCCGTGGGCCAGACGCCTGTTCACAATGGCACTGAATCCACACATACAGCGGTACTGATCTTCACAGGTGGAATCAGGGATATACACACCCACATCTGCTCCTTTGACATTCATATTGCAGGCACAGATACAGCAGCTGTCAAAGTTGCGATCCTTGAAGACGTTGAGGACGGAGTCTGAGAGCAGGAGGACAGCATAGAGGCTGTGAGCCTCAGGGAGGGAGGGCCCTGGCCGAGCAAGGGGCTCTACAGAGCTAAGAGGCAGGCTGGTGGAGGGGGTAGAGACTGGTGAGCTAAGTTCAGTACCATCCTGCTTCACTGAACCCTGCCCAGAGCTTGCAGCATTAATACCCCTTGGTGTGCGAGGGGTTCGTGGAGTGGGCACAGAGAAGCGGGGAGTGGCCGGAGATGGGAGGATGCCAGCGGTGGTGCTCACAGAAGCAGTCGTGGCACTCATCTGACCATACTCCTGGTCTGTGAGAGTGTTGACACTGGGGATGTTTCTGAAAAATTCAGATGTTGAAGGAAACAAAATCAACCAATCAGACAGACAAACAAGATTATCATAACTACCTGGGAGGGAGCTGGTAAAATTATGCTGTTCCTTATACCCAAACAGAGCTCAATCCTTTGAACCAACTTACATTACACTTTTACAAGCCTTAACAAATGCTATAAATGTAACAGCATACTAAAAATTCTGTCATGATCATCATAGCGGACTACTCACGTGTATCCATCCCTGATGAATGTAGTATTCTGAGGATGCATGACTGCAGGAAAATGCTCCATTTTGGGCAGAAGGGCCCAGGACGGACGGTAGTAACACTGCTCAGGAATCTTGAGTGGTGGTAGACTCTGGCTCGGTAGACAGGATAGTGGAGCAAACATGGAGGAGCCTATTTGTGGCTGCATTGGGAGGAAAAATGGAAGTTTGTCATTTTAGGAACATAGAAACACATTTCACTGCACTGAGTGAGTAGAGCAACATGCCACATTATTGGATGCATCTTCTAAGTACCAGGTAGGAGTCCCTTTTCAATCTAAAACTAAGTAAATTACATATATCAAGACTGCACAGGCCACTTGAATGAACTAATTTCACTGTTACGATCTTAAAAGGATAAGTTTAGCGATATCCTGCACTCAAACAAATCCCATTAAAGGTCCACAAAGGAGGCATAAACGAATATAAATTTAAGACTAATTTTTGGTGAAGGCTATTTTCAGAAGTAGATTAATACACATTTGGTGCTCTGGTGAGTATTTACAGCAGCAGGGTGGTGTATGAGGGAATTGTACTGCAACAGACTACACTAAAATAAACTACAGTGCCCATGTTCATCATAATGAGGGATCATATCACCCAGTGCACAGTGAGCTCAATGAGGCAATGGAGCTCTATGGCACAGAGCAATAAGCAATTCATGCTTTGGCACACATGCAATATTTGCCAATAGGATATATGTATATTTTTGTATCCATAGTGCTTAGGAATTCATAGGAATTCAGTGTTTAATTGTATGTACTGTTGAAATGAAGAAGCCTAACATGTTCCACACACACTCTCTGTAGGTTTAAACATTTTAAGACATATTTTACCCTTTACAACAAAATATTACAAAAGAAAGCAAGAGCTGCTGTACCCAACATGTTTTATGACTCTAAAGCGTCCTGTTTTGGTGTTTATGAACCCACTGGCAAACCTCCTTTGACTACTCTCTGACCACTCATTTACATGGCAATATTTCCCAAATCAATTAGTGCTGAAAATGTGTTTCTTATTTACCACATCATACTCATATAGATGATAGAGGCAGAATTAATACAAATTTATTACATCTGTAGACTATGGTCAGTTGCTATTGAGCCCATCAATTATCAATTATAATATAATTATTATCAATAATGCATTGAAACTTTCAAACTTGTTCGTTTTTTTCGCATATTGAGTTATGCTAAAAATGGTTGTTGGTTGGAGGAGATTGTTGCGTTAACAAGCAGATGCATCTCATTTTATATTGCTGTAATTAACAATTCCCAGCTCACAGACCCTGAGGTCAGTACAGATGTGTGAATCACAACACAGCCACAGGTATCAGTCAAACAACAACTATCTCAGTAACTCTGCTGACAGAAGCATTTTTGTGAATTTAAGAAACTTGAAAAAGTAATCACCTGACAAGTTCTCTTACTCAGAGTGTAATTTTCTCAGTTTACACTTCGGCGTATTACACACAAAGGTAAATATGCTGCCTCGTGTGTTGTTAGGACATTGATTCGTCACCTTGATATCGTCCTGCCTGGGACTGGCCACGCTCTCATCCATCTCCATCCGGTATTCAGTAAGCTGTGTGGAGGGCAAAGGTGGCAGGTGTTCGGCAGCTCCGCTGGGTGCAGGCGGCTCTTGGCTCGGGGTGTCACGATACGTCATGATTGGAGAGAAGGCAGGGTGCTGCTCTAGAGAAGGTGGGGTGGGGAACATCCGTTGGAGGTCTGCTACTGCTGATAGGAGAGAGAAATGGAGAAAGATTGAAAGATGAAGAGACAGGGAGGAGACACATAAATTTTAGTTTACAGAGGTATAATGAGATTAAGGAATTATCAGAGCTTTTGCCCAAAGACACACATAAGATATGAGCCCAGTGGCTACACATAAAAACTGTAGTCAGATGCCACTAAAACGTTATTTCATCAAGATTTTACAACTAAATTTGCATCAAAGTGACTCACTTGATGGATAAGGTACTGCGACTCTCCCTTCTTTCCCGAGAGGACGATCTTCTGTCGACACTGGCAGCTTTGCCGAGTGCTGGTTGGGGTAAACAGTCTAAAAATTATTACACACAGTATTAGAGGATCAATTTTACTCAAGGCAATATTCTGTGGTACAGAATATTGAAACATAAAACATACAAGATAATGGCAAATAATATTAGCACTGGTGTTTCCACTCTAATATACAAAGAATATAGTACATAATCCATCATGTCTTACCCCTAACTCTTCCTCATCTTCATCAAATATGTTGTCTAGATCAGAGATGTTGACAGCCAGGTCTTTTTCTCTGGTGAGGGAAGGATTGGCTTTGGCAGCTCCATCATCTTGGCCTGAATCATCTAAAACACAAACATCTTTAGAAACAATAGCTCAAAAGCACTCATGAAAAACTGCACTCTGAAATGTGGATTTCATTCAGGACACTGTTGAAGATGAATATGATGTCCATTGGCAGTGGCAGGGGACTGTGTCCAACCTGATTTTGGCGCTGAGTTAAAAATGGACATGGCATCTTTCCCATCAGTCAGTGCTCCATTGCTGGTAATTTCTTCTCCCTAGGGGATGAATTGGAAAAAAAAACCAAGAATATTCTTGGTTTAGTTCCAGTAAAAAAAAGTACATACAAAACTGCAGTTCCCTTTTAAACAACTGCTATGTGAAATGGATGTGTAACATTCTGAAGTTTACTGACACATTCTGAGGAAGTGTCAGTGTTTTGTGCTCTGGGACGGATTTCACTTCACCATACTGTGACGATTAAATTGGATTTTCATGCAACAAAAAGTTCTTGCTGTGAGCTAGCATGAGCTAACATAGTCAGAAAACTGTCACAAACTATAATGTGCACAAATTGCAAAAGTGCATATTGTGACATTTTTGAAGGTCACTGTAAAGCTTCAAGAGAAATTCAGGTGACAATTCTCTATGGCTTCATCTCCATGACTCTATAACACTACATCTTCACATACAAGTGATCAAGTTATTCATATTAATGTAGAAAATGTATAAAGCAATCACCTTAAGTTTTCCTCAATCTTGACTATGACCTGTTTGCATTTTTTAAACTGTGTGTGCTGTCCTACCTTGGCCTTCTTGCTGGGTTCACGCCCTTGGCCCTTTAACCTCTTGGAAGTGGAGAACGTGTACTCAATGTCTCCTTCCTTAAAGTCGTAGGGATCGTCCCCAGGCTCCCGCAGTGCCTCCACACAAGGCTGCTGGAACAGGCCCAAAGTGTGGATGTGGTCCCTCACCCGCTCCTCCGAGATTTTAAATCTCTTGTAAGTCTGCGTATATAGTCTGGAGGAGACACAGAGGCAAATGTGACCCATCAAACTGTGGCTGCAGTGATAGCAATTCATTCTTCATGTTTTGTTTTATCTGCATCCCCATATCTCATATCTAATCTCACATTTCCAGAGTAAGTTTTTTGCTAGGCTTTCTTTGGACATATCATGCATAGTAGATCTAGCAAAACCTGAAAGATTCAGTTTTTATTGTTGATATATTTGTGTATAATATTATTGTGGCTCTCCAGTATTTCCAGAAACCTAGAATCTCTATCTATATTCTAAGCTACTCTGCTTCTTGTCGCACCTCTCCTGACTGCACCTAACAATTTACAAAACACTGCTATTATGTCTCTCTCCTACCTCTTTAGCGGTGCTCCTTCAGTGGCTGTCTCTGTCTTCACTTCCTCTAATTTATCACTGGGGAGCTCAGGGGGTCTGAAGTCAGTCTTATCAGTTCTGGGAGTCCTGAAACCTCTCCACCAGCCGGCCCCACTCTCCCTCTGCCTCAGCAGGGCTGTATACACAGCTGTCTCACTGGTAATCACCCCCAGCCCCGAGGCACCGTCTGGACAGACAGGCATATCCACGGGCCCATCCAGAACCTCCGGGTCCTGCACCCGGGGATGTGGGCTGAGTGTGGGCGGGAGTGGAGACATCGGAGAATGGAGAAGGGACTCTGGGGCTTTCCTGGGGTGCGGTTTGGGATACTTGCAACTTGGTAGCGTGGCCAGAGGCTCCATGGGTGGCTCAAGCGTCACAAGACCCCCGAGCTGAGGCCCTCCGGGTGAATCCTGTTCCAGAGGGGTGTCCTGTGTGACAGACAGACGGTGGTGGAAGGGGATCATGGCTGGCCTCTTGGACTGTTTGTCAGCCTTTTCTGTCTTTTCGCTGGTCTTGTGTTTGGGCAGGGAGGGAGGGTATAATGAGGGACCAGAGGACTGAACAGGGTTGGCACTGGTCTGGGTGTTGGCAGTGGAGGTGGTGGTAAGGTTTAGCTTCTGCTGCCTTAACCTGCAGAAAAGTCAAGCAAAAAAAAGTTAAAAGAACTATAACCCAGATTAGAATAAAATGAAGAATTAATAACCGCATCAAATCAACCGCATATAATGAGTCTTCTTTTCAGTATTATCATCCCTAAGAAGCACAATATTTGCTAATTCAATTATTAGATAGTTGTTGCTCTAATATCACAAAAATGGGAGTCCTTGTGTTGCCAAATCTCACATTTCATTTTTTTTACTTTTGACAAAAAAAAAAACTGTATTCAATTTTTTAAAATTCCCAGAACAAAGTCTTAATTGGAGCATCTAGTTTGCAAAGGGCTTTTGATCTGAGCTTTTCTTTTGTGATAAACATGAAAACAAGGCTTGGATACTGTACATAAATCACTGATATGGAACAGCTTGGCTGCAGCTCTGGGGTACCTGGAGCAGCTGCAGGGTGCTCTGGCTCCCAGATCGTTGAAGTCCCATGCGGCAACTCCATTTGGCACTTCCTTCTTAGGCGTCACATCAGATGGTGGATTCAGTCTGCAGGGAACAAACAGATCCATGAGGGCGCCAGCTCAACCGCATCACTGCACTTCAATAATAATCACACCGTACAGAGGAAACAAACTCAGCGATGATTAAACTTACACGTGCTGAGGGTGGTTGAGATAGCACTCCCTCCAGGCCTGATGGACCACCTGACAAGTGAGCTTCTTCCCAGAATGCTTTGGGCTGATGCTAGTGACTGCCATGCTGCTGTCTGGCGTGGGAACACTGGAGACAGAGGTGACGAAGCCACTGTCCGCTAGAAAGGTGATATGTGGAACAGATGTCATAACACATTAATAAGCACAGGATTTTTAAGGAGATGTGTCATATTTCAGCTCAAATTTTGATTCCATTTTCCATCTCCTCCTAACACTGAGTGCTTTCCACCACTGGAGACAGCTCTTGGCGAGTAAAGGAATGTAGTTGAGAAATTGTTGTTGAGAAAATAAGTATAGATCATATGTTTTAAATCAATGCATTTTAGTATGTTTTTTCTGCAGTGTTTCAACATGTCAACACGTTTGTATGGTCTGGTATCTCATGTCCTCTGTGTGCATATTTGTTACCCGAGCAGGGCTGCTCCGGTGACGTTGGCGGTGTGAGCGGCACGCTGCAGTGGTTGGGCTCCCTGTTGAGGCCCTGAGCTGCAAGAACAGGTGGAGGCTGCACCACGGGAAGGTCTGCCTGGGCAATCAGTACAAAAGCAGCTGGGTAGGTCATCCTTACTCCACCTAGAAAGATTTTTAAAAAGGACATCATTTGCAGTTATCAAACAAGAGGATGCCTGCTGCAAACTTTTACAAGGTTTATTGATGCTGTCAAAAAGGGTGTACCATTTGCAGGAGTGAGTTAAACATCGATTTAATTTTTTATTGAGCAACTTTGCTGAAGAAAATCTAAATATGTTCCAGACATTAGTGATAGTTAGTTGCAAATGCAGTAGCTACAGTATGTACTGTATGAGGTGCACTTGCTCCTTATCCACTGATGTAATCACACACTCTCACTCACTGCTCATATAAAACCCATCATCTCAAATGCCTTTACACTCTGTCTTGAATTTAATTTCAGGTGGACTAGACAGGCTTTCCTCTTTAGATGTAAAAGTCACTGGTATCCACAGGAGTTTTGATTATAATCAGGTCAAACCAGTGCTGTGGGATCAGACTGATTAGACAAAGCTGTTAGAGACTCCCTGCGGCTTTTACCACGACTTCCCTATCTGTTCTCTTTCTTTCCTTCTCTCTCTCCTTCCTTTCCATTATATCCCCTTTTTCCACTCTGAGATGTGCTAAAAGACTATAGGGATCACTGTGGCAAAAGAACATTTCATAGCACCCCATCCACTAATACCTCAGCTCAAACTGCCTGGGAGTCTGCAAGTAGGCCGAGGGTAATCAATGTGATGTTGATCCCTTAGTGTTTGCTTTGGCAGAGCAAAATCACTGTAGTCTAATGTGTTTTTATTACTCTTCCCTCAGTGAAAAAATCTCCAGCCTTATCTGACCAGCTGTTTAATTATGCAGTATAATATACAGAACATGATGGGGTTTAAAAATGCCCATAAAGCAGTGAATTCTGCTCCTGGAGATGCATTTTCCACTGTTTTAAATCCACCATCTGTTGTAATACATTCTCTTTTTCCATACCTACGATGACCTCCACTGCCACGGGACAGTTGCGATCACAGGCCTGGCTTGCTTCTTCTTTTTCCTTCTCTCCACTTCCCTCTTTCTGCTGGAGTACCATGGGGTAGAAGTAGCTCCAGTCCTCCATCAGCTTCCGTACCGCTGGATCACTCATCTTGTAACCCTGGCCTGTCAGAGTGCCACTCAAACCGTATGGACTCAGGATTACTGCAGATGGAGGAAGAATGCATTATGTAGCATTTGATTATTTAAGTACATTTACTGTATTTCATGATGTTCCACAGTGAAGATACACACTGAGGAGCTGAAAGATGAATAGAGTAAGTTTGCAGAAAGTTACCTTTACCTATAACAACCTCTATTTCTGTTTAAGACAATTACCAGTATGAGATTAGCACTTAACATACTAATTTATGGTTCATGAAATTGTACAGTAAAGTTCAGAAGTAAATATTTACTTAATACTAAATACTTTTTACTATTTAGTTAATGTTAGATAAAACAACCCAAAACTTTATCAAAGTTAAACACCACTGCTTATTTGATAACTGCATGTTGTGTTTAGACCACACACTTGTATAATTCACTTCCTCACTAATGTAACACACTTTTGGTTGTACTTCATTGCCGTACTTTCTTACTGAACATCACATTTGTTCTGCTCTGTGTACATTAAACCATTGAGAAAAACAAAGGCTTTTGTGGTATTACCTTGCACTGGTGTGATGGAGGTCTGTGCGAGACGGATGTGGTGTTCTGTGATGTGGTATGCAGGCTGGTGCTGGGCAATCTCCACGCTCGTGCACACGTTGCTCTCCCCGTGGAGGAAGAAGGAGAATGAACACGATAGGTGCTCACTGGGGACAGAAAACAGTAAAGGCTTAATTCACAAGACCAGAGATAGACAGAAACAGCACAGGGATGTAGAGGTGTGAGTTGATCACAGAAAGCTGTTAGATGATCCCTCTGAGCTTCAGTTTGTACACCACATAAAAACAAATTAAATGGCAATATAAGATTGCTCTGTAAGAGAGACGCTGCTCTCTTTGTCCATTTTAATTGCATGCAAATTAACCTACACAACTGCTAACATGATTAAACTGAACTGAAATTGCCTCTGATTACGTACAACTTCAGTTTAAACAAACCCATGAATCAAATCTATTGAAAAACAAATGTTCAACATAAATATGTCAGTCTTTCAGGCGGAAGCGTAACGGATGAGCACTTCACTGTAAATAGAAATTTAGTGAATGTGTCTTTGTAAAAGCCTTGCACATCTCTACCTGCATCTTTGTCATTTCCCACATAGGCTCCTTATTGCAGGTATAAATCCTCATTTGCTAATGAGTGATTGCGGTAACCACATGTTTACATATGCAGCGCTCTGTTTATTGCACAGTCCGGGCATAGTTCATCAGGCATTGCTCTTTTTTAATCCCAGAAGAATAATTGTCGGGGCCTTATTGCAATCAATATACCAGTGGGCGGGCTGGACATCATTAACTGCCAAGATGGCATCACTGATGTATATTTTTAATCTATAAAAGCTCCTTACCTGGTTTACTGTATATATATCAGACTGATGATAAAATAAGCAGGTACTGTAATCTCCTTGTGATTACCTTGCTGCCTATGCAATATCTCTCTTGCCCTGAGGGAGCTGGACCTCCATTTGAGCTGTAATGATCATCAAATTCAATAAAATGGCCAGTTCCACAGTCAGTCATGGGCAGAACTAAACGCAGTCATGAGGGATCAAATATCTTGTGGCATTAATGGGGACAGCCTCCAGGTGGCGGTGAGTGCACCCAAAGAGAGAAGAAGCCAGTTTCTCTGCCTCATCAAACATTTCTGATGCTCCCAGAGAGAAACATATCCTCGTAACAGCTAGTGGTTTGAACACAGGTCTGCACAATCACAGGAGGCAGAGCTGAAGCGCATGCATATGCATGGGCAAGCCTGCAACAAACACGAGGCACACCAGCACATGTCGCCTTCACACCTGCAGGCACACGCACACACACACATACACAGCAGCATTCCATCATCTCCACAAGTCACATCTCTGCAAAATGTGAGTCAAAATGCTTTCAATGTCACTGCCCTCCACCCTTGTCCTCAGTGCATCATTACTCCATAAGAATCGCTATATATAGCTGAATAGGGAAGCTCACGGGAACAGCTGCAAGCCAAGAGCACCAGTCCAACTAAGTGTCGCGTACATATGCACAACCAAAATTTATTTTAAGGGATCTTTATGATCTCAATTATCATCTTCTCAAAGTGCTCAAATATTGGACAGATGCAACATCAGGATACTTAAAAGTAAGTTAGTAAGTATTTCATTTTTTAAAATTTTCTTTTGCCTTATTATTTTTTGATTGAGTAATTGATTTGATCTGTATTTCACTTTGTTACACTTTCAGTTGTGCCTGCTCATACATTCTTAACAGCCCAGCACAGATTGCAGAAGGCCGTGAAATGAAGCATCCATTAGAATTTACTTCCCTCTTGTGTCGATAATTCTGTTTATATTTTTATTATACTGTATATTTTTATGAGATGCGTGTGTACTGATTGGGACTGATGTGTCTACAAAAACACTATACCCCTGAGATCCATCATAAAACCGCAGCACCGACCAAATAGCATGGAATCACCTGTGCCTCTGTGTCTTTCTCTGGCTTTCTCTTTTTATTTTTTTTTTTAAATCAGGCAGCGATCCAACAGAATTAGGAGCTGCATTGCTCAGTAATTCAGTTCAGTATAACTGTGTGCTGATTTAAAAAACATTCACCTTGGTACTGTTAATTCATTTTAGGTGATACATATGTTTTTACAAAGGAAAGCCCAAGTCCAAAGGCTACTGATTAAAGTGAATGAAGTCATTTAATAATGTGTGTAGAGGGAAGTTTTAGTTGGGTAAACATTTACATTTGATAAGCTACACAAGCAATCTTTTCAACCAATAGTGAATGTGTGTAACAATTATGACCTAAGCACTATTATGACTGAAATAATGTGCAGAACTATGAAAAGAGCATCAAAATGTAGGCTGACGCAGCTGGGAGATTGATGCTCCCTGTCCTTTTACAAAGGGCATTTTCCTGCACAGTAAGCGGGTGTGAGTGTGTGGACACACTGGGCTTCTTGCATCCTCCGGGACATTTGTGCAGTCGGCAAACGTGCGTGTGTGTATGTATGTGTGTGAGAACAGCGGACAGAGATGTGAGGCAACTGTGTGTGCTGGGCTGTATGAGTACAGGTATTAATAAATGAAGAGGAGTGATGGCTGAGACTTGCCTCAGGGCTGACAGTCCTGTTGAGAGGTAGAGAGAGGAGAGGAGAGATGGAGGGGAAGAGTGAGAGTGAGAGGAAAAAAGGAGGAAGAACAAGGTAGAAAGAAAGGCAGCAATGGAGACAGAGTGAGCAGTAGAGATAGAGAAATGGAGGGGATGCTGGAATAAGACTGAGATGAAAGGGGAAAGTAAAAGGATAGAGATGAAATGAGGAGGACAAGGAAAGAGAGATACACTGTAAAATGAGGAGTGAGAGCAAAATGAGTGTGAGAAAAAAGAGAAGGTGAATAATTCAGTGCCACGCACTGCAATCGCTGCACACATATCGATGAGATCAGAGTTTTAATGGGTGGCTACTGAGCACAATTTTATGGTAGAATCAATCAGGCAATGTAGAGCCAGAGAACACAGACACATCACACGCTGGCCTCATGTGTGTGTACTGTATGTGTGTGTCGATTTCATTTGAATTCCTATATATGCTTATACTGTCTGACATGTATGTAGAGCTATACTGCAAATGTATATGCATGTTGAGGAAGACACCATGCATGCACATAAACTCACAGTTATCATAATAACATGTGAACACAGATACATACATCATACACTGAATGGCACCGAAACAAAAGTGAAAATGGACTGTGTGTCGGCTTTCCCCCCAGCAGGGGAGCTGGCTCATGTCTAAAATTCACTGTGGATTTGACACACACCCATGTCACACACTAAATAACAATGGTTATCTTGGTTGTCGGGCTGCTCTCATGTCTAACCCCGGTGGGAAAAAGAGATAAAGCAAGATTAGATTAAAGGAGATGGGGAGGAATAAACAGTAAAACAACTGTGTGCAAGACACACAAAGCTTCTGTTCCCACTGTTATTGGCATCTAAAGCCCATAATCTGATAACTGTGTTTAGAAATCATTAACCACAGTCAAATGCACTGAGAAGGAATGATAGCATTTTCTGAGAATCTCTCAGATCTGGGGGATTAATCTGATTAATTTGAACCTCAAATTCACTATCTGACACCAGAAGAGTTATCTTCATCCCTGTAGATGCCCAACCCATCCTTTGCAGTTTGAACACATGCCTTGGAAACACAAGAATGGAGACACCAATCTGTGGGCTGATGTAGAAAATGAAGATCCTCTTGTAAGATCTTGTGAGCAGCGTGTACACACATGCTCCGAAAGTCCTTCCACTGCACTGGCACAATAAGTTTATTCTGTACAAACAAATACGACGCACATTATACTCAGGCATATGCAGGCATGTGCACATGGTCTGGCATGCACACCTAACACGCAGCCACACACCACTATTAACACAAGCGTAAGGGGGATGCAGTAAGCTCGATGTATTATTCAGTGGCCCCCAGTGGGTGGCTTTAGCCAGTGTTGCTATCACAATGTTTGTGCTCAAACACTGCTCCAACTATTTATATGAATTCACAATGAAAAAAGGTGCCACGCTCAAGGACACAAGCTGTGCACACTCGTTGCCCTTTCTACGGGCGAAAGAAGCACAGAAAAAAAACATCAGTCTACTGCAGTTGAAATTAGATTTATTGTCAGTCCTGAAAAATAGCAGAGAATAACTATGAATACTTTGCTTCTGGGCTATTCCCACACAAATGTTACTGAGAAGAAAGGCCTAACCTCAGAAGGAGCATCAGGGCATGCAACCACTGGCTTTTACCTTCATATCTGTGGTCCTAATTAAAAAAGAGGAAAAGGATCTGCTGGTAGGCTGTTGCTATGATGTATCACCATCCTCTCTATTGATCTATGTGTTTTTTCCTCTTCCTTCTCTTCCTTCTCTCTCTCTCTGTCTACCTGGTAATATTAGAAATATGTGGGATAGTGAATCAAGTGTCCTCTGATTTTTGTGTCTAGGGAGGCTGAATAAACATGTAGAACAAGGCATTTTAAAAATAGAAAACTTTCTCTTTTCTTCTCACTCACTTCTATAACCACTTAAATAATAAGTTGTTACACGAGTGAGGAAACCTTCACACCCATGATGCGTGGGATCTTACACCATCCTAACCCATTGACTTTTAACAACAGTTCACATCAGTATCAGCATCCTTTTTACACAAAATACGTGGTTTTCAATGGAAATGAGGAACGAAGGCTGAGCAGGGTGGACACGTGCAACTTTCTTCTCTCTCTCATTACAACTGAGAACAGTTTTTGAAAGACTTGAAGGCCCTGGGGAAAATATTTAACCAAACATACTAAAATGAGCAAAATCAGGCCTGTGAGCTATTTTTAAATCACATATATGTTTTGTTTCTTACTTGCTTGCTATTCTTGTTTTTAATTATTTTCTGTCTAATGATTATTATTAAACATGTTTTTCATAGTAGAGGGCACTCTGTACCTCTCTAGCCTCCCTCCTTGTCTTCATATTTCCATCTTAACATAAGATTTAATTGTAAAAAAAAATACAAACAAATCATTTTGGCATCAGTAAATGTATCACACAGGTCTGATGCAAAGGATAATTGAAGTTGAGGAAACAAAAGGAGGATGCTTTTCATTTTTTTAAAATTTTATTTCTAGAGATTCTCTGACCTTGTTCATGTGGCCTAACACCAAATGTCTGTTGCCAAGGAGATGGCTAATATCTCAGTGTCCCTGGTCCCCGAGGAAAGGAGAGGACAGAACTTGTGGTGTATTAAAAAAGATATTCTGTCGGATCGAGTGAGGATGTCGGAAATTTTGAAGTTTAAACAGACAGTGCGACTTGTTTTTGTTTCATGGTCAAGTGCCAAAGGACATGTCTGTTAGGCTGTGAAATATGAACATTATTTATATGTACGGCCACGAATGCAGATGAGAGCAACTAGATTAACAAAATATACTGTATATTGTACCTGGCATGCACAGAATTGACTGAACTAACAAGAGAGACAGACTCTAATACAGCCATTCATTCGTCTATAGTAATGATTAATTTATGACCCCCCACCTTCTCTGATCCCCACCTCCCTACCACACACACTGAGCTCCCCCCCACCCCCTGCTCTTCCTCATTCTCTCTCTCTCTCATGCCTCTTCTCTCTGTATCCCCATAACTCTCTCACTCTCACTCCCCTCAGTGTCTGATGCAATCCGTTACCAACCCAGAGTGCTTTCCTCCCATTCAGACACAAAGAGAGCGGGAGTGCTGTATTGAGAGGGGGTGAGGGTGGGGGTTGGGGGTGGGGGGTCTTCTCCTGGATGTGCCAATCCTTGCCATGCCCAGGGACACATACAAGATAAACACCAGATAAGCCTGACAAAGGCAGCAGTGCCAGCGAGCGGGAATTGGCACGGGTAAGGGGGCATGGCATGGATATTAGTGATGAAGCGCCCCCTGTTGGGCATAAAAAGGCACAGTGTGGTAGTGAAGAAGAGACAAAGAAGCTGGTTACAGCTGAGGCAGCAGGTCAGCATTTGCCTAACTGAACAATGTTCCCTCATGGCATGAAAACACTGGCCAGGGATCTGCCGGGGCTTCTTAAGTCTCACACACTGTCAACTGTGGGGCAACACTGCTATTCTGGGACCAAGGGATGGTGTGTGTGTGTGTGTGGGTATTTAGGGCAATATGTGTGTTTGCATGTGTGCTGGAAGCAAGCGGTAGAGATATGCGCAAAGGAAAAATTGTCATGCTTCACTTGCAAGCTGTGACGCATGCAACAGCTGCAGAGTGCAAGCATGAAAAAAAAACACAGCTAGTGCAGCCATCTACATAAGATTTATATTTGTTAGCCTCTGCGTGTTCAAGAATATTTCTCCTCTCTGTTTCCCTTTCTCCTTCTCTGTCTCTTTCCTTCCGGGACGTTCAATAATTCACTGACAGTACAAGTCAGGATTGGCTCAGCGGGGGGTGGGGTGGGGGGGCATACCAGCTGACAACAACATATTCACACACAGCAGTCAAAATGATAAGGAATTACACAATGTACGACAGAGACACACACATGTAAATCACTGCACACGCTCATGCACTGGCTGTAATTTCAGATGCAGAGCCTCTAAAATAAAAGACAAAAAGAAAAGAAAAAATGCTAATTAGAAACTGGGGTCACCTTGTGTGGCCACGTGAGGATGTGAGATAAAATATGAGAAGCTTGGTGCACATGGAGAATATACAGTTTAATGCATTTATTTATTTTTTATTTATATATTTTGATTTATTATTTATATATTTTTAAGACAAACTTAATTGGCATGTATATACTCACGCTACTATGATTTGTATTGCAAATGCAGATGGTTGATAATAAAGAAAAGATAAAATGATTTAGTAAGTTTTAGTGCTCCTTGTCATAGATTCTACAAGAACTTATCTGCTCAAAGATATCCCCTCATTGTGTATTTTAATGATGGTGCTGGAGAATGTTTTGAGCACTTCACTGCAAAATCCCCTAAAATTGCTCATTTGGGTTGCGATCTGGTGACTGTTCAGACCATAACAAATGATTCACATCCTTTTCATCCTGATCAAAACAATTATTTTAAAACATCTGCATCCAGCATGTTTCTCCTCTCAGTTTTTCTCCTTTAATTTGATATCTGTATGCACAGTTTATTTCACTTTAGACTGCTCTGAAGTACAGATAAATTGCTCACAGTGTTTCTCAGAACACTATAAGTATGCAGCACAAATGACGCACTCTCTCTCTCTCTCTCTCGAGTTGTCACGCAGCGTGCCCCATTGAGGGACTGCTACCTGCTCCAAGCAGCTAAAACCTGAGCACATCACAGAAGACTGCACTTGTGTCAGCAACTTTCAAGAGTTTCCTGCACGTCGCTTATATTTCCGCCACGTCTGAATGACAATGCAATGTACAGCTTTCCAGTTTGAAAACTGGAAAGCTGTAAATCCTTAAAACAGATTTCTAAAATGAGCCATTTGACAGCTAAGTGGTTTCCTTGGAGCCATTAACTTGAATACTTAGCATGTGAGAGTCGCTATGCGGGGCATTTGAGGAATGCAGCATCCTCACCTGTGGCAGAAACTGAAGTGGGCAGACTTAAGCTGTGAGAGGCAACTGTACTGGCTGAAGCAACAAGTTCAGCTACTGTCATCACACCCACCCCCCCACCCCCTCCACCGCTCCACACACCCTTTTTACTCTGTTTCAGCTTCACTGTCTGTTTCCCACATTGCCTACACAGCGTGACACCCACACACACCCCCTCACACACACCCAGAGAGAGAGAGAGAGAGAGAGGGAGAGAGAGAGAGAGAGAGCTGTGGGAGCCCAACTCAGCTCAGCTCTCACCTCTCACCACCGCTCACTGTCTCAGTTTTTAATAGTCTCACACCATGAGCCAGCTGCCAGAACATCAAGGAGAGGCGACACTGCAAATACCGAATCACATGAAAGACATTCACACTGCCCAGCTGTGTCACGCGTTGACATGCACTCACATGGTCACACGCCGGGACTACTGTAGCGTGTATACACCAATAAGCCATGGCATTAAAACCAGTTACCTGCTGTAAACAGGCTGAAGAAGCCCAGCGACATTATCTCAGGGGCACGTTCACTCACCTGTTGCCCAAAGACTTTTCCTCCAGGTCGTGTGGCTTGAAGAACCACTTCCCAGTCCGCACAAAGCCTTTATCCATCAAACATCTGCGTCAGTGATGAGAGGTAAAAACAAGAACAAGGGAGAAAGAAAATCATTCATTTGACAAAGACAGACAATGGTTTAACGTGTCTCTTCTTCTTCTCTCTCATTACATATGTGAGGATGACTGATTAAAAGCAGCGCCTCTACAATGTCATGCATTTCAGTCTGGGCACTGTGCAACAAGTAGTTTTCTCATAAAATGAGAAGATATGATTCATCCCAGTGGAGATTTTTGAAGCCATAGCTTGTGGCTTGTGACATTGTTTCTCAATGACAGTTTCCAAACTATAATTTCCGTGCCTTGTCATGAATCTCAAAGCTTATAGAAGCAGCATTATGTTTTTTTACATGACCTTGTGAAACTCACTCTTGTATCCTATCCTTGTATTCTAGAGCTAAATAGAGCAACTAGAGATGAGAAACAGAGTTAGACTGACTGTAGTCAGACTCTGATTGTTTTAGGATTTTACTTATTAAACACAAACTGCAACAGGGACTGTCCCCCTTTTTTTCCTTTGCAGGTTTTTGACACCTGCAAAGTTAAAAGTAAAGTTAATCTTCTGCTAGGCCCTACAAAAAGTGGTGCTCTCTTTTACGCACGCAGCAGCTTTACCAAAACCCGTTCTTTCATCAGTTCAAAATCTGATCAAATCAAACGGTTCGGTCATCATGCTCCCCCTTTGGCTGTTCTACCATCTGTGCACTTCTTCACCTCATTTCAGCCTCTTTTCACAAGACAAAACTCAGCATCCTTAGAAGTTCGACTTGTCTCTGTGAGAAGGTGCCAGAGAAGTCCCTGTTTGATTCTCTGACCCAGGTCAAGGAATTAAAAAAGGACTTTATGGACTCCTCTCCCCTCAGCCAGACTACAACCAACTATCCAGCAAAGCTTTGAGCCTCTCGCTCTACCATCTTTGCTGCATTCTCATCAGCATGTTTCTAACCTTGTCTGCTCACTGCATCTATCACTACTGGAAACAATTAATTTGTGATGGAATTAACAATTAAGTTGTATTTAATGTAGATCAGTCATGTCGCGGCAATACCCAAACTCTCTTGATAAGGTCAATATTGATCACCATACCAGTCTGTCATATCAGATCAGTGCACACTGTTAACACACTATAGACCAACCTTTTCTGTAGCATACAGGATACAGTATTTTGTAATTTAGTCTTTGTAACTGTTCATGAGTCATTATCTTGTGTTTGTGCTACTGACATAACTGCTGCTGTTCTAAGAAACAATAAAAATATTTTTTCCCAATGCCCTGTGACAGAGGACCTTTCACAGTGTGATGTGAAAGAGAAAGTGGAATTGAACCCCTCCTGCGTTGAAACAGTGAGCTATAAAAGGAGTTAGCTTCAAGGTAATAGGAAGGTTAATTCCACCTGCCCCCTATGATGATCACTGATGCTTAACTTAATAGAGAGCAAATATGTGCTGCTTCATTTAACAGATGGCTCTGACTCAGAAAGGAGAGCTTTGGGTACTTGAGCAAGTGATTCAGCACTTGGGTTATAATTTCATTAAGGTGAAGCCTGTGCAAGAAAAACTGAAGCTTTTTAACAATCTTTGTAAAAGATCTTTTCTTTGTTTAATTTTTTTGTGTAAAATCCAAACCATCTTTCATTTATTTAGAAGAGAATGTAAGTGGCACCTTTAATGACTGTTAAAAGTTATTTTAACTATATTATATACAAAGAGAAGTTGTCCATCACAGAAACTCACTTTCTCTACACTATCTACAACTATTTTAATCCTAGCAAAGAACACAGTATAGATCTAAAACAAAAATAGTGAAATCATTCTAGTCATTTTATTCTCGAGATCACTTTCTAGCAGCGGTGGGAGAAAAATATTTAAATCATCTGGTTAAGTCAAGTTAAGTAGCAACACCCTACTGTAAAACTACTCCAGCACAAGTCAAAGTCCTGCATTTATAATTTTACTTAAATAAAAGTGTAGAAGTATTAAAAACAAAATATACTTAAATGAAAAGTACTAATTGTGCAGAATGGCCACATTCAACATTATCTTATCATGTCGTATTTTTGCATAATCTGTGCCTTAATATGAAAGTGGTGATTGTTTATAATGATGTTGTTGGTATAATTGATATATTGTTGTACAGTTTAATATAATGAACTATAATGGTACAATATTGTATAAACTGATCATATTTTGTCTGTCACATAAATATAGGAGAGTAAAATTTTGAAAATTAGAGGATGGGAAGTATAAAGTAGCATAAAATGACCTGAAAACTGTACTTTTTACTGTTTTAATGTTTTACCTTTGTTTTCTAGTAAAATATAGTGCAAACATGTCAATACATTGTGACGTATATTTTCCATCAAATATGTATTACGTTGTACATCACATTACTATGTAACTATGTCTGTTATGTAACATGTTTTTTTAATATTCTATGTGTCATTCACATCCTGCCGCAGTCCTCACTGCAGCTAATGAAGTGCCTCTGGAAAGTGATGATGGTTTTTACCTCTCCAGCAGGTTGTGTATGGCCTTGAACAGGAGAGTCCTGCACTCGTAGGACAGTCCGCACTCCCAAAGTCCCTCCTCAGCCACTGAAAAATAGGACAAAAAAATAGAGACAGAGATCAAATTATAAATCTCAATATTTTATTATCTCAATTATGATTTTTTCTGGTAAAAGCAAAACATCTGCACACACCAGCTTGAGGATAATAAACAACACATCATTCAGTGACATGTGTTTATAGCACACTCTGTCAAATTATGCAGCATGTGCTCATGAGAAAACCTGCAAATCATATCAGAAATTAGTGTAGTAGTGGTGTGTGCACGCGTGTGTGTGTGTGTGTACACAGAGGACGCCTGGCTGTACAGCTGTCAGGTTGGCTGCAGCGACTGCCCAGTCAAACCCCATGCAGTTGTCAGGGCCAGTTAGCTGGAAAGTGAAAGTGTGCCTGTATCTGCGCAGGCTGACACACATGCTTGCATGCTCAGGTTTGTACACGCCTACAAGAGTTTTACCCCAACACAGTTTTTTTCATTTAAAATCTGAGAAAGATCTTCTGCACTTTGCCCGAGCCTCTGATATGTCAGCAGCCAGTTCACACGTGTGTCAAATGTGTGGGGAAACAATCCTGCACCCTCCTGATTTCTTTAACCCTCCGACCCTGCACCCCTGCACCAACCCCCACTGCCCTCCTCTCAAAAAGAAAGCACACGCGCACACAAACACACACACACACAGCGGCCAGCTAACAGTGTTCGTCTTTGTTCTTTGCCATATACCTGCAGGGCTGCTGGAAGAACTGGAGGATTGTGGGTGGGTGTTGTGTTTGCTTATAGGGTGGTGGCAAACAAACCAAGCATCTCAGAAATACACAAGAAAAAAAGAATGAAAGACAGAGGCAGAGCGCCTGGGGGATGGGTGGCAAAAAACCCAGAAAAGGTTTTCTCTTTCCTCCTCTTTCTCCTCCTTCTCTTCCCTGGTTTTTATTTGTATTCATTTCTCCTCCTTGGTTGCTTTGTTGATATTTCCCTCCTGTTTTTTTTCCGTCGTCTTCTTCATACCACAGTGAATGAAATTTCCTTACTCGCCAGAATTACCCTGTAACCATGGAAACGCTGGCGGTGAGAACATGGCGCCCTGGCATTCAATTTCAACACTGGTCCCTCCGCCCCTCACCCTCCTCCTTCTCCTCCTTCCTCTGTTCTATTGCTTCCAACACTCCTCCAACCCCCACCAACCCCCACCCACCCCTCATTTACTCCTGCTTCAGGGCTCAGACAGGAAGCTCGCTCGAGCCAGCTCTTCCACAGAGGAGAGAGATAGAGCGAGCACCATGAGCAGAATGCCAAGTCTCGAGTAAATCCAGCTCATTAGCTCTCACTGTCTATATCTCCTTCTCCCGCGCTTAAAAATCTCCCCTAACTTTTCCTCTTCCCTAACTCTGCCAATCCTCCACAACCCTCCTTCACTTACTCCCCTCATGACCATCTCGACAGTAGGCTCCTGACCGCTATTGCTCCAAAACTGTGTCATTGACTCCTCAACCTCACATTCTCCCAACACTTTTTCCATCCGAACATTGGCAAGAAAGGAACCACACACCCCTAAAGGAAACTTTTTTTTTTTGCTCCCCTGGCTCCTGCGTATGATTTTTTAGCTCCTAAAGGAGCAGGTGCATCATGTTTTACAAATCCCGACAGTGGTAACGGCACATATTAAGATGCCTGGAAAACATGCAATTTACATTAGAGGCTCCTGTTTATATTGTAGTTGTCAGAGAGCCAGCTCACTGCACCATATCAACACAAGGTGTGACAAATCACTCTTGCAGGCAAACAAGGTCAGGCGTCCGCACAAGCACACACACACACTGACAAACATAATAAATATGGGAAAGAGAGTGTGAAATAAAACAATGATCTGATGCAGCATATTAAAGCAGTGCTACCCCATAGGGAGGCGAGAGGCATGTACTTGAAGGAGACACCGTGAAACTGTCATTTCACCAACAGTCAGTAACCGCCACGATTTGAGTTTTTTACTGCCTCTTAATCAGAGGAAGAACACAGATGGCCCGAGGGAGAAGCATGCTGGAGACACTAAATGCACAGCTAAGTGCAATAGGGCTTTAAAGCATCACGATCCATCATTCATCACAGGCTACAGCTACAGGGAACTGCATCATGCCTGGAAGATTTTAAAGGGAACTGGATGCAATCAACTTCGGTTTCAATTCGATTAAACTGAAGGCTCATCATTTTTGGTTTGAAGAAGCAGATCCATTTAACATTTATTTTCACGAAGATCTTATGACACAGACCCAACAGTGATGTTTGATTCCAGTAAAATAAGAAGAGGATGCAAACAGACTGACTGATTGAGCACCACACTGCCTCTATGGCCCTGTGTGCAGTGTGCGTGAGTAGTGCCTCCCACAGTGTCTGAGTGCACATGCAACACATGTGTGAGTGAGTAGAGTGAGGTAATGTCCTTACAAATGCCCCCCACCCCCCAACCCCCAATCCCCATGCCACAGTGCTCTTAACTGCTGCACCACCCCAAACACAAACAAGCAATGATGGAACTGGGTCGCCGCTACCACTCTCTGCACCTTTGTATCTAACTCTGTCTTTCCATCTCTATCTGTTTCTCCCTCATCTCTTTTCACCCTGTGTTCCTCTTCCCCTCTCTCCCTTGTTTTCTATTATAAACTCTTCTCCCCCCTCCCACACCTCTCACCCCCGACTGTGCTGGTCTCACACCACTAGGGGGAGTGACCCCTTGCCACTACAATGCTGTGCTAACAAACACAAAGATGGTATTGATCTGAGAAGGAGGGAAGTCGGGGGTCAAGGTGTGACAACACTCTGTCTCATACACGATGACACATTTATACCTTTCTACACATTTCTCTCTCTCTCTCTCTCTCTCTCTCTCTCTCTCTCTCTCTCATTTGTTCATTTGCCCTGGATCAATAGCACCAGCAGACCTGGCGTCCAGTGGTGTCTCTGCATTGTGCAGGATATGAGCTCTCACTGGGCAATGTGTCTGTGCGTGTGTGTGTGTGTGTGTGTGTGTGTGATTTCACACAAAACCCCAGTGCCACTTTACTAATTAGCTGCCCTGCCACATGTCTTAGCAGAGGTTGGTCACTGGTCACTGTTTGCTGTGCTTATGTGCATGGAAACATGCCTTAGAATACTGATGGGCTTTTACTAATATACAGAGAGAGTTAATTCAATGATAACAATAATTATAATTATTAATAACTATTCACCCACAAGATAAACTGCATAACGATTATGATGCAGTGTATGCACGCTGTGGGGGAGCACATGTAAATGACCCACGTCTGTTCACACTACAATTTTATGAAAGTGAAACCAACATGAGAGCAAACACCCTGTCATGCTGAATGAGACATGAAGATGTGGCAGTAGAAAATTAAAAGGCCATAAAAATCAGGCCGGGGCAGTGAGCTTTGGATCAGCACAAAGAAAATTAATTGTTGAGTCACCGATCCACAACAGTATCAAACCCTGCAGATATGTTACTTTTGATTTGATGCACCAGTTCAGCACAAATGTTACACTTCAAACCTTAAAGAAAGGTTCAATTTTTTCCAATTTATTAATTGATTCACATATTTAGGCAGTGGTTTGTGACATTTGAAAGCAGTTATTTTTTACCACTGTTGTTACTTTTTGAATGTCTTGCCTCAGTTGCAGTTGCAGTTGCTCCAAATATGAAGGGGGAATAGGGGTGAAGAACAGTAGAACAGGTGTGGTGAGCGGTAGTAAGGAAATGTCTAACATGTCCTATTTTTCATTTAACACTCACATGGACGTGTGAAGGGAGGCACAAGAAGCACTGGAGGGGCTACTTGTAGTCTTTACGTATATGATAACACTTCACTGTCTTTGTGCTGGCTGTTAATACAGCAATAATCTACCTGGCACTGAGCCACAGTTAATGCAGCCAGTAAAAATGCTCATTCACGGAAAAGAAGGGAAACAAAAATGCTTATGGCCCATCAACCACTGTAGGAAGTTGTGCTATAGAATTCAGGATGTTAGGAGAACTTTTCCAAGGAACTTATTATTCAGGAACTTTACTTCCATTTCTAATGGATAAACCTGCTTCCAATTTGGCTGTAGCTCCTTTTTAGGGTAAATATGAGCATGTCAAATCTTTTATAGTTCCTGATCTTTGTAGATATTAAACTTAACTTTAAGTTATGGTCTTTTTTGTCCCTGGACAAAGCTTTTGGTGAAAGTTTAGCAAAGTATATCCCAATATAGTTTCTGCCTTTTACAAACTCTTACCTCCATCTACATTCCTAACTGATTATGGGAATCTGCTCTTTAAATTATGCTATCAACCTGTCATTTAGACCGAAGTTAACGTACTACCATGGGTACGCTAGGCCATGCCATCTTCATGACATTTAATGAAGGATGTGTTAGGTTGGTGGCGACTAATTGTTCAAATTTTTCTCTGCTAACGTTTCCATAATCCAGTAAACTGTTAATGAGGTAGAAAACAAATACCTGCAGGGTTACAGCAGGAAAAAAACTATTCAGGTAGATGTCACTCTATAAGAGATTAAATGTGAAAAAACCCAACACATAGCATCAGCTTTCTGCGACCCTTTTAGTACAAATACAGCTAATCCCGGTTGTAGGGCGAGATAGGAAGAGCACCCTGACCTGAGCTCCCTGCAGCTGATTGGTTACATCATACCCCACTTGAACAAATTAAGAGAGTTTTCCCATGTTAGGACAGCAGCTCACCTTCCATCCCAACTATACTGAGATTATTTTCTTCAGGGGTGAAGCAAGGTTTCATTAGTCCATAACTGCTACCATAACTGAGCATGATCACTTCCAACATCTGGGTTGAAACCTAAGATTATTTTTCATCAGATGTAGATTTCCATGAAATATCTAAGAGTACCATCTGTTAGCCCTGCTAATTCTTGAACAATAAGGAAATCACAGTAGCTTTTACAAATATCCATCCTATCTGATCACCTTTTAACAAAATGTGTTGAGCAGAGCATAACTTTCTACTGTGTAGAGAGGATAACACTCTTTCTGGCTTTGAAAGAATACTGTGGTTTTAAATTAGAAGGAAAAACTGTGTGCCATTGTGTTTCTGTGGTAAAAGAAATTGCTTGACAGGGCCAGGTGGTCTATTATTACTCTATTACTACTTTTTTATTTCAGTCACAAAAGATTGAAGCTGGCTGACATAAAAAATTACCATCACACAAGAGTCAATTTAACATCTTACACCGGTACTACAGGAACATCACATCTGATTTGACTGTGCCTTTTATCTCGCAATATGTAAATACTGTGTATTTGTACAACCCCTGGCCATTGACCATACTATTTACATTGTAAACTGTACTAGTGTACTAGTGTGTACTGTAATTATCATTTGAGCCATGACAGTATTCATTGTCTTTTCTGCCTCACGGTATGCTGTAAACATACAGGAGGATTTATAGTTGTTGGAACACAATGCATGAACTGCAGGTTCTAAGATGGGAGGTCACGATTATGGGTTACAACCTTTCACTGCAAAATTTCATTTTGCACCACAGCAAAAAAAAAAAAAAGACTTTCTCTCATTACTTCTATCTGCTTTTCAGATCATTAAACAGCAAACACCCTGCACCCTCTGCCCCTGTCCGTGTGACAGCCGCCCACATGCTCTCATGCTCCAGTGACACCATTTCCTAGATTTTTTTTTCAATGCCTCCTCTCAACTCAACACGACAGAGTGTCTGCCATGCCTCTAACTCCACCACCACCATCAATTTGCAAAATTCAGTAAGTAAACAGGAAAGTCTTTAGGCTTTTAAATTTAAGAGATTACAAATTTTTATAACCTTTAAACTGGATGCACCGCTGTTGCTTTTATTTCCGCCCACAACAGGTTAGATTTACAACTTCTGGTTAAAATCATGAATGCTGGCAGTGTGCTTATCAATTCCCTCTCATCCTGCTTCAGCTGTTAAGGCGGCAGGCATCCAAATGTGAACTTCAACTTGCTCTCTTATCAAGTCATCGCACCTAATGGTAGTAATCATGTACTGATGAAAAAAACATGATCCAGCCTGTCTCAAAAACATGACGTTTAAGAAATTACGTTGGGAAAATAACAAACAGGAACAACTGAATAATCATGCTTTTACATATAAGTTTACATTTCACTGAACAATACTCAAACATGTCTATGAATACACATCATTGAGTACATATTGTATATGTAATGGCAAATAAGATAAATGCACAGATGGCAGGCACTGAGAGCCCAGAGTTGGACAGAGCAAGGGGCAGCAGTGACAGCAAGGAGGAGGAGGAGGAGGAGGAGGAGGTTTGGAGAGACTGAAAGGATGAGGGGGGAAATCTGGAATCAATTAGGTGACTGAGATGGAGTTGCTTGCATAGTTGTGGGAGTGAGTCAGGCAGAAAGGCAAAAGAAGGGTGTGAGCGTTGTGCCATGAGTGTCTGCATTTATATAAACACAAGCTCTCGAAGCAACGACACTTTATCCCCATTAATTCTTTGTTAAATGACTGTCTGCGTAAGCGTTCTTATGTCTACATGTTATGTTTGTCCCCCCTCTCTCACACAGACACACACACATAACGGACGGCACCGACTGGACCAGCAGAGTCAAGTTGCAGCCAGAGAAGCCCCACCTCTCCCGAGCTGAGGTCAAAGTGGAGGGTAAGAATGAGCGGCTGGCACCGACCCAAGCCGTGTCAACACAGCAGCTCTCAATATTCCCTTACACAACTTCCCCTCATTACTTCTTTGCACACCAAATTCACAGCAGTTTTGTTTTCTATTGCTGGCTCTGACAATGGGGGAATTTGACTTGCAAAAAAAAAAGAATAAAAGCCCATACAGGAACTTTGAGAGCACATGTAGAAAACGGGCTTACATCTTGCTGTGTCTGCATCTAAGGTTTTGGAGAACAAATCTGAATTTGCAGCCATGTACACAGAATATATCATGTCACACACGCAGAGATTGTGGTTTATTAACATGGGTTCTGCTATTGTTGCTACGCAGGATGTCACACTGCTTCCAGCGATGACCTGATGTGAATATTTGAAACGACTCTGCTTGCATGCATGAGGCGTACTGAAGAGAAGGACAGGACAGGGAGGTGGAAATAGGAAGTGAAAACTCTAAATGTTGAGTGTTACTACATATGTGTCTGCTTGTGTAAAACAGCAGGATTAACAGGAGATAAAAGAGGCAGAGGTAGAGGTATAAAGTGACCAGTAGGTGTAACTCTCTGGGGGTTTAGCCTCTCCATGAGCAAACATGGATCTATTTCACTGACACAGCTGCACATTTTACACGCTGGGCGGGGTGGGGGTGCGTCATGGCCATACAGGAAATGGAGAGGAAAACGAATGATATGACAACAAAGAGGAATCACGGCATGCACAATGTTGCACCACTATGCCAATGCAAGAAGAAACAAGTTGCCTACAGCTTAAATTTTCTCATCAAATCAACAGGACAGGCTCAGCACATACCACTCTGGGTCTGTGCTCAAATTTAATTTGTTCTGTTACACTTTTTAGAGATGAAAAAAATTTCCTGTGTATTTACTACATAATATTTTCCATTTATTTTTAATTTAGCTAACAGAAATGACACATAAGCTCATTTATTTAGCATCTCACCAGTCGGCCTGATGTGGAATGATGCTGCGTGTGATCCCAGATATTGGTCATTAGCGAGAGTATGTTGACAGTGTAATTTATAATTTACAGGATATTTACAGTATTAATACAGAGTCAGCAGCATAATTAGAGTGGCTGGAGAGGATCTAGCAGAAGCTACAAATGAGATTACTCTCTAATGTAGCCTGCTGTAATGTGTGAGGATATGTGTTTAGAGGTTTGGGCTCTGTGCAAGTGTATGACAGTTAAGGTAAGGAGAGAAAAATGGACTCCATAAGATGCTGACAGTAAGAAAAGGAACACGCGTGTGCATTCTGGTATGTGTGCATGTGCATTGTGTGTTGGCCTCCTGCCAACCCTGACACTCAAAAAAGAGCCAACTGTGCAGAGAAAAGCCAACAAGAATTATCCCACACTCTTACATAATTTGACAGTCACTTAGCCCATTCAACCCAACACACACACATGAAAACACCACCACACACAAATCTTTGGATGCTTGGTGAGCTGCAGGTGGATGGATGCTAACTGCTAAGTGCCAAGTGTTTACCCATAAGTCAGTGGGAAATGAATAAATGAATTAGACATGGTCTCTGGACTGTTTCACGCACGTTGTCCCGAAAACATCTCTGTGGTCTCATATAATCACAATTAGCCTCTTGGATTTCAGCACATTCCTTTAAATTGTAATGTGGACTTCAACCGTGTCATATTGCATTCATAAGAATTTAATATTAAAATGGGCATTACTGTGTTTGTTTTAATATTTTTACATTAAGGCATTGGCATTTCCAGAGAATGTTAGCTGACTACGCAACCTTTAAATAGGAAGATCACTATTAGTCTGCTTCATTATCATAATAATGTGTATTTTCTTGAATTAACTGCTAACAAATGACCATCTTTTCTTGAGTTTTCCTCAGCAGCCAATTTGACTGATTCCTCCTGAGAATGAATCATGATTTTCTAAATACACAGAAACAGCAACTGTTTTTTTTTCTGTTTACAGTGCAGAATGTGGTGAGGATGACTTGCATTTATACTTTGCTATTTTATGTAAGCAGATGTTTCTGAGTACCTCCCGTGGTGGTCTGCACGACAACATCATTCATGATGAGTCTTGGCTCTTCTAATACCTGGATTTTATGCTTTTGTGCTTCATCTGAATAATATCATGTGACCCTGGATGGATATTGTTTTCAGATCTACTGTAAATGGGCCATATGGGGATTAAATGAAGTGCAGGAGATGAGAGGAGAGGTTCATGGGGACTTGTAAATGTGGAAACTGTATAAGTTAATTTCCATCCACCTGTGTTTATGCAAATTTTCCATTTTTGCATTGCTTTTTCTTTTCCAACATTTTCTGGAATTTGTTTAAAATTTGCCCTTAATTTGAGTCAAAACGGTTGAGCCATATAGAGGCCGTGGGAAAAGCAGAATATCTCTCTTCCTTCAAATGTTGACTGAACGTGAGCGTTGTTGAAGGTAGCTGTAGAGATAAATATAGGGATGAATGCACACGCGATTACCCGGGCTACACAGCAGGTCGTCAGTGGCACTAAATCAAAAACTATTCAGCTATTAACATCAAACACACCTCCTCCCCTTTTCCTCTCACCTTCACCTTTTATAAGGTGTTTCTTCTCCTTCTCACCAACCACGACATCGATTTGACTGCCTGTGCCTGTTCATACTGAATCCATGTCTCTGTAACGGAAGGTGGACTCACTTTGGACTCACACTATTTTCTCTGGTGGTGTAAAACCACACAGCCTGTACTTAGTTTCCACCAAAGCACAACACGAGGGAAAGTTATTAACAGTCAGACTCATCATTCCATGAGACGAAGCTATTTGTGAAGTGGGAGGTGAGAGAGAGACTCCAACTTTAAGTGGCTTTTGTTGTCTGCAATGCCGTCTCAAGAGCATGAACTCTGTTTGGGCTCATGATATTTTGAGGGCTGTTCAAGTGGTGTGATGTGTTGCTTCCTTAGATGCCCATTCATTCAGGGTGTACCAACAACTAAGAAGCAAATACAGCACTATGGTAAAAGACAATAGTTTCCCTTTCTGAATGTGAAGAGCCACCTGAGTATTTACTATTTGGCAACATTCTGAAAATGTAGCTAGAACATTGCATAAGGAAGCCACAGAGACAGACAATTAATATTCATGATGACTTTGACAAGCATTTTAACTGATGCACATTACACTGAAATGATAACAGATTAAAATATAGGAGCATGATATCATTAATCACTTTAGCATTTTGCCAGGGCGGCTGGAGCTAGCAGTGTGAAAGGACCCATTTCTGTGGTGTTGACCCTCGTGTTAAGCCACAGACACTTGAGCACCTCATTAGAAGTGAATGGGCCTCGAGGTGGGAGGCAGGGCAGCTATTGAGAGGCTTAGAGGGACTCCACGGGGCTTCCTAACTGCCACTAGAGGGGAGAGGAGAGAGAGAGATTGACAGCAAAGCTCCCCCCTCTCCCTCAAGGATGAGGAAGAGATGAGTAGCTCTCCTCTCTTTCCAAGCAGCAGTTCATTCACGGCAGGGCCTGGCCTGTCTGTATTGGTCCCTAGTCTGGTCCTTGGAGCACTTAAAGTATGGAGGACACATTTTTTTGCATAGCATTGCCGAGATCAATAGTTGAAAGCAACTGAGAACAAAAAGCAGCCAATCAAACAAAGATGTCTCACATCACCTGTAGCACATGTTGAATTAAATCTCTCAGAGCAGCCACAGCATGTCTCAAATGATGAGCGAGCAGCAGGCATTTAAACACAACAGTTTAACAGCAATACCAAACACAGCAGTGATGCTGCATGTTGTGGTCACAGTTCAAACCATCAGCCAAATTTGTACCACAGTGGAGTCTGGCGTTGCCACTCATTTGTTGACTGCTGCGGAACCAAAATGCTCAGATAGCAGCCACCAGTCTAATGTAATGATATGCATGTCAGAGGAAGTAGAACTCAATCATGATTCCATTGTTTTCAATTTTTGTCTTATTTAACCACGCTCAAATAGTTTGTGTATATCATTTTGTAAACGATATAAATTTGTTTGTATAATTCCTTTTACCCAGCATTGTAGCTAACATTAGGATGAAAATGTGTCCAATCCAAGAGCGTGTGTGGGAATCTTTCAAAAATGATAGGCCATTGGCTTCGCAGGGTCTCATTATCCCAGTTTTTATGACAAAATGCTTCAGACCTCTGCCATTTGAGCCAGAACTGTGGTCAAAGAAGACTTAGGATAAAAAGATGCAGATGATGAAAAGATCAGCCCATTAAAAAAAAGCGTGTGGGAATTTATATCACTGGCATCACTGAGCAGTGATTTCAATTCCAAATGGTTGCAACAGTGGACAGAAATGCAAAATGAAAAAGAAAATTCCTTTTTTATTTAGGCAAACGTCCCTGAATAAACCAAACAACCACAAGTTTATCCACTATTCTATCCTGTGTTTAAGAACAGTCTTACAGCTCTAAGTGAAAAAAATGTGACTGAATGCATTCTTGAGAAACAGCAGAGACTGTAGGAGTCAACATGTGGAGGCTTTTCACTATCCAAAAATGTAATTTTCATGGTTGCTAATTGTTTCAACAAACAGCTGCAGCCTCTGTAGGAAAATTGCTTGCTATTGTAGAGACATTGATTGTGAGGTTACTGCAACAAAATCAGCATTTCTATGCTGGTGATAAAAAAAAAAAACGCCAGGGGAAAAAATCAATTTGGCCGTTGTAGTCACTTGACGCAGGCTGAGAGGCCTCACCGACTGCAGATATCAAAGGCACCATGCCCGTCTTTAAAAGGGAGGATGGAAGGGGACAACAGCAGTATTATTCCATGTTGCTTAATCTTTGTGTCATTTTTTTATGTTTAACAAATTTTGCTCCAGTCTGGGCATCATAATTCTTATGTCCTAAAGCAAAATGAATCAAATCTTAAAATCAGACAGAAATAAGATATGGAAGAAAGCTTTTTTATAATTTAGAGCTAACATTATTTATATATATTTATATATATTCAAAAAGTACTGAATAATATCACTTGATGACATACGGTCAAGCCAAGTCAATTCTATGCATGATGCCTAACATAACATTTTTTTTTAAATCACAAAATTGCCTCCTCCAAGAGCAAACATATAGTATGGCACTATGGCAAATACATGCTTCAAACCAAAATATTTGTAGATACATACAGTATATGTTCTGTTAAGTGCTGTTTTTCTTTAAAAAAAAATTCCTGGGTGATTTGGTGCTCTGAACTCCACTCTGTCAGATGCATTTCAGTTTTTGTTTTCATTTCATAGATTATTGTGGGCAAGGTCAGATAAATAAATAAAATGTGCTTGCACTCGGAATGGAAATATAAAATGTAAGTGTACTGTGGGTGCCAAAGTGTCAGCCTTAGGCAGCATTAATATCAGCCCACAATCACCTGAGAGTCGGACTCACTGGCCAAGTACGCCTCATGTAAAAGACAGGCAATATATGTAAAGGACAAGTGTATGTGTGGCAGTGCAAAACAATGAAAACATGCATCACTTATAGAGTACAAGTACTTGTATGATATGTTACTTGTACATGTGAAGCCTGGTTTGATAACTTTCTAAAGAAATAAGAGTATCTGCGGCACAGCAGATGGTACTGGTCAGCTATTTATGAGGGTGATGACATGAGGAAAGAAACTGCTCCTATGTCTGGTTCAGTTTCGGTATGCAGGGTTCTGCAGCGCCTGCCGGAGGGCTGGACTTAAAAAAAGTTTGTGTCCAGGGTGTGAGGAATCGGTAATGATTTTTTCCCCTGCCCATTTCCGTGTTTCTCGAAGAGTACAAGTCCTGAAGGGTGGGCAGGGGAGCACAGATGATTTTCTTTCTACAGTCCTTACTGTTCGCTGCAGTGGGTTATATATACATGCTGTATATCTGTAACATTAGTCTTACATGTATGCAGACATATCAAAGACAGTCTTTTGTGATTCTTGTGAGCAGCACATTTCTGTTTATTGTGCATCCTCATAAAGGGCTTGTTATAGTTCAAGACTTAGAAACATCTCCTTTGTTTCTATATTAAACATGAGACACAGCACTTGAACACAGCTGCCTTTGTGAGGAGCTGCAGAGGCAAAAAGCAGAAGACGAAGAAAATACATGAACAGAATCTATTTGTATTTAGCGAGTCCCATAAACCCATGTACTACATGAGCACGAGATTGTTAATCTGCTTGAACGAAAACCAGAAGTGTCACACTTTTTGTCTTCATTTCCTTTCCCTTTCCTCCTTCTTTCCTCCGCCCTCAATCTCCCAGTTTGCTCCACCCTCTCAACTCTGTCACCCACATTTTCAGTTACACCCTTCCCTACTTACACAGATCTACTTCCCTTACAACCCCTGTCCCCATCTTCTTCTCCTCCTCTCTTCTCTTCTGACCCTCATCTTGTCTCTATATCTCTTTCTGATTCTCCAAGACGCTCGCACCCACACACATGCACACACTCACACACAAAGCTCTCATTCTTTCAGTTTGTGGCTTTTCTTTCAAAACCAAAAGCTTGCGAAGGAAAAACGCACACCCCCACCCCTTCTCCGTGCAGCTGGGAAACTTTACCCCAACCATCTCTCTCTCTCTCTCTTTCTCTCTCTCTCTCTCTTTCTCTCTGTAACACACACACACACCAACACGGAGCAGGGTCAGGAGGTCACAGGCCACACCCTTGACAGCCCACAAGGGGTGGAGAGAAAAAGGAGGAGGGAAGGTAATCAGAGATCTGCCGTCCTTCCCCACAAATTTACAGACAAGTAAACATGACTGAGGCAATTTTTTCCTCACTTCTCAGTCTGCCTCCTTCATTCCTCATTTCCTAGCTCACTTTTCCTCATGTCTCCATATGCATCTGCCCACATCTGTCGAGGCAAAGTGAAAGGAAAGCAAGTTGTTGGGTTTTTTTTCCATCCTCACGCTATGAATTTACAGTGTGAATGTGCAGCAGCAGCACACCCTGCAGTACTCCATCCTCTCGGAAACAGTCGTGGCTGAAGGACAGGCAGATACTTTCTCACAGATATGAGATGAGAAAGACGCGCACAGAAGGTGTGAAGTGACCAATTTTCAAAATAAGCGTTGTTTCCGCTGGCAGGGAGGCAAATGGGAAAAATAAAAAGAAACATGTGCACAACACCACACCAACTGCATGTCTAAGTACCCAAAGAGAAATCGCAGATGTTCTCCTCTCCCTCCAAACAAACCACTTCTTTTCTTCTTTTTGAGGCATGAATTCCCATCACACACACACACACACACTCACTCTCTCCCTCCCCTCCCTTTCTTCCTCTCTCTCTCACTACATGTATCTCTCCCTTGTCCTTCCCCTCCCTTTTCTTCTTCCCACTCTTCCCGCCCCTCCTCCTCTCTTTTTTCTTGCTCATGTTTTCTCTTTTTTTTTTTTTTTAGCTATCATGGAATCGCCGCTTTCCACATGTGACTCACTTTTTCACCAGCCAAAGCCAGACAGGAAAAAAGTCAAATGCCTGTGTCTTCTCTCTGCCTCTGTGTCCCCTCTCAGTAGTTGAAGCAGCATTCCTTGCGGAGGCTCTTATAACCTCCATAGGTCTCCCTCTTTCAGTGAGGTTGTTCCCTATTGGGACATGTGTCAGCCAGCGACCTAGATCCTGATTCAAGCAAAAAAAAAAAAAAAAAAAATCAGGAGGCTAATTATTCATTCCCTCTGTTTGAGTTTTGCTTTGGAGAGCTGTTTCTAAGACAAACCCTGAAGGAATAAAGAGAAGGAGTAGGCCTTGATTGGCAACCGTGCACCCCCACCACCACCACCTTTTATTTGCCGAGGAACCGAGTGTGCTCGCAGGCATTTGCCACCCTAACATCACAGAGAGCAACCCCAAAAAACAAGGGAGGAGAGAAAAAATAAAGCACAACAAAGCCTGAAAAGAGGAGGAGTAGCAGGAGGAGGAGGAGGAGGAGGAGGAGGGGGAAGGAGAGGATAGAAAGAGAGGGCTGGAAGAGGCGAGCGTCAGAGGAAAGAACGAAAGCCAAGTAAAACTTGTTGACACAGAAAAGGGGTTTAAGAGTGATTTTAGATCAAGGCTAGATTTATTTTTTCTTTAAAAATTGGATTAGTAGAAATAGCACTTGTAACATTTCACTATCTTTGACTTTGACTTTTCACTTCTTATTTCCTTTTCGAAAGTGAAGGGGTACATTTAAGTTCCACACGCCATAAAAATGATATTACTGCATCTGTAGAAAGGCCAGCCATGAAGAATATAAGCTCTGCAATCCATAAAATATATTACCAGCAGGTTGTTGTTCTTAATGATAAATATTTCTCATTGAAACGACCCCATGAAAAATACCTTTCTCACGATGTCTCACTTTCATTGACTCTTTAATTCACCTCCAGCCTGTTTTATTTTTTCACTAATTGACCAGCCCTTTCCTTGTTAATCTTTTAACGCCTTTCATCCATTTCCTATTTGCCAATTTGTGAATGCAAGTCATAACCTTAAGAGGCCTACTATTGAAACCAGTGCGGAAAGAAATGGTAGGGTTCACCCACATTATCAGGCCAGAAACACACTTTCCTGTCTGTGCTCTGGTACCTGTTTTCTGCGACAGTGTTCAACGTGCATCCTGTGAGGATCGGTTCAACGTGTTTGCACACCCCTCATTGCCTCTGCTGCGGCTCATGGTGCTGAGCAGGGGGGGCTGTAACAATGCTGTGACAACTTCTCCCCTTCATGTGTTCATTTGCCACTGTATGGTATCATTATGATGATATCAGTCAGAGTGGATGGGTAGGTGGGGTATAGACGGAAGAGGAACATGATGGGGAAAAAAGTAACGGTAAGAGAAGTATAAGGGAAAGGAGGGTTATAAAATACACCCTATAGGCCAGCCCTGATAAAGGTTGCATTTCATGGTAAGCACAGTATCCAGCTGTTCACCCTCATCACCAGAATCATCATCAGGCGGGTTATAGCTCACAGTAAATCATGAAGAGCCGGCACTTCAGGATCACTGGTTTGAATTCAGGCTGTGATAATCATGGAGGTGAAATGGACACCGGTCTCCGCTCGTTTAACAACTGCTGCTGAGATGCACTTCAGCAAAATCCTTAATCCATCACTGATTCACGGAAAAGCAGAAAGTTGTGGCTGCACTGAAATATGATAGTGCTATTAGGTGGATAGGTCTAAATATGTGTCATTGTTTGGGTGAGGTTGCTATAAGCTGTGTAGCACTCTCAAAATCTGCCATAGAAAAATAAAGATTTTTTTTAAATGGCACATTAATGGAATAATCTGACTTTCTCAGAATACATACTTACATACTTGATACCACTCAATCTTTACTGCCACAGTTGTAAAATGCAAATGTCAAAATGACGCTGGTTGTTAAATAGCAAAGAGTTTCCCCCAAAATAAACAGGAAATGATGTACACCACATTAATATGTGAGCATCCTTGCCAGCAGATCCATAACAGTAATAACCTCAATCTAACCTGTATTTCTGAAGCAGGTGGCGAGTGGTGAAGAGGGTTTGTCTCCACAGGCCAGATTATGAGTTCACAGCCAGACGTGAACAGATGGAGGCAGAGGTTAGCCCTCCCTCCTATGCCCTGCTACACACACACATTTGGCAACCATTTTTTCACAGGACAATTACCTTGCGCCCTCTGCCAGCTAACACACACACATTCGCCGCCAATTATGGACACACACACACACACACACAAGAAATGATAACAGTCACAGTTGTGCAACGCACACCTGTCATGGTGTGCGCAGACACACTCCACATCCCCTCCAGTTCCACAAAATATGGCAACCAGCTCTGTTTCTGAAGGGCACAGCACCCGGCTGCAGCTTTCGAACATAGAAGAATTGACACTCTCCCTACATTTTTTTTTCCGCCTTGTTCAAACCCGGTGCCTGAAGTCATGTCCAATCCCCCCCCCCTTTCTCTCTGTTCTGTTAATTCCATTATCTCTGATTATTTTTCTCATAAGCATTGCTGCTCTAATCCACTTGTTGGTCACATATCTTTGTTGCTCCAGCCAACCACTGAGCTGATAATGGATATGCACGACCTAGGTTTTTAATTCGCTCCTATCTCACGTTTGCTCTCACATCCACTGGTAACACAGCTCAATTTTTTTTAAAGCGCTTTGCAGGTGAATTTGTTCTGCTACTGTAAAACAATGCATTCGAGAACGCTGTGTTTATATATCTCTCTGCTGCCTTGCATCCTTGTGCTATTTAGTTTGCAGTCTTTAACATCATTTCTGAATTAAATATGCACATAATTTCTCAGAGACAGTGTGGTTAAGACTCCCATCTCTGGAACAACATTCACCCCCAGCTAGGATTGATTCCAGTCAGAATCTTTTTTTTTCTGCTGGATTTCCCCTACTTTGTATTCCTCTCAGCTTTACTACAGTTTCAAGACAGAAAAGGAAAAGTCAGGGTGGTGGAAGGCTCGCTCTTGGTTAAAAAAAAATAGATTTTTTTTTTAATTAATTTCCAATGATGGCGTTAATATAGGGGCAAAACAAATAAACATGTGTGGCATGAATCTAATTGAGTTGCACAAGATAAATATTTCAGCACCCTGAGATGAAATTATACAGCTGATCATACAGCATAGATTAGTACGCCAACCCTGCAACTCATCGTTACGTGAACGGCCCTCCAACTCTTCCTCCTGCTTCTGCATTCACCTTGACCACATGCTGTTTTGGTGGCGCTCAGAAGCACCACCTATGGTGTTATCAAAGTCATCAGCCCTGAGTTTTCTGCTGTAGAAAGTCCTCCGAACTAGATAACGCTGCACCCATACACACTCTTCTGCAAATCCATAATCAATCCTATTATAGCACTCTTGTGTCACTGCAGATGGAGCGCATTTGCGGGCTGACAAAACAAACTGACATTTCCATTTCAGTGATCCAGCTCGTGTGCTTTTTGTTCAGAGTAATTTAGGAGGAGTGCAGCACCAGAATAAGTAGGGATTCATAAATCGCAGAGCCACAGTACGAGCTGAGATGTTCAGTGGCCACGCTGCACATCTAACACTTATTATCGATTCCTCGTTTGTGATAAAGGGGCATCTGCAAATTTAATGAAAGCTATGTTTGGGGCTTTAACACATTTTTTGTATGATTGGAAAAAGGAAATAATATAAAAAGTGCATATTAAATAAACATTAAACTGAAAGAAATATGCTTCAATGACAGAACCACTTAAAAAAATTACACACTTGGACATAAAAAGATTTGAACTCTACCGAGCATCTAACCATTACAACTGCATATTCATTTTCTGAAAGAATGGGTGAATGAAGAAAGAGGAAAGGTAAGAGGTTTATTTTTAAAAAGCATCATTTTGTAAGCAAGCAGATAGCGAGAGTCTAAGATATGACTCAGGTGTAAATTTTTGAAATTGTAATGGAGGAGAAGTAATGGCTCATCTAACTCGGGCCGGAAAGTCATACCTCCACAGGGAAGAAAGGAGACGGCAAGGCCACTGCAGGGAAAGGGATAAATAATTGGACAATTGTACCAGAACAGAGAGAGCATGGGCAGGAGTCTAGGTCATGACATTGAAGTATCAGTTTTAGTTTTGAAAGTCGGTGTGTTCAATGTAGGAGCAACGTGACAGGAGACATTTGGGTACACTTCGGGACAATTCTGGCAGCAGCATCGTGGATGAGAAGCAGATGGAGATGCTGGCATCGTTGTGGATACAGTCTGATTTGGGAGAGATGTTGTGGGTTCAGATTACCGCTGTGAGGTGGGGCTCCCGCAGCAGTTTGTTATCTAAGTCACGGTGGTGTTGTGTCAGTGATGGGGAGTTCTTGTGCAGGGGTTTGCCAAAAGAAAAACGGTGGTGCAGTCTCATCAAGGCTAAGCTTAAGGTGGTGGACAAGGTATCCGACTGCAGATGTCAGGGAGAACGGACGGAAACCGAACTCCATCAGTCCCCCATGTGTCACATTCCCAGCTGACGGAGAATGGAGTGTAATAAAGTAGAGTGTTACTGGTCTCAGAGCAGCAGAAAAAAAACACTGTGTGGTGTGAAGACGGGGCCAAGGACAAGGTCTAGAAAGAGCAGAGTGGAGATGGTGTGTGCAGTAAAAACAGAGAACCTCTCTGCAGTCTATCAGGTTTTCATGAGTGATTTGGAAATCTGAAGCACAACAGAAGAAAGATAGGAGGCAGTGGGGAAAATATTTTTTTCCCTTCAGCTTTAACCAACAGTGACTTTAATAGACATTACACTACATTCTGGGAAAATGAAGGGTGGCTACTGACAATAAACTGCAATATTATAATTATGATAAGCATTCGTCCAAATTCCATCCTTTTTATATGTTAGAAAATAATTTTTGAATAAAAACTGAAACGCTCACTTTGACCTCCAAAAATCCCATATGACACCTTCATGCATCCCACATGACACCGCATTGTATGGCACCAAATCCATACTGACGTGTTGCTGGTACTTTCCGACTGTGTTGTTGGATGTGGCTACATGACTTGCTGGTGATTTCCATGAGCTCAACTCCTCATTTCAGACGCTCTGCATTGTCTCTCTGTGATCTGCTCCCAAAATTGTTGCCAGTGCATCAGGAAATTTCCATTTGGTGCAACAGATTAACTACAAATTATAAACAAACCTCAACACATCTCTGTCTACACCCCACTATTTTTGTTTTCAGAAGGGATCAAATATATTTTTACTTTGAAGGATAAGGAAGCCATCATTTGGTCTTATTGTGCCCGCCTTTGGCCCGTATGATGTGGCTGCTGACTGCCTGTCTGTACGCAGCCAGCTGTGACTAAAGCCTTGTTTATACCGGACACGACTCAGACACATTTTTTCAGTCATTCGTCTCTCGAAGCAGAAACACCTTAATTTTAACCAGCGCCTCTGTCTGCGCACAGCACCACACTGACCTGAAGTTTACATTTCACGTTCAGATGTGTAGATGTAAACACCAATGATGGCTGCCAGTGCCAGAGCCATGGTATTAAGACATCATTAATGTTGCTGCTTACACCGTGTGCTTTTTCCTGCTCGGACAAGTCAAAATGTCTGCCACGAGAAAGGCTTACATACCTACTTCAGCAAGCCGGACAGCTGTCGCAGAAATGCAACAATGACACAACGTGATTTTAAAAGGCAGTTATGTTCATAGTTCCAATGACACTGAATCTCTCCATACTTACAAAAATGTATTAGTGTTCATTTTATTTCTAAATGATGAATTGTAGAACTTAGACATACTCGACTTGCCCGTAAATTAACTTTAACTATTGCTACTCATTAACTATTTATTCTCTAAACTAGCAATACTGTAGTGATAATGATGCTATAAGAAGCTCTTTGTGCTTTTACATACTCAAATAGTGAATGCAACCTTCCCACTCATGCAACAAATCCACCTTCACCACATCTTCAACCTCTCATCATCACCCTGTCGCACAAACACAGAGAGGTGTGAGTGTGCGAATGTATACATGCTGCGACAACACTGCACTATGGAGGACTACACCGGCTTTGTGTGTCTCTGCATGTATGTAAATCTGTTGGATGGTATGTGATGCTTTTGCTGGATAATCACAAGGTTCAGATTTGTGTATGAGCTTTGCTTGCGTGAGTGGAAATTCATGTGTGTGTACATTCATATTTATGAGTCAGGTTCAAAATCTGTCACTTTCTCTCTGCCTGTGCCGGCAACATGCTGATGACTCAGCCCCATTCAACGCATTAATCCTGTTTCCTCGCAAACTGTACTCAACCTCGACTCTGATTTAATGTGCTGTATACACTAAAGGCCAGCACCATTTGATTTTAAGAAAGAGGCAACCGTGTGCTGGACATGGTGTTTAAACACTTGTCATTGAACCAAAGACAATATCAGGGAGTGCTGGGGTATAGTGAGAGAGCAGCAGAGTGGTAACACTAGATCATAGCCGCTCACGCTGCTGGCACCGTCTCAAAAGGCATGATTTATTTAGACTTAACCTCCAGTGCAAAGATTCATCACCTTCAAACAATATCAACACATCCACATTCAGCAGTTCCACACTCCAATCACACTACAAGATTCATGGCTTCTTCATCATATTCGCCACCATACTCAATAAGATTTTTGCCCTTACATTTGTTTTTGTTTTTTAATTGCAAAACTGCTGTTATTATTATACAAATACCCTCACAGTGACACAAAGAGGCGGTGCCGGTGAAAATGGGTAGTAAGGGGAACAGTTCAGGAGAGATCTATTACAGGAAATCCAACCCAGTCAGACACTCATTTTCCTCTTTCATTTTAACTTCATCGTATTAACATATCACCCTGTTCACATGAATAATAACCAACCAGTTATGTTGCTGCATCTAATGTTGCAGCCAAATTTAAAGCATCTTAAAGGGGGAAGTTGTTAAAGGTGGTTACCCAACAGTTAGGCTGACTGGTATAGTACGTGCCCATAACTGAGCAGCCCTGACGTAAAAGGGGAAAAATCTGCCTGTGATTTCAGAAAAATACCCCAATGACAACTTAAGAGTTCTAAGTAGCAGAGAAGAGGGAAATTCTGAACAAATTTGGAAGGCAATTTCTCAAATGGCATTTTGAGAAGTACTCTTATTTACTTCCTAGCACAGAGTTATATGAGACGTCTGTTTGAATCACTTTCAATTGTTTTTAAAGGGATGACACAACATAGGAATAAAGGGTAAATACAGTTCCTGTGCACTGGACTGAGTTTGTTTTCTGTTAATAATAATCTGTGATTAATTTTTAAGTAATACCAGGCAATTGATCATGCATAGGATATACTCAGTGAATCAGTATTATGCTGGGGTCATTTCTAAACAATGACTTCTTCTTCGGTCCAAAGTTGACCCCTGGCCCGTGTCCTCGTGCAGCTGAACTGAATCCCACCTGTTGTAGCAAAGGCTCAGTTTCATAGGTTATAACAGTTTCTATTGTTTATATCTTTCAAATAGCTGCCTGTGGGTATACTGAAAAAATAATGGATGTAGAATAAATAAAATGATGCTCCGTTTTGCTACATAGTTTTACAGTTTAATGGGGTGATTTCCTGGTCCCAGTTGAACTTCACTGTATTTTGCCCCTTTTAATGTGATGTGTGTATAACAGTGTTTGGAAACTGCGATTAAAGCAGGGTTTTTTCTAAGTGAACTTGGCTGCAAAATCGTACAGTCAGTCTTTTTCTTACTTTTTAAAAAAAGGATGTTAAGCAACATCCGCTTCTTGAACATTGCATGGCAAATAAACCTTCTGAAATTCCATCCATTCGCTGCTGTGCTGGCAGCCGACACTCTGATCCATCTCGGCAGCTAATTTAACACATGCCAATCCATGCTGCTTTAAGATTTTCAATATGGCTTCAAACATAATTAACCTGCTGATTGTTCACCATGACTGTGCCTGACAACTCAACAGTTGTAGCCGTTCAGTCAAATGTGTAAATCAGCATTTCTGAACAGATGAGTGTCTCTGATCTCAGCATAAAAGCATGCATATGTATTATATTGGACTGGCATGCGCTGGCTTCTTTGTATAGCAAACCCCAAACCAGGATACTAACTGTGAAACATCACTCTTAATTTACTGCTGTATCTGTACTTAAGGGAGATTTTTGAATGTAAGTAAATGATTTTTCTTTGACTTTTGTTCTCCTGGCTGATTTTCACACATACTGTACATTGGGAACTGCTAGAGCCAAATTCCCAAGTGTTTTTTTTTTTTTAATGTAATGACCCGGTCATCAGGAGAGCAAGAAGAGCAAGGAACGGACACAGAGGCTAGAAATCAAAGGATAAATCTCATGAGAAAATAGACTGACACAGGTGAGAGGTGACTGCAGCAGGGAGAAATCACATCACATGAAACACTCACACAGTGAATAGAAAGTCGGGTGAGTGACTCTTTAACACTTGGTAAAACACTGATATTCCCTGTGTTACAACTGGTTCTAATGTGGAGGAAATCCAGCTTCACTTTAATTAACAATCGACTCCTTCTCACACCCCGAGTGCTATTTTCAGTGCTTAATAGGAATTGTACAGGGAGACCTGTGAGATTTTGTAGAAGAAGTCTTATTATCATAATTGCATGCAGCATGTGTGTATGAGTGTCTGTGCATCTGCTGAGTTGTAGAGTAATCCTCCTCTAGAGTCCTTCCACACTAACACAGGCTCTCTATAACTGGCCAATGGGATGTTACATTAGTGATAATACTGATGGCAAAAGACATGCGCTAAGCAGCCTTTGAATTTTAAAAAAAAAATGGACCAAGAATTGGACCATCTTATGCCCAGTCATTTTTGCTTAAACTCAAACACACTATCTTGTTCATGCACGAAATGAAAGGAGGTCTGAGTGTCCGCTGTTGGAATAAAGCACTGCCAGGTTGTGAAAAAAATGTGGTTTTTTATACTTTATAGACCCATCCATAGATAAATCAAGAAACTAATCGCTAATGAAAATAATCAATAGTTGCAGCACTAAGTGTGTAAGTAAATTCTAACAAAGTCGAAGTCACATTTGAGTGTTGTGTTTTTAAAATTTATTTTAAACTTTATTCCTCAGGTCATCGGCAGCTTACAAATTGGTGAAGAAATGCTAAGATGTCACACTGCTACATAACAGTACTTGTTACACTGACACTGAATGCCACACTCACTGTGTTTTTGTGATACTCATCACCCTCCAGTGATAATTCTGACATCACCACAAAATAAAGGTACATGAAATACACCAAAAAGGCTGTGTCATGTGAATAATGTCAATAAAGCTTCTACTCAATAGATTACATCAGTGCACACAGTACAGAGAAATGTAAAATGCTATGGATATGAAAAGGTGAAATGAAAAGGTCTATCTTTGCCCATGTTGGTGGTGCAAACATGACTCAATTGAACTGTACAGTGTATTTTTCTCTATTACAAATGCTTGTGCAGTCTGAGCAAAGGACTCCCCCAACAGTAGGAGTAGTAGGAACATCTGTCAAATATCTGCTGCAATGCCTGAAAGGCCTTTTCACATCAAGTCAGCTTTAATAGGTAACTGAAGACTCGCTTCAACCTCTCTGTCCAATATTCCTGCTTTCTTTTCCTCCCGACTGTTGCTCTGCTAAACCAAACCTGATATAATCCCTCTCCTGTTCCCTGCTCTCCCCGTCTTCCCGAGGCTTAGTCGATATGTTAGACTTCTACACACGTGCGCGGCCAGATAATGCAAATGTATCTATAAATAGGGACAATAATGCTGACAGCAGCACTCTCTCAAGTGAGATATCTCGGCGTAATTTTCACCAGCACTCACAACCACACACGCGTACACACACAGAGTAAATACCAGCAAGAAAAATCCACCCTATTGCCGTGTGCTTCATCATAGTGATAGCCCTGAAGCAGCAAATAAACACTTGAGTTGCAAAGCAAACACATTTCAGATATGTGCTACGCTGATATGAGGCTCAACTACAGGACCACTCCACACAAAGTAGATCAATGCTCCCTGCACGTCTCAAACAAGCAGCACACAGCTTGAATCTGTAGCAGACTACAACAGCTCCAATCTGCCTAACACTGAACTCTGGTCCGTGTCAGACAATACAACACACAGAGAGCGCTGTGCTTCACTATATCGCTCAAATTTATTTGCCGCTCATGCAACTCAGAATCATGTTGTGCATCTAGTTGTAGCACACAAGGCGTATTTTACTACTTCCCAAGACGGTTTTATGTAAAATCTGCTAAAACCATGAGACAACTGTGCTCCCCATGATCATTCCCCAGTATATATAATCCACTGTAACATAAAAAGCAGCTGTAAAGTTATACAGTCTGTTCAAACCTCAAACCTGAGCTTTCAGCGCATAAACAGATGCTTAAGTAAAGACCAATGAGTTGGAAAAATAATTGAGATGGATAGAAAAGAGAAGCCACACTCATCCTTCATCTTCAGCCTCTTTCTCTCTCTCTCTCACCTTCCAGCTCATGATGAATGACATCGGAGAGGTTGGGCTCTTCGCCCCACCAGAAGATCCATAGCTCCTTGGCGTCCGGCTTGATTTTGCGCCGCCACACGCACAGGAGGTTGGCCTGCACGCAGCGCATGAAGCTGCGCAGAACGGGGTCGTCCTGGGCCGGGGCCGAGATCACCGGCCCGTACTCCCCACCGCCGCGGAAACTGTAGCAACGCCATTTAATGCCCGTCAGCTCCGCCTAGGAGAGAAGAGAGTAACTGTTAAAACACTGAAGCTATAAGCAGCACATTTGACAACCCAAAAATTTGTAATATAGCATTGTTATTATGTGCAATGATTAATAAAGTAATTTCATGCTGTCTTCACGTCAAACATGATTACATTTAACATAAATGCTCAAACAATTAGATGATTCGCTGATAAAGTCAATCAACAGAAAATTAATCTGCAATCGTTCTGATAGCCCATTAATTGCTTAAGTCATTTTTCAAGCAAAAAAAAACAAAGATCTTTTTTTGTAGCTTCTCCATTGTGAGGATGCACTGCTTTTTTCTCCTGTTTAATATCACTGTAAATTGAATATCTCTGAGTTTTGTACGGTTGGTATTTCAAAACAAGATATCTGAAGCCATCATCTTGGGCTCGTAGAAAAACAGTGATAATCCATAGCGAAGAAAATTATCGGCGAATTAATTGATAGTGAAAATACTCCTCAACTTTGACTATATAATATCATTTATCATTGTGTATTTCAAAAATTGTTATTCAAGGAGAATGTTAAGCATTTCTAATTATATATAAGCTGATTAATTTAATAGTTCCCATTGTAGCATATCCTATACCTTCAAATGTGAAGGACATAGATTTACAAATATATTCATCAATTGAATAGTTTTGGTGAAGTTAAGCAAACACTACATATAAAATCTATAATATGATTGCACTGTAAGTGTCAACCATTAAGCTGCACTACAGTGCACTTAGATATTGTGTTTCACATGAAAGCGACTGTCAGACAATGCTGATTCGATCAATAACTGCACAGACACTGCCCAATTACGTTATATTTTCATCAGCCTTGCGTTTATTCGGCTCTGATCCCTGTGTAAACGTTTAAGTGCATTTAACATCTTCCCATTGTGTCGTTATGACCTTATCTAACCAATACCTTCATTCACTGCTGCTGTAAAGATACAATAAAGTGTGTGTGTAACTATAGCGGAGGGAAGAGGCAGAGAGTGACAGCGAGACATAAAGGACGGCCTTGAGTGAAATACAGGGAATTAACTGCTACAGGAGAGACAGTGTTGAAATATAGAGGGAGCAACAAAGAGCGAGAGACATGAGAAGAGGAAGTAGTGTCGGGGTCAGTGGTTGGAGCCCGGCCCAGCAACTGACATCTTCTCCATTTAATCTAATGGGATGATAGGTGTTTATGTTGCCTATTGCAGACTTGGGCGTGGAGGCCCTGTGCCGTGATACATTTAGTGATAAGCCAAGAAGAAGAGGCAAACTTCTTCTTCACCAGAAGGAAGGGACCATAAACATGAACATACATGTTTAACAAGCAAGCATCTGTGTGAACCGCACACGGTATACGGTTTACAAAACTTCTTTTATGTTTGTGTCCTTGCAATACTTGTTTTGCATGAATTAATCGAGTTAACAAAGGCACTGTTGAGCAGGATGGGGTGAAGGGGATCTCTCCGCACGTTGCGCTGCCCTCCTATCCTGTGTTCAACTTAGCTGTGACGATCGTGTTTGGCACACCCACAGGAGAGTCGAGCCATCCAACACCAGCTGAGAGGAGAATAAATACTGACCCTTTTTAACATGGGGACAGGTAGAAAGGACCTGCTCGCAGGAAAATTAAAGCCTGCAATTGTATTTGAATGGACAAAGAAAAGGAGTCTCTGAAGTCAGTGTAAAGAGGAGCCAAGGATGCTTTCATGTGTTTCCAGTGTGTGCATGCTAGTGCAGCAGGAATGCGTCTATGTCAGAACTACAAAAAAATCCAAGCCAAACGCACACACCTGAGGGAGACTGTGTATGCACTAATAAGATATGTTATGACCAATACATACACTGGAGCATCATTTAAGTGAGTGCCCATCGAGGTAAGAACATGACCCCCAGGAAGAGCCTGACTGCAGAACGCATAATTACAGGCATACACACACAGTGTGTGTGTAATGGGAGATATAAACATCGGTGCTGTGATAAGCCAAACCCTAAAATTAGCCATGACAAGGTCAAGGATGCTGTTTCTCCCAAAGCAAAGAGGAAGACATCTGCTCGCGCTGCCACGTCACTCCCAGTCAATGTCAAAAGTTCCTCCACTGTTTGACACAGCTGTCTACTGCTACTGAATCAGGAGCGGAGAGGAGGAGGTGCCGTGAAACAGAATGCCAGAAAATACACAGACAATACATAAATACAGGAAAGTATTTATTCACAAAACTAAAGTGCTGGACAAATGAAAAACTTTGATGATGGCACCAGAGAAAATTACACCAGGGGAAAAGGCTTCATCCGTAAGAAAGAGTAATTGGCAATCCACAATACGATCTGATTCAACACATTTATTTTCTTCTCAAGCAGATTGCAAATCATGGGAATATTTTGTGCCATTTTTTCTTCAAATATTTGTTTCTCTGCAAATCAGGAAGCATCTCATTCATGCTGTTTCTTTTTGACATCTAAAAACACTTAGCCCTTTCACAAACACGCCTTTCTCCCAAGTCGTTTATAGTGCAAAAGAAAAGGCTCTGACAAAACATTTCACCTCACACATTTAACAGTTAAACAATTTAAGGATGCTCAGGATTATTACTGAAACATAGTGCAATGTGCTGTAACTACATGCCAGCAGCCTGATGTGCCTAACACTTAGAGGAGGTAGGTGACCTCAGCAGTGAGCAGAACACAGTGGAGCTGCTTCTATATTTTATAGCGGCCAGGTATATTTTACAAAGTACATGCACCTCCATCTTGCGTGAGGCTCGGCAAGAATCTGAATGTGAAAGTATTGGTTGGATTTCTAAACAGCAAAGGCATGGGGCCTCTACTAATAATTATATATAAACACATTGGATGTCACTGATGAAAAGATGTTAGAAACAATGTATCCTGAGTTCATCCCAAATTGTATCCTGGTGCACACTTTCTTTTTTTTTTTCATGGATTTTTGTGCAGGTGCATCAATGCGATACTGATTGTGCCTGAGATAGCTTTAGGTTCTCAGCACACTTCACCTTCACTATCAGCCCTCTGAGGTCAAAATAAGCACTAAACAAACAGACAGTTCCCACATGAATAAGTTATCGCTTGGAAGGCACAGCAACTTTGGTAAGAAAGTGGTGTTGCAAATAGAATTCTGTCATACAATTATACACAACCTTAGCTATGATTCTGTCATTGTTACTCCTAAAAGGATCTTTCAACTCAAATGACGTAGGTACAATTGATTGGTGTTCGGGTATCAACCAGTCGGGGGATAAATTATACCATGTTTTAAATAGTAAAATATAAAGGGTTAGTAAACTGGGATTTTTTTCTCCCACTGTTCTCAAAATTTGACTTGACGGAGATGCTCTTTTATGCCATCACTGGTGGCGATGGTGAGCAGATATGTATCCGAGGCAGCATAATTCCTCACCACCTTTAAGGGCACGAAAGAGCACATCAACAATTATTCCAAGCAGCAGTCTCCATCTACCACAGGGGTAAAAAGGCGAGGGGGTCAAGGAAAAGGCAGAGGATTGTGTTTCACTGTCAATAAAGCCGGTACTACTCCAAGCCCCTTGTTCTGTAGGTTGGCTGGTTCAATTTCTGATTGAGTGCAGGACCAGAAACAAAAGTTTTTCCTTCCACTGCTTAGACGGTCCAAAGCTTTGACCTTACCCTCACCTCTATTATCTTTCTCGTCTCCACGCTCCCTCTCATCTCTCAGCACTCTCTCACTGTCACGGATGCCTATTGAATACACCCAGGAGTATCTTGAACTCTCTCTCTCCCTCTCTTGCTTTTCCTTCCTTTTTTATTCCTCTCTTTATGTCTTTTTGTCTAGTAAACAGAGAAAAGATAACGGCTAACCATATGTTTCCAGAATAGTTTTGTGTCAGCACAGAGGAGGTGGGAGATTGCACTCTATTTCTAGTACTCCATTAAAGTCCCTCTTCTGCAGCTGGCATGAAAGTCTGCATTTCTTCCACTGGGATTGATTCGTTATCATTTTACATGCCTTTGTGTTGTTTGAAATTTGATTTTAAAGAGCAGCCTAAACATAAAAGAGTTCTTTAAAAAAAATAATTTCCTGAATATAAGTTGAACTGAGCCCAGGCTTGGAAAGCACAATCTGTATCCCAACGAAAAAAGGTCAAACTCAGTGCACCAGACATGTGCTTGTAATCAAAAGCAAATATGGAAGTCAAAACTTGAATCCTTTGCATATATTGTTCAAAAAAGAAAGTGGTAGATTGAGTCAAAATCATGTGATTTACTCAGCAAAGAGGATCTCACTTCCAGGGATTGAAAAAGGTTTGTCACACCACAAGTCTAAGAGACAGACATTCAGTATTGCTGTACTGTATATTGTTAAAGACCCGGGAGCTTTACAATGCAAAGGAAACCTCCATTACTCAGATAGCAGAACTGAGAGGAAAACACACTTGACATCGACTTTGCAGGAATGCTTCTACAGACTGAAAATATTATTACTCCTCCTGTTCTTTCCCCACCAAAAAAACATGAATGGACCTCTTGAACTTCCCAACATGCAGCTGAATGCATGTTTGTGACGTGCTACCATGTAGGAAAAAACACACACTTTTACAGACTTTTTTTTCCTGAACATAAACTCAGACAGGGCTTTTTGCTGCTGCCTGATGTGACATGTTACATGTGAGCAACATATTCCAGTGTAAGTTAGTGCTTACAGAGAACTTCTTTTCCCTTTCATGACAAATAAGCTGTCATTAAAAATGCATGCATTTACATAAGACAGAGAGATTCAAAACAAATTGTAGTCTGGTTATATGCAGATGCTTGAGCTTTAATAAAGGACACATTTCTATCGGAACTGCCACTGATATGAATATTTGAGTTTGCCTCTAAGTGGATGAGTGCCTGGTGCTCTATCAAAGCTGACAGAGAGCGTATGAAAGGCGTCATCTAAGAGAGATGCCACTTCTTTAGGAATCTCACAACGGCAGCCTGATAGTCTGACAAAGGAGGCACTTTAGGCAATTGAGAGACAACCTGTATCAGCAGTTTTACCTTCTCTGGCACAAGTAAAACACTTATTCCATCGGAGTGGCATAGCTTTCCCATCAACGTCAAAATCTGTTTAGACACTTGACAAGCTGCCAATATTTGGGGTGTGTTCAGATCGCCTGTGATGCCTGTGAGTCTTTAGATAAGGCGCGTCTTTATCAGGCACATGCAACACTATCTGCCTCTCTTTGAGTCAATGTCAAATAGCGGGGAAAATTTAATTATTTCTAACAGACACTGGAAATGATTTGAAGTTTCAGCAGAAACACTCTTTAAATATAATCACTACAATTTTTATAGATCTAAACCTATTCTTTGTACTATTTACATTCTATTCACCAATATTTACATTTTGTATTTCCCACTCCATATAGCAATTTTCATTGTTACAGAGTTTTATCTCGCTGGTATCAGCCTCACTGTTTACCGTTCGCTCGCTCACAGCTGTATCAGAGCCAATTCAAATTAAAAGCGTTCAACTGGCAAAGCACGGGGAAGCTTTGATCATGAAGCAGTCAATGTTATTTGTCACCCTGGTTAGCGCTGGCCCCAATCATTCATCAAAAATGCATCTGCTAGTACATAGCAAAAGAAAAATCATTTTAGAGTATTTCATGACAGCAGATCAAGTTTAAATAACTGACTAACTCTGGACTCTCTTGCTGTGTGGAAAATCATGGAGCATGCCACTGATCACGGCGTGAAGGAAAAAGCGAAATATTGACTGAGTTCTTGATTAAAATAACAAGAGTTTGTTTGGCTGCACCGTAAACAGATATACCAATTGCTCTTCGGTTGTATTTCTGACAAAGGAGCTGCACAGCAAGTGTTGCAGTATTAAACCACACTTGATGTTACCACAGTAACCACGGTCATCACTGAATCAACCTGGACTGAAATCTTGAGGAATACAGTTTACAACTGGCATTTTGAACGCATAACAGCTGCAGTGTTTACGCAGTTTTATGAAAAATCAAGGGTGAGGAATAAATACGAACAAAGACAGTGAGTGGCTGTGCTACCAAGTGCCAGTTGGAAGAGCCGGTGGCAGAAATCAGAACAGGCAATGACTCCCCCTTCATCAATTAACCCACTGAAATCAAATTAACCCACAAGGAGTCGCGCTCCCCTCTGGCATTTTACACCACAAATGAAGAGCGATGCACATTACTGCACTTGTGAGTCGAGCAAGAGCGACAGAAAAGCACCAAACAGGTGTAGAGAGAAGGCCTCTGGGGCTGCAGACACTAAACAGATGCTTTTCCTCTGCCTTCTGCCGCCACCTTTACAAGTCCCCTACAAAACAAGGGACCGTCATTTGATCTGTGTTCTGCTGGCGCATCCAGCCCTGGGAGGTGAGCAAGCCAAGCGACCTAATTAGAGCAGCGAGAGTCCCAAGGGCTGAGTGACGGATAGACCTGCCAATCACACCGCGGAGAGCCTCCATCAAGCCACGGCTTCTCACCTGACACAAAGAGAGGCGGGAGGCAGGAAGCAACAGCAGTGGGAAGACCACTAAGGACAGCGAGACATTGTGTATAGCTGCACTACCACATCTAAAAAAGGTCCGACAAGATCCCGGGCAATTTGGTAGGTAAAACAACACAAAGCTGCAGCATCAGGCTGCTTTTAAGGCTAAAGCAGTAGTCTCGCTTAGCCTAAATTATTAACATGCAAACAAAGAAACCTGTCTGTGCTTTACTCGTGTCTCTGGTGTAAGTTAATTAAACTGTGACAAGCCACAGGGAGGGAGAAATGAGAAAGACACGGACGATGGAAGACAGGGAAAACTGAGAGTCACAAATAAGGGAAGACAGAAAACAGAGAGGACTAAAAACAGTTGCTAGGCAACATACAACATCTGTAGGAATTCAGCAAGGTATTCAATTTTTTGAAAAAAGATTTCTGTCTCCAGGGTTACAGTGGAAAATATAACATTTCAAGCACTTCTGTGTGGTTAAATTTACTCCAAAAATCACCAAGGAGTGTACTCATCAGTGCATGTTGTCTCTCCTTCAGCAGAACCACAGCTTCATTTGTCCCACCACAGCTGGAATTCATTTCAACTCAAATTTGGCTTAAGATGCTATCACGCATGTCACGAAAGTCCTGGGATTACCAGGAGCAAGACATTAACACTGGAGCGTAGGATTACTCGCTGAGTTCCTTTACCGACAGAGTGAAATTTATTACAAAATTATACAGAACAGTAATTGTACAATTAGCACTGCATGGAGGCTTGTGAAATGCCTACAAGTTGTTAATAGTCTGATTGTTCCTGAAATTTGGCAAATGGAGCATAAGCAGTATGAAAACTATCTAATTTGGCTTGTAATTTCCCACATTGATTTTCTTTTCCACGGGGATGCTATTTCAGATAAAAATGACAGCCCTGCATTAGTCAGCATGAGCTCTCCTTGTTTCTGTACACACCAGATAAACAAAATATAAGAAGGAGAAAAACTGGAAAGCAGTGATGCTTCTGTGTGTGCGCGCATGTGTGTGAGTGCAGGACGCACGCAAGGCCAGACAATTATTTACTGTAGGTCACACCTGAACAGGTTTCAACCCGCAACTCACCTGGCTGCTGTCTCTTATCTGCTGTTTGCTTACTGAGTGGGAGTGGCAGCCAATCAGAGCTTTAACACTGGAAGTCCTCTGCACCTCCGTTAACACGTTCAACACACACAAACACACAAATACACACAGAGCCTTATGTAATCTCATGTCCTGCTCTCCTGTCCATTCACCGTTTTCAACAGATACAATGGTGCCATGGCATGTTCGTATCTTTTCCTAACACCACCCTGCTTAAACACTTGCTCACTCACTCATGCCTGATAAATACTCTAACGCACCTTTTTGTATCTCGCTGTTAACGCCACAAAGGCCATTTATTTCACAGAGCAAGCCAGGGACTGAAATTGAGCTGTACAAATTTTCATTAGCATCTGAAAAATCACGGGTGTCTGTCTAATTTAAGATGAGAGAGAGAGAGAGAGAGAGCACCGTTTGGCAGGGCAGGGAGGATCAATGCACCACAAAACGGCTGTGAATCAACAGTCTGCACATAATGTGCTTGTTCTCATCAAGTACTCCTCTGATTGGTCACAGATAATCTCCCAATGGAACATGAACACATGATAATTAGAATTTGCCACAGCGCAGCAGACAACATTAATGTTTTCCCCCTCTCCACTCATTTTGCAGCTCTAAAAGACACCTTTTAACCTAAGTGTGCTCTAACTGCAATTGAATCCCAGCCAACCATGATATTGGCAGACATGTCTGGCTTGCAGGAAATATTTGCCCAGTTACAAGCCGGGCAATGTCTGCCTTTAAAGAAATTCCCTTTGTCAAGGTGTCTGCGGTCAGGTGAGGAGATTGCAAACAGATCTCTCTCCCCCGAGACAAAACCCAGAACTCCTGTGTGATGGCACAGCGACCTGCGGCATCTCCAAACTCGAGTTTACTCTGTTCCTTGAATTTATCTGCTGATCAAACAACGGGCCACGGTATTTTTAGTTTGAACAAGCAGATCTGTTGCAACACACACATCCACAATCTAATGGTTTATAGGAAAGTGGTGTTAATCTTTAGAGAAAAACACCAGCGCATGGGGGGAAACACAGCTGAGCCAGGTGAAGTGTCAGCGCATTTACCTGAACTGATGTAAAACTGTAAGGTACCTTACCCAAGCATTTTCACTTCTACTCCACTACGCTTTAGATATTCTCCTTTTTACCAAACTACATTATTTTTAGAGCTACCCATGTTACTTTTCCTATTAAAGTCTTTACATGATACATTACCAAATAATTGCTAACCGTCATTGAGTCCTAAAAGATTTTCTTGACAAAAAAAAAGAAAGAGTCATCAAGCGTGATAAGATGAGTTCAACCATCACATCTCCATGAATGCATAACTATTTAAAGCAAGTGGGGCTTACTTTTACTTCACAACTACAAAACAGCACAAGCAATGCTGTAGCAATGACACACCTTTCTATCTATATATGTCCACACACCAGCTAACTAGCTAGCCTTCCAGCTATCACAAGCACTTGATGGAACCAGCTACTGCCCATTCCTGCCAATCCTCCTTTACCACTCTGCCTTCTGTCGCCCTGCACACATGCAGGAACACCAGCGGGCACTAAGAATAGAACACAGCTGGCACTGCAGGGCTTACATACTTCACACTCAAGCCACCGTGCTCCAAAATACTCCTGCCCAGTCCATGTCTTTTCCAGCTCTGGGACCAGCGGTGCCCCCCCACCCCCACCCCCCCCCTGTCTTTGAACTGTTCTTCACCTCTGTGCCAGGTCCCTGACAAGCCTACTGCTCAGATAAGACACATGACTGCACTTGAGAGAATACACCAGAAAAGAGATGTGTGGTAAAATGAATAATAACTTTTAAAAAAAGGAAACACAAAGGTGCAAGAGAGGAGATCCCAACCCATACACCACCTCATTTCTGTCAATGGCTAACCCATGCTTATCCACATGTCATATTTGCTACGGAAGCAAACTATTTGAGAAACCTGTATGCGTGTCACTTGCATCAAGGATGCCATGTTCACACAGGTGGGTCGCTGCCTATTGCGATGACAAGGGATTCCCACCGCAGTGACAGGGGCAGATTAGTGGGAGGCACCGCACACAGACTCAAGGTGAAGCCAGTGCTAGCTGTCAAAATTGCAAATGAGCAGAGCCAAAAGCACAGGTTAGGTGTGGGGTTGGGGGCGGACTGTTTAGTGAGAAGTAACCAGATGGAGTGGCTCCGCGGGGGCACGTAGCAGAGGACAGGGGCTGCTGCCTTGGAAACCTGGACTGATCCTCTCCTCATGTAAGAGGACACTGCCGTGGCTTCAATGTCATACTTAGATATCTCAATATAAACTGCGCTTTCACTGATTTTAGAGTTAAACGCAGTATAAAGACTGCCAACGCATGCTGCATTCTTAGTGTTGTTTACTCATTCTTTTATTACATAGTTTCTGTTTTAAAGGATAAGTCAGGTGATACTCTGTGTTTTTTCTTGATGTCAACAACAGCAATAACAAGAACTGTGTGTGTAACCCAAACCTGATATTCCTCTGTGACACAGAGCTGCACTGAAAAAACAATTGAAACTACCTCACTGGGTGACATGTTCCTTCATTACAATAAATACTGGCACTATTAATGAATACCGTCACTATTTTAAGTCAACACAAGGGACTATTTATGATATTTATTTCATGAAAATACTCACAAATTCTCTGTTTAGCACTATTTGCATAACATTTGCTATAAAATCAACTAACTTTTACTAATGGTAGACTAGTTTATCATCATACAAAGATACCCATGGATTTTTTAAACTCCAACTTGACCGATTCTTTAGCTCAGCAGATCACGACACACACCACGTCCAACCACTGCCTCTTTGTCATCCCTAGTCGCCCTTTTCAATATCCACTACCGTTATGAGGAAATGCAAACAGTAATATTAAAAAGGCAGCAGTCCTGATTACCCGCTTCTTCTTACAAGCCTTGGCCACTCACCTGCCATATATCATGACACTGCTCTTAATGGTATTCCCTCAGCCACATCTCTTAGCACTTTATTTCCATGCCCCGGCAGTAGCATCATTATTATACATGCAAGATCTCTATTGGAATACAGTTTGGCTAATGAGCACCTCTTAGTTGATCACATTAGACCTTCACTTGAAGACACTTAATTACCAGTGTTGCACTCTACACGCCTCTGTCGGGGGGACAGGAGAAGTCCTTTAATTAAGGTCTCTGCAATCTACCTGTGTTTGTACATGTCTGCATTCTTGGGATATAGGATTATATATTCACAGTCCAAATAAAGGCGATAAAAAATGTGATGTGTGTGTATGTATGCAAGTGTGGGTGGAAGATTTAGTGTGTGCATGTGCGTTGCATTTGCGATACATATGTTTGTGCAGGCATGTGGGTGTTTATTTTTCCCCCCCTCGTCTCCATGCCGGTGCTTGTGTTTGTGAATGCATCTGTGTGTGTGTGTGTGTGTGTGTGTGTGTGTGTGTGTGCGTGTATAATATGATGGGTGTTTGAAGATTGTCTCCTGAGTCTGGATGGTTTACATTGTGCGCACACACACACACACACACATGCTGAGGCTTCCTGTGTCGTGAGGCTCTTAACTGTCTCCTCCTTGCGTTTCACATTCAGGCAGGGACTTGGTGTTATAAGAACCTGCCCAGTCCACAGAAAGATGGCTGTTTTTTTCTTTCTCTCTCTCTCTCTCTCTCTCTCTCTGTCTGTCTGTCTCTCTTTCTCATTGCGTTCCTCTCACTTTAATTTTCTCTCTGGCTCTGTCTCACTCTTTCACTCTCAGTTTCTCAAACAGGCTGAGGCTAGCAGTCAGGAAATGCACATCAGTCATAATACTTTCCTAAAATGAAAACAGATTCCGCTGCAGTCCTTCAGCTGCTCTCTCTCTCTCTCTAACTCACTCCTTCAGATGAAAACATTCCTCTGTTTCTCCCCTCGTCCTCCACCCCTTCCCGCCTCCGTCACCACTTCAACTTAACTCACCCCACTCTGGCCTTTTCTCCCACTTACAAGGGGTCTCGTTTGCTCTCTGTCACAGACGCGATGCTCACCGTCACGCAAGACAGTTGTTTTGTGGGTTGTGTGATCGCAGCGATCTCAAGTATCTTGACACACGGCCTCGTAGAAGCCATGACAGTATAATCTGCTGCGCCCCCGTAAAGTCTCACAGGATGAGCGCTTATGCTTTCTATGCTACTTTTTATTGATGCAGTTTGCAATAACAGCCAGTAAATCAGTGTGAGGGACGAGGCTGAGGCTGGTGCATGTTGGAATGCTGTTTAACAGGCTGTCAGACCAGAGGGCTCACTGGTTCCCCACAAGACTTTTATGCAAGAAACACCCCACCTCAGAGGCTTTCTCCTCGGTTCTTTTAACTCTAAATGACCAAGTTGGACCTGAATGTTACATTAGCATACTTATTCTATAAGAAAATGCCTATTACAATTTTCTCTTACAAAACCTCAAAAGGTATTCCATTTACAGTGACAGCACAGAGAAAGGCCAGAAATCCTCACTTTTCACGAGCTGGAACCGCTGAATGTTAATGGAATCTTTCCTGAACTAAAGTCCCCAGTCATTTACAGATTGTCAAATCAAATATCAGTCAAACATATCAATTAATCAACTCACTATTTGAGCATTAAAACCAACTGAAGAAACTGATACAAGGAAGGAAATCATAGCAATCTTTTGCTGGAACAACAGTTGCAACTGATTCAATACGTTCCTTCCACTGGTGATAAAAGTGCTTCAACTTGTTCAGACGCCAGTCTCATTGTCAACATCAGGATGCAACCTGCATCCCACCGTCTGTCGTCTCAGTCGTCCCCTTTAACCAGGACACTCGGCAAGTCATTAGTGTTCTGTCCTGTCTTGGACTTCCCTGTAGGAGCCCTGCCAGTTGAGTAACCGCTGTGGCACCAGGCAGCCAGTCATAAATATTCCCAACAAGCCAGCTGATGGATGGTCTCTTTCTCGCTCACTTTGAAAAGGATGATCACAGGGGCCAGCACGATGGCCAACAATGCCACTGCGAGTGAATGAAAGCTTCTATTTTTTGACAAGGGAATAACCTTGACCAAGATGTTGACAGAGGTATAAACGCTGTTTTTCGGCTGTTGGGTGACAGACTGAGCATATTTAAGACATCTGACACTGCCAGTGCACAGAAATTCTAACAAGATGCTTTTAGATAGCTTAAGACACTACTTTAAAATCCTTCTACCCTTTACAGTTTCAACTATGACTGAAATACATGAGAAGGAAGAATTTCAAGTGCTTTGTTTGAAATCTTATCAGATTTCTGGATGCTGTGTGATAACGAGGTTACAAAGTTTGCTTCCAAATCCATACCATGCGACACTTGTTTATTTAGCTTTAGTGTTGCATGCTGAGTATAACAGGGGCTGTCTGCTGCTGATGAGCAACCTGCATGATCACTCAGAAAAGAAGCCCTCAGGAGCCCTTGTGTTGTTGTGGTTCTCAGCAGCCAATATGCCTGAGTTCAGTCTACCGCATGCCTTTCCACTTGGCTGCCTGTTGTAGTAGGACAGTTAACTCGCTGATTGCAGGATGAGAACTGTGAAAACACGAGGCTCAATCTTTTTCCACCCTCAAAACGACACTGCCTGTAGAGTCGTAGAGGAAAAAACACCTTTTTTCAGATAAACTGAGTGTGAAAGTGCTGTTTCCGCTGTGTGCTTGATACATGTTGCTGTCTGTCAGAATCTTATTAACCTGCTTTTCTCAGTGTGACATAATTACTTTATCTTTTTTGGCACTGAGAAAAAATAATGTTCCTCTGTTCACATTCACACAAAATTTCTCCTCTAATCATCCCATTTTTAACCTAGTGAGCAATTCTCTGTAGCTCAACACATAAAAGTACTATTTGCTCAAGATCATAAAATCTCTTTTTTCTTTTCTCTGGCTGCAGAAATATTTGACAGAGGCAGCAGCAGCAGCACGCCTTCTTTTCCAAGTTAGTTGCTTGGCAATGCAACAAGAGTTCCAGCTACATTTCCAGTGAAATGATTATTTAAAGGGGGAGGAGGATAATGGCCTGAACACACACACACACACACACAGTGCTTTTGATGGGGGAAAAATGAGTGTTTATCCATTGTTTATCAGCTGGGCGCCAGTGCCAAAACTGCAAACACATGCCAGAATAATCGGTCAGTTTGTTTTGGAAGCATATTTTAATCATTATGAGATGTGTTTTGGATTGAGATCAGATAATAGAATGGAGTTATTCCTTTTTCTAACCATGTCGATTTAAGCCTCTGTGCTGAGATTTTTTTATTTATTAGAATTATTTGTATTACTACTATTATAATAGCCTTAGTGGTGTAATATGGTGCTTTTCTTCTCCCCGGACCACTAACCAGTGTTAATGATTGTCTAATAACAACATCAGCGATTGGTTCACCTTTGTACAGCGGACACATTTACGCGTGCCTCCCACGGTCTCATGACCTGTCGATCACAACAGCAACTGACAGGCAGGCTGTCTTGCCTGTGACGAGCAATGATTTATGGACAGATACTGTACCAGAGAGAAGATGTTGGAGTGGCAGTCCTCAAGGCTTGCCCCGTTAGCCACCCAGTTCGCCGTTGTAGTCATAATCGTCCGCCGTTGGGGTCGTCAGCGCTGGGCATGTCGAAATCCTACATCGGTATCCAACAACCGAGCAGGGCTGACAAATCGATTCCCGGTCCAGGAGTCTGCCAAGACAATCGGGATTAGGATAACCTCACCAGAGGTCCGAATAATAGATTCGAGGATAGTCGGGGCAGAAGAATAATGGGCGTATTCAAAAAAGAAGTGCAGAATGCATCCATAAAGCTTTCCCTCCCTCCTCCCTCAACGGATCTGTAATGTTGTCTAATGTAACAAATAAAATCCAAGCATGTGCGGGGATCAAAACATTGTTACAATCCAGGTCAGGCGATTCCAAAATCTGATCGGTGTCAGAAAAAAAGAGCACGGAAACGTATCCATTTCAATCCACACACGGAGGAAGAGCAGCCCGCTTCCATATCAGTCTTTCCGCTGATAGTTTCATCATTAAATGAGCGTAATCCATGAGACAGAGAGAGTGAGCGACGACTCCTTTTTCTTCCGCGACGAGGAACAGCACTCCCTTCTCCCTCCCTCCACCCTTCCAAAGAAAAATGTGAAATTAAGCGTCAAAACTTCTTTGTGAAAATAACAGACGTCCGCTGCTCTGCAAAAACAAAATCAACTTAAGAGCCGAGCCACTCGCGCAGGATATCTGGTTCCGTCTGCTCCACGAGCTGATGCACCACTTGTGATAGTTTTCGAGAATTGCAAGAGCTATTTATAGCCTCCTTTCTTGCCCACAACCGTTCCCTCTCACAATGTAGCTTCGTCTGCTACGCGCAAACAGGGCGCTGCGAGTAGTAATGTTTAATCCCTCTGTTGCTCTTGAATTAAAAAAAAAAAATCAGAGCCCGTACAGACGAGGGATCTCTAAAAAAAAAAGACAGAGAAAAGGAAAAGCCCGCAAATGCTCCTCCGTGGCAGGGCGAACCAAGTCGAGCAGGGTTCCCACTACCTACTACGAACACCCCCCTGAATCTGTGAGTCAAGGCGCTCAGACAAGAGCGGGGGGAAAACTATTCTTACACTCCACCACCAGGAAAACGACAAGCAGGCTTCTGTAGACGGAAGGTTTGAAAAAATCCTTCCTTCCTCTCAGTTTTATATCATTACGAAACGTCCTCTCGCGGCCACAGCTGCCTCAGTCTTGCACAAAAAAATCTCTCATTTGATTTTCTTTTTTTTTAATGCACGGTTCACGCAAAAGTGACAGTCCTTGTCTGGCGCCGATTACTGACAGAACGAATACGTTGCATGCTGCAGGATCTCTCTTTAAAAAAAACACCTCGACATTTAAAAGCGTGTCCTCCTCCTCCTTCTTCTCGAGAAAACGGTTTGATTACTGAATTAAAATCCTCAATGCGTGCATGGCGTCCCTTAGCGGCGACTCCTTCCTCATTGTTTACCTCTCGAGATTATATTGGTAAATAAGTGGAAGTGTGTGTGCGTGTGTGTGTGTGTGTGTAGCCTGATTGTGTCATCCTCGCCCTCTGTGTCTGTGTTTGTCTTTTACGCCGCTGTAGCATTGTGTGTGTGTGTGTGTGTGTGTGTGTGTGTGTGTGTGTGTGTGTGTGTGTGTGTGTGTGGGGGGGGGTCGCGCACGATCGTCCAGCCCACCACGCATTGTAATGTAATGGCGGTCGGAAACGCATACTACCGAGACTCGCCTTCCCATTTGGCCAAGTTTGTGCACACGTGATCAAAGTCTGGGATTACAGTACTGTTCGGTGTCTTTGATACGAGGCCGGTATGCGACGCTGGAGACGTCGTGCCTCGCGCGCGCTTCTGACAGGCAGCAGCCACAGGGATTTCTTTGCTGTTCCACTCTTTTTTTGTTATGAAACGTATCCTTGCGGTTTCTGGTCATCCGTCTATTAAAGTGCTCGGAGAAGGATTATGTATGTGATGCTTTTTTCTTCACTGCAGGGTGTCATTCTTTGATGCATTGGTTACATAATGTAACTGTGTTCTCACAACAGAGGATGTGACAGACTGGAGGTCAGAATGACTTACTGAGCTCATAGTGTTTCATAAGAGACATCTACTGTATGTAGGTTAGTCTGGCACTCACCAAAGTGTGTCACATCATAAAACCTGGTGGTTTTTATTACACGATGTTAAAAATAAAATCAAGTCATATAGTAAATTTAAAACCTGTAGTTATTCAAAGGGCTGTCCAGGATTTTAGAGACACTGAGGTCATGATGAGGTGAAGTCCCGCAACAATCTCGCACAACCCAAAACAAGACTGTATTGTTTTTCATTCTTTTATATATGTACTGTATATTTTATTTACTGAGCTGGCTCACCAGTTATATTTTCTGCAGTTATATGTCTGCAAGCTTTAGTCAAAGCTGCACAAATCAACATTTTTGTATTAACAATTGGGGACGTGGGGTGAGGTGGGGGTTAATGTGAAAGGGGTCTGGTAGTGATGAACCTACAAAAAACTGATTGGTCATTCTGCAGCTCCATTGAGCATTCTAATATTTTGCAGCTGTTTGTTTTTGATCATGCAGCCAGCAGATTTAATGTTTTGGTTCACTCTCACAGATTTCATCTACCTTGTTTCTAGCAAGGTTTTCAGCAAAAGTTCTGATATAACCCACTGTGCTATACTGAGCCTGCCCAGCACCAAATATCAGCAAGGCAACATTAGAGACTGCCTTGTTACAATGATGGTACATTTAGTAGCTTGAGTCATATATTTCCCTCAGGATTTGGTAGAGAGCAAAAACAGAGTGAAAAGGAGACTGAATAATGGACTTACATGGGCCAAGTGGGAACAAACATGATGCCAATTTAATGTTAATGATAGGTGACTTTATGTCAATGTTGTTGTTACAGTTTTCTGCCCCCAAGTGGCAACAAAAAAATCAAGCAATGGAGATTTGTACCGAGCACTTCATTCAAGGAAATTCCTCTCAAAATCAACAACTGTTTACAAACTCTACAAGTCTAATTCCCCTGTCTCAGAACATCTTTCCCTGTAATCCTTACCAGATGACTTAGTACTTTCCAGGAACTTAATAGGAAATTGCAGGCTGTAAAATCTACCATTGCAGTTATTTTAAAATTCTGGTGGAGAAATACTGAATTATTTTGTTGGCCTGTAAGTACTTAAAATTAAATGTGCTGGAATCAGCCTTTTAAAAAGAGCTATGTGTGAGGGTTTTAATTGCAGATTGTAAACTTCCCACAAGGTTGTTAAACAACCCAAATTTAAAAAAAATGTCAAAAAATACCAGGGGAGAGGCATCAGTAAATGCTATGGTAGCTATGAACCTTACCATAACTTTATTTCCATATTAATTACAATGTGAATAATCCAGTAAAAGTATTGTTAGACCCTTCAGTCTTGTTATATTTTTGGATAACAGGCTCACAGTATTATTAGAGGTTTTGCTCACGCTTTCTATTAAAGTATGTGTCAGTTGTTCCTTCTGTTCTCAACTACTTCAGGTGGTGCCTTTTGTGGTCGCAGAGTGAAGTATTATTAACAAGAGGCCAAACAGAAGTCAGTGCATCAAATATTTTTTTTATCATCAATCATTTAATAGACTAATATGCACTATACTGTATTGTCCTTGCCTTGTATTTTCTTTGTTTGGATTACAAAGGTAAATGAAATTGCACTTTCTGGTTTTAGCTTCAGAGCTTACTGTACATTTCCTTCAATTTGTTAACGTGATTCTCTTTTGACCAACAAGGGAATGGAATCATCAAATATACCGAAATACAATGACTACAATACAACAGCTCAGACCGCTTTATAAGCTCTGTAATTTTAGTCAGGAATAAACAGGAAAGTGAATAGTCAATAGCTAAAGACCTTTGCACATGGATACCCCCAGAGGTCTTTAAAAAGATTAAATACTGAGTTTATTGAATCTTTTTTAGTTTATATTTATCACTCAATAAGCTTTTTACCCCTCAGTCACATTGCCCTTCACAGAAGAATAAATTGTATCACATTGAACTGAATAAACCATTTCATTTGAAGTCATAAAGCTGCAATGATTTTAAATGCCCATATACATAACTGTTTATCCTATTATCAGGCTGTCTTTCCCAAGGATTTATTTTGCATGTCAGTGTATCACATGAATTCAGCTCTGAGTATGTAAAACTGAATTACTTATAGACAGTGACAAATGAAGTTTCCTCTCCCTGCCAGGTTTGTCACTGAGTTCAATCACAGCCTGTACAAATAATTACGGTGCGCTCTTGAAATGAGATGTCATCTTTAGAGCAGCATCAGAAGCAGAGGCTAAAAAAAAAGTGTCATTAATGTGACAGCGCTCCTCTTCAAATCCAAGAATGCAGCCTAAAAGTTAATCACTGCAATTTTCAGGAGAGGAAAAAATAATTCAAAAACCATACTGGACAAGTATACAAATAGTTGTTTGGATAATTACAAAGATCACAGATTCCTGGCTGATATTTTTTAAATAATTAAAACTTATGTAAATTAAAGCTAAAAGAAAAACAAATAAAAGTACAAAAGCCATCATAATCAGTTGATGCATACATGACACAGGGCTTTTATTGTTATGTCTCAGCATGGGAGTTTTACATTTTCTTTTCATATGAACAGCAACCCACCATCATGTGAAGTGTACAAACGGATGCACAGTGGCAGTAGTTTGACTGCTACTTTATAATTCATAGGTTGTTCCAGGCTGAAGGCGAGATCGCTTCCACATGTAAGATACGGTACCTCTATGTGTAAATATTAAAGTGAGCTATTTATAGACAACTGTATATTCCTTGTGCTGCTATATATCCTTAGAAAAGATCATCATGTACTGACATATCCAATCCATTACGATATAAGTACAACTCTCACATTAATCACTTCATACAGCTTTATGTATGTGAGGAAACAGCTTGCAGCTGGTACATATTGCCACAGAGAGGGAGCCTCTTATATCTGAAAAGCAGGAGGAGGAGGGTATGAATCAGATGGATGAGCGAGGGCTTAGCCTGGCGGTTATTGATCTCCTTGCTCCAGGAATGATCCAGACCTCATTTAAAGACCCCCCTCCCTTTTTTTGTTCAATACATCCTTAAATGCTTTCAAAAGACTCTCACACACAGTTTGGCACACTTGGCATGGAGCTGATAGGATGAGATGCTATCAGTTGGAATAAATCTATTTCAATATGCCATGCATTTCCCCCTCATCAGGCCCCCACTGACTTCATCTGTGTGCAAGGAGAAAAGATGCATTACTGCTCTGATTAAAGATAATACATTTGTCTAGACAATGTGTTCAGATTTGTTCAGGATGGAGTGGATATGCATTTGTGTCTGTCCAGTGGAGGGGTTGTCACTGTGGAACTTTCATTTAGTCTCCTGTCCTATAAACTAACACAGAGCTATAACTTATGAACATATACTCACATGAATAGGCTACATGCAGTCATATATACAGGGCAAGGTTTTACTAGTCGTCGTGTAAACCTTTCACCTTGTTCTAATGCTTGAATGTAAAAAAAAATAAGTTATGTAATAACCCTCATGTCAAAATTAAAATTAATTCAAATGAGAGATAAAATCTGAAGAGATCTTTTGTTGTTGTTGTTGTTGTTGTTGTTGTTGTATAACACACGTGCTTTCTACGTGGAGATGTTCACTACATTAAAACAGGATGTACCACACAAACTATTCATATCGACATTACTAATATTTACACCCAATTACTGCCAGGTGTAATCACTGCATAGCTTACTGACAGAGCTGACATTAGCTTGCTTATTTATTACCCGTTAAGAGTCAAGATAAAGCACGTCTAAGGAGTGCCTGCCCACTTCCCGTTAAAGCCATTGTACTGAAATTGGCTGAAAGTCAGAAGGAGATGTTGCCAACAGAACGTTAGCGTTCTGCTAATGTATGCTGATTGGTCGGTTAAGGATTTACGACTGCACGCGCGTCCTCGGTGACCGCAAAAACGTCATAATCGTGAAAACCATAGACTGTATAAAAACGAAACAGAAACTTAAATGTGCTGTATTTGAAGCCGCATGTTTCAGCTGCGTTGCGGTTCACCGTGATTAGGTGAATGCGGCTCGACCGGCGTGAAACCGAAGCGACTACCGTAAAGTGTCTTAAGTGGTATAACGTCACACATCCTTACAGAAGGTATTTCGCTTCATTGGAAAAGTCGTATCTATCCAATATATGGAATGTGTACCGTCTCTAGCACTTTCATCGAAAAAAATAATCTTTTTGACAGAATTGTTTTTGTTTTTTTAAATCCCATAAACGTTACATTTTGGAGCTACAGGTCCACAGGTCCCCATCCATTCTGAACAACCCCGAAGTTCTCCTTATTATAAAAACAAATCTATGTCTATCAAATCTATCAATGAAGGCCTCCCTCAAAAAAGACAAAAATAATGTACATAGGTGGATGTTAACACAAACAAAACATAAACAGCTAGTTCAATTTCACCCTAAACACAGGCAAAATTGACGAAAAAGCTTCTGTTACAATAGCATTATTACGGACAACGTCATGTGTGTAACTTATTTTTCTGAACATGCAAATTAAATGTAGGAATCCCCGACGCAATTGGATTGTCAGATCCTGGGCGCGGCCAACTAGCTGACCGTACTCCCTGACAATGACTGGAGGAATCCAATCCAAATTGCTCTCACGGGAATAGAGCCCTGGCTGACCACGCCTCCAGGAGTTGACAATCCAATCGCGTCGAGTTCCTACATTTAAATTTGCAACTGTGAAAAATAAGTTGTTATATTAAGGAGTACAGATACTTTCTTAACTCACCTATCTGTCGAAGCCTGTAGTGTGAGCTTATGGATTCCATAACTTCTTTGGGGAGCAATAAACTGAAAATTGGTCAAATATGACGTGAAGGCGATAGAATATGTACTGGCTGTCAGTTTTTACAGTCTCTGAGTCACATGCTAACACATTAAAATATGGCACGGGCACTGCAGCCGTTATTTTGTTCATCGCACAGACCAATTTTTTGTGGCACGTGTAACGTATATGACGAAATGTACAGCCCTGGCAAGGGATCACCCTTGCTCTGACACCATAGGGTATTAATTATTCATACCCAAAGAGGAATGTAGTTTGCTTTTGTTTTTTTTTTAAGAAAAAGCCAAGCCTCGCAGTATCTTCATTAGTAATTGATGGATCACCATGTGCTAAGTTAACACACACCTAGCAGCAAATTCTCTCCATAAAATCAGATGAGAGTCTCTCTTCTCTTTGCGGGCTCCAATACCTCTCATGGCATTTCCTGGAGCGCGGAGAGTCTGGCTGAGAAGAATAGATGGTGTGCATTATAATGAACATGGGCTGACACTGCCTCATCCATCATTCCACCCAGGAAAATTATAGCAGTGCCAGAGAGAGAGAGAAAGAGAGAGAGAGAGAGACTTTAAATCACAGAACGTCTCCAGGTCTAACTCCTCTTAGACTGTCATCAGCTCATTGTTGTTGTTTTTTAACTACCCAGTCCACTTCAGGTTTCACCCTCCACAAGATAATGTCTGTTTGTCTCCCTGTCATTTTACTGTATCTCTACTGTAACTGTCCTTGACCTACCTACCTTGAACATGCCATTTTCTGTTTCCACTTATATGCTTTCATGCCTCGCTACCTGCCAGGCAAACAGCATCCTTTTGTGAGATTGGAGCTGTAACTATTGATTGAACTATTGAACTATTGAATTTCATTATTGAATAATCTCTCACTTATTTTTAGTTTTCCTCTACTGCCATTGTGAGGTTGATTTTTTTTCATTTTTCAATTATACATCTCCATGGCTATTGGATTGATATAGAAGAAATGTAATGCATTCATGGTCTCCAGAGGATTAATTGTATCAACCCTGATTGCTCATCTAGTGCCATCAGGTCATGATTTCATTTTGTCAACTACTTTGATTTTAAAACCAAATACCTGAAAAACTGTCATTCCCATCATCCTCGTCTTGCTCATGCTCCACGCTAACTGACTTTCTATAGTTCATCATAAAAAAAATTGTTTAAATATTTTCTGACTGACTAATCAAAAGGTTTCAACATTAAATTCAGTTTTACTCAATTATACTCTAGTATCTTGCCATTTACCATTTTTGCAAGTCTCTCCTTAGGATGCTAGGTTTTACCTCCCTCTGTACTGTGTTACAAATGGTCATGATGTACTGTCTGTCGGCAAAGGATGCACTCCACTGACCATGATCCTCTCTCCCGAGTGAGCCCACTACACCCAGTATAATTCATCCTGATTCTGGTTTTGCTCTTGTGTGATTTTATGCACATTTCTCAATGTGTCAAAGGTTTGTCTCTGGGCACTGGAGCATAAATTAATTACTCTTGTCTTTTGTAACTGCCACTGTGTGTTTATGTACTTTTATGTGTGAGTCTCGGCCTGCATGTGCACGTTCATCTGTGATTTGGTTTGATTCACTCAAGCCCTGTGAAGGCTGTTATAATGGTGTTTCCACAGCATATTGATTTCACAGTGAGCAGACAATGTCTTTGTAAGATGACTTGAGGAGTGGGAAATTAGATGTTATAACAACAGAGCATGAGGAATCATGTGGTATGTTATCTGATTTTGGAATTATGTTAAGCTGTCAAACTCACTGATACGCAGATGACCGTGTCCTCTAATGTCGCAGACAAGGATGATTACCGCAGATATACTGTGACAAGTAAATCAAATGCAAGATGGTAAACAAAATATAGATTTTAATTTAAATTGCAAATAGTGGCTTAAAGTTATGCAGGGTGGGAGGTTGACAGCCTGAAGGTTAGAGCAAGGCCTTTAATCCCCCTGTTGCCCCAGTAAACCACCTCTGTGGCCACTATAGAAACCTGGTTGTATTGCATATTTCAACCTGCACGCAGAAGAAGACGGCCCAAGCTGCGTGCGGAGCTTTCATGTAGAAAGATTACCACAGATAGTGTGCTTTAAGTGACCAGCCAGCATTTCCACTTGGCTGCACCCTCTGATGCCACCTGAACAGAATTCAGTAGGAGCCTTCAAGCTCCTCATGCATAATGTATTGCTGAAGGTCTGCTCAGTTTTCATGTTCTCCTAATTCATTTCACAAAGAGAGAGAGAGAGAGAGAGAGCTCTGCCAGCATTTGGAGCACATGGTCTGTATCACACACTACACTGTCAAGGTACACTGACAGGTTCTTTGTTGAGACAAATGTTGTCATGTTGCTTATTGTTTGGATTGAATCTTTAGGGAGTTATTAGGCCAATGAATATTGATCCACATGAATAAAAATTGTGATCGTCAATATATGAAGGAGTATTGGTTTTGTATATATAGACAGTTACTTACATTATCAGTTATTGTATTGAACTTAATTGCACATATTGTTTGATTCTGCATTCTGCAGACGCGTTTTAATTTATTGAATGGACATAATACTTGCTATTATTTTCTAAAGGCACCATTTTAAAATAAATTACTAACTGTACAATAGCAGTAATGTGTTAATTATAACCCTTTAAGAGTAAAGACCTTGATCAAATCAGCATAGCTGTGTTATCCAGCAGAATTCTCCATGCCTTTTGTCTTCATGTTTCAGAGACAGAAAGCAATACCTATTAGTTTAATGCTCAGTGACACGGGCTCTGGCCTTGCCTTTCATTTTTTGTTTTGTTTTGTTTTTCCTTCCCTCATTTCTTTTGTGGCATGATTTGATGTGCCGTGATTGTCTTTTGTTTCTCTTTTTTGCTCGCAGCATAAAGTCATTCATGAAAATCAATCCAAACGCAGCCCGCGCCTCTGTTTTCTCAAAACATAGCCTTCTGCTGACCTCAATAAATCGACCAGTGAGCGTTAAACATTTCAGTTAGTGCCCTTAAAGTGGCCTTTCCACAAACACAGTCCTTCGCCAAAGAGGGGGGGCATGAGAGCTGTGTGTAGTGAAAAGAGAGAGAAAGACAGAGAGAGAGAGCGCAGTATAGCAACCACTATTGTAGTGTAATAAGATTATGTCCCATTGTCCATTACTAATAATTGTGTCTGATATTTCAGTTTATGTCTTTTTTAAGATGAGTTCCTGTTCTTTTTGCCCTTTTATCTGCGAGTCGAATGAAAAAATAGGGTCAAGTCCAGATTTCTGACTGTTGTTGTCGTGGCATTTATGATTATTGATGCTCAATTTGTGAGTCATGAGTAATGATGGATCCTTCCCTAGCATGCACCTTAGGCCAAGAACCTCTGCACCCTGCCCCACAGCAGTCCAGTACACATCCTGTAGCTCCAGTAGTTGGTCACCAGGGCAACTGCTTTTTCTCTTGTTCGCATGCTGCACTGTTCATCTCCAGTATCGCCTGCTCTCAGGCAGCAGGTATTATGTGGTGACTAAGTAGGCCTCAATTTGTAATCCACACACAGCATAAAAGCAGTGAAGAAATCAGAGCTGTGTTTTCTCCATTGAATTGCCTTTTAGCACCTGTTCCATTTAGTGGGTCGGATGCCTTTGAAGGGGCAGGTGCTTGAGTTGAATCGATGGAGACTAAAGACTCGGAACCAGGAGTGTTCCCCGCCAGTTTGCAAGTTTAGCCTTAAGCAACAGGTTCTCGGACACAGAAGAGTTGTCACGCATAGAAGGCTTTAAGTGTTTAATCTGAACACACAGGGTTAAATGATATATATTTGCTAGAATCAAACCCAAACAAGGCAACTAAAATGAGACGTCTATATTTAAAAGCCCAGCTCCTCCACTTTGTACTTATATGGGCCTTCCAGTTAAAGCAAGAAAAGAGGATTACAGCAGACAAGATGAAAATACATCAAGAGATGACAGGACTTTTTCTGTCTTCTGTGTTTTCATTTTAATGCAATAGAATAATGGCTTTAAGATCATATAAATTCAGCATTACTCCTGGTAAAATGTACTTTTTGCATTATCAAGATCATTTTCATTTTAGCAGTCTCTCCAACTCCAATTTACTGTCAATGGCAGATAAAATTCAACATTACTAGATTTTATTATATAATGGCAAATATGTTATTCACTTGTAAACCACATGGTGTTTGGTAACATTATCACCCATCTTTTGCAAATTTTGAGTTTGAGTTTACTGTGCACGCTCTGTAATTAAGGGAACAGCTTGTGAGCCTGCTCGGGCAGACATGAAACAAGATTTTGTGCCCAAATTCAAATCAAAACACTGAAAGTTTTCAATTTAGCCTGAAGTGTGCGTAAAACAAGGCAAGAATGACAGATATGGATAGGTTCGCTTCTCGTGACTGAAGGCTTGTTTTTCTCTATCTGGCTGTATGGATATCTGTGAGGGTTGTGGGGGTGGAAGCAATTGAAAGGCTGGGAATTCCTGAAAAAAAGAAAGCACTGAGACAAGTGTGAAGGAGAGAAGGAGGTCTTTTGGCCACTTGTGGCCTTCACAACCCAGGCACAAATCATAGCAGGACATGGCAATCGGAGTGACAGATGAACAATGCTCCCATTTTCCAACCCCCCTGTGAACAGGCCCATCCATCACAGGAGGGGAGATTAATTCAATTCATCAGCTTTTTGTCTCCTTTGGGCCCCCTAATGCCACCTGATATTGCTCAAGGGGGACTTATAAATGTTTGTGGATTTGATCTGAACCCACTTGCTTGACTGTGAATTAAAACATTACTCTCTACTCTTAGCAACACACCAGCTTTGCCAAACAGCCTGACGGCCAATTTCTGCCATGATTCTGATCAAGATGAATCCTTATGAAGGGGGAAATGTTCCTTAAGGGCAGTAAACAAGAAAACATAGTTGAGTTTGCAAAGCCATCAGAGCATCGGCAACAGGGGGCTGGAGGTTTCAGGAGGGAACTCCTGTAAACGCTTCATAGGAAAAAGCTTATAATAAAAATAAATGATTCACCCCTGAGGAGATTCATGTCATCAGGGCACAGAACTTTTAGGTGGGCTAGCATGACACTGCTATTTACACAACAAGAGGACTATATAAATGGTGTTCAAAAAGCTTGCCCAATTCATCTCAAAATAAAATGCCATTTTTAAAACTGACAAAACAACAATATTACTGATGTTTGCTGGCCATTGATTCACTAATTATCTTGATTAATTGTTACATTTTCATATCACTGTGATTTTATGATGTTCAAAACATATAAAAGGACAAAAATCACTTGACGCATTGAGAATCACATGTCAGTCAGCCAACGAAGTCAGGAGTTCAACCCACATATAATACAATAATATGAAAAGTACATAACTTCCATAGAGCAGTAACTCGTGGCCCACAAGCCCAGTATGACTGGACAGGCAGGGTATGGCACAAACAATAGGGTAAGTAACGACCTCTAGTGGCCATTGAGATAACTGACTAAAGGATTTATCAGAGACAAGAAGAGAAGCTGTACAGAAGTGGGAAAACTAAAGCTAAAACTAGCTTTCTAAATTCAAAACGGGAAACATTCTGTTTTGCTGAAAATTGTTTAAAAAGGTCTTTAGAGCAGCTTGATTCATGATCATCATCAATGATACAATCAGCCCTCAGACACACTTATGTGTTCTGTCATCTTATTTTCACAAAAGCATTAAATGTAAAAAAAAAAAAAAAAAAGTGCATTTATATGTTGAATACACACTCATACCTGCTCTGCCCATATCTTGTCTAAACCAATCACAACTGAAAAAAGTAAACCAAGAAAGAAACTACACATGCTGTCAGGCAACCAGTCAAAATATTAGGAACATGCTCATGCTGATTATGTCAGGCCTTTAAGATGCTGATAATAAGAAAAAGGGGGAGAATGACTTACAGGCACATTGTAACAGCTGCCTTTATGACAGGATAAGCAAGCAACTGTCCCATTTAGTTTCACTTCTTTAAGCCACTTCCTCTGTCAGATATTTTAAAAAATGTCAGTTAACATTTTTCATTTGATGCAAGACAGTCTCATGTAGAACACATTCTACCTCACAAGAGTTTGAGAAATGAGGCATCTTTAAGCTGGTTTCTACACAAATTTCATTTTATTTGTTTTCATGCATACCCCTGCTTATGAGGCTGATAGTGAATCCTGCCTCCTCTCCAGACACACAGGTAATAGACCATGCTCAGAGATCCCGCTATGGACACCAGCAGAATGGCTGCCACCAGGACAATTTTCCACACTGCTGATTCTTCTTTCTCTTCATCCGATGCTAAGGGGGGGGCAGAGCATTCAGCGAATGTAGCCTGAAATGGGAAGCTTTAAACACAATAAGTGCTGCTGATGCTCTGGATTACAGCCCACCTTGTTCCTTCATAACATTTGGCTCAGGAGTAGTCAGCGACTTCTGGTCCTCCGCCACCAACTGTTCCACCTCTTCTGGGCTGTCAGGCCATATGCTCTCCTCTACTGCTACAGACTGTGCATCAGCAGCATCTTCATACAGTAGCGTCTCATCAGTGATCATCCACTGGCCCTGGATGTATCGAGGAATGCCTGTAAATGTTAATGTGTCAGGAGGATGATACGGGGGGGAAAGTCTGCGCAGTGTTTTCAACAATCATCCCTTACAAAAAAAAACCTCAGATAACACAAGATGAACATCACACTTTTCCTCTTACCTGACTGACTAGCTGTTGCAGCCAAAAGAGCCAAAAACACTAGAACAAACATGGCTATGCCTACCAACAGTTGGCTTTCCTTTCTTTTATGTGGGCACCTCATCTGTAGAATTGGCATCAGCTGGCAGGCTCCAGGATCAATCAGGATAAATTACTACAACCAAGCTCTCGAATCACCTGGTCTGATGCGCTTTTGAGTGCTTCCGTTTCCATTTCATTGGTCAGACCCTTCCTTTTCAAATTGCATCCTCTTTCACGGTCGCTCAGGAAGTGGAAAAGTTGTTACGCAGCTATTTGAAATCACACTGCAGTGAGGCGTTATTATCGGAAACCTTTCATGCAGACAGTGTTTGGATAAGGCCTCAAAAGAATTTCCACAAAATGGAGCCGTCAATCATGGTTTCCCCTAAGTGGTTCTGACGTCCTCGTGGTCGATATCTGTACTGTAAAAGATCAAAACAGCAAAACTGTTTGGTTTTTTTTTTAAGCAGAGAACATAGACTCAATATTGACATGGAACAACATGAATCAAGACATTTCTGTTATTATATAATTTATTTCACTACAGATCTACAAGTTGTTTGTCTCCAGTGTTTTAGAAGTTTTTACAGAGTAGGTGGGCTGATGAATATTCAGTGTCCATTGAGCTTTTCAACAGTTACTTTCACATGTGAAAAATAATCTCTATCTTATGAACTTCAGTGACAGGAACAAAGCTTGAGGTTTGAAACTTTTTTTTCAGTTAAGGCTGAAAATGTGACTCATGTAACCCACTTCCAAACACACCACCACACAACAAAACATGAAAAAAGGTTTGAAAGAGTGAACCGTTCCTTTTCCTTTGCAGCATGCAACAACAGCAATAGTGTGTAAAATTTGAAATGTTAAAACTGAACATGAATATAATGTAGATAGGGGATGCACCAATATGCTTTTTTTTCCCAGCGCAGACATGTTGACAGGTCTTAGCAGAAAAAGCAAAAGTGAAATTAATAATCCACTTGGCTGTCGATGCTTTCAGCACGTACAGTGGTCCCTTTCCTGCTATGACAAGTAAAACTGTCCAATATGAAAAAGGTCTTTTCCCTTATTAAAGTAAAGTCTTTGCTTAAGTGGATGAAAATATCCTGTACTACAAACACTGGAACCCTGAGCACATGTGTTTGAATCATTTAAAACACTGATAAAAAAAAAAAAGCAATTAGGATGCATCAGTCGTAAGTACAAGCATGTAAAACATAGTAACTGGCGCACCCCAGGTTTTCACAATCTTTTCCTTTAGCAGCTATTGCTCCCTCTCTCTCTCCCTCTCTCTCCCTCTCTCTCTCTCTAGGTCAAAGTGAACGACATCCTTCATAACCCAGACAATATGGTGTGACACATCAAACACAAGCTTCTGCTAAAATGGTGCACAGTTGTGTACGGAGACAAACAATGGCAATGATAACCGTTCCCACTGTAGTATGTCTCTGTCTTTGAGTGACAGCTCATCCAAATTCCAAGCTACGTTTTATATCAGCTTTCACCCCCCACACACACATAATATTATGGCATTATGTTGCTACATCCCTTATCCCTGCGATTTGCAAAGCCCGTGTATGTACACAACACGTTATTTCCCTTGCATAGTTCAGAATGAAAGACAGCATATTACTAGTCCCCTTGAGGCAAAGCCTCAGCAATAATATACAGACAGGATCTGTACATTTATTAAAAAAAAAGAATCCCTTAAACCACTCCCTGCATAGTTACCACACTGACCTCTGCAAGTATTTGAGAAGTGAAACTACATCTGTTGTACTTGCACCAGATGCATCAATGAGGAAAAGCTGTTAGATTAGTACAGCCACCACTTAAAAGATTATTGTGACATCGTGGGTTATTGGCTTTTCTCATAATTTACCCTTGCTGTACTGTATTGCTATGTATAATATTTTCAACAAGTTACAGTATTGTGCACCAAGAATGTACAAACTCTTTAAAACAACGGTTTTGTTCATGATGAGAAATCCATCAAATACTTGTGAGGTTCATTGCACGAGTATGACCTGATGTTCCAGCATGTTTTCTTAGATGTACAGAAAGATATACCATACTGTATACTGCATACTGAATCAAATGGCTTGTAACTGTTGTGTAAAAAATAAATGCACCTAGTGCAAATCTTGGCTCCCATGACCATCAGCAAGGTAGAATGAAACACATGAAAAGTGCATCAGAAGACACTCTTGAAACATGGATTTTAAGTAACAGAGAGAAGAAAAAAAATAAAATAAAAATAATAATAAGGAAGAGAAACTCTAAGTGAGTAATGAATTAGAGGAACATCGTGGGCAAACTGACTTTCTGGTCTGTCATTACAGTACCACTGAAGATGGCTGATCTGTGATTGATCTCTTGACATCTGGACATGAGCTGACAAACTCCAGCCCTTGGAGGCTCTCTGTGTATTCACAGTCATGGGAATATAACAGTACACTGTGTCCCTGCTATAGAATGCTTAAAGATGCAGGATTTCACTGTGTCAAGGGGAACATTTGTAAATACTGTTACATTCCTATTTAAACATGTTTTTGGTGTTGCTACCCAGATTGCCCCGAGAGGTTAAAGTTACTACTCCCTCAGGGAGCAAGCAAGATTTTTCCCTTTTTAAAACTGAACCTACTATTAAACATGTTATAATTCAAAAATAAAATAATTTTATTAAAGGTCTCTTTGACTAACAGTGAAATCTTACTCCGTGAAGTTCTTAGTTCACATTTCTGTAGCGATTCACAGTGGTGGATAATCGGCACAGATCTACGTACAGACTGGACTGGTCTCTACCCAGGAGGGGACAGTCTGTCCAGCATGGTCCCTACTTACTTGTGCTTCTCCTCCTCGTTGTAGACTTTCCGAAGGCTCGAGTCCAGCAGGAAATCTACCGACCTACAGAGTACGGAGAGTGGAAATATTGTGATGACACGTGAGACACTTCTCCTTTGGGAGATGACTGAATGTGCAGCTCAACGCAAACGCAACCTGTGCCCACCTGTCTATAGGCGTAATGATGAAGGGGATGGTGGAGAGGCCGATGGCTGTGGTGGTCCACTTGCGGACCGGCAGGGGCCATTTGGTGGTTCGCTGCAGCAGGTAGAGCGACGAGGCACACACGCGGTTGATGGTGAAGCCCGGGATGATCACAGAGGCCAGGGCCTGCCACACGAACGTGTCCACCACTGCCACCGCCACCCGCGTCGTCTTCCCCGGGTTGTCCCCGTGGGCCTTCAGGAGCAGATGGGAGCGTCAGAGATGAACGGAGGAACAGCTGTGACAATCAGGTCTGTAGAAGTAACGCTCAAAAATGTGGCGAATGCTACAATGCTCACTTTTTGAGTATGTACGATATATCAGTATATGTATGAAACATCAGGTGAGACCATTTCTAACTTTCATTAAATTGATTTATCACACTACCTAAACATTACAGGTGGACAAAAGCTACGCTTCGAAAAATAACCTTAACCACAGATGAAGCTGACCTCATATTTATACATTTATTTAAAACCCCCCTCGATTCCACAGGAAGGAAAATCTGACCATGGGGTTAATAATATCTTACCACGGCTGCCTTCTTCCCTTTGTCCACAGCATCAGCGGTAACGTAGGCAGTGGCCACAGCGTAGCTGCCCCAGACCACACTCACTGGGACCAGAGCACGAAAGGCCTCCCCGACCTCATTGGCATAACCTACGGGTATGTTACATAAACAAAGACATGACTTTAACCACCTTAGCCTCCTGGAAATGCATCATGACCACAGTCAGCCAAGTGCTAACTGGTGCTAAGGCTTGGGTCTATAAAAAAAGAACTTATGCTATACTTTTAATAAAATAACACCTGTGATTTGGTGACACTGAGCGATGGAGCAGTGCATGAAATATTCACAAGCTCAGTTTTCACATGTAGAGGCACTCGCACAGGTCGACAACAATTTTTTTTTTTTTTTATGTGAAATTGTCCTGTCTGGGGTTTTTTTTTCAGCATAACATTCCCCAGCTTCCAGTACATAACCTGAAATACACAGGAAGCCCATGAACCTCAGCTGCCTCTCTGACACTGTTTTGGAAAAGGGATGCAGTGTCCATTGCAAAAGGGTGGAATGACTTAAATCATCCATCTCATATTTAGAAGTCACATGTGCAATTCGCCACAGTGCTTTTTCGATCACTGATAAAATGTGGTCCGGTCTCACGGGGGCAGTCTCTTTGGTTCACCGACAACAGAACCATAAGAGCATGGCGGGGTCAAATTCTGCTGCTGCAGTATGTCTCTGTCACAGCTGACAAAATCTGAGGCACCTACGCCAACACTGCACTTTACTCTGCTACCTGTGCAGAAGAAAACACAAGGCATCAGAGCCCAATAACTGCTGCCTGTAGACCCACATGCTGAAAGGCAAAGGATTGAATACATTTAGAGTGAAGTTAACTATTGAACCTGGTGCTTTGTGACGACAAGGTGATAAGAGTGCTGTTTGTATGACAGCGTGGGGAGCCTCCATAAACTTGTGTAGTTTGTGCCCAGCAAGGCATGAAGGCGTGTTCACAGGAAGTTTAAAGAGAAACAGACAGATAGAGCAGAGGTGGGGGAGGAAAAAAATGAGTCAGGTTTAGATGGTGAGAGATAGAAGACTCTTTCAGAGAGATCCAGCCACAATGACCGGCAGCCAGAAGAGAGAGAGAGAGATGATGTGTGATCAACAACCTCATCCAGCCTCTGATCTACAGTTTGAATATTGTGGTAAACTATATCACCTTCAAAAACTGCTATCTGCAAGACATCAGGCAAAGCTGTCCTACCTCTAAAACTACATTCAACTCGCCCCCTCTCGTCGCAGATAGACCACCGTGTATTTGAAACCACTGTGGGATCATGTTTTACATTTCTGCTTACAGGCTCTTCAAGACAAGAGATGTGGATATTCCGCTGCCCAGGCCGGATTAAAGATGGGAGCACACGGATTATGATTTTATGACGGAGATTTAAGGTGAATGGCGTGACATTAAAATGGTCCCTGCTGGCTGAAGGGGGGGCAGCATGTACAGTGAACCGCTGCTGCAGTCAGCATGAATGCCCCTCAGGCTGGTTACTGTACAGTTGTTGTCCAGTGTGACCCTGATGTTTCAGCGGCAGGAGAGCAGCGCTGAAAACAGGCGCAGGGAGTAAGTTGCACTGTGCAGAAACACGTCTCAGCTTTCAGTCTGGTCATGCCTACGGGCGTTTCTTCGGATTTTTTTTGTGAGTCACCTCCTCGACTTGCATAACATATACCTTCGCTGGGACAGGGCTGAGCTACACAGAAAACGATACCTGAAAAAATACTAGCATTATGGAAACAAAGCGAGCGCATCGACACTCTAGTCCAGTCTTGGACGTCCATTACGTCCTCTGGTAAGAAAATGTCCTTCAGACGCCAAGTTTGCTATAAATAGATGTTTTTTTAACAGTGGGTTAGCCTGCTTTAGCTAGCTAGCTCCCAGCTCCGGGGTCATGTCTGCGCCGCTGTACGTCTCTCTCTGTTCGGTTACAGTCTGTTCACACTGAGCCCCCCGCCCCGCAAAATGTAACCGTACATACCCAGGAAGCGGACCCATGTATCGCGATAAATGTCGACCGTCTTGCTCGGCTTTTCCTCAGTGGCATCCATGCTTTCCCGTCTTCCTTCACTCCATACCCTCCGATTCTGTAACTCTGTGGGAGCGCGTTGGGAAACCGACGCGGAGCGGGGCAGTGAAGGGGGCGTGATTTTGACTATAAGCCCCACCACCGCCACCGCCACCCCCTGCCCCGTAGTATTTTAATTTCAAAGAAAATAATCTCATTCTTTACCTCTTCTGTGGCAATGACTGATGAGGTAGGCCAATGTTATATAATATAATATAATATAATATAATATAATGTTAAACATTCAGAGAGAAAACAAAATAGCAACACGAATAACATGAAACCTGTATTTTTCCCTGTTTCTCGAGACCCTTTTCCTGAGGGTGTCTTGTGTGAAAATGTAGTTTTGATACTGTGCATATTGCCAAATATGCATTTCATAATATCACCACAAACAAACACACAGCAGCAGCAAAACTTCTTAAAACAACCCGCTCTACTACAGTCGCACACTTCTTCCAATTCAATGAATTAATTACTTATTTTTTAATCATAGCGTTGACTAAAAATAACCAATAACAAGCGTGCATTATGATTGACAAGTGAACGGACCAATGGCGATGAGCCATGCAACACGGTGGGCCAATGAGAGGGAAGCCGACCTTTCAGTGGGATGAATTCTGCTCTACGATGGCCGCCGCCCGCAGCAGCATTCATTACAGGGAGCCAAAATCACCATTTAGTTTTATTTCCAAAGGGAAGATAATGCCGTTTACATCATACTGGGCTTTCGCGTTCCTCGTTCTCACCGTCAACCGGTGTTTTGCCGACGATGACCACGAAATGGAGGAGTTTCTGAAGCGGGAGCATTCCCTCTCCAAGCCTTACCAAGGTATCCCCCCACCCGGTTATGACTGTTACTGTCATATTGGTGCACAAGGACAAGCTGAGGGGGGGCGAGGGACAGATGTTTCCAGAATAATACATTTACAATAATGCTATATGTAGTAATGTATATTGTGTAAAGCAAAATGTATGTATATAATGTAATAATATGTAATAACGCATTAAATGACATCAGTGCCTGAGCTCCGTTTCATTAATTGACTTTTCGTTTGAGCGTTTGTATGCCTCAGATAAATGTCCCAGCTGTGACTTTCAGCCAAGCATGGTGTTATAGTGTCTTGCTTTTGTTCTGTCGCCAGACTCACTCAGCTGTATTGTTGCTGTGTCAGCGTTTGGTCGCGATGATGATGGTGATATTTTTTTGTGTGCTCAGGTGTGGGATCCTCAAGCTCCTCCCACTGGGAGCTGATGGGGGATGCCATGGTAACCACCGAACAGGTGCGCCTCACACCTGACATGCAGAGCAGGCAGGGGGCAGTGTGGAGCCGCATTGTGAGTATACTGTACAGTATCGAGAATACTGCTGTGACACAAGACTCCCATTCAGAAGGAAACCCGAGTTTGACACAAGACTGGTTAACGTGTGTTCAGTCAGGTCATAAATGGGGTTTGGAGTGCCCAAAGACCTCACCTACCCCAAATACAAAATTTAGGAATCTCTGATTTATTTATTATGCGTGTTCTGTATGTTAAATACAGTATCTTTACTGCCTATTTGTTGGTGTAAACACTATGTATTTCACTGGGTTTGCTAAACGTCTTTGTGTTTTCAGCCTTGCCATTTGAATGACTGGGAGATGCAGGTGCACTTTAAGATTCATGGGCAAGGAAAGAAGAACCTGAATGGTGACGGTCTGGCCATTTGGTACACTAAGGAACGTATGCAGAAAGGTTAAAGCAAGTTTTATTTATTTGCCCAACCTTAAGTTTTTGTCTCAGAAGAAAACTAAGTTTTATTCATTATTAACACTGCCTTCATATTCTTTTACAGGTCCTGTGTTTGGAAATATGGACAACTTCACCGGCTTGGGTGTGTTTGTGGACACGTATCCCAATGAGGAGAAACACTTGGAGGTATGCTGTGGCGGCGCTGCTTCAATCTCGCCTCTTCTGTGAAAGTAAAGTAGGGTTAATGGACACGTGATCGCTTAGATTTGTGTAAAAGGGCTATATTTGTGCTCCTTTGTGCAACCATTTGGAGACAGGCGCAGAAGAAAAGATACACTCCTCGCACACAGGTAACTGGTCTTTGAAACAATTCACACCAACCCCCATGTCTAACCTCATTATACAGCCTCCACTGGCCATTAAGCAAGCATGCTTCTTTGACTGAAAATGTGCACTGTGTCCCATGTCTTTTTTTAATCCCTGCATGTTTGCTGTGTGGTTGTTGTTGGGTCTTATTCAGATTGAAATAAATTCCAAATGGTTGTAAAATTAAACAAGCAAAAAAGAATATTGTCTATAGGTATTTGATATAAATAATAGCTACTATGCTTGTTTGTAAATCTGAGTTTTTAAAGTGCAGTTAATCTACAGTACAATTAATAATAAGTGAATTGAAAATAAAATCAGATTCCTTCTCCCATACTGTTTGCTGTTTCATAAACAATGCTGGCATGTCTACACTGCAGACTGTGCCAGTTTTATATATAGAAGGAGAACTGTCTATTGTTATAACTGACAAAAAGCCAAATACAGTCTGAATAGAAACCTCATCCAATTTGCAAGGCACTATAAATAATCCTTGTCATTTCTGTTTTTTAAAAAAAAGTTTCCGCATGGCTTGGCTTGCAAAGTGTGAGCAGCCCCCACACCAGTGGAAACTACAATCGCCTCTCGTTGCCATAACAGCAAACGATGATGGACTAATTTAATTTCCTCACCTCTCTCACATTCTCCGCTGTGACCACAAGAGGATCTTCCCCTTCGTCCTGGCCATGGTGGGGAACGGCAGCATCAGCTACGACCACGAGCGGGACGGCCGGCCCACCGAGCTGGGCGGCTGCAACGCCATGGTGCGCAACCTCAAACACGACACCTTCCTCTTCATCAGATACATCCGCCGCAGACTAACGGTGAGATAGACACGCTTTGATCTCACTCTTCAATCATCTACAATAATAACACTGTTTGACACGTGCAGACACTTCCTCATGTCCTCAACTGAGCAACCTGTTATTATTGCAAACTGGGTGGGCTGAATTTGAGCAGCTAATGTCATGTAATGTAATGTGAAATACAATAATTTAAAGAGGACAGAAACATTTCCGAATAACAAACAAAATGAATGCAGACTCTAAGCTAAAGCAGCTCAGAGGGATAGAAATGTTTTGATCCACATTCAGCCTCGCACAGTATTTCACAAGATGAGCTCACAAGGAAATAGGTCCTGCCTACATTATTCCAGAGGGGCAAAGATCAAATTTGAGTTTATTTTCTAACAAGGGCTCACAGATAGTTAAATATCACAAGTTATTAGGTGGAAAAATCAGATGACTCTCACTGGTGACTCTAAAATCAGAATAAAGGACAGTAAGGGCTTAAGAGTTTTGGCAGCAGCATGTTTATACTGTAAAATGCACTCCCACTGAGTAACTGACGTAACCTTTTGCGAGTAAAACTTGTAACAATTGCTTACACTCAAATTCATTTTGAGGTTTTACTAAGAAAACGGTTCAGAGAGCTCCGTGAACCTGCTTTTGGGAGCAGATATTTTTTTTCTCCCGTGACTTTTTAGAAGTCACCGCCGCTTCCTGACAGCCTCTGTTCTCCAGGTGATGATAGATATCGACGGGCAGCATGAGTGGAGGGACTGCCTGGACATACCGGGGGTGCGGCTGCCCCAGGGCTATTATTTCGGAGCGTCGGCCATCACTGGAGATCTCTCAGGTAAACAGCTCTCGCCGGCCTGAACAGTTCCCGGGTAATGGTGAACTGCCACTTCGAGCACCTCTCCAGCTCTATTTTTAGCCTTGTCCCTCTAAAGACCAACACGCTTGCATGCAGCAGGACTGTTAATAATGTGAATCTGTATCCCTTAAAGAATCACAGCTCAGTAGACAACCTGAGAAAGGAAACAGCCACAACAACAAATATTTTACATGTTACCACTTCAGACAAGGAAGATTCATACTGAATGGTTGTACAGTTAGATGTGGCTGAGAGAGAACTCTGTCTGAACTAATAAGATGCTTTTATTTTTCCCCTGTGAACATTTGATCTCATATAATGACTTCTAAATGAAACGAGAATGTATTTCCTGGCTCTGAATTCACAGATAACCACGATATCATTTCCCTGAAACTCTACCAACTGACCGTGTTACGGAGTAAGAAGGAAGAGGAAGAGGAGGAAGACGAAATTACCATACCCAGCGTAGATAACATGGACCTACTCAGATGTAAGACACACACACAGTCTGCCCTGCTTGTCACTGTTTCCTCCATCTTTTCTCACTTTTTGCTCTCATCCCTCCTTTCACCCTCTTCATTACCTCACCTCTCTCACTCCGACTCCTCCCTCCAGTGGATCAGGTGGAAGAGGGGATGAGCGGGATTGCCATTTTCTTCACCGTGCTCTTCTCCATGCTGGGTTGCATCTTCCTCATCGTCATCGGCCTGGTGGTGTACAGCCACTGGAACGAGAGCAGACGCAAGCGCTTTTACTGAGGGGAGGGGAACGGGAGGAGACAAGAGAAGGGGGGAGGCAGACGGCGACTGTGGTACATGCCGCGGGTCCGTGGACCCGGCTGCACAAAAGCCAGGCGCTGCTGTCGGCCAGTCGGGGAGCATCAGCTTGTTCTGTCCTGACGGGGGACATGGAGTCAGTGTATCAGCTGCTGCAAAAAGCCATTCTCCAAATTTGCCACTGGTGAGTCATGAAGCAGTACGAGGACTTCACTGTACACTCTCGCCCCCGGCCACCTGCCACACACATACCAACTCGGCCTTACCATCTCCACCTCTGTCACACAGCAGACGTGCAAGTATCCCACATGACTTCTCGTGAGCAGCTACGTTTTATTTTTTTGCTTCCCTTCACCGTATTTGACGACTGTGACAAAAAAAGCAAGTCGCTCATTTTTAGTTCACTGATGCTGATTATATAAAAGTGACATAAATATGTACGATTACTCACCATCTGCAGTACAACGATAAAGTGCGAACCAAATCACACTAATTATGTCATCTTTACTGTAACTCCTTGCAAATTAAAGATGCATCTCTACTGTTCTCTTGCAATAGAAATGCATTGTTTGAATCTGGTGTATGCTATGTAATATAATGCTATAGTATGCATGACACTTATTCAGGTTATTCTTTTAGGAGTTGAGTCTACCACTGTTTTTTTGTTTTGCGTGATTAGATTATGCCTGACCTCTTTGTGTGTTTATTTGGTGCATGTGCTGATAGCAAAGATTTGGGTGTTTCAGGGGGAAACGTTTGATTTCAAATGAAATGGTATTTTTTTATTTTATACAATTTAATATATTTAATATAATATAACACAATTTAATTCTTGCAGAGACTGGTTTCCCCCTGATTTATATGTATGTACTGTATTTGAAAAAATTAACTTTTACAGAAAGCTCTTCTGAATATATTTAAAACAAGATGCATTTCAATTTTAGAAATGGACCTTTGCACTGACGGAGGGTTGAGGGTTGGTTGAATAGAATTTCAGCGACCACTCATTTATTACAAAAGTCTATTCTCCCTGTTTCTGCACATTGAACACATGAGTGACCTTTTGTTTGTTGTCTTTGGGTTATATATATAACAGCGTGAACTGTCAACTGAAGTGTGTCATACGGTGTATGTTTTGCAGTAAACACGCTGGCGCAGGCCTCTCACAAATCAAGGTGTTGGCCAGCTGTTGTTGACTCTGCCCCACCTTCTATTCCATTCAAAGCCTCATGTCAACATCATAAACTCTTTTATGTGGTGCTTTGTTTCATTGTGCGGTGTATGAGGACGTCCTCGTTTCTTGTAGCCACTTTGACAGCCGCCCTACCTTAATTTGTGTTCTGCTGTTTGGTGTGCCTCATGCAGATAATTTTCTAACTGTTTTATCTTGTTTCTTTGTCTAGAACTATTTACACTTCCTCATTAAAGACCAAACAGACCGCCGCCGACTTTGTTTCTGACCCCTGGGTGTTTATGAGCGAAAACCCCTCATGTTTCTAGCTGGAGCGTAGAGAAAACCACATTTTTCAAATATATTCTGACAAAGCGCACTGCAGAAAACCTCGTGATCGGACTGTTTGCAGGTTCAGTGTGCTGGGACAACAAGAGCTTGTGTGTTATCCTATTTTTCTGGATTGCGTAACACCCCGTCAAGAATTTAGACCCACTGCCCAAGGTGCCTCTCACACAGCCGTGTGATGGTCCGCCGGATAAATATCTCCGCTTCGTCACATGTGCAGGTAGGGGCGGGGCTTTTTCAGTCAAATGGCAAGAGTCAAGTCAGTTGAGTGCCAATGTTTGTTTTATTAAAAAAATAAAATACAAATGATGACCCAAAGAGTACACAGCAGACTTCTTGCTAAATCCAAAGCATTTTATCTGAAACTCAGTGCTTTTTTTTTCATTTATTCTTTTCCACGTTTTTAGACGCCTGCTTGCTTCTCAACCAAGGTTATTTATCAATTTGGCAGAAAATAAAAGTCCATGTAGCTCTAACGCTGCACCTCCATCTGTTTGGTATTATCTAGGCAAAAAGTACAGTTTCCAGGTTGCTTTACAGAAACCATCATACTGATGATGGGGATAATTCTTTACAAGGGACCACAAGTCATTCCTGTATCGGCCTAATGTGCGCTGGTCTAATGTAAGCTGACTGTGTTCCACGTTGAGGTCCTTCATATGCATAATATATAAAAATGTAGAAATTGATGGTGTCATTGTAACCGTGAGGATTAAAAGGCAACAGTTAAATATTCAATCAGTCAAACTCTGCAAAAGATGGGAAGAAGGAAGAGAGCTGTTTAAAGTGAGAAAAACACATCGCATCCAATTAGTGCAACAAACACAAGGGATGGAAAACTTTCCAACAAGCCGAGGATATCGAAGAAGTCATCTGACAGAAAAAACAACAATAATATATTCCAACTTTGTCCTTCGCCTTATACAACTTAACAATGTGGTTTATTCATAAGCCGGGGGGCAGAAAGTGGTTGAGAAGGCAGATGTGAGAAAAAACCAAAGAGAGAGAAAAAAGAAAACATAAACCAGAATGGGTTCCAAACTCAAAACCTCTCATCCGACACTGAAGCACACATACCACATCGTTGTAGTAGCATTACAAGTTATATATAGATTTTTTTTTTTTTTTTTTTTTACATGTACGCAGACCAAACCAAAGACGATTACAGTACAGTGCAGTGCCACAAGTACTGAGAGTTATATTGCTTGTACTGGCGCCCACAGATTAATGAAGGAGAGAGTGAGAAAAGGGGTTCGCAGCATATATAACAGTAGGTTGTTTTTTTGTTTTGTGTTTTTTTTTTTGCATAGCCTAGTTGAGTAAAGTACAATATGCGGGAGAGGTGACGTGATGAAATTAAGATGGACGATAACCATGAAACAACTGCTTTGGCTTTATGAGACTGGTGGGTCAAAAACAAAACAACGCGTTAATGAAAAACTGTAGCACTGCTCGTTAGAGATGACCCCTGAGAGTGGGAAAAACCAAACAGGCCGTCGTCGCGCCAACGACCACACGCGCGCACCCTCGCGGAGACGGCAGCGACTTCGGGCGATCATTCTGTCTTGTGCACGGCTGGGTGGACGTGCCCGCCGGTCCGCAGCAGAGAGGGAAAATGCCTGCGGCTTCCGTCACCACGACCGAGCCCGGTGGAGCGTGGAGTCACGCTCCGCAGAGGCCTGACGGAGCAGAACGAAAACACCCGTCGCTGCCGCCACACGCGACTTGGTTAACGTGAGTAAGAAGCATCCGGGGAGGGAGGTCACACCGCGCGGCCTCCGCGGAGGAAAGCAAAGTTAGAACCTGTAAAACAAAATCTTTTACAATCAGCTGTTGTTAGGCATGAGCTCTGCCACAACACTGCAGGACATCCAAACAGTGATAACGATCGGATTAAATGAACGGTGCAGAGCAGACGAAGCAGTCAGTGAAGTGGATGGATGTCTGTGAAACCCGACATAGCCCTTAATCTTGGTAAACGTGGAAACCGGGGGGTAGCATAGCACTTGTTTGGCAATGGGAATACTATGCACCTCCAGTTCACTCATGCAAACAAGAACTATCATTCCTTTGCCGCCGCCGCCCCTCGGTATTTCGTCGACATAGGCGTACGACTAAGCAAAACTGCACCTTGGCGAAAAGGTTACAAAGCAATCTCTTGTTGGAGTTTTTTTTTTTTTGTCCTCCAAATGCAAAACACAAATCACAGAGACCATAATGAACTAAAAATAAGATTTTTTTTGTTTGTTTTACTTATTTTCCTCATGCTTTCAAGTCTGTTTAGTTTCACTAACTAGTTCCAACCAGATCCATGGAAGAAAAAACTCAACAATCTGGTCTTGACAAATTCCATCAGTGCCACAACAACTAACTAGACACACAGTATCTTAAATACGACACCACCACTACCACCACCACCCCTCAACATATGTCAGAAAAACTTTACAGAACACGTGACAGTTTAAATCCTGTGGCTTTAAAAATGTTTACAAACCACATCCTTCCCTCACAAAGCAAGCACACTTTCTCAGAGCAAGTTCCAACGCTATTTTCCGTTGATACAAAAGCAGCTCCCCCCCACCCGCCCACCCACACTAATGAAGCAATCATGCTTGGAACAACACAAATCTAACCATTCAAAAGAAACCCAGAACAAATCCACTTAACTACATCTAGTCATCTAATAAGGCAGTGGCACGTCTGTTGCTCACGTACAGAGGCTGTATCTCTTATTGTGCAATTCCATAATCAAGACATTTGCTCTGTGGAGATGCAGCAAGGCAGCTTGAGGTGTGTTGGTCAAAAAAAAAAAATTATTACTTCTGCTGATGGGCGTGTAGTCACGGTGTAAAGGCTCCTCTGAAAAGGTCATTGTCATGTTGGCATGGCTTCATATTTACACACCTGCTCCATCGCGCAACACAAGTGCTGCAAACCTGGCCCACAGCGAGCTTTATGGACTAGGTCTACTTATTAAAAGGTGAAAAGATGAAACCGCAGGCGCCTGTGCACTCGCTCTACAGTGACATATTTGTTGCACTGGCCCTCTGTTTTGTTGGAACACAGAAACATCAGAACACAACCAAAACACAGCTCTGGGCTTCTTGCTAGCTGGGGGGGGGGCACAGTGCTGCATGGGTCCCAAAATTATATGCACATAGCCCCAAGTCACGTACAGAGGCCAAGAATTTCCTGAACGCGTCACATGCCAGATTTCAATCACGGCTGAAAATGAAGGAGACACGGTGAGCAATTTTAATGTCTGAATAAATATACCCAGCAAGCCGGAAATGTGCTCCATTTAAAATAAAGCCAGAGCACATGTTTGGAGCCTGTGAAATGACAACTGGACGTTTAAACTGCTAATTCATCTGACAGACTGTTTAGGGTCTTTTTTTTAACCTTTGACAGATAAATCTAGATCACACAATATTGCACCGCTGGAGGCCGATCAGGAGCAGCGCTCGGTGAGAATCTGCGCTTGTGTGAAGCAGAATGACCGACCTGAGCCTTTACACCGCGCCCGTTTCATCTCACAGCACCAGAGCAGACCAATAAAAAGGTTGCCGAACACTGTTCCGAACAGAATCCTCGGTGAAAAGCTTACTGGCTCATCAGTTACTGCTCATCCTGCACAGACTTTTTTTGTCTTGCGGCAAAATCAAGACATTGTTTTGCGGTTGTTTCTCCTTCCGGTTTCACTGCTACGCTCTGAACACAAACTGTACAGCATCACCGGGCATGCAACATGCGAGACATTGCAGCATGCAGCTAATCACAATAGATTCTGCAGCTGTGCCATCACCGACTGGACGGGCCGAGGCAGAGCCTGCATCCACCTCAACTTTCTAATGCGCCCGCCCTCTGCTGCCAATGGAAAATACCGCTGCAAATCCCTCACCATGCCAAGAGCTACAGGGGCCACGTGGAGCCAAGGCAGCAGCCAGCATGGCTCACACCGTGGTAACAACTCAATGAAACGAGATCCTGGGCATCTGATCTTGAACCTCAGCGCGTTGCTTCACCACGACGTCTGGCCACGGAGTCGTGGCGTCATCTCGACACAAACAGACGAGCAAAGTGAGTAGCACAGCCACCGGCAAATGCAAATAACTCAAATACAAATGCAGAAATGCATGCCTCATGCAAAAAAACAAAAAACACCCCCAAAAAACCCAGTGCTTTAACTGTTAATCGGCTTCAGCGCCGAGTATATCAAACAGATACTACAGCACTGGAAAGATATACACGCACAAGCCTTCCTCCCGCACAAAAAACCCCAAAACACGAGCGCGCGCTCTAGCAGCCCCCTGTCAGGAGCTTTGTTGCTATTAATGATGACACCTGCGGCATTTACTGAAGCACAGCTGGTTATGAAATGAAAAAAATAAAAAGGGAGCAAATACATCTTCAGTTATCAACATCCAAACTACATACCGAGCAACACGCTCGCTCTTACATTACTAACATATAGAGCCACCGCAAGGCTTTTTTGTTGATTATAAAAAAAAAAATTTTAAAAATTGTTGGCGTAGCCCTCTTGGCAATCACTATTAATGCAGTCAGAAACCAAAGTGGGGGAGATCTCATGCACGCCATCGATAAATCACAAAAGGCTGATCACTCCTTACGCACCGTCACGCTCAGTGGTGACCACAGTATGGATATCAAAAAGGAAAACAGTGCTGGAGGGAGGATGTAGGGCACTGAAAAGCCCAGAGCCAAATCAAAATAAAAACTCAGCTCTTTCCTGGCCCTGCCCCTGTTATTTGTGGGTGTTTAATTGCACCCCCCCCCACACACACACACACACACACAATCTAGATGCAAAATACCCCACAGGCCAGTGAACAGCAGATGCTGGTAGCCGTGACCTCAGAGCTGACATCACCATGCAGCTGTGCCCTAGATTTCACAGACTTCACAGTACACACACGCACGAGGCGAAAACATTCCCGCACATACATGCGCCCCTCAGGAAAAGGGAATTGTGTGCTACATTGTCAATTCGTCCAGTATCATCATGAGTTTTCAGGATAGTTTGCTTTTGACTCCTCTGCTTAGTCACGGTGGGGACAGGGTAGAAATGTCGCTGACCGTGTTGGTATGCTCCTAGCTGACCGTCCACCGGAGGTAAAATGTCAGATGGAAGGATGGCTGGAAAATGTTCTGACCAAGGAGGGTGGCGAGACAGAGACGGAAACATGACGGCAGTGCTGGAGGGCAGGGTAGGAGCGATGGAAACAGTCAATTCCGATTTCAGTCACAATCAATTGCTGCCTTCTCGCGACCCAGTGACATTCTCTCGCTCAACACTAAGAAAAAAAACATACCAAATGGTGCATCAGCATGTGTTTGCTGGTTTCCCCACTAAGGAAAAGCAAAGCCAAAAAAAAAAGAGAGGAAGCCAGGAGTTTCTCCACGTACACGTTATTCACCTTAAAGATTAAAGATTAGTTATCATCATCATCCTGACGTCGTGCCTGTGTGTTAGTTCAAATCGTTAAAACACAGACAGTGCCTGTGGTGATGATGATGGTAACAGCTATCTCATATCACCATGTGTGAAGCGGAAAGCCGCACCGATTGGCTGGTTAGTTGCGCTGCAGATCACACCATGTGGTCTCCGGTGCTGCTGCTGGCGGACTGGCTGGGCAGCTCAGAGCTGTGCTCCTTCTGTCTGAAGGTCTGCTGCTGGCGCCCGGAGCAGCAGTCCTCGCCGGCGACCTTGCACATCCTGTGCTCCTCGTCGCTTTCCTCCTCCAGCTCCGAGCCCTCGTCTACGTCCAGCCGGCAGACGCACACCTCGATCCCTGAGTCGCCGGTCACGTGCCGACGCCGAGTGACGAGCTCCTCGTCCTCCTCTGCCGCCATCGCCGAAGCCTCTGCGTTCTCCCCTGCCGGACGCTGTGCTGCGGGCACCGCTTCCTGCTGGGACGGCGAGCCCGAGGCCTGAGCGCTCGCCCCCGGGTCCGCCTCGGCCAGGGATTGCGGTACTGAGGCGGCGTCTGGTTGGCGCAGTTGTGGAGGGAGTGCTGGAGCGGTGTCAGGAGGATTTTCAGAGTAAGGGGGGGGCGGTGTCGGCGGGTGGCCAACGACCTCGTCATAGTCAGGAAGCTTGCAGTCGTTCCAGAACCCTGAAAGTCAGCAAATGCACAGGCTTCAGCTTTCCAACCACCACCCCCATACAGAAGATGGTACCTCCATGCACAGACCCAACAATAAGTCACTTACTTGATCAGTCAATCAACCAAAAATCAACAGAAAACTATTCTGATAATCAATTAAGTCATTTTTAAAGCTAAAATTCTCACTGGTTCCTGCTTCTCTGGTGTGTTGCATCAGGTAAATATATAAAATACATAAAAAGTTTATTTTTTTTATATGATGTGGCTTCGTTGCCAGGGACTTCTAGCATTACACAAGTAGGAGAGAGGGATGGCGGTTGTGCAACAGCTCCATAAATGGCTAATCTAATATATCACGGACTACATTTTCATGTTCCTATTACGGATCAAATTTCTCATATCAAAACCTAATCTAACCACCCCTGAGAGCAACCTCGAGTAAATGCCAGTCCCAGACGATCACACTGTTACAACGTGAGATTATTATCTACAAAGAAATGAGGAGTATTTGGAAATGCCTCGCTATCACTGTTCCACATGATATTCTGTAGAAGGAGCTACAAGAATTCAAAATCTGTGTCCCTGTTTGTATACGCTCCCAGTGAGAGATGTGTTCACATTCTTGACGGTCAGTCAAGCAAGTGTGCTGTGGGCCTGACACTCTGACAAGTGTGCACCTTGTCCAACTCCTGTTTGTGATATTAGTGGAAACGTTATCAAGTTTCAGCAAAAGGTCCAGAGTGACTACTGACATTAGGGTGGCATCTTCGCTGTCTGCTGTCCTTCTAACAACATCTGACCATGATTTCCAATATTTATACAGTACATTCAGGCAATTTCATATGTGAAGAGATTGGGTCAGGGATCAGCACCTCCAAAGCTATCGGGAAAACTCTCTCATTTAAAGAAGAACAGCTGCTCCGAGGAGTGTTCAGGTATCTTGTGGGTCTGTGGGTCAGAGCAATGAAATGCAGATGTTGTATAGGACCTTGGTAGCGGGGGAGCAAACCCAGCTCTGCAGGTCCACATGAAGAACACAAAAGAGGAGCTCGAGGAAGCAACTATAGATAAGATTACCTAGGCTTCTATGGTTGCACCGCCACAACCCTGTTTGTTGATCCTAATCTGTGTTCAACATGCAGATCTCCACCTGAGAGCATTCTCTCCGCCCAATGGGAGTACTATTCAGGAAGGAATATTTCATGTCCCCACAGCAAACAGAAAGACAACTCACTTAAATTGAGTGGTGGAGGGGAAATGAAGGAGCTAGAGGCTCCTTGGTAGGCCATGAGGCTGATCTCACGCTGACGCTGCTCCTGCTGCAGGCGCATCTTGACCCTCCGGTGTCGGTAAGCACAGCAGCAACTCAGCATGATGATCAGGGTCCATACTAACCAGAACCCTGGGGGGAGGCAATTTAATCTTATCTCATCATCAAGAATATACATAGCTAAGACACTCATCTGTATAAAAACATTATTTTTATTAGTTTCGGGCTTCACGAGTGACAAATCAATCTCTAATTTAAGGCTCAATTCACTTTGACTTTACAGTTGGTGTCTTTGTGGATTTGAATTTAACAGTGAAAGTCACACCGATTTTAGAACGAAACACCACACATCAATCAAAACCAGTCCTGACAGTTAAATCTTCAAAATGAAAACATAGGTGGAAATAAATGCACACAGTATGTCATTTATCTTGGGAAAAATACTGTCAGTTGTACTTACACCAGAGCTCGTAGTAATAGGTGCAACACTCCGTCTCTCCACAGCAGTACCCCATCTCACAGCGGTACTGCTCATTGTTTACCCCAAAACAGAACTCCTTCGCCTAAAACACACACAAGAGGTAAACAATACTGCCTGAGTCAACACTCAATCACGCAAGCAAATAAGAAAATGCAGAGACTGGCCTAATTCTGAGAGCTATTTAGCTGCTTCTTCGATCACAAACACATTAATTTGCTAATTTCCTGGACTGCATCACTTTCACTCACACAGGTCGAAACACAGCTGATATGAAACCTGGCAAAGTTACGACTGACGTTCCCCCACGGTATGGTTAACGTGATGAAAACAATACATGGTATTACGAAATATAAAAAAAACACCAAAGCGCAGAGGGTTAGTTAAATAGTATAAATGGGTCGAAACAGTAACCAAGACAAGTCGGAGTCCTCGGGCATTTTTAATTAAACAGAGTAGCAACACGTCTTATTTGGGGCCTTAAAGTCAAAAACATTTAGTTTTGTTTTTAAAGTGAATTCCAATGGGTTTTAAGACCTGTCTATACTTATACTGGTACGGTTACACTGCTGAACGATGTCTCTGTTATTAAAATGTTCATATCAACTTTTTTTAACCAAAGTTAAAATTGTGATTTAATCTGGAAGGGAAACTGAACAGTCCTGTCTTGCTAGCTAATATCAACAACTACTTGCCGGGTACCAGCTAGCAACGGCTAACGTTAATCTTGATACCCTTGACTCAAATCGTAAAACTGTAGTAATAAAACACATCCGTGAATATATTCGAATTTCCAAGTAAATCAGGTGACAAACTAACTGTCGAAATATTAATATAACTTTGACAAACTGACGTCACCCTCGTTGTACAGGAGCGAACCGTGCCCTGTTTCCTTTGTGGAGGAGACAAAAGGGATCGACATTAAGGCCTTCACCCAGCCCAGGAGCCGCGGCCTCTGCTAGTACCATCCGCCGGACCCGGGAGCGCTCGCGGTGGCTTACCTGCACCAGACAGGTCCCGGTACAAAGGAGACCTACAACGGATCCCAGTGCTTTCTGCGGCATCTTTCTGGGTTTTCGGCCGTTAACGCGACGGGACTCATATAGCAGTCAGTCGAATCGACGACTTGTCGAGGTGACTGCAGGTGGCTGTTGGTGGTTAACGGCTCAGCCTGCCGTCGCACTCTAACGTGTTTTTGTTGTTCCTTCTCTCAGACAGAATCAGCCCCTTGTTGAAACATGAAACGGAGTCGGCTAATGAACTGTAGAGGGCGCTGTGTATGCGTGGGTGAAAACCACGTGATTTCATATAATATAGGTTCAAGTTCAATGCGAAAGATTACCACTTACAAACATTACAAACCTTTTGTTGCCCCAAATTATTTTTATTGTAAATATTTTCACCAATCGGTGAATTAATTAACAATTAACAATGTACCGTTATTGCGAACTTACAACATTTGTTACATTTATTGATTTATAATACTCAGAATGTAATGATTATTAGAAATTATTTAGGAAATTTGCATTTGTTGCTTTCGCCCAACTTAGTATAATGATATAATATTAATACAGTTAATTTAGCCTGTGAAGTGCTTTGCAAGAACATAAAACAATAAATCGAAATTAAAACTTTTAAATTGTAAAAAAAAAAAAAAATAGAGTAGATTAGTGGACTAATTAATTAGTCGAGCTACAGAGAATTAATTGGCGACTTTTAATAATCGAATAGTCATTTTGTTCATGGTTTGTTGATTGTTGGTTAGCCAATAAGAGACACATGAAGAAAACAATTTGTTAAACTATAGAATTTTCTCTATTTGCTGTCATTTTATTTACTATTAATCGAATAATAGCAACAAAATAAAATTCAGCAGATTAATCGATATTCTGCCAATAATAACTGGTGCATTTGAGGACCTCCGTGTTTTCCCCTGTGTCGTGTCAGAGACGCCCAGCTGTCACGTTGTTTAGGCTTACGTCACGGTTTCCCTGGCAACGGAACTTGACAGCTGTTCAACTGAGAAAGATAGTCAGGGAGATGTTAATCCACTCAGCCTGACCAAAGGGCCACCACAACACCAACACCCGAGAGAAACATGGTGAGTTTTTCATTGTTATACAGAATTTCCCTGAAATAGACAGTTGCTATTTTTTGATATCTTGGTGTGATACTGGAAATTAGTGAAGTCTGGCAGTAGATGTTGGTGAATGAGGCACCTAGTTAGGATGGATAACAAACAGTTTTAAATTTTTGAAAGTTTTCAGTATCGGAAAATGCAAAGATTAGGTTAATACTGAGAGCGGTGATGATAATATGGATTGTCAGTGAAATTTTCTACAGTATCTGTACTTCTGCTTTTAATCAATGCTTAAACGTATGGTTTGGCAAGTTGTAGATTGGTAGTTTTAATAAAACAATTCAGACTTCCTGTTACCCTTAAACAAAACAGAAGTTACAGAGTTCCACATAGGAGAAAACAAAGGCAAAGAAAGGGAGAGGGGGACAAAGATGGCAGTACATACAAGAGTGCAAAGTGTAAACTGTAGATGTGCAGTGAAATGCTCTGGAAAATATTACCATATACATCAATTTGTCTGTTGACAGAAAATCTGTTGAAAATTGTTTGATCCAAATTTGGGCACAATGCATTTGTTGCAGGTGTCAGTGTGCAGTGATAGAATTTTATCTTAACAGGAAACACTGCAAAGGTAAATAGCTTGAGCCAAAGCCTTCCTTACCACCCTCTGGATACAAGACACTCAATGTGCACATGCCTAATCTTGGCTGACCAATGGGAGCTCTTGGCCCACTGCATGTGTAGTTCACTGCAAGCGGCTAACTACTAAATCCTCATGCTCAAGATGATTCTTGTTGCTTGGTGAGTGTTAAACCTCCTGCTGTAAGTGGCTCCTTCTCATTCCTCTGCCAAACCTCACCACCGTGCCAGCCTCCGATGACTGCACAGGGTGCGGGCCAGCTTCTTATTCAAGCTGATCCAGCTAAGGCTATGACTCATGAGGCAACGCAGTGAGAAAATGCTTGCAGGTTTCCCCTGTTATGTTGGAACCTGCTGACAAAGCTCCTCACCTCTAACTTGTGCTCTGATCCACATGCAGGGCCTGTTGTCCATTCTTCGGAGGCTGAAGCAGTCTCCAGAACAGGAGGTGCGCTTGCTGTTGTTAGGTCTGGACAATGCTGGAAAGACCACTCTGCTGAAACAGCTGGCAGCTGAAGATATCAGCCACATCACCCCTACTCAAGTACAAATAATCCAAACTTACATAGATATTGTACTTCATTTAAATTTTTTAGCCAAAGATTTTAGTCAAAATCATACATTAATCAATCTACTATACATATTAAATAAAATAGAAAGCATCTATGTTATCTTTGAACAGGGATTCAACATAAAGAGTGTGCAGTCTTCTGGCTTCAAGTTAAATGTTTGGGACATCGGAGGCCAACGTAAGATACGCCCCTACTGGAGGAACTATTTTGAGAATACAGATGTGCTGGTAGGCTCTGTTTGATGCATTTGTTAAACTCACCTCAACTGTTTGTTAAACTCACCTGGATTAAACAGATTCAATATGTACAGATAGTAATCCTCACGTCAAAGTATTTCATATATGCTGTATCAGTTTGTTAATATCTGTGACTACATTGTGTGCAGATCTATGTGATTGACAGCTCAGACCGGAAAAGGTTTGAAGAGACAAGTCTGGTAATGTAATTTACATTTTCTTTATTAAAGAAGTGCATTAATACATTTTCTCACTCAGCCAGTTGAATTTGTTACAGATTACAGATGTTACAGAACACGGGCGTGTGTGTTCCTCCAGGAGCTGGCTGAGCTGCTCGAGGAGGAGAAGCTCGCTGCCGTGCCACTGCTGATCTTCGCCAACAAGCAGGACCTGATGACAGCCAGCACAGCCTCAGAGCTGGCAGAGAGTCTCAATCTGCACACAATCCGAGATCGAATGTGGCAGGTCCAGGCCTGCTCAGCGCTCACTGCTGAAGGAGTTCAGGTGAACACACTCGCTCGGTCTGCAAACACTACATATTCACAAGCAATGGTCGATGCTACGGTAGGGATGCAGGCGGGCACCAGCCTTGCAGTCAGTTTGAGAAATCATAAAATATCTTTATTGACAACTTTGCTCAGACTTCTTATATTTGTAAAATTTTTGCTCACATAATAATTTATTCACCGACCCATGGACAAAGATTTACTCAAAGAAAACAAATTAACGCACATTCAATACAAGCCATCAGCAAGTCTCTGCAGTTATTTTTCTTTTGTTGTCAACTGACTCTTGGTCAGCTAATCTGCTCAAACTATACATCATGTTAATAAGATTGCAAATTAAAGGTTGGTCAGAGGTTAAGCTTTTCATCTTTCTATAGACTAAAGTGGCTTTGCTACTGTCTCCACTCTATGTATAGCAACTGTTTTAAAAGTATGATTTCCATTGCCAGTTATATGTTTTACACTCAATCAAATCTATTTCATCTTCTTTATTTTTACAGCAGGTCATGTTGTCTGTTTCTTTTCCAGGATGGCATGACATGGGTTTGCAGAAATATAACATTTCGGAAGAAATAATTCAGGCAGTGAAAGATCCGTGAAGAATTTGCAGTTGCACTTTACATTTGATGCATCCAGTCATTTTATGTCCAGAACAAAGAGCTGATGGCTATTGCTTCTGCCATTTTGTTTTCATTTGGCTTTATGAAATACGATACAGCGATTCCATGTTAACTTCTTAAACCTGTCAATGCATATTTTGATGTAAATATTGTGTAAAGACTGTTTTATTCAAACTGCTGTTTATTCACACATGTTTTTAAATGTGGCACTTTTTATGTATGGGAATGTGTGCACTGACTGAAAAAGCACTCTGTATTTTTTGTGGTGTGATCATTCGGCATTACATGCCTGTGAGTCTCTCTAGTCAAAGCTAGAGGGCGGTCTTGTGCTAGCATTGTCTCATAGCCTAATTCCTAATTATCAAGTTCTCTACTTTCCATTAGTGATGTGGCATCCTGTGCCATATTTGATTTGTTCATTCATAATCACCTGCTTTTTCTTTACTGTACTATTCTAATACTGTTTGTCCCATAACCACTTAGAAAGTCTTTCTCTTGTCGAACAGATTCTCAACCATACCCAGAGCAGACATTAATCAGTTTGTTTAGTGATGCTTCAGCATTTTGCTCATTCATTTTTAATGATTAACATTTCATTTTGATTTCTTTGTGGGACAAACAATAAGCTCAATGGGAAAAACACAGAGCTGCTTATGGCTGCTCAGGTGCAGAGAAAATCTGTCACGCACAAAATGACCGTAAAACATGAACACTTGCCCACACGCAAGAAACACACCTCACACAGTGCATGTTGCTTGCATATGTAATAAACTGTACAGAAACACCTTGGCCATTCAATTACTCAGCTTCTCACCTTGTTCACCATGATTTACCACAAGGCAATTGCATTTTTCTGTCTATTTTTCTATTTTGTCTTTTGCAGCACATTTGCCACAAACCCCACTAATCTGCACTGGCCGAGTGCTCTGCAGTGGCCCTATAGGGCATTTACATACAAACCTTTTCTGGGACTAATAGCTCTCCAATACAATTTGCATTTATATAGCCCCCTTCATACTAACATGATTTGGAGCCTTTGCCCATGATAAAAAATAAACCTCCTCCTTTGGCCTTGAGTTACTGCCCTGCTGCTGCTGCTACTGCTAGTGTTAATGCACGTGTTTGTCCCTCTCCATATGTAAGGTTGGCTGATTTTAATATGTCGGAGCTGCTTGATCCTCCGATAGCAGCTGAAACAAGTGCAAAAAGCCTCAAAATGGGCCTTATAATGATTCAACTGTCCATGTGGGCTCTATTGTCGCACGGGAATGCATTTTCTGTAATACAGTACATTTGAATATTGTTGATGCAGCACAATGGGACACTTGACCAGGGCAAAGAGTCACAAGGTAAATAATAAGCCAAAACAGATCTTCTTAAACAAACTGAAAAACGACAGCTACATTTTTTTGCTGTTAAAGCGGCTTTCAATTTGCTCATGCAAATGCATCCAATACTTTCACAAGGCTCTGTGGTGCATACATCAAAAGAGGAAAAAAAGTAATGAAGAAAGAAATGAAAGTCTACCATGTGAGACAGACAATAAAGGGCCTTCCTCGCTCCCTCTGGATTGCTTAATCATTAACATCTAATCCATGTGATAATCACCCAACCTGTAAAAAATATACCCAATTACACACAGAAGTAGTCTGATAAATCTTTTCAATTGTATCTATGAGTAGCATGTGAATCAGATGGCAAAGGCTGTGAAGTACTGTTAAATCCAAAATGAATAAAATTGGATTTAGCAAATAGGAGAGTGGATTGGAGCAACCACTCCTCGTTACCTCTGGCTCTATCGTCAGTGAGGTGAAAGGCAGTCAGGCCTGCAAAAGGCCATAAATCATGGGACTTTCCCAGCTACTCAGGCCAGCACATCGGCCTCCCACACAGGGTAAATGAAGGGCAGGGAGTCTGATTGACTGTCAGGGGCAAAAAAAAAAAAAATGTGGCCGAGAGAGATCCTGTGACTTAATTAAAGTGCTGGATGTCTCTCACACAACAGGTTCACTGATGTCAGAGCAGTGGTACAGGAAGGTGTTTCAACTCAGATAGTGACTGAAATCATTCCAACCTCAACCTCAACCATTTCATGTTGAGGTGGGAAAACATGAAATAGTTCCAAAAACAGGAATCACTATATATGCACTGCATTCATATTGCTTGAGAGTTCAAAAAACACTTTTGACAAAAGTGCTTCACACGGGTTTTTGAACTACACCATGCATCACAGTGATTCAAATGTTAAAAATTTGCAGTGTCAGAAACCAAAATTGTTCCAGATAATTTGCATATATAAAGAAAGATCTGTGATAAAATTCACAAATAAGAAAATTTGACACATTTCTCTGCTTCAAATTTCGAATGAAATTTAAATATCTATTGTTTTGTACCTTTTGTCAGACGATACAAACGATTTGCAGACATCCTCTCAGGCTATGCAAAGGTGTGATTCTCATATTCCCGCTTCTTTTTTTTTTGACATTTCACCCTAAAAACACAATCAATTGAATATTTAACAAAACTGTCAGATTGATCAGAAGTAGACAAAAAACATCAGCAGTTGCTGCCCTAATCTCAGTCATATGTTAAAAGCATGATACTTGGTGCCAGTGTATCGATGATGTATCATATTACTGTTAACCATAAAGTCTTCCAAGATAATACCTGTATATTTTTATGGACCAGGTGCAACCCAGTATAAAAGGGAAGGTTGTCTAAAGTGTAATGCCATAGAGCATTAATAGTGCTCACTCAGCTCTGTACAGTAACAGTCCATCCTTTGCCAGGGCTTAAAGTTAGAGTAAACATTGGTTTCTCTCTATTCTGCTGGTCTGCTCTCTCTCGCTCCACATAAAAATCCCATGTACCTTGTAAGCTGCTGTAACCACGTTGAATCTGGCACATCCCTCCATTACAGTGCTGGAGATAGTTTGTTTGCCAGCACAGCGTCCCTCCTGCCTCGTTCCCAGGCCAATCCTTTATGATTACGCAGATAAGTGCTGGTACTGGATGATAAAACAAACAACAAATGTCCACATTCCTCTCATAGCTCCTTTGATGCGTGTGTGTGTGTGTGTGTGTGTGTGTGTGTGTGTGTGTGTGTGCCTCTGCGGGGCTCTTACCTCTCCACTCCAAGCCTCCTTTTGCTATAATCAAACTGCAGAGTCATAAACGGGGAGGGATGGGGACTATAAAAATTATCGGGAGGCTCTATCAGCTGGGGGGACAGAACTTCACACCTCGAAGCAGGTCAGTCTCAAAGCGTGGAGGGGGTCAGCATAGGGGTCGCCCCAGTGGGGGGTCCAAGCGCTCCGTTTGATGTTCCTGAGACAGAAAGCAGAGAAGGAGAGATGGTGTTAAGGTGAACTAAGAGGTGGTGTGGTAATACAGCAGGATGACTGACTTTAGCTAATTCTGAGCAATGTCCAACTGTGTGAGGAGCTGGAATTATGCTCTGGGATCCTGTTTCAGACTATGATTCTTATTTGATCAATTCTGGCATACCAGTTTCAGCCACCATGGCATTACAGCATGTGATGGGAAATCCAGAAAGACCTCCAGCTGTAACATTTTTCATGGACATCCCTGCATAGTTGAATTTGATTTATCAAATCAGTTTACAGACACAGTGTCTTTTGATGTTTTAAACAGACCTGAAATATTAAAGTGTCCACAGTGTTCACATTAGGGTTCTTGGTGTCTAAAGAAAATAACACAGCTGGATATGATACAAGTGCTATTTGAATAAAAGAGTTAAAGAATAAGAGCTTTACTATTCCTTCACTCTCCTTTTTTAAATAAACAAAACTTATCATAGCAATATAAATAATAATAATAATAACACAAACAAAAACAGTATTTGTTACACTGGATGAAGAAGTCAAATTTAAGGGTATATTTTCAACTCAAAATTTGTTTTTACTTGCTAATCAAGTCCCTGTCACTCATCTGTGTTTAAGTGCTTTCACTGGAGATCACTACAATTGGAAACCAATCATGTCCAGTAGATAATAACATGAGTAAACTGTGAAGACCATGAATCAATAACTGACTGACTGTTGTCTCACTCTTCACCAGAGGTCAGAGGTTATACGCTTGACCCCTCACCGACCCTTGACTCCAAACTGCACTGGGAGGAAATAACACTTTCCATCGTGCAAAACGTTCCCAGATTGACTGATTGCCCTTATCATTTGACGGATCTGGTCCAATTCTCTTTTCTCTGTCTCTGCTCCCCCACACACTCTCTTGTCACTCCTCGGCACTCATAATTTGACTTTTTATCACCTCTTGCTGAAAGAGAGACCCAGCACCATCCGTCATTACAGCACACACTGACAGCTCCTCACACATGCATGGATTTTTACATTTGACTCAATCCAGGGCTTACTTTACTGTAACCGATTCAATATTCCTCAAATGAGCCGACCGATCTGTATACACGCCGCAGTGGATGGGATGATCTATAGCATCGCCTTAATAGATTTCCCAGGCCTCTGAGCCTGGCTAGTTTAGGGGAAAGGGCATAATTTGTGCAATAAAAACATAATTATTCATTTGACTTGCTTGATAATTTATGTTACGTGTTCTGGGGCATTACAGCCAATATGTGTGAATTTTATATATGTGTGCTTAGGCTATCTGTGGGTGTGTGTTTTCCTTAAGCTCTATTCATGACTTCGTTAGCCTTCTATGTTTATGCGTGAAGTCACTAGCTTCAGATTATGTAGGTAGGTATGCTTCTGTTTTGTTTATATAATGATACATGAAGAAATGCTGCATCTTGTTAGCTGTATTTATGCCGATAAAAGTGAGAGGGAAATATCCAATTAAGCTAATTCACCTAGCTGGCTAATGCCATTTAAACAAATGTTGTTTAAGTGTTGGCATACATTTTTCAAATTTTCATACTAGGATTTTTAAGTTTAAATCATTATTAAACAGAATTTTGATCATGTGTCAGATCAGATATGTCAAACACATTTTACTCATCAGTCTACACTGGTTATACAAGACAGTGAGCTAACAGTTAGCTTGTCAGTCAGCTCCATTAAACATGCAACAGCTAAACATGCCAACACAGGTGTAAATATTTAATAAAAAGTCACCTCGGTGTCTGTAAAGACGAGTTGGTGCAGTAAAGCTCTTTTTAATTTCATGATGTGTAGATATCCACTTCATAAACACTTACGTTAGCCTATAACTGGGCTAATTTATGAATGGCTGGTGCAATCCAGGCTTCAGGACTAGATGAAATTTAACAAACCGAGAGCAAATTGAGAGATGTCACAGTAAGCAACACAAACGGCTCTAATGTGCCCATGCACCAAAGATACCTTATCCTCAAATAAAATCATTTACATTTCCTGCAGCAGAATAAATTTTATGTTTATTATTCTTCTTTAATATACAGTATATATTATTATTTTTGTAATGAACAGGAGAATGTATAAGAGAGGTGTGCATTTGGGCACAAATCTCTGCACTGCTCTGCCTGTCCAAATCAAGACAGCGAGTGTGTTCCGGAGAGGGAAAGGGAAATATTGTTTGTGTTTTTATTTTGTTTATATCTCCCTGCCTTTTATGGCCCTGTGCTGAAGCTTTGTGAGCGCCAGAGAGTGTAAAAGGGAGAGGGAGAGAAAAGAGAGTATTCTCAATTTCCTTCTAAAAAGAAAATTCATTTGCAGTTGCTAATGTAATGTCATCGTTGTGTTTACCGAGCGTGGATGATGTATAGGGGATGTTGCATTGAGTGAGACTGCTTAATGATGCATAGAATTAAGTCTGTGGCTTTCAGCTGAGCTCCCCTCCCTCCCTCTCTCGCACGCTCCTCTCTCCCTCTTCCTCCCTTCCCTTCTCTCTTTCACACGCACTCCCTCACTCGCCAACTCCCTGCTCCCTTCCTCTTTCCTTTCCTTCCCTTTTACCTCAGTCTTCGTTTAATCCCCACCACCTCCTCCTCCTCCTCCTCCTCCTCCTCCCCACACCAACCTCTCTCTTTTTTCTCTAATGCAGGCTGTCTTGGACTGTTGGCCACACGTTGCTCTGTGCTCTGTTGCCTAACTCCATCAATCACTACGAAGGGAGAGAAGAGAGTGTGGGAGGTGGTGGTGGGGTGGGGGCGATAAAAAGAATAAAAATAAGATATGGTTGGAGCGAAAAAAAACGAGTGGGATGGAAACACACACACAGTGAGTGTAGACATTGCAGTACAGGATCTGTTTTAGAAACCTGGAGGGAAAAAGAGCAAACGAGTGGGAAGTACACCTCTTACATTTAATGATCCACAGTGCACGGTGCCAGTCCAAATAACTGCCTGAACACTGTGTGAATATACGGACGCAATTGTGTTATTTCTGGCTCCAGCTCTGATTGCAACTGTGCTGGGGCCGGGGGACAGTCATGATAATCATGATGGTTATGATGATGTGATTTTTAGTGCTAATCTTAACGGTTATTACCTGAGTGAGATGACTACCTGAGTGGGATAAGAGCTGAGTGGGAGGATTGTAGTAGTGGATGAGTTGCAAGGGGAAGAAATAAAGACTTTTTTTTTAGGTTACTAGGGAAACGCATCCCTTAATTGCTCCAGAAATAGATTTCAGATTTTAACTGTTATTCTTCCTTCTGCTGATTCTGTATCACTGTGTCATTTGATATCATTGATGTTCATGCTTGTGAAATGTTGAAATATTGATAATCTAGGAAATAAGCTTTGTTTGATTTGGCATTAGGAGCATTTTTTAACAAACTAAACATCTGTGATAGATGTGGATGTTAAAACCAAATATAAAAAACAGTGTCAGTTGTTATTTGATAAAACTCTTAAATTTTGCCAAAAATATACAGTTTGGTTTAAGATTTGTAAGCAGAACATTTGTGTTTACAGTTCGTCAGAAATGGTTGTGTTTACGAGTTGTTTTCACTAGAACTTCTCACACATTTTGCCAATGAGTTTGTGTTTGTTGTTTCTTTGGCCTTATAGAGATTGTGTTACCAGTGATGTACTAATTGTTCTGATACAAGCAGAAGCTTAAAGCAGTGGCCTTGTACCTTGTGTTTGGGACATCATCGGACTGAATTGTGTGTAACTTCATGCTTTCTTTTGCAGTGACACAAGGGTGCAGTTTGTTAAAACACAAGTGAAGCCCCCCGGGAACACTCACACAATCACTCATTCTACGGACTTTTTGTCAAAGAATTGCTTCAGTCATCTGTTTTAATATCTTTGATCACCATGGCCAAACTCACTAAACTGAGGATAAGTGACCAAGTTCATTTCTTTGCTGCATAAGGCATCTTAGACTCTAGAGACACCTGCTGGACTGCAGCGCTAACCTTCACTCATCACACACTGTCCACTTGAGAGGGAGACATTGTTGCAAAGGTCATTGGAAACACTGGTACAATCAGTGTTTTAGTTGGGCTGTCCAATTTTGACATTTAAAATAACTGGACTGGAGTGCACTGCTCCATGTAACAACTGTCATCACTGTGCTATCCAGCGCAGTGTGCATGACTCATTAAGGGCTGAGTGTTACAAATATTTATCACAGTTATCCTTACTCTTAGATGACTGAGAAATAAAAAAAGTGAAATGATGAAAAATGGAATAAGAGTTTTCAGAGTCAGCATCGTAGAACTGATTGAAAAGTTGCTTTGGTAAAGAGTTCTGCCAGAAAATGTTTCAGAGAAAAACAAAGAAATACTAAGTTTTAGCAGGGCTCTCAGTGATTTGGTTCAGTCTACAGAAACAGGAGGTTATTTTTACTGCACCTTGACCACTATTTGATATATAATGCATAATCTAAGTTAAAATGAGCAAAAGAGATCCTTTTGGTTTTTGATTATGTTAATTGCAAATGGCAGGGTAACATGTTTAATTTGTTTAAATTAATAAAAACAGTATTTTTGGACACCCCTGCCCAACACAGGAAAATCTGTCCAAAAGTCACATATGGGTGTTACACTCAGGTGTCCGCATTTTTGATTTAGCCCACTGAGACTGGGATTAGACATGTCATCCCAGAGTTGGCTTGTTAAGAAACATACAGGACAAAAACCATTTCAGCTGTCTGACACTGTTTTGTTTGCGTGTTGATTTTCCAGTTTCTCTCTCACATCCTACTCCTTCATATCTCTCTCTCTCACACACACACACACTCTCTGTCTGTCTCTCTCTCTCTCACTCACTCACTCACTCCATTGCTCCATTTTGATCCAGCTGTCCACCCCATTCATCATCCCGCCACTCTTCCCCACACAGAATTATTATTTCTTTGATGTGTTACTAGTTGAAAACAAATCCATTTTTCTAGCCATCAATTTATCATTTGGAATGGGGGAGTCACACTTGAGTTGTAGGGGGCGACCACATTTTCCCAATTCCAACTTGCACTGGGCACTGCGTGTGTGGCACATGCGTGTGTGTATGTGCGTGAGTGTGTATCTGTGAGTGGTTCTTCATGTGAACTGAATGTTTCCCATCGTGATCAGAGCTGGAATCTAAGATGCGGGATGAGAGAAATCAGAGGTAAATAGAAATGATAGGAGGATGAGAGAAAGGAGAGAGTGTGTGTTTGTGCGTGTGTGTTTGTGTGTGTGTGTGTGTGTGTGTGTGTGTGAGGGGGAGCGGGAGGGAGAAAGAGAGAGGGCTTTCCTCTTCTTCCAGTCACCCTCCTTCACCTAACGTCTGTGATAATTTATCACTCCTCCTAGCTTGGCTGACAAACTATTTGCAGGAAAATGAGTTTTTCCGCCACGGATTTGTCCTCTGGGAATAGAAAGGGGAGCTGCTGTGTTTTTATTCCATCACACACACACACACACACACACACAGATGTATGGTTGTATACAAGCACGCACGCACACAGACACACATGGACTGAGGTCTCCAGTATTTATTGGGGGGAGGCGGGGGAGGGTGGTTAAGATAAATGAGGTAAATTAATAGAGTCACTGAGGGAAAAGATCTGCTTCCGCACCAGCAGATCTGCAACTGACACACACAAGAGATGAGCGCGTACACCCCCCCCAACCCCCCACCCCATCTTCTTCATCCACTTTCGACAGCCCTCCCTCCCTCACCTGCCAGCCCCCCCCCACGCCTCCCTCCCTCTCTCACTTTGCTCTCCAGTCCTCCTGATCCCTCGTTTGCCCTCCCACAGATGACAAATGTAACACTCAGACAAACAGCGATCAGGGCCATACAGCATAATGTCAGCTTAGATCAACACTGGGACAAAAGCAAATATCACAGCAGTAACACTGCATTACAAGCACTCCTGCCTGTGCATGGGTGTGTGTGTATGCGTCTGTGTGTGTGTCGTTATTACGGTGGCTGGCCCGGGTCACTGGATTCCAATCTCACTTTCAACCTCATCAACCAAGATATTGACAATGTGCTTGACGGAGAATTACGCGACAGTAAAGGCCTAATTACACTGCTATTACCCTGGGCTATCCGTAATCGTCAAACACGACGCATCAGTGGGACATCACAGCAGTAAATCTGCAGGCCACTCTCTCTGTCTCTCCTAATGCCTGTTAGCATTACACTATATTACAACATTACAACATTTCTTTCCACTTTATCTTCTGTTGACAACGCAGACGGCCACATACCCTTTAGTCCATCCCACTTTACATGATATCAGTCTAGTAAATATCAAATTGATTTGATGATAATATATATATAGGCTGCAGGGGCTGCATAAAATCTAGCTGCTCTTATTGTGTTACCCACTTCCCTAGCTTGACAATAAAAAGTGACTATCAAAACAAGAGAATACAAATATGCTGCTGCTACAACTCTTATTTTGGCTGTTCATTGGATCAACATTTTTCAGGTTATGATTTTTTTTGTTCATCAAATGACCCTGTGACTGACTATTTGGGGTACAACCTGCAATACTTTAATCGCCGTGTTAGAAATGTGAACACAGACTAAATTTAACTTTAAACGTCAGAGGCCTAATGAAACTTTTTCTGTGAATTAAAGTGGCAGTTTGCAACAAGTTGCAGCAAGAACACTTACTTCTGAAACCACTTTTTGTTACAATAGCTCAAGGGGGTCCTTGGACTTCTTTTAATTATCAAAAGTTACAGTATATCCCAGACAAAACTTGGTTGAGCCCAAGGTGGCAAGCTGAAACAAAGTCCATAAAACACAAAAAGGTTAAGCAAAATACAAACTATAACCTTGGGGGCACGGGATGAAAAAGGTACTTACAAAAATCTCAACAGCAGTCAAAAACAGGAGGCAAAACAGCGGCAAACACAGGGGAACGTTGAGGAGCTGAGCTGAAACAGAACCAAGCTGAACAGGAGCAACACAGCGACAACAGATGAATCAACAAAAACAGAGGGAAAGTGGAACAACACAAAACACACTAGGAAATGATGACCAAAATAAGACAGGAAATGAGCTGAAACAAAGTCCAAACAGAAAACCAAGAGTCTTGTAAACCATGACAACTTTCTACTGCAGCAAGGGTCTCCTACCTTCAGGAAAGTATGGTTTGCTTTTTTAAATTTGGTTTGACTGGCCCTTTAATTACATATAAAGCGCTTTCATCTGAGACAAGTCACAAAATTTTTCTCTCGTGTAAACTGGCCTTTTTAACACATTAATTAGAAATAAGACACTAATCCAGAGGATAACAGGAAGTGTTTTGGTGAGTTGTGCTTTTAGATTTTCTGCATTACAGAGACACACTGCTGTGTGGATAATGAGGCTCTTATGCTGTTTGATTTGATTGAATCTGTTTCCCATCGCTCCGCTTGTAAGAGGAGAGCACCTGAGTTCCCATGAGGAGGACACTTAACTCCACATCCCTCATAACGTTACAGCTGGTTACCAACTCTGTGATGCCTGTCTCCGTGGAAACCACTTCTGACTGACAGGCATGACGACAAGGTCCACCAGTCGCTCTGATCCTCAAAGTCTCCTGCAATTACTAGTGTGTGTCGACGGGGGTGCATGCGTGTTTGTGGCCTGTATCACCCACACTGAACTCATTCATGTAAATCATTAAGGTAATGGCTGTACATCATGGTACATTCGCCCACTTTTACACTCATTTAGGACAAAAGATGGAACCAAAATGAAGTGAGGGAGAGCTTCAGTGACAGGCCAGTGGAAAGTGAGACTGACTCGTGGCTGATCGATTGAGGGTTAGATGGGTTCGCATCAGACCACCAGCCCCAATTGCATGTGGGCTAAACACAACTAAACACTGCTCGCGGGCCAGGCCCTTCTGTTGCTAATGGCCATTACAGCCTGTGCACCATTGTAAGCCTCACAATAGCAATCACGCTGGGATTTTGTTTGGAGCTTGCTGGCAACAGTTATTAGCCCCCCCACCCCAAAAAAAACTTAAAGGGAGAGCAGTCAAGAGAAGAACAAGAAGATTTGGGGTCCCGGGCAGAGTAGGGTAGGGAGGTGGGGGGTGGGGGGCATCAGCAGGAGGGACAGAGGGAGGACAGAGTGTGGGGTCAGAGGGCAACACCAAAGCGGAAATGGGAGGCACAGGGGGGGAACAATGGACGGGGCTGGACTAAGACAGACAAAGCTGGAGGGAGGGTGGACAGTGCACAAAACACAGGAAGATGAGGAGAAAAAGATGAGAGGACAGAATGGAGGGGAGCCAAAACAGATGGTAAAGGCTGGTTGGAGAGAAAAGGATGAGGTGTGTGTGTGTGTGTGTGTGTGTGTGTGTGTGTGTGTGTGTGTGTGTGTGTGTGTGTGTGTGTGTGTTGGGGGGCTGGAGTTGAAAAGCTATTGGCAACACAAGCATCATGACAGTAGTTTGAGAAGGCTCAAACATGGCCAGATCCCATATGACAACACATAAACACTGTAAACCACTGCTGTATTCAGATGTCTGCAGCTTCCTGGTCAAAAGGTAACAAAAAACTCCTCATATGAAAATTAGCATATTTGCTTTTATGGACCTCATTCTCTCCTAAGGGTGATATGTTGTGTCTCAGTCCAACCAGTAACACATAGGACACCTGAGGATTCTCTTTGGCCGCATAACAAAAAGTAGAATATTTCATTTATTCCACAAAAAAAGTCTGAAGACAGAAAAAGGGCATTTGCACGAATTGAGTACGGTGATGGCGATGATTATTGTTTATGTAAATACCATTGCGTGAAACCCTCTTTTCTAAGAACGGGGTAGAAAATACACGTTTCAGCACTTGTGCAGGGGAAAATCGCTGCCCTAATGGGATCATCAATACTGAGGTGTTTCTCCAGCTATTACGACCTAATTATCTGCCTCATCTCGACTCGCTGACCACACAGAGACGTATAACGTGCGCTCGCCTCGGCTACAGATTTATAAAAGTTGTCATTAAGTGGACCCCCCTACCCCCCACCCCCCACACACTCTCTCTCTCTCTCTCTCTCTCTCCGGGAAGCGTTCATCTTCGCGGGAGCGCGCAGGTAGGCAAACGCATCATTGCGGGAGCGCGCAGCGCGAGCTCAGAGAGTCACACCTCGGTTTTAGTGAGGGATGAAAGATGGGAGAGGGATAAATAAAGGATAAACATATATTTTAAACGTAATAAAGTTTCCAAAGAATATGTTTTTTAGTCTCCAATGGGTCCTATTCACCCAGTATCCATCTTCGTTGCATATGCTTTAATAACTTTTTGAAAAACATTATGTATTTTTCATATTAGCATTTCGTGTAAACGTCATATGTTTAGTAAGGGTTTTTTCTTAATATCCTTGTCCTAAATACATACTTTTGCTATACCAGCAACTCGTCTTTTACAGAAGACAAGATACAAATTAAGATGAATTTAGCGAATCGAATTTAGTTTTTGCTTTAGTTCTGTGCGTTATGGCAGAGGCAGGTTCCCATTGTAGTCAAGTTGAAAACATCAATACACACAAAACTATAACAGCAGGTGAGTATTTATGCATTTCTTTCTTGTGTCGCTGCAGTCGGAAGTGTTTACTCTGACCTTTTACCCTCACCTGTCGCCGCAGGTCAGGCTGCCTCTTTTTTTTTGCAGATACGCAACACACAACTTTGCTGGCGGAGGTAAAAACATGGCACACCCGTAAAGAGAAAAAAAGACGCAAGCACGTAAGCATTGCATGTTTTAGCAGCAGTACTACCTTTAGTTCACCTGAGAGGAAACAGTCCGAGTGAAGAAGCAATGTCAGCTGTTCTGAGCGAAGAGGTAGCCGGATTTCTTTCCACTGAAATGATCGTGCATTCTCTCACCAGGCCGTATTCGCCATTTTTACTCCAAGTGAATGTAGCTACACGGTTCATGGAGTAGTCTGTAGGCAGTTTAAAACAAAATCAGCAGAACAAGGAGGGAACTGATGGAACTGATAACTGAAAGTGAGCCAAGGCTGCAAGAAGCGTGATGGAGTCTACACAAAGTCTGTTAATGATATCTTTAATAACTGTATCCATGATCTGCTCATACAGTAACGAACACTGACAAACAATGTAGAAAGCACTCACTGCATAGATATAAACTCCTTTTGTCTGACGAGGTGGAGCATTGTATGATTTTGGACCTCCCAGTCTCCCAGTTTTGCTCCAAAATTCAATATCTAAAATATAATATGTCAGCCAGTTTATAAACGTTAATTTTATCTACCCATTTCTCGATTTCATATGTATTTTTTATGTACTCTCTCGGATTTAATTTCCCACGTTGCACCTCGTCAGTATCACCAAAGCATTTTTAGGGTTATTCAGCACGGTTCTGTACCACGTCTCTCAGCAGTGGGTAACAGTGGGCATACATCCAAACAACATTTATCCTTTTTGTTTTGACGACAGATTGCTTTTCTCCAGTTAATTTGAATAGCTATAAAGTCCAGATTACTAACAATTTAACGAACATCTATGTGTCCAAACTGCAGGGAATCCGCATCATGTGTTTATTCCTGTCCTTTCACTGCAGGTGTCAGCAGCGAACTGATGCATTTTAAGATCAAGACTTTTTTTAAATCTCTCACTGAACCAAAACTGTTGTGGAGCCTAAATCAGCTCAGGTGATATCTGACAGCAGCCTACCTGGAAACAAATATGTAAAAAACTTCAGATATTTTACCTGCTTTATGCGCTATGAGAGCCCTGGATTTAGGGCGTGTATGAATTCTGCCCCTTGGCGAGTGGACCCATATAATTAGGCGCTATTTTAATTCACGGTATCGTTGTGATAGATACCAATCTGTGAGTTTAAATCCCTTGTTAAACTCTCTGTAACCTCTCTGTCTCTCTCTCCCCTTCCCTCTCTCTCTTGTGCCAATTCTCCCCTCCAGGCACTTCGTCCTTTTCTCTCTGCGCTCTGGTCACTTTACAGAGGACTGTCTCTGTTTCCATCTGATGTTATGATTCCCTTTAGTCTCCTGACGGTTTTATTTATTTAAAAAACAGTCGTCCCATTGTTCTGCGGTGGCACTGATGTCGAGTCAGAGGAAGAAAGGACTACAGTAAGGAGTAAGGGCTGAAGTTGCCTTCACCAGCATTTTTTTGTTCCACTTGGTGATAAACCTGTGGTGAAGACTCATTAAATGTGTTTAACGGTATGAATTAATTCTGGTGGATCTACCGTCACACGAAGATAAAAGCATTTTATCTAAATTGGGTCTAATTTTCTCCCATTCTCTTAAAAAGGAAAAAGGTCCACGTGGTTGGATAAATCAGCCTTTATATCAGACAAGGGACAGGGTGCCAGTGGATGACTGTCATTAGTGGTGTTGTGTTTGTTTTACAGGTTTGTGAGAACAACATTGAGAGTGTTTTAACTCGTTGGGGGGGTCCCTGACACCCATGTTGTGACATCATGCGCATGCAGGGCCCGTTTATGCTGCAGGGTGCAGAAACGGAGAATCAACTAAACTTACGCGCTTCGAAACGTTTTAGTCCAAAAAACCCCAAACGAACTCTGCAGTACGGAAATATTTTGATGCAGCCAGTCACACGGATCATTGTCAGGCAGGAGAAAATACATCACAGCAGTCGGAGGTGGCTTCAAGCCGAGCAAATAAAAGGCGAGAAGTTATACATACTTAGAGAAAAAATACTATTTCAATCAGCTATTCCCACTGTGGCACATGCTTTAAACGAGTTATAGGATTTTATCGTAGTAGTTTTTATCTGGTCATCAGAGCCAGGAAGGCTAATCCATCGCATCCCGCTTTACAGTCATTTTAAAGATGAACTGAAGGAAAAGAACAATGATTTCCTCAAAATTGATCTTTATATTATTATTTCTGGACTACGTTAATACAGTTTTACTTTAAAAACATAACACCTTCAACACCAAATCTCACTAAACCCCCAAACCAAAGGAGAAGATGCCTTTCTTGGACCACAAACCAGGCTTCAGGTTTAATCATTAAATGATGCAAAAGACAGGGATATCAACGAATAGCAAATTAAATATTATACAGTTTTAAGATGGAAAATGCTTCCTTGTGTGGACTTCTCTGTCTCGGCTTTGAAACAACGGTCGTTTGAGGATAATGATAATCTCTCATAAATATAAAGGAGTGTGGGGGAGTGAAGGTCAGTGGGCTCCGCAAAGGTTTTTTCAACAATCAAATGACTAAGTTTACTAAAGAGGTTTGGACCGAAATCTGGATTTTGCTCATTGAATTATTTCTGTTTCATTTTCCTTCTATATGCACGAGTGTTCCGTTTTTCTTTCTAAAAAAAAACCTGTTGAAACAAACGTTGCCAATCGGTCTGTTCCTCAACCCGGGGTTCGTCTACCTGTCAGGGAGAAACCTGTGACGGATCGCAGCGAATCAAGCACTAAATTGCGTGTGAACGCGGCGCTCGGACAACGTGGCAAACGGTGCCACATGCCTGCGCACAGTCTAATCAAAGCGGAGCTGTCGCTGGAGGTGAATGGAAACAAGCCGTCTCCTTGACAAGTGTTTCCGTACAGTGCCATCAAAACACAGGGTCAGTCTACGTGGGGGGTGCGGGGTTGAGGAGTGCCCCCCCCCCTCCCCTTTCTCTTCGCCATGGAACCACACCTCCTCCTCCTCTCGCCCATTTCCCTCCTCCAATGGCTGCCGGGCTCCGTCCTCTGCGCAACTCCGGTTGGATAAAACCTGACTGTGAGTGCTGGCTGCACGCTCACAACACAAAACTAACGGCCCGGACGCACGCCCGTGTTACGCCACAGTCCCACCATTTGGATAATATCAGAGTATCTGCCAGGAGGGGGGGGCGGTGTTTTTTTTATTTATTATTCCGAGCTCCATCGTGAAAAGGTAAGCTCTTCCCTCACAGAAATCTCTCGTTGTGTTATGTGATGTCTGGATCAGAAGCGGTTGTGGTGATCCGCAGTCCCGAAGAAACCGCGAGCTGTGCCTACAGTCTCAGAGGAGACGTTGATTTTATTCCTCAGTCTCTGCAAGACGCGCCAGACAGCGCTGTCAGCGAAGCGTCGTTCCGCTTGTTGATACGGATAAAAAAAAAAAATCAGGCACAATTCATGGAGGCATTTCATATTTTTGTAATTACGGTGATCATGTGTGACCTGGGTCCAGATAAGCGGGTTGTTTGTTGAAGAAGTTTGTTTTTGAACACGAGTAATGTTCAAAATTCATCTTATGGAGCCAGTTCGGTGAATTTTCAGGAGTGAATCTGAGGTTTTGGATTATCAATAAAATGGTATTAATTTACCTATTTTACGTCACGCGATTTATGCAGTTTCGATGTATTCCAAATTTGTTTTTATTTATCTCGTGACAGGGAGGTTAAACTCAGTAACTATATTTCTTTAGTGCGGAAATGACACGCTTGTTGTAGCCAAACCGTGCGCAAACCATCGTCTCTTTCTATAACAGAAAACGCGTGAAAGTCCACAGTGACCGATATAAACGGACGTAAACCAACATACTAAAAACAAAAAAACACTTTTAAAAGTGTCTTAAAACATTTCACAACATTAGATGTTACCTGATAAAATTGAAAAACACATTTAATAATTTTTAACAAGGACACCGAGGCGAAAATCCTGCAGGAATTTAACGTTTAAATCTTCATCTTTAAGTCTTCATTTATTATTAACAGTCTCTTTTAAGAACAGTAAGTAAAAGTTAAAACATTAGTTATGTATTGGTATTAACATTGAACAGGTTATATTAAAAGGTTACATTATATTGAGCGCCACATAACTAGTACCAACTAATTTTAAAAGTTAATTTGCTTTCCAGTGTTCAGTCAGACCGAAGTGTGATAAACTGGTTATATTCATTAGTGATATTTATTAATTACTAAGAACTATATTATGTTATTATAATAATTAAATCTATTTCCTACATTTTGTTGCAGCCAATTGAGAAGTAACATCATGTGTATTTACATTTTAAAATGTCTAATTTTTTATGTAATTATGACTTTCACTTTTGTATCACATCAAAGATTTAAAAGTACCTAAAATGTGAAATTTATATTTATGTGTAAAACAACTTGCATACAGTTGTGATCAGATATAGTCAGCAAAAAGGTGAAAATAAAATTTAAAAATTGTCAATTGAGCTTTCAGATATGTGTATGTATTATTGCCAAATAAGTTCATTTTCACACAAACATCAAGGGACAAAACTTAATCAAACCTGGCAACACACAGTAGGTTTTATTTCTAATCTCATCCCAGTGTAAATATTATCAGCCACAAATCAAAATAAGTCTGAATCAAACCAAGCACTGCACCTCAACCCATGCTGTCAGTCATCACATTAACAGCCTGTGACAGTCTGCTAATTATTTGGTTTGCATCAAAGTGCCACCCAGCAGGACATGGCAACACCTGACACACTTAGATCAATTTTAGCATTAAACCGTGAAACACCCCAAAATTCACAGCAGCTTTAACAACTTTGCACAACTCAACTTAAATCACTAATATATGCTATGCTTTATGGTATTATGTCAAGAACTGGAATGTCACAACTCTGACTCTGTGTCACAAATCAAGATCACTGTCTGATTTTACTGATGGATCACATAATGCTTTTCGCTCTCATTACCATGAGCTTCACGGAGCTGAGTGTCCTTCTAAAACAACGGGGTTCAGTCTACAGGGTGGAGAGGTGTGCAGCAGCAGCAGATGAGCAGATGGAGACTGTAATCAAGGCTTACATATGGGCAATAACAACTGCCAGCCGCCACATTCACAACAGACTTACCATCTTTTTAGTTAAGAGTCAAGATCCTAATAATTTGTCACATCCCAGAAATCCATCAGGCTTCTTTCTTTTTTTCCCCTATGTCCAGTTCAGCAAATCCAAGATGAAGAATTGCCACTTGATCTTTAAGAACATTTATGTAAATGTAAAACCTGGATGCTCTTCTCATTAAGGTTAATGTAAGGTTTTGTTTAATAGTCACTTTGTTGGGAAAAAGTGAATCAGTAATAAGAAACAGACCTCAAACTCTCACCTCAACCGATATTATTATTTTCCACATTAATCAAAACGAATGCTTGTATTACTCCTCAGTTTTGCCAAATTGACATACACTGCTGTTTCTAATCATTATAAGGTGATTAATGAGACCAGTCAATGCTAATTAAAAAGTGTTTCATGAAGGGAAATATCATGTGTAACAGGAGCGGCTGCCTGGTTTTAGCCAAAGGGGAGTAAAGTCTAAGATGTTTTACAAATACTGATTATCAAAGTGCAGAATTTGTACACAAATATAGATTAAAGTTAAATCTAAAAAAGCCAAGGGCCTACTGTCCACAGCCTGTCTTACTGATAAGGAAACACATGATTTGAAACAAATATCTACCCAGAAGACACACAAAGCACCGCTGTGCACACCAGCCAAGTGTTTGTCTCTGCACGAGCTCAGTGGCACCACACGTGTAAGACAAACAGCCAGTTTCATCAACTCTTGTGTCCTACCTGCAGCTGAGTTCACCGGTGCACTCAGCACACTCATGCCAGACGGAGCAGGACGAGGAGTAAAAACACTTTAAGTGGGACAGCGTGGAGAGGAGAGAGCGTCACGTTCAGCTGGAGAAGCAAGGACCAAAAACTCAGGGATATGTCCAACAGCACTGGAAGAGGTAAATACACAACATGAGCTGGGCTCCTGTTCCACTTTGCCTTTTGGCATGGGGAGAATTATGATCTGTCTTCATATGTATATGCATACATACATACATATGCATACATTTAATAAATGGCAATTCAACAGAGTTGTAAAAATAGAAATAGTTATAATTGTTGACAACAACTTATTATTAATAAAGACTTTTTATGTCCTACTATGTGCTTAGAACTAGTGTGTCATAAACAAGTCTTTGTATACTGCTTTTGAATGCTAAGTGGAGACTGAGTGTTACCACACTGGTCTGCCTTGTTTCAGCTCTTTATCCAAACTACATGATGTTTACATACACTGACATATTTGGATGGGAAACCATCTTTAGCTTCAATCCTAAAAACAAGTTTTGTTGATTATGAACAATGTTTGGACATGCATATTAGCTGTGAAATACTGAAAAGATCTATTTGGGTTTGGCCTTCACATTGTAATCGCTAAAGGGGTGAATTGATATTTTCCTCTGCTTGCTATCTATCCATCTATCTATCTATCTTCTGCTTTGTTTTCGGCGTGCACGCGGTGTCTGTGCGCGTGCTCAAGCCCCCTCCCTCCCCGGGGCTGCTCTGCTTTAATATCCTGCAGGTTGATGAAGCTTGGCGGGGAGATTTTTTTCCACACTCCGCTGGCAGCGTTAATAGAGGCTCCCCTCCTTCCCTCCTCTCCTCCTCTCCCTCCCTCCTTCCCTCCCCCTCTCTCCCTCCCTCCTCTGCCTTGTCCCTCGTCCAGCGGCTGTTTGATGTGGAAATGAAAGCTCGGAGTAAAAAAAAAAAAAAGGGGGGGGTAAGAGGAAGAAGTGGCTCAGTGGGTTAAATTAAAAGCATTGGTGTGACCACCGTGCAGTCCATAGAGAAGATAGTGGAGGCCGCTCGTGCGACCACTGCGACGCGCTCTACCTGCTGGTGTTTCGCCGGGAGTCAGCTGTTCTTCTCCGGCAGCCGCTTGGACAGAGTTAATTTAGATCAGCGCATCAGGGCGAGGAAATCCTTCTGTCCTGTGGACAGACAACAGGTTTTGCATTTTGGAAGATCAAATATGTTGACAGGGTCATTCACTGATTAAATACTTTTTTGTTGGTATTATATGGTACACATTATACCAACATAACTCCTTATATAGTAAAAATATATATATAAATGTATATGTCCCACAATTATTATAGACAGACAGGTAGTCATTTTTTCAGGTAAATTCATTTCAGCTTCACAGCTTTAAAAGTGTGTTGCTGTAACAGTTAAATAAGTAAAATCTACTTGATTTTCATAACCGACAAATGTTTCCGCTGTGATCCCTGAGCGAGAAGTAAAAGTCACCATTACTGAAGCTGAGCCTCAAGGTTTGACAAATTGGAGGCTTTTAGGAATAGCAAGGGTAAGCCTGTGGCAGTTATTCATAACAGGTCAATTGGGCTGACCAAACAATCATCAGTTTCACAGTTTGGGCCTTTGTTGTTTGGACCTAAAAAAGAAATACAAAAAAGATGCATAGGTTAATTTTATACTCTTTCAGTCTGAGTTTATTTGATTTTAAAAAAAAATCAAGTTCTAGGAAGCTTTGTCTCTTAATTTTAAACGAAAGTAAATTAATCAACCCCAGAATATGAATGACACAACCTTCTTCTGCGCAGCCTGTTACAGAGTTCAGGATTCAAATTTGGTTTGTTCATTTTCAGGACAAACATAATATTCTGATTAGGGAAAAATGGGATAAAAATGGGATAACTCTCCTCTGTACATTTTAGTTACTTTATAATTTACACCAAATAAAATGTCAAGTACGATGCCAGGTGGTACAACAATAACACATCAAAACACTGCAGCTTTTCAGCTTTAAACATGGGTTTCTTAGACAGAGGTTCTGTGTGTGTGTGTGTGTGTGTGTGTGTGTGTGTGACTTATTTTCTTACTGCAGTGCGGTGAAGTTGTCGTGTCTCAGGCCTCAGGTTCCATGATGCTTATGAGTGTTCATCCCCCCTCCTCCCCCAGGTCATGGGGGTCTTAACCAACTAGGTGGAATGTTTGTTAATGGCCGTCCACTTCCGGAGGTGATCCGGCAACGCATTGTGGACATGGCCCACCAGGGGGTTCGTCCCTGCGACATCTCTCGACAGCTTCGCGTCAGCCATGGTTGCGTTAGCAAGATCTTGGGACGGTAAGCGTGTCAACGAGCACCTTGCTCGACTTCCTGTCGCTGTCCATCAAGCCTGATCATGTTCTTTGACCTCTGAACTTATCAGGGAGACTTTAGCCTCTAGCACCTTAATCAAGGACCGATATCCTCTACTTCCTTTTACTTAAAAGTCATTTTCCCCCTCCTTTCTATCAGCTACTACGAGACAGGCAGCATCAAGCCTGGCGTGATTGGCGGCTCCAAGCCCAAGGTGGCCACCCCAAAAGTTGTAGAGAAGATTGCAGAGTACAAGAGGCAGAACCCTACCATGTTCGCGTGGGAAATCAGGGACCGACTGCTGGCAGAGGGAGTGTGCGACGGCGACACAGTGCCCAGCGTGAGCTCCATTAACAGGTGACAAAACTGAATAATAAATAAAATTACGTTGGAGTCACTGTGGCTCAGCTGTTGGAAGAAAGACGGATGAGTGAGAACTTGTAAAGCGTCGGTTTGATGAAGTCCACATCTTCCCATCAAAGGTGTTCCACTAATTTAAGCCAACAAAGTGTTTTGGTTTTTTTTTGTTCCAGAATAATTCGAACAAAGGTCCAACAGCCGTTCAATCTGCCTCTGGATGGAAAAGGCCTGAGTCCAGGACAAACCTTAAGTAAGTATATACCATTCACACACACAGTGAAGGTTGCGTATTGTCATCCATGTCATCGAGCATTATAAAATGATGCTGAAGGATTAGGTTTAAGTAGGATAGGATTAAGTTTGTGACCTTGTAGTAAAAGGACCACTGAGACTCACAGCACCATTTCCACCCTGTCTCAAATCTGTCCACTTTTGTTTTGCCCCCTTCTCCTCCTCAGTCCCCAGTTCAGCGGTCACCCCTCCTGAATCTCCCCAGTCAGACTCCTTGGGCTCCACCTACTCCATCAATGGACTGTTGGGTATCCCCCATCCCAGCGCCGAGGGCAAGAGGAGCCACGATGACAGTAAGAATTAGATCAAATGAAGGAGACGTCGGTGCGAGTTTGTTTTGTTGTGGCGGTGCAAGGACCCAAATCTATCAAATGCACATTAACCTGAAAGCTGGACAAGGCTGTTGAAGAAAAAACAGAGGAGGCAAAGATATTTTTTCCCAATTTCACCACATCATATCTTCCTCTGCTCCTTCCCCCACCCATTGCTGTCTCACAGGTGATCAGGACAGTTGTCGGCACAGCGTGGACTCTCAGGGCAGCGGGGGCGTCCCGAGGAAACAGATGAGGGTGGATCATTTCTCGGCAGCCTCGCAACATCTGGACTGTGGGTTTGAGCGTCACCACTACCCGCCCGACTCATTCAGCTCAGCCTCCAGCAGCAAGACAGAGCAGGTAGCAACGGACTACAAATGCACATTTGCTCTTCAGCTTCCCCCCAGTAACTAATTCCTGTTCGTCATCCCCAGACTTTGTACCCGCTGTCTCTTCTCAACGGCAGCCTCGATGAGGCCAAGACCAGCCTCTCAACAACCAGCTCCACCACTGGACGGAATCTGGCACACCAGAGCTACACCATGGTGACCGGTGAGACTCTTTATATTAGGTGATGATGATGCCTTTTGACTCCCGTCAAGCACAAGTTCTAAAGCATCGGCATCATTTAGACTGCTACATAATCCTGAAGCCACTCACTCTTTGTTTTTAACATTTCGTTCAGCTTTTTTTTTTATTTTTGTAGTTCCACTCATGTCCACCATTTGTTTTGCATTTTCTCACCCACTCGCCCACCGCTGCACACTGGCTGTCACCACCTCAGAGCCCCTACAGCCCCTGCCGCTCTGTCTAAAACAGGAAATGTCTCCAGAAGTGACCAGCACAAGCCCGTCACCAAACTTGGCAGCGTCCAACCTGGCGTTTGTGGAACTGCAGGCGCTGCAGAAACCCATCCCAGTCAGCGGTGGCAGCAGCAGCTGCAATGCCAACCATTTCCCCAATGCATTCAACTCATTCTCCCATCATGCACCAGTGTACGGACAGTTCAGCAGTCAGTCTGTCATTTCAGGTAACGCAGGCATCCATCTCATTCTTGCTCATACTCACAACAAAGGTGCTTGTGTTTGTGTTTGCAAAGGGCATTCAGTGTGTGGCTGCAACTAATGGTAATTTTCAATATTAACTTGCTGCTTAGTTGATCAGTCTTTCAATTAATCATTTAGTCTATGAATTGTCAGAAAACTGTGAAAATGTTTCAGTTTTAATTCAGTGAATTTTATTTGCAGCAGAATAAAACCTGAACCTGTGCATCTGTAAAATAGTGAACTTCTTGACTCTAAAGGTGTGTGTGTTTGCAGGACGTGACATGGTGAGCTCCACGCTGCCGGGTTACCCACCTCACATCCCCTCTCCTGCCCAGTCAGGATACTCCTCTGCCATCACGGGCATGGTAGCAGGTAAGGGACCAAAAGTACACAACTCAAATGAAGAGTTAAGAACAAAATGAACATCAGACATGAATGAATTAGTCAAACAGGTTGGGGGGGTTGATGAAGGCAGGAAGAAAAGGAACTCAGAGAACGAAAAAGGCTGTGATGGCGGCTTGTAGATTAACAGGGAGACGGGCTGAGTTAATGAGTAGCTTTGCCAGGGTGGTGAACTCTGTTGTGTGTGTGCGTGGGTGCACATGGGTCCGGGGGGTACAGGGAACAGGCTGGGGGTTCCACCCTGCTGCCCACCGCCCCCCACCCCCCCACACCCAGACACCTCTTACCACACATCGCCATGGGAACCAGGGGGCCCGGGGAGGGAGATGCAGGGGGGTGTAAAGTCTGGGTATGAACGAAGAGAAGGCATTCATTGTGGTGTGCATGTGTGTACGTGTGTACGTACATCTCCATATGTGTGTCTATGTCAAGATGCCTACATACGACCAGACAGAGTATGTGTGCGTGTGTGTGTGTGTGTGTGTGTGTGTGTGTGTGTGTGTGTGTGTGTGTGTGTTGTGTGTGTGTTGAAGTCTGCCCTCCGAAGCGCGAAATGAGAGGGTCTGATTTATTATTTTTCTGGTGGGCTCGCTGTGAGGAAGCGTTGATACACAATTACTGAGTGAAAGGGGTGGGGGTCTGGGTCTGGGGCTGGGGGGGACTAGGACAGGAGGAGGAGCAGGAGGAGGTGGGGAGCTCAGGGATTCATTCCAGCCAACATAATTACCAATTAGATATTGGAATGTTAAAAAAAGAGAGAAAAGAGAGAAAGAGCAGTGCCAAAAACCAGGAAGTGCATGACAGAGAGAGAAGGAGGAGGAGGAGGAGGGGGAGGAGGAAGGCATTTCAGAGGGCAGAGGCTGAGCGATGCGAGGGGCGAGGGGCCGAGTGCCGAGGAAAAGAGGGCGTAGAGGGCTGAATGCATGCACCACTGGGCCGAGGGATTTCACCCTCAGCCGTCCACCTGCACCACAGATTAATGGTTTACAGGCTGCACTAACTGTTGGTGAATTATGAGCTAAGGCCAAGCAGACGCTGGCGCGCGCACACACACACAACCCAACTTTATAGAGGCCATGACTTTGAATAACAAATGTTTCTGCGTGTTTCATCCACAAGGTGAATTTCCCCCTTTTTTATGTTTCTTGTAACAGGCGCAGACTACACCGGTCAGTCCTACAGCCACTCACCCTACACCTCCTACAGTGAAGCCTGGAGGTTCACCAACTCAAGCATACTGGGTGAGTGAGCACTGACAGTGTTTTTCTGTTTACTGCCGATGACATTCTGCATCTTTTCTCCTTTTCTCCTCTAAAAATATGAAGTTTTCACTGTACGGTAGGCAGCAGATATAGGCCTTGCAGTCTGAGATAATGATTGTAATAACTGGAACCACATTATCAGACATACAGAGGCCAAACTGAAAACTAGAATGCAAAATCATCCATGCAGAAATAATCAGTAATTTGAAAAAAAAATAGCCTAATGGTATAGAAAAGGATAGTCCCGCATTTCTTTTATGCTTTTTGATTCCTGAAGGGTCACGAAAGAGAGAGGTTCAGACTCAATCCCCTCACAGGACAAACAGTCCAGGCTGCTCAGACGCTCAGACGCTCAGCGCAACCATCTGCTGTACAACCTCAGATAAGATGGATTAAGAAAAAAATGTGATCCAACACCTTCTTCCAACTGTGTCTCCCCCCGCAGGTTCTCCCTATTACTACAGCTCGGCCTCCCGCACAGCTCCACCGTCCGCAGCCGCCTACGACCACCTCTAGTCCCCCGTCGCACGCACAGACAGACACACAGACTCGGTGCTGATGGACCAGACCAAGACATGGAGAACTTGACATCATTGCGGACCAAGGCATGAAAGTCGAAACTGGATGTGAACTTGAGACTCTGCTGACGAACCAGCAACACATTTTTTTTTACATCCTCTCACAGACTCCCACACCTATGTTATTTATTTGTCAGTACCATTTCCCCAGGGTTAACTCTGACTCATCAAGCACATTTACAGATTGCTAACTCCTCGCAGGGCCTGTTTTCAGAGACTCAGCCTGACGTCTCACATCAAGGTGCATATTTTCCATTCACAGAGCTCTTTAATGCTGATTTTGGCCAAAGACTTTTTTTCTCGCACATCTGCAACTTGACTCCACTGATTCAGTGAGTAGGGATATGCAACTTCTTTATACTGAACTATGCCTGCGTTTGTTTACGATGCTTTTTTTTATTATTGAAAATTCCGTCTGATATCTTCACAAATGAATTCCTTTTCTTGATCTGTGTCTGCTTGCAAATTAATTTTATGATTTGTTTTCACTGTAAATTCAGATTTTGAGAGCTATGCTGTAGTGAACATAGACTGAAGGGTGACACATTCAATCACAACTCCAAACGAAATGCCCACGTATGCCCCTCAAAGACAATTAATGTATCTGCTTAGCAATATGTACATACTGTAAATGATGAATTGCTTATGGGGAAGTGATGCAATTTTACTCAGAGAACGACTGATGAGGGAGGGGGACGATGGTGTTTTGGCTACTAAAACCAACAAGGCTTGAAACACACTTGGTTTTACTTAAAAATTTATTTAGTTTGTTGTCATGCTGATGTTCTGATGTTTGGTAAGAACTGTGACTATTTTTTCTTATACTGTTATTAATATTATTGCAGATGTAAATAATGAATTTCTAAAGAATTATTTTAATTAAAGCATGACAAGTTTATGACTGTTTTTGCTGTTGTATTTTTTTCAGAGATGTTTTCTCAATATTTTACTGTTTTCTTTCATTGTATTTTAAGTGTACAATACAATTATTCTTTTATGTATTAGACATAAACACACTGTTTATGCACTAATGCTACAATACAATTTCTAAAAAGGCAGCGAAATAAATTAGATTATAATAGAGAGATTATTATTACTATTATTATTAGTCGTTATAGCCAAGTACTTTTACATTAGTCAGCTGTTTAGACGTGAAATGTTGCATTTTTTTTGCAACTCTCAGCATCTTAAAAGGACGAAGTCAATGATCCCGAAAACACGCGCATCTGTTTAATTTCTTTTTTTTTTTTGTATTTTCTGCATCATGTAGTTTTATTTGCAATTATTTCGTCCCTCCATTTCGTCCCTCCTCATTATCGCGGCGCGTTAACGAGGCCACGGTTCGGCGGTGCCGCGGCCCACCTGGTGCCACCACACCGCTCGAGACCCAGCCCGCGAGGATGATGGAGAGGTGGGCCGCGCGCGCGATCCCTGACCGAAGACCCACAGTACGCGAAACCAGATGTTTCTGATAGACAAGCAGTTGCACAAGTTAAAAACAACAGCAACAAAAAGTGCATAAAAATATCACGCAGGGAGATAAAACGAGAAAAGGTTTATTATACTACTTCTTACAAATTATATATATTAAAAAAACATTCATATTGTAAAGGATATAGGCTATATTAAGAGTAATAATGAGTAAGTATTAATAAGTATTAATAGACCAATAAATATGATATGCACATATGTATATGTGTTATATAGTTTAAGTTATTTTTAAAATATATTTAGTTCCATAGATGAAATATAATAATGTTTTGGGGGGACATTATTTTGTTTGACATTACTGTTTGCTCTTTGAGAGTTTTTTTTTTTAAATTACAAGTGTTAACTTATTGGGTATCTATTTCTGGACTGTTAAAAACTGTTTTTGTGCCTTGTATAACATTTGAAGGAACCTTAGCATTTCCAGCAATGGGGAAAACAAATGTGCACTTGGACTTGATTTGCTCCCAGTACTGGGTTTTACACTGTTTTGTGGCAAGCAACTGTTTGGTCTCATTAGACCACTGTAACCTCTGCAGTCATTTTCAGTTCACAAACTTCTGTGCGGTCCATGGCCTAATTCATCAGTAAAGAAGCCCTCAGACCTAATTACGCAAGTCTTGAATCGGGCTGTATGAAGGCTTTTGTGCGACTTCTAAGACAATCGCTTAAAGTCCTCAATATCATCTCAGTCAGAGCAATATCTGTCGGCTGATGGAGACCAGCTCTGACACATTTCTGTTTACAGTATGCACTTCTCTTTCTCTCCGCCTCTCCAAGCCTTTACCCTCCTTATATTTCGACATTTCCCTGACTCACCTCTCTACACCCCTCGCTTTTTTTCGCGCTCTCCTGCAGCCGCACCACTGTACACACACCACGTACCGCCCTGTAAACTTTAAACAATAGCTGCACTTCATCCCATTGTTGTCCAAGTGGCCTGGCCCACTCCAGACAGCCCATCTAACTGACTGGACGCTCATTCTTTCCAGCTCCCTGCTCAGGCATGCAGAAACACACACATCCATATTATACATTCATACATACAGAGGAGCTTTCAAGTGGATGTGCCTCACAGGGACAAGGCAGACCTTTTAACTGAACCCAGTTTCAGTTTTCTCGGCCAGCTGACGGTCGGCCAGAGCAATAACGGCCGTGGCGTTAAACATTAACAGCCTCGATGCCAAAAGAGTAAAAAACAAAACATTATACTGCCACACACAAGGCACAGCAGAAATAACTCCCCTCTGTCTCTCTCTGGGCCTATTAGCGAGAAGGTTTCGGGCCACAGTGCTTCTGGTAATGAGCCCGGCAGCACAATACAGGCACCGGGCCGGAACAGCTGAGGGCAGACAAAGCTGGCAGGACGGGGGGGACCAGGACTACATTTAACACAGAGCCATAGTAACACTGTGTAGACGTATGTGTGATGGAGAGGCCGAGCAAAAATGTCCATCTATGTGTGTGTTTGTGCGGTATAACACTGTGTGCGTATGTGTGTGAAGGAAGAAGGCATGTGCCCCGTTATCATTACGGGGACAAATTCAAAGACAGAATGGGGGGGGGTGCCCCTAGAGAAACTGCTGCCAAAAAGGCAGCAGAGGAGTGTGTGGCAATCAGTGGGTTGACGGGTCTGGGTTGTCCTGCACCAGTCATCTGGAAAGTTCTCCACTTATCTCTGGGCCTGAGACAGTGGCCAGCCATTTCAGCCCAGCAAATAAGCATTATGTAGGCTGACAGAATTTGTCCGTCCAAATGAGCTGCAGAACACGGCCGTTGTTTTAAACCGTGAATGGCAGCACTGCCGTGTCTGCCCCGCCCGGTTCAAAGCTCTTTGTGGCCCTCGAGAAAACCCAGATTGTGTGAGTGAACCCATCACCTTGTTTATTCATTGTTTTGGACAAAGCACGGCTGATTATATTGAACCCTTCTCCTGAACCCTCCTCCTCTTTGAGTCCTTCTCAGATATATTAGAGCTCTTTGGCAGTGTGACATTCTCACTCTGCTACGTGGAATTGGCTGTCAATCGTGGTACCAACTAATTTTTGTTTGGCTTTGTAAACTTCGAACTCCGCTAAAGGGCTCAAACTGAAATGCTTGACAGATCATCAACCCCCCACCCCCAAACCTTGGTAACTGGGGAAACTGCGTCCCAAAACGAACTTTTCCAAACCATCAATCCAACATGCGCGCCCGCTCCACACGGCGTCTGGCCAGGTGTGTGGAGGTGTGAAAGGAGATGGGATTTTGAAGTTCTCTTCAGATTCATCTTCTGAATATCTGTACAAAACTTCATGGCAGTCCATCAAGTGGCTTTCACGGTATTTCAGCACCAGAGCAGCAGACTGGACTGAGCCACTCGGGAGCGTGCCAAAAATATATATATATATCAGGGAAACATTCTCATCACAGGCCAGAAAAACAAAGGTCTCTGAACACATGAGCGGACCTCAAATGACAACACCCTGCTCAAATTTCGAGACGCTATCTTATCTTCCCCAGCTTCAGCCATAATGGAGCAAATGTGCCAGTCAAACAGAGCAAAGTGGCCGAACAGAGGGTGTTTCTGTGCAGGAACACAGGGCAGGAAACACAGGTGCCCTGTGTCAGAGCGGCCTATTAAACAACACACGGGGCCCGAAGGCAGGAAGCCACTATTGACTGGGAGACATCAAGAAAAACACACCTTTCAAAGCACACCACATTCAACACTACACACACACACCGAGGTGGATAAAATCTGCCAGGTATCAGGTACTGCCCTGAGGCAGAGGGTTGACCTGCAGGGGGGGGTTCCAAAAACACAACTGACAAATAGTTCATTCAACATCACACATACATCTCGATCATACTGACTTATCCCTTTCTTGCGCCCCATATATTAAATATCACTAAGTAAATTGAGTTCAAACTGACTCTCGCGTGAGTTGAAAGACTAACTGAGATAAGATGGAGGAGATTAGCTCACAAATATTCTCTTGCTCTGCCCTACATATCACATTAACCCGTGGAGCGCCGGCTTTGTGATCCGGTCCGGTATGTTTGTCCTGCATCTTAAAAACCACAGAGTCTGTGCCCGAGGAGTGTTGTCGGAGGCAGGAGTGTGTGTGTGTGTGTATGGAAGAGGAGAGGGCAAAGAGAGGTCATGCGTTGAAATGCCCTTAAGCAAGGCACTTGCCTCGGCTCTTTCAGTGAGCGCCTCTTTTTTCTACAAAAGGGGATATGAAGGGTCGGTTATGATGAAACGTAAAGAGTAGTTTGTGTTTGGGCTGGGTCTGATTGGCAAATAAAATGAAAATGTCTGTGTTTGAGTCCAGCCACGAGAAAGACTACACTAACAAGTGCAGTCCAGGAGGAAAAAAAAAAAAGCAGGGAAGATGTTATTTTCTTCGCTGCCTCCCATCTCCTCAAAAGCAAGTTAAAGCAGTAAAAGAGTATCACTTCCACTGAAAAGGAAAATGACACTCATATGGAAAGGCAAACATATGGAGGGTGCTTGGCTCTTTGCAGTCAGAGTGTCCAGGAGTGGCACAAGTGGACGCCGGATAAGAGCCGGAGAGGACAAGAGCGGAGTTAATGTCTCGGTGAAAGAGGCGGATGGAGCCTGAGTGGGGAAAAACAAACCCCCCCGTGAGAGGACCGCAGAGAGATTTCAAGGGCCCTGGATGAGGAGCGCTACATCGCAGCAGCAGCCGCGGTCGAGAGCAAAAAGATGGAGACGGAGGAAACAGAGGAGGGGGCAGGGGCGGGAGAGAACAGTTTTTCAACAGCCAGAGTTGGAGAAATCCAGTGTTTCGCTCAGATAAGAGATAAAAAAAGTAAGAAGTAGAGCGTGCGAGGCGTCGGCAGCAGATGGGGAATGTGCGTCGGGGGGAGCATTCAGCGCTGGGGAAAAAAAAGATCTCAGGGATGAATGTGAGCATCTACAGTACTGTTTATGTTTGCTGGCAGCATTCTGCAGGCGTTTGGGGCTTATTGTGGAGCAATGTCCAAAGCAACACTGTGTGTGAGGGGGGAGGAGAAAAGCAGAGGGAGGAGGTGGGGGGGGGCAGAAGTGACCCTACGTGTCAGGGTCTTTTTTTGGAGCCCATGCTGGACAAACCCCTAATGATCACAACTTGAGCTCTTGCCTTTTTAATTACCCACCCAGGCCTGACTGAGTCGCACAAAGCTCGAGGATGGGGTGGGCGCAGATGGAACAAAAACAGGCCAATTCCTTGGGACGGCTGCCCTCTGAACCCGGCAGCTAATGCAGCCCCCGCTGCTCCAGCCGGTCATTACTGTCGCTGGAGAGCAGGAGAGAGATGGCACTCCAAAAACAAGGCCACCGCCGCTGCCGCCGCCGCCGACGTCACGGTCCACAGGCCATGTGAGAAGAGTTTCGGTCAAGAGCTCCACTGTGACGCCGGCCCCCGAAAACGAGCACCTTTAACACTGACTGTGGCCCCGAGCACGACACATTATTTAACACTTCGATTCGAAACCGGAAAACAATGGCTGCTAATGGCCGCCTCTCGCCGTAGACGTTTCGTCACAGGCCCGAGAGCATGTAGGTTAGCCGAGATGGCGTCACCTTTCAGCGCCGGGTCAGCCCCTCCTGTCCCGGTGAAGGTGCTGCGATGGCGGCCCCGGGCCCCTGTCACTCAGGTGGCCCATCAGTCACCCTCATCTGCAGAATCTGACTTTATCTTAATGAGCCTTTGTTATTCCTGTGAATGAATGGAGACCGCTTCCATTCAGAGGACAAGTTGTGCATTATCACATTAACTAAGCACACCAGATGATCAGATTCCCAGCTTCCCCGGATGTCCGTCGGCTCAGGTGGGAAAAATCTTGAGGAAATCTACAAGATGAACGAGGGGGAAATGTGCGTTTACCCTGCGCCTTGATCCGACTCGAGCACCCAGACAAGACGGGGTGTCCCTGTCAGTATTGTCTGTGCTCTCCATTGCGTTTCCTATTGTCACATCACATTCCTGTGTGAGGAATGTGTGTGTTGTGAGCAGTTTGATGTGTGAGGGAGGGGGAGACTTACTTCCAGACATCCTGCTCTTATTGTGGAGCGCCCCAGGTCGACTGCTGCTCAACATGTCAGGCTGAAAGAGAACAAAATGGGGCCCGTGCCGCTGAGAGCGATCACACAAACACAAACGCACACACACAGTGTTTAACTGTTTAGCCATATGAAAGATTCAAGATTGTAAAGTCACTTGTTTTCGTACCTTTCTCGGAAAACCAGCCAGCAAACAATTACTTTTACAGACCGCTGCGTCTTCAGATCGATTCACCTCAAGTTCATCCATCACTGCGATGCTGCTTCCTGCGTGAGTGTCAGAGTTCTGTGGGAACTCCTCATCCTACAGAGAGACACTGAAGGACAAAAGATTCAATAAATGCAGTATTTAGTTTCCGTTATGATGGGTCACCGTCAGGAAAAATGGCCAACATGAGTGATTTTGCATAGAAACATATCTTTAACAACACCTATGTCAAAAGATATAGCTCTGGATATATGTGACTGGTTTTTATTTTTTCAGAACTGTAAAAATGTTTTCTCTGGAAGTTTTAGAGCATCCTATTACAGACTGCACCGATGTCGGCGTGATGCGAAAGCTTGGTGGCTAAATATACTGTACATTTGTGTCATGCTGGCCACTTCTTCTCAGGGAACGTACATTTTACCGACAAAACTGAAAAAAATTTAAAAAGCTGCACACTATCATAGACAGTTCTGTACTTTGAGGCAGGGATGGAAACAAACGCACATTCAGAAGCAACCATTTCACTGTGTGACAGAAAAGCAGATAGATTTTAATTTTTTTTTGTGAAAAATGCAACGAAAAAAGGATTTTCTTTTCAAAGATTTTTTAAAAAAGAAGAAAACACTGCTGAAATAATAAAGATTTTTTTGGTTTCTCAAGATAAACGTTCTTCCACTTACTTTGCTGAAAAATGAAGCCTCTGCGTCCTTCATTAAATTGAAATACACAAAATCAAATGAGCACATTTCACAATACAAGCCCTTTTTTCTGGCAAATATTCTTAATTGCAGCAGAAAGTTTGCGTCCTGAGATTACAACTCACTATTTGTGATATCTTAATTTTAAGACAAGTGAATTGAAAGACATTTCTACCAGAGATCTTAAAATCCATCACAACACTCTCAATACTGAACGATAAAAAAAGGAACAGTCACATTTTTTTTTCCCTAAAAGAGGAAAAAAAAAAGAACGCAGAATTTTTGAAATAAATCCTTCATATGAACAAAACAACAAAATAACAGTGGCTTCAATATCAATAAATCAACAATTTATACAGAACACTAAAAACAATAAAAGTGCAAATATGATTCTTCTTTGACAAGTTTGTGACAGGTGAGTTCTCTCCCCCGCGTTCACTGACAAGTCCTGTGCCACAGCACCCTCCTGTGGCCTGCTTTTTAAAAGCCACCATTTTTGCCTTTAGTACAACAACGCAAATAAAACCAATTCTGAACTCTTTTGAGTATCATTCAAAGAAAATTTAAATAAACGAGACCCAGATATTTGGAGTCGCTCTCTCCCCTCTCTCCTGAGAGACTCTGGATGTTACAGATTCCCCGAGGTTTGTTTTTGCAAAAAGACGCGAGAAAAAAATTTCTCCAAAACTCCACAACTTTGCTGAGACAGATATAATTTTGGTGCCTTCCTGCTTCTGAGCTCAGCGCTTCCACCTACTAATATCTGGCCCCTTCTGTGCACAGCAGAATTTTTTTTCTAAGGGCCATGAACCGTGTTACGTGAGTAAAACAAGTTTCAGGTCTCTTTGTTCCAACGAGGGATTATAGTCCTGCGATAAGTCCGTCTTTCAGAGATATTGCGTTTGACTTTGACCACCGTTGGTGGAGCAATCTCCAGCTCCAGGGAAGGGCTGGAGTAGGACTTTTTCAGCCCGCCTTCCTCCTCCTCTTCCTCCCCCACTGCAGAGTTTCTGCACACAGCTTTGTCAAAGAGGTTGAGGTCTGCGGAGCTCAGCGCGTCGCTCTCCGTCTTCTCCACCCTCGTCCAGCCCTCCAGCACCTGGATGTAGATCTCGTAGCGGCATATCTGCAGGGTTTTGAGGAAGAGATGCACAGGTCACTTGCATTTTTTTTACCCTTGTATACGCACACACACACACACACCCTCACAGCACTTCCTCCACCTCGTATTGCAGGTACTCTGCTCTGACGCGATGCTCCTCCAGCTCCTTGGCTCTGGCTTTTCTGCCCTCTGGTGGGTTTTGCTCCAGGTACGACAGGTCCGCCTTGAAGGACTCCAGCATTCCTGATGGGACTGCAGCTGACGTTCCTGCGCACGGAGCAGCAAAGAGGAATGAATGAGAAAAACTTTCTTTTTTGCAAATACACTTCATTCCAAGATGCCATAAAAAGGGAGGAAATCAAAGCCAAAGCCTCCAAGAAAGAGAAGTGGGAGAGCGCGCGTACACGTGTGTGAGCGGACTGCGAGGCGGGCAGGATCGGCCTGAAGAACTTCCTCTGGGAGCCGACAGCGGCAGGGAACGGGGGCGAGGAGTGAAGAGCCGAGACCAGGTTGATGCGGCTGATCCACGAGTTCATCTCCGCTTTGGATCTGAGCACAAAACAAACGAGTGCTCTGACGCGGACTGCTGGGACTCTTTGGCGCGCACACGGGCATACGTACAGATTGCGGCTGCGCTGCGACTTACGAGGCCTGAAAGAGGAAAACTCTCCAGTCAGCCGTCTGCAGACGGAAAACGTACGGCTTCTTGGTGTAATCGGCTGCCTGCTCGGCCAGGGAGTGGTGCACGCTCACCACCTCCTCGCTGGTCTGCTGATCCCTCCTGTAATCGTTCTACCACGTACATGGACGCAATGAGGGCAATGTATATATAATACACACAAAATGTGCACACAAACTATGGAGCCGAGTGACTGACTGACCTTCTGTAGGTAAAGAACCATTCCCTTCAGCACTCCATTGAATGTCTTCCAGCCTCTTTTCCCCCACGGAGCTGGAACACAGACACGTAAAATGACACTCACAGCAATGCCCGGCTGACTTTTTTTTTTTTTTTGCTTTTAAATAATAACTTTCCTCAAAGGCAAAGCAAACGTGACTCACTGCGTTTGCCATCGATGTCCGCGTGAAGCTTCCTCTGGAGGAATCCCTCTTTGACCACCGCGGCCTTTCTGTCATGAGGGACATCCTGGAAGGGGTTGGCCTTTGAGCGTAGCGGCGCGTCCTCACCTGCATCTTCGTCTGGCAACACAGAGCTCTTCAGCTCCTCCTCATCACTTCAACACACACACAGTGGGAGATTACTAGGTGTGAGAAAGTGAGAATCCATGAGCGCTCAAACAAAAGTGAAATAATTCTCTCCACTTACACGGCCCACTCCAGAGGCTCGCTCTTAATGGCATTATAAAGACTCTGAAACCCAGGAGAAGAAAAATTCAAATAATATCTTAATCAACAGGGACTTGACCTTGGTTCAGTAAAATAAGTTTTGTGAAAACTTCAATAAAAGGCATTACTTTCAGGAGATCCTTGCTGAAGTTTTCACCTTCGTTCATCCCATCCAGGTTGGACACAAACCGAGAGGAGGACATGGATTTTCCCACGTGCTGTCGACATACACAGCGCACGTGACAGCTGGTGAGTACGGTGCCACGTCAAAGCGAAATCTGCGACGTCGTCAATCAATCAGTTCTACTACAGTCATAAATGTGTCCCACCTGCCCGTGCAAGTCAGTGTTGAGAAGCATCAAAGCGCAAGTCAGAGCCAACGCGGCGCCTGAGGATACATATGTAAAAAAAAAAGAGTGATAAGGACACATGCATCTGTCACACGTAGGTAAACAACAGGTAAACAGCGACTGAGACTCACCTGAGGTGGAGAAGGAGTCAGGGTTGCACCGATGGAAGCGGCAGGCGAAATGCTGCAGCACACGCTCCCTCTCCTGGCTCTCACCTATCAGTACCACGACTTTCAAGAAAGACCTGAGAGAGACAGAGGGACCGAAAGGAAATGTAATAAAAAAAATATATATTACGAGGTGTTTTATGAGTTTGCCTTTTGTAAGAGATGTCACCGTGTGCAAACCAAGCTCCACCTCTGTAATTTTCACCTCAGGGCATGATCCAGCGTTTGCCCGCTGAAGTCAAAGAATCTGAGGTATTCCTCCCCGACAGCGCGGCTGAAGTCGTTACTACACGGAAGCAACAACAACAAAAACATTCTGTATCAGTATTGTCATGACTTGCTTTGAAATTTTGTAATTCATTTCAATTTCATATTTTCATTGGAGAAAATAAAGGTCTGAATATTTGATTGTGAAAGCTGGTTCTGTATTTTTTTTCTAGCAAAATTAGCATACATCACTCTCCTTCTGGCTTATTTTCATTTATGGCCTCGAAAGCCCGCATTTGTCGTTAGTTCACTCATGTTCTATAAATGTTCAACATTGACAGCCAGCAGTACGCCTCTGTGTGTTTTTCAGCGATGCCGCGCATCACGTCCGCACGCATCTGCACCCGGGAGCTGTGGCGAGCTGTGGCGAGCTGTGGCGAGCTGTGGCGAGCTGTGGCTTCAGCTGCGGTGCTCATTAACACCATCACCCCCTCACATTCGAATGGCGTGAAACGAGCGCTTACTCTTTATCTAAGTGCTTCACCACGTCGACGCGTTGGATCCCGTCCAACTCATACAGCCGTTCAGCGAGGCGGCGGGCCGTCTCTCGGCCAACGTCGCCCCCATTCATATGAGGCGCGGCCGTCTCTGGGGGTTTGGGCTGCTCTCCGTTTGCTGTGACAGTTTGTGCATCTCCCTCCTCAGAACGCTCCTCTTCCGCGACGTGGTTTAACGCCTCGGCCCTCGTGCCGACCTGATCCGGTTCGGCCTCTGCTGCCTGCTGTGTGACCTCGGCCCCAGGAGACGGCTGCTCTGTTAATTCTGACTCATCTGAATTCAGTGGTTGCTCGGGCCGCTCGCCAAGCGTCGGCTGAGAGGAGTTGGTCGTCTGCGGGGACTGATCTTTCTGCGCCGTCGGCTCCAGCTGCTCCGCGGCTTCAGGGTGAACAGCGTCGACCTGCCCGGCCTGTTCTGAGAGGGTGGAACTCTCTGTCTGCTCTGCATTTTCAGGTCGGTTTGGCTCTTCTCTCAGTTCCATCTCCGGCGACTGTCCAAACTGGTCGGAGTGTGGCTCTTCTATCTGATGCGACACCTCCGCTTGGATCTGCTCGGGCTCGAGGTTCATTTCCAGCTGCTCAGACCCAGAGCGGTCCGGCTGTTGGGACGCCTCGCTCTCCTGTGAAGTTGTCCGGTCACAGTCCTGCTGCTCTAAACAACTCGTCTCCTCTAGTAGGTCTCGTGAGTCGTCGACCCTCTCTGCATTTTCTGCCTCCTGTATTGATGCTTCTTCGTGCGCAGCCTCTGACTTTTCAGTGTCCGTGCCGTGCTCTACATCTTTGCGCATTTCTGGCTCTTCGGTTCCGCCTGCGGGATCCTCGTGTAACTGTTCCAGGCTCTCTACGTCCTCTTCCCTCCCCGAGCGCCGACTTTCCTGCAGGCTTTCCTCCGACTGTTGCAGATCGATCAGCTTATCTACAACTAGGTTCAGTCCAGTGTCGTCAGCTGGTAGCAGCTCCGCGGAATCCTCCCTAAAAAGCGTGGATGAAATATGCATTGTAGTTAATGTTATATTAGCACATAAAACCAGATGTGATTAAGTTAAAGCGAGCATTTACTTTTAGCACACACTTCCTGTTCCCCTTTTCGTGATACTCACACATCACTCAGACAACTGACAGTTTTTGCATCTTCACTTTCTTCAGAACAAGGCACATTTGTCACATTCTGCTCCTCCTCTTCTTCTTCGCCTCCCTCCTCATTATCCTCTTCGATCTCCGCAACCGTTGCTGATGTTTCTTCTGTTTCCTCCGGTTCGGTCAGCAGGCTGCCGGCCTCCTCCTCTTCCTCATCTAGTTTTAAACCCCCAGGACCGCCCACATTGCCCTCTGAGCTTTCAGTCTCCTCAAGAGCACCGATTATGTCCAGAGTTTCAACCGGATTCAAGGTTAATGAGCGTCCCTCCTCTTCCTCCGAGTCTGTCCCTGGAAGAGTTTTCGAAGTTTAATCACAGCGCCAAAGCCGCCAGAATCATGCAATGGATGCCACATGAATCCTGAGTGGGTATTCTCAAACTGAACAGCACATAGCAAAAAAAAAAACGATCTTTTATAAAAGGTGTCGCTCTGAGTACTACATACCATTATCACCGAGCACCAGCAAGCTTCTTGAATCTTCCTCTTCCTGTGTTGCCGGCTCTTGCACATCTACAGTATCACATGGCTGGAAATTGCAACACAGGCCGTCGATCATGAGCATGAGCTGTGTGAGAAAAAACTTGTGACCGCCAGTGGATTCACGAGTAGGTGCAGCAGTTAACATCTAAACAACGTCATGTCTGGTCTAATCCTCCCACTTCTGTTCAGTCTACTCCAGTAATCAAAACACGGTTATCTACAGACATTGACTGAGATGGTCAGGGGAAGCCCCAGGAAACAGTATCGACACAGTGTACAGACACAGAAACAGACAGAAATCTAAAGGACGGCAGCGTGGGGGCTCTATTCACACAGTACGTACCTCAGAGCCATTTCCTGTTCCCTCTCGACTTGAGTTCAGCAGCCGCGAATCAAACCCATCTCGTTCCTCTCTCTCCTCCTCTGTGAGAAGCTGAACGCTATCCTCTTCAGAGTGCTGTAGTGAAGGGAATGTGGCCTCTCCGCTCGTCACAGAGTCCAGCTCATTGGCTGAGCTGCTGTCAATCGTAAGAGAGGGCGTCTCCGTGAAGGGGCCGGGCATGTCCCACTGTACTGTGGCAAAAGAAAGCGGGGCACTGGTGCAGGTCATGGGGCGTACCGTCCATATGATTTGCTCCCACTGCTCTGCCTCCTCGGGGGTCTCCTGTCCTGCCTTCAGGGTGAGATTGAGTTGATCCGTCCCGTGTGCCTGGTTTGTCTGCACCTCTGTCTCGCCCCAAACAATGGCCTCTTGTTCTCCATTGATGTACTGGTGCTCTATGGAAGTCCATGAGTCGTGTTGGGGCTGCTGAAGGACTGAATCTGTGCTATCTGGCAGGGAGGAGCAGATGATTTCCTCCTCCATTAGCTTCTCTATTTTAAGTTTTTTTTATGGGTTTTGCTGAAAGGTGCTGCAGCTGTAAGTGTTGCCTTGCTCCACAACGTCCTCCTCTGCTAGATTCTGCGGGTCATTCAGACAAATTTCATTTCGTAAGGCTGCACAAATGTGAAATCCCTGGGCACGTTATAACCTCCAGTGTTGCCACTCACCGATCTGTGACAAAAGAAAGAACTCATTAATGCTCAAAAATACCTAACAACACCCCACCCAGCTTAAGCAGCACAATAAATTGTTATTTTGGGTCAGACACGTGGCTTGAAAACCCTGATGTTGCGCAACAAAAAACAACACTGTTCTGTTTAACTGATTCTTCACGGAGTATTTGAATGCCACACTTAAAAAACCTTTTTGGGGAACTTCCTGGAGGAACATCTGATAGTTGATAGACAAAAAAGCCATTCATAAGACTTGACTGCATTTGGCTGCGGCATGATTGTGATGAATCAGATATGGTATGCCTTGGTATACTGCTGCTTTATATTTTTCTATTCATCTGTGAGAAAGAGGGCAGCATTTTAAACAACATACAAAAAATACTCCACACACTCACCACATGATCCAGTTTTACGGTATCTTACAGCCCATCCTGATCATTTGTAAAGATTTCTGAACTTCTTTGCACGGATTTGCAGATGTGCAGTGCAACAAACTTAATGTGAAAAAGCTGGCTCCTGCACTTCCTGACCACAGATGTAGAAAATCAGCCAAGCAAGTGAGCAAGAGAAGACAGAGCGACAGAAGTGCGTGTGTGCATTATGAAGACAGGCAGAGGGGTGGGGTTGAGGGGTTGTTTCTGGCGAGCAGTTTAACTGCCTTTGCCGGGTGTTTATCTTTTTGTCACCGTGCTACACTGTGACCCTGGCTTAAGGATGAAGCCGCGTCGAACACGACTCTAAAACTGTTGTCATCACAAACCAAGGACATCTCTACTGACAAGGTCAGAGAGTGAACAGTCAAAACATCCTTCATCCTATCTTGTTCCTCTCTGCCTACTTTAAGACTATGTCTGATCTCACGTTCATCTATCTCTCCCACCCCTGCTCCTATCACACTTTCTTTTCTAAACTTATGACTGTCTTCATTACTCGATTCACGTCATGAAACCAACATCCGGGAAAGACTTTGACCACATTTCCTGTGTAGGCGCTGACTTCTCGGTTCCTGTCAGGGTGCAGCAAGTGCTACAGTACATGCTGGAGAGGTAACGGAGCTCGGCAAAGAGGATCTGTATAAACGAATCGCGCTGTGTGGGAATCAAAATGAGGGCGAGATAATGAAACTTTATAAACTGAATATTGCAAATGCACAATCGTCTCTCTGTGAGAAAAAGAATTTAAAAGATTGAAATTCTAAATAATTTGGGGCATTTCAACATTATACAGCACTGATTAAAATCTCTTCCTAATCTTTGATAACACAGATAATCTTCACAGCTGTGAAGATCTTCATTTACATCTTGATAAAGCAAGAGAAAAGAAGAATTATAATTAGGATTCTTTCAGGCACTCATAATAACTGCAATTTGCGAGAGGGAAATTGCTTACAATGCATGGGAAGTTCATACAGCACGTCACACTGGAGAGGATGGTTAGCACATTAAAGGAGAAGTATAAATATTTTAAAAATCCACCAGAGAGAACAAAAAAAACAGGAACAAACCCATCTGGGTAAGGCGAAAGTTGTGACATTACTTATTATGTACTGTATGTGAAATAACAGAATTTCACCACCTAAGATTTCATTCATTACCACCAGTGAGCATGGCACAGACCTTAACATTTTCAAAACTCAGACTAATCCAAGAGCAAAAAAAGCCTCATTAGAAGGAATCTTTTTGACTGTGAAGCATGACTTACCCCCTCCGTGCTCTTTCAAGCAGCATCATATGATCAGACGGCTTGTGAGGTTTTCAGTCAAGTCTTGTGGGAGGGTAAGACGAGCCGCTGGGTTATACTGCTGTCAAAGAGACATGCCGTCATAGACATATTCACCCATACTTGCACACATAGCCAAGCATACAAATCCCCCTCAGCTGAAGCTGCTGCACTCAACAAACAAGCCCCACATCTGCTCTTTTACAGCCAACTAACCTCTTAGTTTGTGGCGCCGCATAGAGGTGCATAGACGTTCCAAGTTCTAGTCTGGACCGAGTCCTCCTCCTCCTCTTTCGTGCTTCCTGTCCATTTTGGAGGGATCACGATCAGACTTCCGTCTCCCTCTGTCCTCTATACCTCTCTGCAGTCAGGGCCGAGATGGAAATAAAGGGGGGGGGGGTGTAGAGGAGGGTAAGGAGGAGAAAGCTGCTGAGTGACAACGAGGAGGCGGAAAAAAGGGGCCTGCGATTGGCAGATGACTCAAGGGCTCAGAGACACCTGAGAGGCCTCCCCCGCCCACTGCCCTGGAGGCATGCAAGCACACATACAGAAGTCAGGTAGAGGAGTGGCTCAGCTTCATTCCTGCAAAAACCACCAGGTGCAATGCAGTTAAACCAGATGGTGTCCACATTCAATGTGCACAAGTCACTAGCTGTGTCTCTGTCTGCTGCCTCATTGTCTGTTTAACACAAACATTAGGCTGTTTCTTTAAGGTTGAACTGTATTCCATTTGTTTTAATTCTTTTCTTTATTTATTTTGGTAGCAAAAACATTTTAAATGGTTTTTAACAAACTGTTTTTGCTTGCTTATTGTATTTTTTATAATTAACATTACTCACATGCTTAGCATCACTAACAAAACATTATTAGCTTCATTATCCTTTAGCATTATTTTCAGTTAACCTACAATATACTAACTCGAACATTAACCGGCTATATAAGTTTTATTTAATATGTCAATATTTTATGACATTATTATTTATTGCATGTTTATTAGTAATATCTTACCTGTTGATGTAACCGAGTGTAAAAACAGGCTCGTTAGCATGATTAACATTATTAAAACAGTAGCTTTACCTGGCGCTATTGTGAGTGTCCTTACTAACGGTTCTCGTACGTGATTTGGTAGTAATGGTAGTAGAAGTATTATTAGTAGTAGTAACCCAGTAGTGCTGCTGTGGCTTTGCCGTTCGTCTGTGTCAAGTGTCACATGAACTTCTGCCGGGGCTCGGCCTAACATTGCAGTTCCGCTCCACACCACCGGGGGCGCTGCAAGCCTGACCCCCCTGGTGAGAAGCAGCGCCTGGTCGTCACTCTCCTGCGCCTCGTCCCCGCTTTGTTTGTTCCGCACACGGCAGCAGCGCCGCTGCACACACCCACCCTTTTTGTGTTTCTCTTTTTGTCCCTGGCGTTTCCAACCGCGTACAACAGTGCTGAGTTGTCTACGGCCGCAGCCGCTCGGTCTAACATGGCCAACTCGAACGACCTTAAAATCCTCCTGGAGTCGTCACTGAATGAGATCTTCAAAGCCACAGTGAGCGACATCCTGGACTCGGTGGACCGGACCCTGTCCGAGTACCAGGGCAGGATACAGAGGATCGAGTCTGAAAACGAGGGCCTGAAGCGGCTGCTGCTCGAGCACGAGTGCAGGGAGTCTGCAGCGAGAGGTAGGGCGGTGCGCGGTCGGTACACACCGGAGAGTGTGTGAGCTTCGCTGACCTTTTGTTCAAGCTCGTCCCGCAGTGTCAGCGAACTGTGCCCGTACACATAAATAAAAGGCAGCGGTGCCACAGTAAACAGACAGCAAGCAGAAGTAAACAATGCTGCATTCACTTCATTCTTTGGCAACGGTTGTAAACGCCTGCAGCTTCCAATATGTGATGATTTGTTGCTTTTCTTTGTCATATCAGAGTAGACTGAAGCTTTTTAGGTGGTGAGATACTGGTCAGGCAAAACAAGCAATTTGACTACGTTATCAATCACCACTACAAGTACAACTGTTTATCTTTCTGTCTGTTTATAGACAAGTGATTAATCAAATAATGAAAACAATCTGGCTGGTGATCACTGTGTAATGCAGGACGCATTACAGTGTTATGTTGTAAAACAATATCCTGCCTGTACTAGTGATTGTAGCAAAACATAAGTACATGATCCCTACTCAATATCTGTGTACCTGAAATATGAAAAAAATGAGTGATCAATGACACTTTTTAATTATTTAATTTATTTTAGTTATCCTATAGGACAGGCATACTTTAAAGTCACAACCTGTACTATTTTGTTCATGATTTTACCTTTCAATTTTCACAGGCGTAGTTGAACCAGATTCTGCAGACAAGCTTTCGGCCTCAGAATGGAGCAGTCATCCCGTCAGCTCCAACCAGGGCAAATTCACCATGTCCATATGCAGCAGTGACAAGAAGAGCTGCAGGAGGAAACACAAAGACAAGGCGAGGGAAAGCATATCCTCCTTTTTTCTGCAGACGAACCATGTGGCAGAGCAACCACACGTGAACATGTCAGACCTCAATATCGACACACAGCCATTGGTCTCTGTAAAAGCAGAGCCTGGCCTGGATGAAAGCGGCGCCATTGACCTCTCCCGGCCTTCACCACTTCTCAATCTGACGATGAGGCCGGTAAAAACTGAGAGCACAGAGGTCAGCTGTGACAGTCAAAACCCATATGCACCTCTGCTTCCATCTTCAGGCCCTCAACAAGTCTCCAGTGACAGCGATGGTGAACTTAAAGTCAGCATTGTTGCTGGCAGCTACAGTGAGAATGGACAGTTTCTCAAGAGAGAGGAGGAGGAGGAGGAGGTGGTGGAGCAGAATGGGGTGTTGCGGTACGTTGACGACGACAGCTTCTCTAAGCAGGAGTTGAAGCATGTGTTGAGATATTACCCCGAATTACAAAATGATCCTCAGGGAGCGAGCAGACCGATTGTGGAGCCAGAAGTGGAGACGCGCAAGGGAAACGATTTGCCTGCTGCTCCTGCAGTTGACTTTTTGGAGGTCCACGACAACTTCCTGCGCTGTCCCCACTGTCCCAAAACGTTCAGTAGAGCAACCTCACTCAACAACCACATCAAGACCCACAGCGGCGAGAAGGTCCACAGCTGCAGCTACTGTGGTAAACGCTTTGGCCGAGCTGACCTGCTCAAGTCCCACAAGCGCACACACACGGGGGAAAGACCATACAGCTGCACCACCTGCAGTAAAACATACGCCCATCCCAGTCAGCTCAGGATACACAAGCGCATACACACTGGAGAGAAACCGTATTGCTGCTCGCACTGCGGGAAGCGCTTCAACGAGCACAACCAGCTCAAAGTGCACGTGCGGACTCACACCGGGGAGAGGCCTTACAGCTGCCAGGAGTGCGGCAAAACATTCAGCAACGCGGGAAACCTGCGTATACACGAGAGGATCCACACCGGCGAGAAGCCGTACTGCTGCGCTCAGTGTGGGAAGAGGTTCAACGGCTTGGGTGACCTGAAAACGCATTACAGGATCCACACTGGAGAGAGGCCCTACAGCTGCCAGCTGTGCAAGAAGACCTTCAGCCAGGCAGGCCACCTCACCATACACATGAGGATGCACACAGGGGAGAGACCGTACAGCTGCAACGAGTGCGGCAAGAAGTTCACGGTGGCCAGCAGTCTTAAGCTGCACCAGCGGACTCACACGGGAGAGAAGGAGTACAGCTGCACATACTGCAACAAGAGCTTCAGCAGGTCGGGCCACCTGAAGAGACACGAGCTGGTCCACACCAAAGAAAAGGTCTTCCTCTGCAGCCAGTGTGGAAAGACCTACACGGACCAGTCCTCGCTCAAAAAGCATTTGAAGATGCACGCGGCCAAGGAGCAGAAAGCTCAGGGCGAGGGACACACCGACGAGGATGAGACAAACCTGGTCCAACCTTCAGCCTGAGACACTGGGAGAAATGTGAACTGAATTGTTGCAGCTGAATGATGAATACAAGCGAGAGGTTGGAAATCTGCAGAGCTCTGAACCACCTCTCACGGGCCTACATCAGAGGACGGAGCTGACAAGAGAATGAACGAGCAACGGAAACAGATTCATGAGTCTGAGAGACTGTCAGACAGCAAAAACACTACTTACTGCTGTTTGTAATACAGTGCATTTTCTGCTATCTCAATAGCCTCATTGAGAAAACTGACCTATCACAGGGCTGCTGTTGTACTGTTGGTCTGAGATTATTGTGTAATACGAACATGTATTTCTGTGGTTACTATGTGATCGTTGTGACAAAAGATGAAATAGTTGCCACCGTGATAACATTGTGGTATAGTGATATTAAGCTGTTGAGCAGTGGTTTAGCATCTGATAAGACTCATTTATCTGTTATTTGATCTCACTGCATCATATTTCATTGTTTCGCTGGTACCTGTAAACCCCACATGTGTTGTTTTAACACAGGGCCAAATGTTTAGCAATACTGTAAAAGGAATTTTTTTTTATTTTTTAATTAACTGTAATATTCTTCTAGGCTTCTCTCTCACACGCACACACTGTGTGAGATACAAGCAGAAAACAGGCCCCTAGAAGAATTAAGAAAAAAAAACTTGCTGTATGTTACCACAATGTTGGTTATTTATGAAATGCTTTATGGGAAAAGAAATTATTATGGAACAAAACGTCTGCCATATTGTCAGGGTGCGTTCATCCACTCGGCTGAAAATTTCCCACGAGGTCGAGTTAAAAAAAAAAAATCTGGTTGTTTTAGAAGTAAGGTGTGTGTGTATGTACACACGTAGCCACAGAGTTAGACATGTGTACTGCTCAGTAATTTAAGAAGATCATTAATATTATTCTGTATATAGCTTTAATTATACAGTCAGCAGTCTGATCTATTGAACTGGGAAGAATGTACCTGTGTAATATTAATGTTACTGAAAATAAAGTTACTGTAAAATATTCAGTATGGACATGACCACCATTCAGTAGTAAATTAATAATTGTTTTGCAAGCCACACTGATCTCAAATAATGTCCAGCTTCTCGTGGTTTGGTTTAAGTTCTTCACTGTGATCCCAGGAAACACGTCTCTTTCCCTGAATAATATCCAGCTGACACCTGCTGGAGTAAAATTTCATGCTCATGATTATAGGGCTACTGTTTGGTGTGGCAACTGTTTGATATACCTGCATAGCAATGTATATTGAAATGAGTGTTTGCTACTAGGAAATTATTGTGACTTACCTTTTGTGTGATTTGTATATCTAAATTAAAGAGAAATGTTAACCAAATTGGGGGGTTTCTGTGTTATTTACTTTTTACAGATTTGGTTTTATTTAAAATTAAAAGTTAAAGTGGAGAAAAAAAACTTTCACTAAAAAGTGCATTCTGTGGGGGGTTTCACACACTTGTTGTAGCCAGAAAAGCAAATATAACACAGTATATACATCCATGCTTAATGCAGTGGTCCCTGAAGCATAAAACAAGAAAAAATGGCTAGTTTCTTGCCACAATTTCAGGCCAAAATGTGTCTTGTCCATCTGGAAATTCACAGCGGCATTCAAAAATGTTTTGTTAATGCTCTGACCATCAAATGTTTCTCCAGTGTCACCGGTTTCTTCAGCTGAAAGATGCTAAGAAAGATCTCTATCCGGAATAACCGTGACATTATTTCTGGAAAGTGTAAAATTATTTTATCAATACAAAGTAATTTCCAATCACCTCTATTGTTTCCAGGTAGAAGAAATTTGGAATCTCTCAGGGCTCTTAAAGCAACTAGCGATTACTTTCACTACCAATTAATTTGTCAATTAATTCATTCATTGATCTAAAATAAAATGGATGGAGGGACATTATGGATAAGGTCCCTCATCATGATTGTCCAGTGAAAAAACAGGTCTCTCTACAATTTTTTAGCAATCAATGCATCTTATGCTGCTGTCTTTGAAGTCTCAGAGTGACTCAGACCTTATAGGAGCCACTGCGCAGTGCATCTGATTAATAGATAGAGTAGTAATAAATAATTCATGTTTTTCAATATCTGAACAAGCAATAGCGTAAGCTAGTCTCTTGTATTTCACTCCGTCTCTACACTCAACTATTCGCGATGCCTAAAAAGAAAAAAAAAAAAAAAGAGAAAAACTTGCATCCCTACTGGATACTAGTCGTGCTGGTCTGGCAACAGTTCAGGCTCCGTGGCAGCTTTTCCTTGGAGAGGTAGAGCATCGGCTGAATGGTGCTGCTGAAGTCCATCAGGCCGAAGGCCACATAGTGAATGTAGCACTGAAACACGTCGGGAGAGAAGTAGTCCTGGAAGGGGAACAGCGCGACAGGAGGGAAGTAGTTGAACACGATGATGGCCAGGATGATGAGGACCATTTTGAAGGCTCTCTTCTTCACGGGGTGCATCTCGTCCCTGCCGGGCCCAGACTGCCGCAGCGCCCAGAGGATCGCGATGTTGCAGAAGACCATGAAGGCGAACGCCGCGAGGATCATCGCCGTGAAGACCTTCTCGAAGTTGACAATGTTTCCCACGCATTTAGCAGCAGCGTAGGCCAGCGTGATCAGCCAGACCACCATGGCCAGGACCGCCCTGTGCTGGCGGTCTTTCAGCTCGGTGAAGGTGATGGGGTGGACCACAGCTACGTACCGGTCCAGGCAGATGCAGGACAGGAAGAGTGGTGAGGAGTCTTTCATGCCATAGAAGAAGCGTAGGACGTACCAGGTGCTGGTGGTGGTGAGGAAGACGATGTTGGCCAGCTCCAGAGGAGGGATGAGACAGAAGAGCACGTCTAAAACTGCCAGGTGAAGGATGAAGATATCTGAGGTGGAGGAGTCGCCCTTGTTCTTGTGGATGAGCCACAGCACCATGAGGTTGGCCGGGATGCCCAGGAACATGTTGATGAACTGCAGGCACAGGTACCAAATGAGAACGCCGGGCATGTCTTTGCAGCGCTCGTACACCGTCTTCTCGCCGGCGCTGTAGTTCAGGGGTCTGTGAGAGAGGAGGAGCACGGAGGAGTTGATGTACAGAACCTCCATGACAGCCGGACAGGAGGGTGAAGTTGTCAGAGGACGCCAGCCGGAGGAACGGAGAGCTGTCAAACAAACACACATCAGGTCATTGTCTGATACACATGGAGGCACTGAGTCACAGATGTGATCACAAATATGACACGATACAGTACCAGTTCCACCGGAGTACAAGTGAACGCTTATCAGAAGTCGCACCTTCACTACACTTGCAAAATATATGCCCCTGAAAAACACTCTGTTAAGGAAAATGCTTCACTCTTGGAGAAAAGCATATTAATAATATGACAGAGTACAATAACAATACGACAGTAAAAACTTAAATCTGAGGCATGCTTTGGATCAAAAGTAATAAAAAAGGAAAACACGTGATAAAGTTGTTTCAACAAAAGAGGGAAAGAAAGAAATTAAGTGCACTTTTCAAAATGTTGATTTTTTTTTTCTAAATAGTTTTGTATGGTAAATGAAGTCCCCTACCTTTACATGACATAGGCTTCTCAGCCCCTTCTCTTTTCATGCAGCCCTGTGGAACTGCGTTGGTCACCCAGTGACATCTCTATATGTTTAACGTGGCTTTAAAGAGCTTTCCATCGGGTCAACAAGCGTCACATCCCACTATCTCTGTATCTAAGCATGACATGTAAACATGCAACCTGACTACAAATAGAACTTTGTGCCCAGCAGAAGACATGAACTAATAAAAGGCTGCAGCGAGACTATTGAGTGGAGGGCAATTGCCACTATAAAAGACCTGGGAAGCCTGAAGGACTTAGTGCACAAGATATTTATGTAAAAGAACAGTGTTTGCATTTAATTGGAGAGCTCAGGATTCATGCAATATGACACTCACCTGTTTGACAGGATGCTGCAGCACACGTGTCCCCGCTCCCCACCTTAATCCTTGTGACTCCTGTGTGCGGCTCTCCCGGTGTGGGCGAATCCTGAGCCCTCACCTTAAAATGATTGGAAAACATCTTTTGGAAAAATGACCCAACACTTCAGGGATCCTGCTCCGTCTCAATCGTCCAATCACAGCGCAGGGACGAGGGTGTGGAAGCTGAAGATCTCCCCCTGGATGCCATGGTGTCTTGTCTTGGCCCCCTGCACCTCCATCGCATCTTTAAAATTAAATGTACAAATGAAATAGTCATAAAACAATTAGGGAGGATAATCACTTGTATGAAAGTTTAGATACAAAAATGGCATTGAAATATAGTACAGGTTTGCGTGGAGGACATGTCGTGACAAGCGATTATCCATTCTCACCAATTGGCTGTGATGCAACAAACCAATGGTGCCTGATGGAAAATCGGCAGTAAACAACTGATGCAACAGTCCAGAAAATCACTTCTGATTCAATTCAGTGTAACGATGTGTAACATGTTACGTGAGGCTGACATGTTTCAAGGTGTGATGCAGCGTCGTGGGTTTTATGCAGGAGAGGGACTGGAAACTACAGAGCACCTCATTAATTTAACACTTAAGGTCTTTTTGTTACGCACGACACGGGTTATGCACTGACCTCTCAGGTGACCTTTGACCTTTTATTCTTTAGACAATGGAAAGACTGGTCAGACTCATTCCAGAGCATGGAGGGATTAAAACATCATTAAACCATGTGACCATAGTCAATATATTATACTCTATGAACATGTTACAGAGAAGGCTCATTGATTATTTTTTCACTCAACAACAACAACAACAACAGGTTGTATCATATTTATAGTTTTACAGTGTATTCATGTGTTTGAACAGCTTGTCGCGGGCTGTCTGTTGAAACTTGACCCAGATTTGTTTACTTTTGTGTGTGTGTGTGTGTGTGTGTCTCTCTCTGGACCCGCTTGTCTTGGTGTCAGGTTCACAGGATGTGTGTTCACAGGAAGAGTCTCACAGGTTTGCTAAATTCTGAGTTTAAGAGCAGAAACACACACACGTGCAGACACACACTGCTGCTGTTTTCCTATAATGGGCCCATTCCAGAGATCACCGAGTTTCTTGAAGTTATGATTTCATTGACATTTAAATGCACATGGTACTTGCAGAGTAGCATTTTGCATTTCCTTACAGACCACAAATGGTGGCACAAAGATTCACATGCTGATTTCCTTCATTACGGGGAACCTAGACCTGCTAGGTCATAATCCTGCACAAATGATGCGATGTGATTCTCTGTGTTTAGTTTGTGAGGGAGGGGAACTGTTTTTCCTTAGTTTACCTGACGATGTCTGAGGCGAGATGCTCCTTTCAGAGAGCGGCCATGCTCGGGTCTTCTCTGTATTCAAGAAGATTTTTTTCTACAAAGAAGAGAAAAGAAGAGAAAGATGTCATAAAATACAGGAAGTTCCATAATACCCTTTTGAAAAGTTTGAGGGGCAGCATTGTGAAGACTGATTAGAGAAAAGACACTATGAAGAAACGGCATTACCGCATCATATTTATTTATTTTTTTTTTTTTTAATGTCAGAGTACTCTCAATAGAAAGCAGAAGGAAGAGTTTCACTCACACGTAATGCAGTTTGAGCAGCAAGAAACATACAATCAAACAAGTGAGAAACAGACATCAACAGTATAACTATGTTATGTGCAGACGTCCCAGCAGTACCATACAGATCCGTTATAAAAACTACAATGATTATTTGTTTTCTACCACCACCCACTAACTAAATATATCTCTTGTAAACTTGTGGAAAGGTTGTTTTTTTTTTAGCTTAGTCTAAAGTCAGAGTTCATGGACGATCCCAGTAACAAGGGAACTCCCACATGGACAAAATGGGTTTTTACATCTGTGTATAATCTCCAGCTCTCAAACACAAATCTCTTCAAAAGATAAATATTCTATAGCTGAAAATATGATGACCCATGCAAAAAGATCCACTGTAAGGACATACAGGGGATGTAGCACTAGGCAGCCAAAGTGATTTTTTTTTGACGTCAGAACATCTCCCAACTCCGACACATTCACCGTCTACCACGTTTGTCCTCCTCAGCTCTCCTCTACGTGCAAACTTCCAAACTTCTCTCAATCTGTCTCTGCTGCGACATCTCCTTGGCTTGTAAACTGTCCTCCCATCTCTTTTTTTTCTCCAATCTTAAAAAAAGTCTCAACATTTAACATGCTACTATAAAACACAGTCAAAACTCCTCCTCTCAGGCGTTTCTCTCTCGCACCGAGTTTGAAATTAAAAACCAGAAGGTGAATGTTCGGTAAACATTATTATCAATTAACATCGAGAGGAAGGAAATATTGAAAGACAAGGGTATCTCATAAGGACTGAGATCAAAGCACCAAACTTAAGAGTAAAACTGATAGGTCACGGCAAGCAGGTTCAGCTGATTTGTTTTCATATTACACTGTATGAATATGGCATTTTATTCCAATGGAAACCACCCCCCTGCATCGTCCAAGTCCTTTTTGGACCACTAAGTTAATGTTTTTAAAACACTGCCTGTGCAATCAGGAAGCCGAAGAAAAAAAAAAAAACAGTCTTTTGGGAGTGGGAGCGGGGATCGCACGAGCCCCGACTCGTTTCTCGAAAGTGTCTCTGCAGCTTGGTGGGAGTGCTTCTGTGGGGAACGTGAAGGCAGCAGGTAAGAGAGCCATTCGACTCTTGGGTCAAGTCATGCGGTAGCTTTCGCGTCTAGGTAGTGCACGGTGTGGCTTGGGCTGGAGTGGTGGCGCGTTTGCAGTCGAGGGTTTTGGTGCATCATGGCTAAAAAAGGTGCGTCGCTGCCACGAGTGGTCAGCTGGGTAAACAAAGAGTCTGCTCCAGACCGGCGCAGATATGTCCACATCATGTCACCATGTTTCTATGGTGACACTATGGTGTTGGGGTGGAGTGTAATTGTTTTCAGATGAAGGTGGAGTCCATGGTGCTGGTGTCCTGTGCGCTGCGGGCTCGGGCCTCAAAGAGCTGTTTAATCAGAGCTGATTTCTCCTGTTCCAGCTGAGCGATGCGCTCGCTCTTCTCCGTCACCTCCTTAATTGGAAAAAAAGGAGGGAAATTAAGTGAGCATCACACGGTGGCTTGTATCTGTGTACTGGCAGCTTGTAGACTGCGCTGAACCTGTGTGAGGAGTCGGTTCTGGTCCTTCAGCCTCTGGATGGCCTGTGGAGGAGCTGGAGCCGGGGGTTGGGAGCTCGCTGAGAACGCTGCAGTCTGAGCGCCGCTGGAAGGAAATGACTGCTGGGAAAGAAAAGGGAAAACTTGTGTTAAATGAGAACTCCACCCCAAATACACAGCTACATATCATCTTTTCCATAAGATGGTCTGACAGGATGCATCATTTTGTACATAATCAATAAAGCCAGCAACCTATATCCCCAATTTGTCTGTTTCAGACATTGAGGAATGCTTAACCAGAATCCCAGTTATGCCAGAGTAAACTAAAACTGCTGATGAGCGGTTTACACTCACTATCCCAGTGCAGGAAATCAGGTCATTGAGGCAGTGGTTGACTTCTTGCAGTTTGGGAATGAGAACATTCATGCGGCTCTGACTGGCCTCTGTAAAGAAATCCTGAAGAGGAGAGAGCAGAGGGACACAATGAAGCAGTTACAGAGGTAAAAAGGTCAAATGTCACGGACAAGCTGAACTATAAGACAATGAGGAGGTTTCTGCAAAGTGAGACAGAGCACCAAAATATAAGTTAATATTAGCGTTGTCAAGTGTACCCGAGTTCCTCTTTAAATTAACTCCATATATCCCCTTTTTTAAAAAATGATCAAACAAGTACAACGTAATTAATGAACAGGCTGACGGAGAACTTTGTGTTGGCTATTGTTCAAGTTGGATTATATTCTGTTAGGGTTAGGTTAGGGAATAATAAATGAACAGTTTCAGCCCGGCGTTGGAACTGACCGTGCACTGGGAGCTCTGGCCGATCTGCCGCTGTCTCTCCGTCACATTGTGGATTTGGCCCTGGTACCAGTCTCGGGCCCGCTCCACCACTTCCAGGCCGGCCAGCAGGGAATCCTTCTCCTGCTCCAGCTCCTTCATTTGCTTCAACTGTGCAAGTTGAAAGTAGAGCGAAAAATTTGATCAAGAAGACGTGAAAACAAACCAGATTTCGGGGAGACCTGACGGAAAGCAAACATTAATCTAATCGCTGATTCGGGGCTGCCGGCAGTCTGCGTGGTATACAACCTCCCATGTTTTCACAAGAGCATCTGCAGCAAAACTCTTTTGTGCTGGCCGAGACAATGGCGCCGTGCCAATTGTGCCGGACTCTCTCTCACGTCCCGAACAATGTTTAGAGGAGCAATAAGTCCGGCGCCATGGCAACGGCGCAGCCACCTAAGAATGGGGTAAACAGCGGACCCACTTCAGCTATGGCCACCCCAGTGTGAATGTGTGTGAAAGAAAGAATATATGCGTGTGTGTGTGTGTGCGTGCGTGCGTGTGTGTGCGCGCACACACCACAGCAAGGCTGCATTGAGTTGTGCTGACCAGGCTTGTCCACGCCGCACAACGCCACAGTGCAGGCCTCACTGCTGGCATTCAGCCACCTGGTGTGTCATCTATCTATTCCACCCGTTGCTCCATCCCTCTGCTTGCCCCCCCCCCCGCGGTGCTCAGTACATTCCACTGATCGTCGCTCACACACACACACACACACACACACACACACACACACACACACACACACCAGGGCGCATGTTGCCAAAGTAAACTAACAGAGGACGACGGCCCAAAACCAAGTTCTGTTTAATGTACTCGTGGTCCCCATACTCGTTCCCCATAAAGCCTAATGAGAGGGAGCACCCAGAGGGAAAGTGGGGGGGGGGTCGAGGGTCCATGTCTCGAATGAAGCATGACCCAGTGTCAGGCTACATGAATGTGCGTCGGGCCACAGGCCTAAAAAACCCAGTGTTTAAAAAGAAAAAGGGGAGGGGGAGGGCAGAGGAGAGAAAATACACAGAGAGAGTAGCTGAAAGGTTATGGAAAAGTCCGTGCGTGTGTAGTTGTGTGCTCTCTGCCGGCTGAATGGGCGGGCATGACAACACACGGCGTCGCATGTACAATAACAACGTGACGCCCACTGCACAAGCTGTTCAGCTGAAAACACAAAGCAGGTCAGAAACCAACAAAGCAAAGTCCGTAAAACAGGGAACGTTACAGGCGGCAAACAAACACATATTTACACCGACTAATTTGTTGACCGTTTTTCTGATTAGTTGTTTGTCATTTAGTCTATAGAAATGTAAGGAAAGAGCGGGAAATGCAGGGTGATGTCTTGAAAACAACAAAGATGAAAATAGATGAAGTCACACACACACACACACACACACACACACACACTCCCTGCTACTGAACCTGACCACGACTTTTTTGTCTCCTCTTTTGGCATCAACACTCACAGTACGATGTGAAAACAACTTGATGCACGTCATCAAATCCTAAAATACACTTATTACAGCACCAACTGTCCTCGGCAAACATCTCTCCCTCTCTCCATCCCTCCCTCCCTCCCTCTCTCTCTCGTCCTACTCACCCAGAGGAAAAAGTGCAGGGCCTTGCTGCTGTAGAGACTACTGCTGAGGGGGATGAAGACGGTAGTGTAGGCAGCCCACACAGCCGTCCAGGCTGGGCCGGGCCGGCCGAGCGGGTCCTCTACTTCCACCAGGCCCCTGGGCCCGACCCGGCTCACTACCATCGGGGCAGCAGTGGGCCAAGTTGGTCTGGGTGGGAGGGACAGGGGGAAGGGGGAGGAGGAGGAGGAGGATGAGGAGGGGGGCAGGGAGGGAGGAAGGGAGAGGAAGGGGGGGCCGGTCAGTCAGCCTCTCCAGACACAGAGGCCGAGGGGGGGGAAGAGAGACGGAGACGGCGACACAGACGGGAGGAGAAGGAGGGAGAGGAGGCGAGCCGGAGAGAGTGAGAAATGGTGAGGCAGGGGGAGAGACGGAGAGTGAGAGGAGGCAGGGGCTCCGGAATGGAGGTGGGAGGGGCAGAGTGGGGGGGGGGCAGCAGGGATGGGAGGGGAATGTGGGGGCCAATAGAAAGTACAACGGAGAAGAGCCTGCACTGGAAAACCTTTTATATATTTATTTTACACTTTCCTAGCATTTCATTTTATGGTGAAATTGATTTCATCTCATTTATGATCACTTTCTATGCACACACACACACACACACACACACACACACTATACCAAAAGTCCAAGCAGACCTCTGTCCATCCCATCTCAAACAGCAAAACTAAGAAATACCAAAGCAAACTACCACATCTCATTTCTCTCATGTGTCAGCCACATTCTGTCAGATTTAACATGTACACACAACGCTGTGCAAGGTGAAAAGTCACGTTTCCCAGCTCCAGTAATGTCTGATGTCTCAAAAGTCAGCACCATATCAGAGCTTGGTTTTTACTGTCACTTATTTTCTTGATCACTGATGTCAACCCACAACCAGATTTGTTGAGCAACTGCTTCTCACTGGGAAAGTGCATGTGTGTAAACGTCATCAGTGATACGCAGACACAAGTGAGGCTACAAGCCCAGCTTTAATAAAACAAATCTCAGTCCATTCTGTTTGTGTGTGTGTGTGTGTGTGTGTGTGTGTGTGTGTGTGCACGTGTGGACCAACCATTCCGTAATCCACTCCGTTGGAGATGGTGTGTCGTCGCTGCTCTTCCCGACTCCGCCCGTGTCGCCTGGAGCCGCCGATGAACCCCGTCGCCGATTCACTCTGGGATCTTGGTAAACCTGATTTGGCAACACCTAGGCCGACGTGAAACAGACACATACGATTCAGTTTCCAAGCCAACGCCGTTGCCCGGAATGTACAACTGTGCTGCAGTTGTCTTTGTCGCTTACTGAAACTGAGGCGGTTAAAAATCGCTCAAAAAAAATACAGTGTGTGGTGGAACACGACAATTCTGGCTGCTACGTAAAGCAGCAGGTATCGACAACATAACAATAAGCAGAACCACATAAAGTATGTCCAATCACCCATCATGTGTGATTCTTAATCAGTCCCTGATCTGGCAAATGAAACACTGACATATCAGACAGACAGAAAATGATGGAGAAGGCAAGGTAAACTACGGGGGGGCATTCATTTAACCTGATAATGCATTTAGATTGCCAGTGTTTACCACAGGAGGGAGCTGCACTCTGCAAATTGTTCCAGGGACCCACAAGGCAGGATGATTCTCCTCCATGGTGCAAACTGAGCTCAACCCAGGGCGATGACAAACGGTGATACTGATAAAGTTTTACTGAACGTGCCCTTGTTTTTAATGTGCAACTGAGTTGGAAAGGAAACGTGCGAAAATATCCGAGCTCGGGAATCGAAAACGCTCTGCAGAGATTTTATCTGTGAAATCAACAGCACGGAAGTCTTTCGAATGAAAGTTATTTAAGAAACTCTGACGTGGGGAACTCAAACACTGTCCCCCTCAGTTACTGATTATTGAGTCAGATATGGGTTTGACACTTCTGTCAGCTCGGCAAAACAGATTTTCTTCAACATTTTTGGCAAATGAACATTTTCAGTTCCTTGGCAAAGCATCTCAGTGTCCCCCCCTTTTTTCTTAAGTATTTCCCTCGTACATCTACTGTAGTATTTTATCACCGTCAGATTTTTAGACAAGTGAATACATATCCCCGTCTTATCTTTCCAAAAAACAAGGAGTGAGAGAGAGAGAGAGTGTGTGTTGAATTTAGTGGCGATGTCCAGGGTGTTGGGGAGGTTTTTTGCTGCTGCGCTGATTCAGTGAGCCCTGGCCTTTCTGATGTAATCTGGCCTAATCCAGCGGGGTTTGGCTGCATGTGAGAGATTACTGCGTGGACGCTGCTGGGCTGTCTGTCTCTCTGCATTTATATGGACGAAAGCATGTGGACTCTCAAAACCTATGTCATGACTGAATTTAATTGCGTTACGAAACTGTGAGCATTGACGTGCTGTTGTAGCATGCCTTCAATTTTGGCTCCCCACAAGATTTTGGAACCTGGCTGCGGGGACTGGCTTCCGTCAGGCCGGGAAGGCATTAGCGAGGTCGGCCATTGGTGTTGCAGTCCCTGCAATTCATCCAAAAAAAAAAAAAAAGGTGCTGGAAGGGAGAGTTGAGAGCCAAGTTCTTCCTCAAACGCATCTTTAAAGACCGTGCTGTCATGTTGAAGCAAACAGGGCCTGCATCAGGCCGGTGCCACAAAGTTCGAAGTAAATTAAAATCCAAAACAACTGCATGCTGCAGCATTGACATTTTAGGGGGCCCTAGCCCAAACCACAAACCAGCGCTGACCAAAAGCAAACCGAAGTATGTGAACTGTCCTTAAATTCCATCTACTGCATCTTTCTATCTATCTATCTGACAATGCAACACAGGCTGAAGTGCAAGTGGTGAAAGCCCAGAGGGCTCGACAGAGTGCGAGAGCGTCACTCTTATAGCTCCAGACAGGCCTGGATGTAGACTGGAGAGATCATGCAAACTCAGACGGACTCCGGTTGAGTGTGGGTGCACGCGCTCGTGTGTGTGTGTGTGAGAGAGAGAGAGAGAGAGAAAGAAAGAAAGCGAGAGCGACAGTATGAGAAAGGACTCTGGTACGATTGCGAGAGGAAGAGGAACAAGAGTCTACGTAGGAACGAGACAATGAGCTGGAAAACCGGGCAGGTTTCTCTGCTGCGGTTCTTCCAACCTACATCCGACACACCGGGGGGGAAATAAAGTGAACACAAACACACGTACGAGTGACCGCGACAAGCCCAGGCTCTCGGGATGGATAAATCTCTACAGGAATTTCTGACCTGACCTGGGGTTAACAGGGGCAGTAACTCAGCTGGGCACCCACATTTGGAGAAGATGCCCTTAAACAGACATGTTTAAGCTGTGACATAAGGGTGAGTGGTGCCCTGCCAAGACCCAACAATGACTGCTGTTGACCTGTCTTCAGATTAGGGCAAGAAATCCTTTTCAAATTTACTTTTTTTTGGGGAAATGCCATACCACTCGTGCTGAGTGGCATGCCAGCCCTACGCAGACACTGCTCACTTGTCTGTACCACATGGATCACTGCATCCAATTAAATTATAATACGAGATCGAAGCTGGCAAGACTGCGGTGCACATATCAGCTCAGTTATGCATGCAGTCCAATGGTTGGCTCACGGGAACTCAGACTCCAGTGTAGGTATTCGGGGACCCGGGGCTCCGTTTGTGACGCACATCCTCAATCGTTTTGGCATCAAGATAAGACTGTTTTCATTTCAAGTTGTCAACAACAGGAGGAGCAACCTGGAAACTGACAGCAGGTGATTTTTTTTTTTTTTTTTTTAGTGTGTTTAAAATTGGATGAGTACTGAGCTGCAACTGACAGAAGCTTTGACAAATAGTAGTGCTGGAGATGATAATTATTTTAATTATTAATATAATTAAAATAATTATTTGACAACAGGTTTTTTCCTATTCATTTGTATCCTGAATATCAAAGCAAAAGTTGGTTAAAGATAGAGTCAACATTAACAGACTAACTGAACTGTCCACCAAGCACCTCATATACTCACACTGTACACTGCTGCTATTTACAAACGGCCTCCACTCTGCCACTTACTTGGTCCCTGGAGCTGCGGTGACTCCAGTGCGAGCGACTCAATGGACCTGACCCGGCTCTGTTGGGCCTGTGTCGGCTTAGTGGCGTGGCCCGTGTCGGTCCTGTTGTAACACCCTCCGTCCGGAGCGACGGGGATCCGCTCCAAACTCCGCCCGGACCTCTCGAAGCCCGCGCCGTACCTCGCCGGTGCACACGCGGTGTACCCGGACACCTCCTCCGGCCTGGCCCGACTGTGGAGGGAAGACGCCCGGTGCTGCTGGGATATGTTGGACGCGTTGCTCGGCCCCAGCGGACGAACCTTGTTCTCGACCCGGGTACCGACGCTGCACGCGGACAGCGGCGCGGGCTTCTGGGGCTGCTTCGGAGCCTGCTGCGGATGCACGGCAGCCTGGGCCCTGAAGTGGGAGCTGTTCTCCGGGTTGAGCATGGAGTACCGCAGCCCCGCGACAAACCGCTCAAAGGTGAGGCAGCCATGCGGTGGGGTGACCCTCCTGAGGCAGCCCAACACCCCGGCGGGCAGCTCCCGGGTGTCCGCACCCTGCCAGCGGCTCTCGATCTCCGAGATGTGGACATGGCCCCGTCCAGCATCGTCCAAAATGTCAAACAGGGTCCTCAGGCTGTGTAGGAAGGCTTTGGGCAGGCCATCTGTTGAATACTCCGTTTCTTTCGGTTGCATTTTGACAGTTTTAAAGCTCTCAGCCTTGCCTTGAAACACTTCTTTTCTTGGCCCAACTCTGCCGTAAATGGCCGACGTCCCGTTCAGTTTGCAGCCCCGGTCGGTCGCTAATAAAGCCATGGAGGTATTGATAATATCCACCGACTAATCAATCAAAAGCACACCCACGCAAGTTGGCTAACTTTATACAAACGCACAGCTGGACATAAGAAGTTTCACACTGACTTATCGCTCACTTCAAAGCAAACCATATGTCTTCCCGAGGAATTTCTAGCATTAACTTGAATCTCTATCTTGCTGTTTCGGGAGTCTACCTTGCACCGACACTCCTCCGCTCTCTGATCCATACTTTCCTTGTTCTGTCGAGGACCGCCCTTCAAATGGCCGTGCGCGAGCGTCCCGGGACCAGCCATTGGCCGAGGTGTGCACGAGCTCGGCGCTCATTGGTGCAGGCCCGAGGTAGGCTCCAGTTTGAGTTGTGCTTTTGTTATTACTGAGCGCTGCGGAGACGTTATTCATAAAGCCTGGATATTATTATACACCCCTCCTCCTCTTAATCAAAAAGAGCTGGGTAAACTATCCACTTACACACACACACACACACACACACACACACACACACACACACACACACACACACACACACACACACACACACAGAGTCATCATGGGGAACAGAACCTTTTTGTTTCACCTTCAACTTTTTACTACATGTATAAAAGAAAGGTTTTACCATTTTCAAGTACAACTCATCTTTTTAAATTAACACTCAGGTGCACTTGTGTGTAATGAAAGTCCTTGCTGTAATCACTCTCCCCGTGCGTGCTAAACCATGTTAAGAGATCCCTTCCTAATGCAAGGTTGGATTACAGTGTAGGCAACTGAACAGGCGGAGGCCAAGTATACTATAACTCTAACAGTTATAGTTACTTTTCAGAGTAACATTTGATATACAAACATATGATCAGTTTACAAGATTTAATGTGCAATTAGCATTCAAACTACCCAGCAGCATATTATGGAGTTCAAATTAGCTGAATCTCAACCAATTCCAACATTTAATTTTTCCTACACATACAAATCCATTATAATGATAATAATGAATGTAGGATGTTAGTCCAATAGACAACCTTTAGACTGTTGTTTTGGTCACACTTTACAGAATAGTCCTGAATCCCAAAGAGGCTGAAAAGTCACAACAGAGATAATTAATCCTGTCAAAATGAAGTGCTTACTGTGTTCCTTCACCACTCAAAAGATCCTTTCATCACGTGTCAGTTTTGAAGATCTTCTAGATCGTCAAGATTTTCTAGATCTGCCTTTGGTCAGGCTGAAAATCAGCACCCGCTCCCTTGCACGCAACTCAAGTCCAACTCTCACACAGTCAAAACACATCACAACCACTTTTGGCACGTCAGTGGCACTTGATCTTTTTCTCTCTCTATGGCAATGAGTCACACAAACAGAAACACTCAGTCCCTGCACAGACCCATGTTTATCCCTGACTTGCCCAGACTTGAACTCTCATCCCGTCATCAAGCACAAAACCAAAGCAGAGAGTGATGAATGGTGAAGATACCGTCACACTGTCAGGAAAGGCCTGCCTGTAATTTTTTTCCTGTCAGACCAGATACTGAATCACATATTTCCCCCTATTATGTTTTAACAAATGCACTGTGCTGTGAGCCAGGGCACACAATCAATAAATCCCCATTGAGCAAACATACATACTCCTCCCTCTGATAATAAATCACACACCAGTTGTTTCTTGTTTACACATTAATTTGTGAGAATTGATTATGACTCCAGGCTTGAGAGTAGGTCCAATAGACCAGATCCTCAACTACCCAATAATACAATTTCAGAGTATAGATCTTTCCCTGGAGTTATTTTGTTTGCTTCCACTTGATCCGACAGAAATGTTGGAAATTGTGTTTCTCGTCTTTAATTGTTATATAACCAAAGAAAGACAGACAGTGAAACAAACACACACACACACACACACACACACAATGTCCTGCTCAGCTCAGTGTGATCATTTGACTCACAGACTCGGACAACTGAGCACTCACTCTTGCTCTCCTCTAGTCTCTCTGATGTTGTCACGCACATGCACTGCTGCTGCTATAGGATTTATTAACTGTGCCAAGCATCCCAGTGGGCTAGTCCATCCAAAATGCTGTTTGTTTTAGTTAATGGACGGATCTTCAGCTCCACTGACCAGTCAGTCTTTTCATGTCTTTCCCTCATTATCTCCGGTTTGCTCCCCGTTTCTCTGAGGCTTTTCCTCCAGCCATATCAGTGTACATGTGACAAAGGATTGGAGAGCTTATTCAGTGCATGAAGCCTGTTTATTGGATGGGGGGAGAGCGAGAGAGAGAGAGAGAGACTTCAAAACATTCAAATCTTTGAGGTGTTAAATCAGATTTGAATTACAGTCAGTGGGAGGATGAGAGCGAGAGAGGAAGCAAAGAGTGTGGGTGGAATCCAGACTGCAGAGATGGAGCGGGAGAAGCAAAATTTAAACCAAAGCCAAAAATCCTCCCATATTCAGCTTGTCTTTATGGTGAGAATCTCCCATCCAGGCGTTTTCTCTTTTTACCATCTCTAAATGGGTTCTCCACTCCACCAGCACGAGCTTGTATTTTCAGCTCTCAGAATTTCTTTGGCTTGTTCTCTGTGAAACAAATTCCTGGACTTTGGTCACTTCATTCACTTGAAGTGTTAAAGTATGCCTGAAAGCCTCTATTGTTTCAGTGGCCTGCACTGCATGGCGCAAAATTCAGGATAATAACACCTCATTGCACAAATTACTTCAGCTTAACATATAACAGAATATAATCATAACTTTTTTTCGTTTGTGGATATTTACCCACTTTATTGACTCAACATTTTTTAAATGAAAGTTGGGGTTGGTTTGTGTCTTTTCAAAGTAGTGACATCTATAATCCTAACCCAGGAAGCTTGACTGGCAGGAAGTTGCTTTCTACGAAATGATTTCCAAATATAGTTGATATTTTGTGATATTGGTGTGATACTGGAACTATGTATTTAGGTTGGAGCATCTAGTCTACAATGATAGCAGCTCAGTATGCAATTCTGTTTTATATTACGTTGTCCTTGTTTCACATTTTCTACAGTCAAAAACACAGGCATGGGTGTCTTTGTGTCTGTCTGAGGATGAGGGGAGGATGGATCGTTGTGTTACTTCATGTAGTGTGAATAATATAAATGACAAAATATATTACATCACATTAATTCAACACATTTTATTGATGATATACTTTTTTATAACTATGTATTCTTTAAATAATAAAAAATAAGGACAAAAAACTGCAGGTTTGCAATCGTATTCACACCTCAGTTATATAAAATATAATCATTAGACAGCAGCCATCAGCGGAATGAAGTAGATCTGAAAACCCCATAACACACTTAAAATGATAGAAACCTCAGTCTGACTTCTCTTTACAACTCTTTGAATGAGCTCCTAAGGATTAATGTTTGTTGATGTTGAGATAATACACAGGTTCATTAATCCTCCCACCATTATTTGCTTACTACAGCCAGAGGCAAACATCATTAAAAACCAAAAGGTAGAAACTGGTTACTTACTGAGTTGATTGACCCCCCCAAATGGTCAGAAATATATAACTGCAATTTCCATGAGGTATACAGTGACAACTACTGTTTGGTTTTGGCAATGCAGCCTTAATTCTGTTGCATGTCAAACTGAAGCATCCAAATAATAATACCGGATCATAAGCTTAACATCTGATTCCTCATAAAAGCCCAAACTAATTCCTGACCCCTGATTAAGGAATCACACGTTAACACTGTTATGATAATCAAACGCTCCAAAAAACTGTGAAACTGAAAACACCTATCACTTCATTCTCGTGGTATAGTGGAGTTCTAATCACGTTCAGTCCATTACATCGCCATATTTTGTCGTCCCAGCTCTTTTTGATTCCTCTTGTTTAGGCACTGAAAGAAGCACAGACAAAGGCAAATATTTAGAAAACAGTCTTCCTTTGGTTCGTCACGACTAAGACACAACTGGGATGGATAAATCTGTTTATCTGTTTAATCTGAGAATAAAGGGCCCAGGCCTTCAGCTGCACACACTGCACTCACCCTGCGGCGGCGATCTGTCCGGGACTTTTCCTGTTTCTAGTAGCAGCCAGAGGTCTGAGCATTTCTGTGTCTCCCAGCGAGTTACTGCGTAAGTGCCCACTGATGACGCCACTGAGAGAGGAGAGAGGGGAGCTTAACAGAGGCTGCAGGGACAATATTAGTATCCCCTACATTTCCAGTCTTTGTCCATTTGAAGCACATAAATACACTTCTCACCCACTGAAATGAGGAGGTTCCACTGAAAAGGATAAGGAATCTTCTTCTGCAAAGCCATCTGAATGGCAAACAAGCCAGCAGCACCTACAAATCACAAATTTACTTTTTTTAACCTAAAAGATCAATATATGGTTTGATGTTGATGTTTGATATTTCTGAGATAAATGGGAATAAACTCGTTTATATTCTACAAATGTTCCAGATTTCTGTGAAGAAAAAAAAACTCCTCAGAGGGATTTCCATTTCCCGATGTCATGCATATATCAATGTACTTTACGTATAGTGTGTAAAAGCACAGATCACTTTCTTAAATTCATCATCTTAAAGTTCATTTTACCGGGAGTGGATGGAACCCAAATGCATTATCATGGTGTTACAACTGCATTATGAGATTATGAAGTTTCTATCGCTATAAAACTAAAACGATAACGTGTTGAGTTCAAAGTGAAAACGGTGTCCTCTGTTGATGCCGAACAAATGCAGAGCACAGCTCCCTCCTGTGGTATATACTGCTCTGTGTTCAGTCTGTCTTTTTCCGCTGTGTTAGTCTACGGACAGAAGTTAACCTCGTCAAAAAAAAAATTAAATGGAGATTTGTCAGATCAGGGACTGAAATAGAGAGAGAGAAAGGGTGCGGAAATAAAATCAATGACAACACGCTGTAGTTTGGCAGTGGTCATTCAGGAAATCAAACATCACCTACCGAGCACAAAGCTCCCAGTCCCCTTCATGAAGGCGTGGGACTGGCAGGCAGCGTAACTCTGTAAACCCTGAAACACGTTTAAAAAACAAACAGGTTTTACTACACGATTAACGCCTGTATGTGTTACCCAGTTCCTTACAGAGCGGTCACCGTGTACATATCGGCGAGTTTGACTCTCGGTGTGCTCCAGAGATCTGCGCAGGCTGCAGAGACGAGGAGAACGGAGAACCCACCGGGTGTTTTGCTGCCAGCGCGTCGTCCACTTTGGTGATGCCGAGATTCACCATGTCGTCGGCTGCAGTGAAACTCGAGGTTTAAATAAGTCTTACGTGAACTGAGGCATCAGTGTGAGAGTGTGTGCATAACGCAGCTGTTATAAAACTTCCGCACCGTGCTCTCCACTGTCGACACCTCAAGGAGAGGAGGAGATACTGCAACTGCACCACACAAACGCATATACGACATATTTATGGGTAGATTATTCTGGTGATGGATTAAAATTACATTTTTGATCATTTGGGACAACATTTCATCCTCGCATAAGCCTTAAATCTAAGAATTTATCAATTGTCCCATCAGCACACAACCTCATAGAGAGACCAGTTTTAAAATTCCCCCTGTTTTGTGTCACATTTTGTCTTAGAGCTATATAAATAAATTCATTCACAGATGATATTTTAAAACACAGCACTTCAGTGGCTAACACCAAAACTGAGATGTGCAACAAAGGATGGAAACACATAAGAGAAAAGATGCTGTTTATAAAAATGTGCATTTAGATATCAGGTCCAGGACATCAGATTTATTACGAAGTTTCTGGATGAGTGATTCCAGCCTTTTCAGCTTGCAACTCCTAAATGAAACTTGTCCATCCATGGAAATCATTACACAAACTGTTACCTACTACCTATCTATTTACAGTTTAACAGGGTAACCAAGGTTGAGTCACACTTTTATAGCCTCAGATTAACATTTTCCACACATTATGCTTACAATTTGGATCTGCCATTGTTATCCTGCTGGGCACTGCCACAAAACAAGGACCCAGCAAACAAAGCTGATGCTTAAATAAAGCCATCACACATCTTTGTGTCTGTTACGTTCCATTCGGAGACCTCAGGTCTGCTCAGCGAAACCCGCTGACCTCTGTAACCCCTCAGCTGAACTTTGTCACCACAATGACCTCAAAGAGGCAGAACGCTCTGCAGAGCACTGGAGAAGTGCAGGAAGAAGAAGAAGAAGAGGCGGAGGAAGAAGAAGAAGAAGAAGAAGAAGGGCAGCTGGAGAGAATCCACCTACCACTGAGATACAAGTAACAACACAGAGGCTCAAGTTACCAGAGGCCACAGCAGAGCAACTGAACATCTGTCACTCATTACACACGAGAGAAAGAGGAATGATGGGCAGATAGAGATGAACAAGATAAATCCATAGAATTAAAAAAAAGATTTAATATGTTTTAAAATGATGAGTGGTTACATATTTACGGTACATTTTTCTCTAATGGATTAACTCAATCGTCTGTGTAGTAAGACAGATACACTCATTTTTCATGAGAAATCTGATACTGCTGTTTTGCCTTTCTTATTTTAAACACGTGGTAAAAAGAAAAACAAAAAAAAACCTACAAGTGTTAATTGATGCTCAGTGATACCATGTAATTGTCCAGCACCAGGCACCGCATTGGGGGGAACTGGTCATTAATACCAGCTCTGAGAGAAGTGAAGCACCAGTCGACCAACTGGCCAGCATTAATGTCTTTGTGGAGGTTAATGTGGCAGTGATGGAGGAAATGATCCGGCCGGACGGCCTGTGAAAATGTGGTGTGAGTGAGAGATCAAATAACAGATTCCCTACAGCGGTGAGATGACCTCAGCCGTGACCAAGCCAGCTGCTCACTCTTATTTCACATTTATAATTTACAGGCAACTTTCATATTGGCTAATTAAACAACACATTTGATTTTTCATTTAAGGTTTAGTTAATTTCACAAAATTAAACCCTGTGTCCTGTGTCTCGCTGCTCAACGACAAACAGACATCATAGTTTACCATATAATTCCAAAATGGTGGCCATCAGTTAACGCTTGAACTCTTGGTCGCCAAATAATAAAGTTGTGTCCAAATCATTTTGTACCTTTGCAACTTGTGAACTATGTATGCGTTACATCTCTTATTGTTATTTCTATATTGATGTCAAACAAAATTATAGCTGAGCGTTGGCACTTGTGTGTGCATTATTTTTTATTTCAAAATGAATGTGAGGGGGCTCAGAGGCAGGGGAGCAAAAACAGATACATGTGAGCTGGACTGTGACTATCACAACTATAAAATCCTCCTGACGTTGAGTTGTTTAGCTGAAGTGAAGTCATGGTTACTCCTGTCCCGCACTGACACAAGAAAGGTCTCCCCTCACTGTCCTGCCCAGGACAGTTTCAGCTTCTCAGGCTGGTTAAATTGATTTTCTCTTAACACTGACCTTCATTAAAGTTAAGCAGCTTCCTTGCAGTCGTCCTCCCGCCACTAACACATCTCATCCTGAGCCAACAGTTGAACTGTTTTCAGTGACACTGTGGGACACTGGGAAATGAACTGAACGCACAGCATATTGCACTTTTCTACCTCAGCGTTACAAACGTCTTCACAATACACCTCAGTCCCCTATTTACACACACACAGTAACAATGACAGCTGCCATGCGAGGTGCAATAACGACAATTAACGCAATAATAGCCCCCCCCCACTCCTCCACTTCTCACTCAACTCCAACAAATGAGGTTCACTTTATTTATTATCATTTTACATTGGAAAAGCAACTCGTCAGTTATTCCCAACTGCACTTCCATTCACATATTGTAGCTCTTTATTTCTAGGTGATTAATGCTTATATTCTTACAAAACAAAAAAGATTTCAGACACAATCTGTACACTCTGTCCAAATATCACACGCCCCCCCCCCCTCCCATCGACCCCTCTGACAAATACGCAAAACACAGGAGCCAAACTTTAGTGCAGTGTCGAAAACCTGTTCACACGCGCACGCACGCACACGCACACACACACACACACACACACATACACACACACACACGCACACACATACAAAAGAAACAATCAGGTCGCATGTACGCCCGTGAATCACATGCGCGTTAAGTGTCTGGACTCCTCACCTAAGACACAAGAGGACACGTCTAAGCAGGTGTGCATTGTAGGTGATACAAGGAAGGCAGGCGATTGAGGACAAACCCGACACGGAACAATTTCACTTGGACGTCCGCGTCTCAGAAAAAAAACAGGTCCTGTTCATAAAACCACTCCGAAATTTAAAAAAAAAAAAAAAAAGGGGAGGAATTCAAGTTTTTCGCTCCGAGACGTCTCTCTCGTGGAAGATTTTAGTGACAATGGTGGTGTGCAGTGTTTTCATGGAAAATCTGGAAGGGCGACAATGACGGGGACTCATTCTTTTGGGATCCGGTAAGACAAAAGGAAGAACACAAGTAACGGGGATTAAACGTTCAGTCCCCCTCCCCGCACCCAAAAGGATGCGACACAAAAGGTCCCACATTGTCCACTGTTTCATTACGTTTGCCTTCAAATATCACCAGGACAAAAAGCAGGTTTCACAATCAAATGTTTTAAATAAATATAGCTCCATTAATAGAATTTCTTTAAAAAAAAAAAAGACGAGAAGCACCCACCCACCCACAGCCCGACACACATACGATAACCCTGCATGTAAAAAATACTGTTGAGAAGACAGGTGTGTGTTAAAACCCAGCAAAGTAAGACTGACTGGAGGGATTCATACAGGTGATAAAGAAGTGCCAGAACCACAGAGGAAGAGCGGACTTTGGTAAAGACGATTTCTCCCATTTTGTTTCCCTGTGATCGTCAGAGAACTTTGACAGATGCTTTGACTTTGATGAGAGAATTCTTTTGCGATCACAGAAAATGGTTGTTTTGTTTTTTTAAAACTTTACGATCTTGAAAAAGGTCGACTCAAGTACCAAATAACACCAGGACAAGTTCTTTTAAACAGTAACTGGAGAACTCTGAAACCACAGATTTTTTAAAAAGAAGAAAAAAAAAATGTATAAATCCAGTTACTTCGGGCGATTAAAAACTTTATACCACATCTTAAACAACGGAACAGGCCCAATCAAATTGATTAAAAAAATACTTCATGGGTCGAGAACACTTCTAGGAAAAAATTAGAGCCTTTACGTGGCAACTACTTTATTACAGAACAGTGAAAATATGTGTAACCCACCAGTTTATGATTAAATATGAAATTTAAAATGTGTGTAATATGGCCCCTTTAAGAAGAGAACAGACATACATTAGTCCGGCCCGTAACCCATGTTGACCATTTCAGTGTCCTTCAGTACATATTGGCAGCACATACACACACACACACTCGCGCGCACGCACACACACGGACACACACGCGTACACACACAATACTGGTAGTGTGGTTCAATCAGTGAAATCTATCTGATGGGTGTCGTGGTTGGCTGCGTGGTGAGTACGACAGACGGGGAGGCGGCTGAGGTGTCGATGGCCGTGAAGACGGCAGCCGTGGGCACCAGAGAGGTCAGAAAAAGGGAGCGATACAGTGAAAAGGTCCATGTCCCATTGTACCAGCGTGAACGACGGGTACTGTAAGCCCCTGGGTCCCCGGTGTGCTCGGACGTCGCCACTCCCGGCGGCTAGGTGGAGGAACAAAAGTGGATGACGACAACTGTCCGTGTTCGACCGTGGTCCAAAGACGCTTGTCCAGTTCATTCAACAAGACGACTTTTTTTCCCCCCTCACATACAAAACCATAGCAGCAGGTAGAGCTCGAGGGTCTGCCTCCTCGAGAAAAACAAAGACAAAAACAAAACAAAACAAACGATACCTTTCCCCGTCATCCAAATGAAAAGCAAGCTATGGAGAACGACCAGTTCTGGGAAGTGGCAGATGTCTTTTTGCTCTAATCTTCTTCCCCTTCTCCTCCATGTTTCCCGCCCCCCTCCCCCACCCGCGAATCCGTCAAATAATCAAGCAACCAACATTGTCCTCTGTCGTTAGTCTCTTGTCGGCAAAATTCCCCCCATTTTGCACTTGTATCCGCGCTCCCCTCCCAAAAGTCAAACCCCTGCCCCCGCCCCCCTTTCTCCCTCATCCTCTCCCAGGCGAGGATGAAGGCAGATCACCGCTCGGGCTCCGACTCCAGGGCCAGCACCCGCTTGCGCTCGCGACACTGCTTCTTGTGGGCGGGCCAGTCCCTCTGCTGGCACTGGGAGCCACAGTAGCGCGCCACCTGGCAGCGGCCGCAGATGTTGAACTCCCGCAGCTGTGGAAAGAGGAGGAGCAGGGTCATTTTTTTTTTTTTTTTTTTTAAAGGGCCAGACTGTCAAACCCTTTGGTACCGCGAAGCGAGAATTTCAAACAAATGCCTTGGATTGAACTTGTCACGGTACATACCCTCCTCTCAATGAGTGAACACGGAGGATAATGACACTCGTAGTAGGTGCAGGAGCACTCCTCTTCCTCCACCAGCTCCCCGTTAGCGTTGTAGTAGCGTGTGCGGCTCAGCTCCAGGTACTGCTCCTCCACAGGGTCGGCCGGCACCTGCTGGATGGCCAGCCAGTACAGAGACTGCTCTCTGGACATGAGAATAAAAAGGGAAGAAATATTACCCAAGTGTTACAAGTTTAACAACACGAAAATGTACTGTATGTATGCACTACACATAATATTATAGGTTGGACATTTACGTAGAAGTTACACAATGACCCGTGATCCAAACCGACACCTTTTAACCAAGACCATTCACACAACTCTGCTCATTATAGCGTCCACTAACACAGGTTAGAAGGTGAGTTTTTTTCTGCTTATTTGAGGAAGTTAACCAACAGAAGCCAGAAAAGCCCAATGTAAGGCAAAGCTAACCTTGTGGCCGACAGTCAAAACAAAGACTGTATTTGTTTTGTCAGGATATGGTGGAAAATCCCAGCAAATATTCCCATTAGTCTTTTTTTTTCCCCCTGAGCAAATGCACATATTCGTTTTGCTCAGGCAAAGGCCAGACTCTGGGCCTCGACGAATCGGACCGGCTGCATTTACGGACAAAACTCCATGCTTGTACAAATGCTCTACATTCCTACACTGCTGCAGAACTCCGTCATCGGTACCGTTGCAAGGGTATGGCTGTGGTCTGACCTTTGCTTGCTGGAAATCTCCTCCGGCTTGGGGCTCCAGCCCACCGGCACCAGCCGCAGGTTGTCTAGCCGATTGTCCACCGTCACCGAGTTGATGTGGATGACTTGAAAACTGGGCGCGATGCCTCCTCTGTGCTTCTCCCTGGGTCAAGACACGCGTCCAAATAAGTCAGCGCCTCTCGCTACCAAATTACTAAAGCCCACCAACACAACAACATTGCTCACTGCTGGAGCTGGCTGGCGAGACCACACACCAGCTTTGAGGACGCTGACGGCGGCTACTCGCTTGCCTCTTCCAGATACCTGGTTTTGTTAGGTGTTGTGATGAGAATGACTCACAACGACCTATCAGCGACACATCATCCGGCCACTCAAGCGCCAGAATTATGCCTAATTGTTGTGAAGCTTTATTTATATTTGCCAGAAATTCATGTTGGAGGGCAGAAGTAGTGTCGGCACTTCCACAATAAGGATGCCTGCCAGCACAGAGTTGATTCCAGATGCTCCAGCAGAAAAAAAAAAAAAAAAATTCAATTGCTTACCAGAGCAGTTCATGCAACGGTCTTCCGGCCCAGCGGCCTTTGCCGATGTCAAAAGCATAGGCAAAGATCTTAGCTCCGTTTCCATCTGCGTCTACCTCCATGCGCGCCTGGAAATGGTAGAATGTGACAGGTTAACAGGGCACTATCAGAAAAGTGGTAAAAAGTACAACTTGCTATGAACATGTTTTGCAGTTGAATCCTCACAGCGTACCTCAAAGGCATAGTTTTCCACAAGTGGTATGTCCTGCTCATCAATCAGCGTGTATTTTGTCTGAAATGAGAAAGAAAACGCTCACAACCACATGATTTCAAACTTAAACTTGTGATCACTTCAAAATTGAATAAACTCAGTGACGGGCAAATGTTATTTTTTCCAGTGGAGGATGTTGACTATTGAAGAGCGACCCCCGGTTATTTGGCAGCAGCTCCTCAACTTTCAGTTCCGTTACCGGCGACCAGGGCAAACATTCTACCAACCACCTAACCCAAACCTGCAAAGTGACGTCAAAACGTGGCTTTTGCACATGTTTGTGAACCGTCGAAACGGTTTGCTCACGCAGAAGGTCAAACTTATTAAAAGTGGCGTGTTTACCGAGGCCAGCGAAGGAGGGTATGTTCAAACTGCTGTTTGAGATTTTGCCTTGCACATTACGACTGCAACACAGACTTAAATAAGACAGACTATCTCTTTACAGCATCGTGAATAGTTCATATCATCAGGAGGAACCACACGTGGACTCTAGATGTAACACATTTATAAGAAAGGAGCGACTAGGTTTAACCCGTTTAAGAGCTACCTTGAGCTGTTTGTAGGTGGGACCTGGGAGCCGCACGCTTCGCTGAGCATGGCACAACGTGGTGTTGTTCACATACCAAAAGGTCGAAACATGCATGTGACACATCGACTCGGCCGCCAGACCATTGTGTAGATCTAAACCACCGGAGAGTGACACTGGCTGAGTGACTGCTGACCGGAGCCCAGGAGCTCCGTCACTCAGCAGGTGGGCGAACAAACACTGCCTGCACAGATTATCCCGAGTTGGAGAATCTTGTGACAGCAGCAGCAGCCGTGAGCATTTCTGTACCAACGCTCGGCGAAAGTGTAACGTCGCGATATGGAAGTGCCTTTATCCATAACATAAACGCGCATAAATAAATGTGAGTTATGTGCTGTTGAGCGGCGTGTTGTCTTGCCGGTGCTTTGTCACGTTGCACAAAAGAATCGGTTGATGGAGCATGGCGATGGCTTCCTCATTAGCAGACACTTCGCCGTATAATCCAAATAACACAGCTAGCGTGGCACTGCTAGCCGAGCATCGACACCATTGCCGGGACACAGCGCCGCCAAGAAAACAACAGTCTACGCTATTTGTACGCTACCGGATATAAACAGTTACAAAGAGAAGCCACCCGCGAGTTTATCGTTGTGACATTATTTCAACGTTTAACGTTAGTCAACGGCTAACGTCACCTGCTACATGCTAGTTAGCGATAGCTTCCCAGAGAGACTGTGTGGCGGCGGTGTAGAAAGCCAGTCTGGCTCGGCACGGCCGGCTTTTCTAATCCGCTCAAATGCGGCTAAAATCGTTACAGCTGAACTACTCTCACATCGGCAAAGGCGCCATAGCAATTATCGCTGTAGACTAGCGGCGCCTCATCATCGCTAAATGCATTTTTCCAGCGCCTTTTGTGATCCCCACGGGCCCTCCCCCGGCCGCACATGGTAGCCCAGCGATCCAGCTCACCTTCCCGGCCACACGGCCGAGCCGCACGATCCCGAGCTTGAAGTCCGACATCAGGAGGACCGGGGTCGGTGACGGAGAGAGGCGCGGGATCCAACCTAAATGTTACTCAGGTTTAAAACTCGCCGGGGCAGCCCCTCAGCCCCGCTGCGATGCCAGTTTGATTTAACTGGTTAGGTGATCGCGACTCCGGGTCTCTCCGGCAGCAGCAGCCCAGCCTCGGTGACACACCGCTGCTGGCGCAGGAAAGCCGAGCGAGCTGCTGGGGGCGGGGCGGAACGAGCCGCTGAGCACACCGTCCAATCAAAGGCGTCGTTAAGTTTTTTAACGACTGGTGTCCGATCACGCTGTCCAATAGAAAACGATTATGCCAAAGAGCCGCCCGTTTCAGTTACACGTCACTACACTCTCGTGACCACTTCCAGCCATTTTCCCGCGAAATGTTTGATAGCTGGGTGGGATTATCGACCTCTATTCAAATCACTTTATTACAGATGAGTTTGACGTCATGGTTTATGACGTTTACTGCGAAAATAGGCTTGATGCAGGACATCGAGTATGCAGTGTATCTACATCACTATTACTGCCCTGCATTGAGACAGGACCACAAAGAAAGGAATCATGGTTAAATAAATGATTAATGTTTATTTCTATCACTCATAAACATGCTATTTTTTTTTAGTGATTCAGGTTTACATGAAGTCATAACAGGTCATTAGTTTGAGGGCAGTTTATACTGTAACTATATTTAGATATAGCCATTTTCATTGATGATGATACTGAACTGGCTACTTGGTATCATTTATTTGTAATACAGTTCAAGTTCTGCATTCTGCACATAGTCATAGGAGTATGTGTTTACATACAGTAAGGGGTTAAATGACATCTAAATACTGATTATAAGGAAAGGACTGAAGTTTTTCCAGAATATCAGATGTTGACATCAATCTCTGTGACTATTATCCTTGCTCATTTTTCACTTTGACTTTTCATAATGCCAATAATTGAATGAAAATTCCAACTGAATGCCACTTTATTCCCACCAATTTAAAGGAATGTAGCCTTTATTCTCCACATACTCTGAGGTCTACGTTACAAACACAGGGAGGAGCTATTCAAATAAGACAACAAACCACTGGGGCTCCATGATGGGCTATTATTATTATGTAAAACTGCTTCTAACAAATTTTAAACACATTCTGATAATAATAAGATGTGTAAGCTCATCCAAACAAACACAATGTGCCACTTTTGCATCACAGTTGCAGTGGATTAAAAAGAAGAGGAATGCAGTGTAAAACCAAAGTTTGGAATATGAAGCCATTAAAGAAGGTTCATTTTAAAGCATTTTATCACGTGCAGTCATTAATCTAAATCATTTTCAGTGCCTGATTTCTGTCATATGGTCACCATACATCCTGAGCTCAAATCCCAGTACAACTGCTGTTCACTGATGAAGATGACTTCATGGTCACATTAGTAAAGTGAATGGGCACCCTCTGTAGATCGGGAGCTGTATTACAGAGAGTAGCAATGGAAACTTGGGTCAGGGACCGGGTTAGTTATAGTTTTTTACTGACGTTTTTAGAAACACATGGCTTTTAACGTAACACAGTGATACAATTTTAATTCTTTGCTGAAGTTCTTCATAGCCACTGTTTCCAAAAAACATTACAGCACTCCTCCTCTCCTCTATCTTTCACCAGTTTATTTACTTTGGTAAATCGATTTAAGTGTAATTATAAAGGGTTAAAAAAATTGGATGCAGATCAGTGCATCATTCAAAAGAGCATTGTTTCAATAACTGGAGTTACATCTAGTTACATTAGTAGTATTTCAATCAGAAAAATATTAATAATAAAATGAGAATTAAAAAAGTTGAATAAAGATAACAGGACACACTAATGTAAATCAAGAAGGAATGTCAGATTGTGTCAAGGGCCAAACACAAACACAAAATTATCTTGTTTGAAACATGATCTGAACACCTGTACTTGTGTTTACTCGTTTTACCCTTCACAAAATAGTCTTTTATTGTGGTGTAACAATGGTATCCCTGTGCCACTGCTGTTCCCATTTCAAAGTGGCCTATCCAGTTACCCAAAGACACAGAGCTGGGAGGAGTGGGAGATGTGTTATTCCTTGTACTGTTTTTTGAGATTGGATCTGTTTCCCCCTCAAACTTATCTGTTGTTTCAACAAGAAGTCATTGTTTTTTAAAGATAATCTTGAAAAGCGATGGGGACAGAAAAGGAGACAAAAAGACAAAAAGCCATCAAATTACATAATCACATCTACTAATTTAGCATTGTCAATATTATATATATAATAATATACTTTATGTTATAGTTGACGCTGGTGTTTCAGAAAGAAAAACGTCACTGTTGGGATGCCACACCTCCAGCATACACCAGATTGCACAAACATTAACAGTTAATTGGCCTGGCTGTTTATAATAGCAGACTATCTATCATCTATGATAATGTACATTTGGTTTTCCTGGAGGTTGTTCTCTCTGGAATCCACAGCTTTTCCAAACACTGGGTGTTGTTCTCTGTTGCTAAACAGAGCTGTGTCTGAGGTGTGGCTGCATCGCTGATCCCTGGGCATGCTCATATGATGAAATTGAGTATATATCACACCTATCCAGCCTGGAAAATATAATGATGGTCTTTCACAGTTTCGTAACAAGCATATCTAATAAGCACAAGTTAAATTAAAGTAAGATCAAGTTTTTGTTTTATATGTGAAGAGGTCTGTCTGATGTGATGTTTAACAACACATCTAATTACACTGAGGATCAATGTGATTATTTATATTTGGTTTTGCACACAGGTGCCATATACAGCTACAATTATATCTCACCCTGTTTCACAATAAAAACCCAAGCCATATCATTTTGATTATAAAAATTCTAGATATAAATCCTATGATTTGGAGTTTTCATGACATCAAGGGCTGAACTTTAAGTTTACTTGAGCCTATTACATATGGCCCATGTGTGGATTTACCTGATTGCGATTGTGAGTACAACATGACACAAAAGACTTAAAAAGCGGTTGACAACTGACGCCCAAATCAAACAACAGAAACCAGCAAAGCAGAAACCCTTTTTTCCAGCTCTGACCTCTGACGCCCGTGTTACTTCCGTGTTCCGCTCACCTGTTAACACCTGTGTAACAGCGCTGTCGCTGTAGGCTCCTGTAAGTGCGACTCCTGCTCGGCCGGTGCACCTGTTGCGTTATTGTGCCATGTCGGAGGAGCTCACAACGTGCGACCTAACATGCTCGCCCACGCCGAGAAACGAACCGGAGGAGACTCTCAACACAGAGAGGATGAGAAGAAGAAGCGGGGGAATGGATTGTGAACAGCCTATCTTCTCCGTGCTGAGCGGCGGCGTGAAGGGGACTGAGGACGCCGCGGTCCCGAGCTCCTGCGGCGGCGGTGGAGCGGTCTCACCGGCCGCGACCACCTCCGACACCGAGTCCGGGATCTTCTCTGGTGAATGCGAGCTTTGTGTGGAGCACGAGTCTGAGCTGGACTGGTTCTGTGGCACCGACCAGAAACTGATCTGTTCCCACTGCGCCATCGTGGGCTCCTGCCACGGACACACTGTGACCCCTCTGGCGACCAGAGTTACCGCAGTCAGGGTGAGAGTGTGGAGCATTATAAACCTATTTGCTTCTTCCGTATTTTATTGACTTTGCCGTGGCACGATGGGCTTGTTGGTTGTTTTCAGCTTGGGAAATTTACAAGCCATTATGCATTATATTTAGTTTACAGGGTGCACCTGCAGGGTTAAAATGGCCTAGGAAGGTTACTTTCACTTCATGTGAATAGGGTTGCCCTCTTCTTTTTCCCTCTTTTAACTTCTTTATATGCTTCAAATTGTACTGTGTACTGTTATTACAGATTCTGTCATTTATTTCCATGGTTACCTCATGTACTTGAAAAAAACTATCCTTCTGTTTTTCTTTTAAGTTTCCTTTATGAGAGATGTTGTGGATGTGGATTTGCTCATTTTAACCAGTCACTTTAGGGCAGCTTGCAAAAAGACAGGAGGTCCGACTCCTAATGTATAGAATGTGTGTTCACATATTTAACATGTAATATGCCTGCACTTAGTCTTTCTTCCTTGGGTGTGTCACATTTGGTTTCTTTTCTCCCTGATTCCTCCGTGTGGAATTTGAAAAGACAGGATTTACTTGTTGTGTCTCCAGTTTATCATGCTGTTCAGGTGTCTCGATGTACTGGGTCAGAAACTGCAGTGTGTGTGTGTGCGTTTTCACCAGAACCAGCTGGTGGATGTGTGTGAGAAAATGCAGCTGCAAGCGCTGAGGATCGAAAGGTTTATCGACCAGACACTGACAGCCAAAGAGCAAAAGCTTCAGGTGAGGAATACGTCGAATTCATTCAATCGCACACTTAATAATCCCATAGACAACTCGATAATGAAACTCACTGCTCAGTGGTGCTCACACTGTGTCACAAGCACAGTGTTGTGACAGTGGGTGGCTCGCCTTTTTAAAAAAAAGTAACATGTGACAACCAATGTGTGCTTTGTGGACACGTGTTGGGTTTGTGCATGTGGCTACCTTTCCCATTACATATCTCTTTGCATCAGGCCAGCAATATTTTCACAATCAATTAATCTGTTGGCTCTTCATTTTTACTGTTTTAGTATTTCAAATATCAGAAAAGGGTGAAACATGCTGTCAGAGTTTCTCAGATCCCAAGGTGTTCACTCATTCCTTTACACTGATAATGTTAGTGATTCTAGACCTTTACACAAATTTCCTATAATGAGGTTCTTTGTGATCGTAAAAGGATAAGATTGAAGAAAAACAGAATTTGTTCACTATTCAAGAATACCTCGAAATAAAGATTGTGCGTGCGGATTCGGTTGGTTTACCCACGCCATGCAACAAAGCAAAGTTTGCGGAAAAGCTCCTCTTTCCCCACGCCCGTATTTATTAACCCAACAGAACATAATGGGTCCACGGTGGTCGGAGACACAGAGGTCATGCGTGTCTCGTCTTCCAGGTAACAGAGAAAACCAGAACCTCAAGAAAACAACACATTGTAGAGGGAAATCAAATACTACCTTCAGGATCAAGTCACCAGACCAGTGTTTCTGTAACAACAAACTTACTTGACATTGTATCCTCAGACCTTTCATCTAGCACCACCATGTGCCTGCACGGCCTCACTGGGCCGTTTCTGGCTGCTGGCCCTTGGTCTTAAACCTTTCCTTACAGAGTTAATTACAAAGGGTAAGGTTTTCCTCTGACCATCTGAGTCACATGGGTGCTCATAAATTTAGAAAGAGTTTCAGTGACTTAAAAGTTACAGTTGAAACATTAACTATTGTAATGATACAGTCTTCCTTGATGATACAATGAAAACCCACAGAAGGCATAGCATGAGGAAACTGAGTGTTTATCTTTTTAAATGAAACACAACTCACTTCCTTTTGAAATGGCAATGCAAAGACATGTACACTGTCCCAATGGGTATAAACGGTTGGAGAGTTAAAAGGGTTGGCAACCGGTGCTCTTGTGTTCCCTCCTCTTGTCTCTCGTCTCTCATATTCCCTCTTCTTCGTCTCCTCCTGGGTCTCGCTGTAGGTGGCGGCGAGCAGGGCGAGGGAGATGGTGCTGGCTCAGGTCAGCGTGGCGCGTGAGGCCCTGGAGGAGGAGGAGCAGCGTCTCCTGGAGGAGGTGCACAGAGAGGAGGAGCGGGTGGAGCAGTGTCTCCTCACCCAGAGGGCCCACTGGGGCCAGGCTTTGGCCAACCTGTCGCACACACGCTCGCGCCTGGTGCACACGCTGACGCACACTCCGGACGCACAGCTGGTGGTAAGAGACAGCAGCAGATGGGTTGGGGGGAGAGTTCAGAGATGACTGAACCATGACTTAACCATGTATATTCCCAGATTAATAAATCAGTTGTTTCCTGTCTTGTCTTTCAGACTAGTGTCCAAGACATAGAAGAAAGGTAATCTTTCATCACATGCAATGCTTGCACAGATTTTAATCTTCCTGCTCAGAACTTACCAGATAGGTGATATGTTGTTTGTGTGTGTTTTTGTCAGGGTGGAGGAGGCAGAGGGGGTCGGGGAGCCCTGCGATACAGACCAGCTCAGCCTGAACCCATGGCTGCAGTGACAGCAAGCTGCTGAGAGGTCTGTGGGCCACCGCGGTGCTGCTCGGGCCAAACGGTCAGTAGATTTTTATCCAGCGCGGTGCAGACATGACAGTCAGCAGATGCAGCAGTTCAAGACATCCTCTCCACCTTTCTCCTTCTTGCCACAGCTTATGGATCATCTCATTTAAAGTTTGATGAGCACACAGTGAGCCCTCTCCTGTCCCTGTCCGATGACCTCTGCACTTTGACCTTCCTCCACAAAAAGGCCCGCAAGTCCCCCCTCTACAACCCAGCGCGATTCGACTGTTGGCCCAACGCGCTGGGTTCGCTGTCTATGTCCTCCGGCACCCACAGCTGGGTGGTGGATGTAGGCCAGAGCGGTGCCTTTAAGGTGGGGGTCTGCTATGCCTCTCTGGAACGCAAAGGCTCTGGGAACGGGGCGCGGCTGGGCTACAACACTCACTCCTGGGTGTTGTCTCACTACGACGGGGACTACTCCTTCTGCCACGCAGGGAGGAAGGTGCCGCTGCGGGTGGCGCGGACGCCGCAGAGGATCGGCCTGCTGCTGGACTGGCCGAGTCAGACGCTGCTGTTCTTCGAGCCGGACTCCGTGCCGTGCTACACTGTGTCACGCAGCAGTTCAGCGCCCCACTGCTGCCGGCGTGTGCCGTGACTGACCGCAGTATCACCATCCTGCACTGACACCCTGCCGAAAAAATTAATCACTTTTAAGATGTGAAGAAATGGAAGGGAGAGACTTTCTGTAATGTGAGTGTGATCAGCAGTTAAAGATTGTGCCTCTGTGCAATAAGTTCAATCAGTGTGTATTTACTCTATATGTTCTGATAGCTGTTGATTCTTTTTTATAGTTTTTAATTATTATAGTTTTATAAGTCTTTGTCTGGTGAGCATATCATACCGTATTTGTGCTATTATGACTGACAATAAGTTTTTTTTAAAACAAAGTTTTTGTTTTTAATATGATTGTTTGTATAATTTTGTAATGAAGCTTCCCCGAGACTTGTTAAAGAAGATATTAATTACACTGGTTGATCCAGGACGTTTGTACATGTTAATATGCTCAGTAAACCAATTATTATAGCCCTGCTGTTTTATTTTCTAATTCTGCAATAGATATTTCCATGAAAACACAATTATGTCATTTTTCCCTTCACTAAAATATTGTGTTATATATATATTAATCTAAAAATGCGTTTTGTTTAGGAATCACTGTCATAGTAAGAGTTTCAGAGGAAAAGCAGAAAACCCAAACCCTGACCCCTAATCCTGCCAACATCTGCTACTTCCTAGTAGTTTATGTATAAAACCACGAGAGGGCAGCAATGTCAAATTAAGCCTTTGCAACCAACATCGAGAACGAGACACGTGCACCAATGAGCTTTTGAAGACGCAACAGGTCGGATCAGTAAATGTGGGAAAATGAGCACATGCAGTGTGTGGCCGTAACAGTTGAATAAATTTTAATAACAAATTGACATTTATCTGTAAGAGCAGGGTGAGTGTATGGTTTCTTGTTTTTACCACTGCCTTCTTCATAAATGTGCATTTTAAAACAAATGCTTAACGATAGGGAACGACAAAGCTTCAACATGAACATGTTAGATCAAGACCCAGGGGTGGACAGCAGGGTGTAGTCATCAGATGACTACACCCTGTAAGGGCCCATACATGCTGGCCATGTTTTTTTCAAATCCATTGGGAAAGCCACTGTTACAGTCATTCAGATTTGAGTGTTGAGGTTTGTTTGAAGATGACCAAGTTTTTTTTTTTAAGTCGAGCTGATTCGTGATGTGTAACTTACCAAGAAATTGCTAAATGTGATAAATAGACACTAAGGGTTTTTTTTAACCCCTTATTTGCATTGAAACATATCACAGGGTTCGTGTTACCACCATAGCTACAGTACATTGTGACCGATGCATTTAATGGAAATGTTCAGCAAACATATTTTGAGCTGTGAAATTATGAATCTAAAAGTTTTTTTTTAAATCACGTTGAAATTGTTTAACTGGGCAACTGTTATAGATGGTAGCACAGCAGTACATTCAGTAGTTAGATATATAATTCCTTTCTACCCTTAAAAAACACATTCCCTGTATCAGCGGGCAACTGAGCATTGTTTGTTGAACCAGGCTCAAGAAGCAAAGGAAAACTTGACACCACAGCAGATAAATTTAGGATGCAAGACGGAACAGGCCAAAGTTTGCCAAGTATGAAACTTCCCCATTTCCGCAGTAGTCATTATAAAAACTTCCACTGTGTCAACCTTCAAATATTTAGGGTTTGTCGGCCCTAAAATTCTTCAGTCTGGAGATTCCTGAACCATTGACCTCTCTCTCAGGTGCTCCTGTGGTTGGATGCGCTCAGTGTGACAGGAGGTGGTTGGATGTTGAGCTCTTGCCGGAGGTCCTCGAGGCTCTGCTCCCATCGCCTCTCGTAGAAGATGCTGAGGACACAGCGGGCCCTTCGCCCATTCTGCAGAGCCCAGGGCCCCAAAGACGTGAAGAGCGACTGTAGACGTCTATGAGAGGGTGACACAAGAGTGGCAGAGTTTGAACATGATCCAACAGTGAAGAGGAACCATGTGACAATTATTCCCATTTATAAGAATGAATGGGCTACAGCCAACTTCCCTGAAAGCACAGGGAAGTTCACTGCTATTAATTATGAGTGCACTGGACAAAAGCCTGTTTTGAATGTTTGCAATATGCCCGTGTGCTTTTGCATGAGTCCATTTTGCTGTACCACTAAGCCATTTAGAAAGCTCTGTATGTAGCGTGCGTTGCCTGAAAGACCAAACTCAGAACAAAAAAAAGGAAGAGCTCAAAGTAGCTCCACAGCTGTGAATGAGCCAATCAGCCTGTATAAGTGCGGCTTCATCGCTCTGCCTGAGCTAATGCTAAGCTTCATGTGTACATGGTAGTGACCTGAATATTTGAGGAATTTGTTTAACTGTGGCTCAGACAAAAAAAAAAAAATAACGACATTTGATCAGCTTGTCAGGTACAGCCCTGCCCCAAAGCAATGAGCTCTGTTCTCTGCTGCAGCTCAATGGTGACAGCTGGGCGTGAGTCTTTCAGAGCTCCTTTCATGTGTATTATGACACCTGGATGGTAAAACTACTCTAAGGCTTCAAGAGAAGCGCTGGTTCGATTGCTTCGGAAAGCCCTGTCTGTCCCCGCCGGGCCACCTGTGCGTAGGCGGGACAGGGACCAGGGATTGAAGTTGAGTGCGTCAAAACACGTCGCAGGAATCAGTTTCTGTTACCTGACACGCACACTGTAGCCAGCTCCACCTGATCATACTGCCACAGAGCTTTGTAAACATCTTGGTGGTCCTTGGTGGCTACACTAAAATCTACACAGTGGTAAACAGACAGGTGCTATACCTTTTATTTAGCTTAAGTGGCCCCAACACAGCTCCAAGGGAGCACATGGGAAGCCCCGTCTGAGCAGCTTCGAACCACTTCACTGCCACTTCACCTGAAAGCAGCAGGGGGGAAAGAGACATGCAAATTAAATTACAATGAAAAGAGAAGAAAGAGCGAGAAATTATTCATGACACAGTATGGTGTGCAGTGCGTCAAAACCAACTTCTATTCTGAAACCCTGCGGCAATTTGTTTTTTTGTCTTTGAGCCAACTCATTGTGATAGTGTATCAGTTCACTGGAACCGACGTGAACAGAACAGGACGTTCAAATCAACAATGTGAAGGAAAGCACGGGAGGAATGCAGTTAAGGCCTGGTGAGAAATTCATTTTGTCAACAGTCCAAATGTGTCAGCTGTTGTCCGTCTGCAACGCACACAGTTGTTCTTGCTGAGCCTCAGTCAAGCCCGACTCACCTAGCATGTTGGTGGGCATACCCAATAAGGTGTGCAACAAGTCATGGACCTCTCTGTATCTCTGCATGACGTAAGCTAGCTCCTCATTGTCCACAAACTTCACGTCTGCCCTCGAGTCCGGGGTCACACGCTGAAAGGAAAAAAAAAAGGGGGAAAGTGAATACATGCGAATGCGGCAAATCTGAAAGAGTGTTTAACCTTGTGAAATTGGTGCTGTGAAATGTGAAACGTGTGTCAAATATTCTCTGTATGGTGCAAGGCGACAGTCACATTGTCCTCGAGAAAACGGAGGTATTCTCTCCCGAAAGAGCCGTCTGGCAGGGAGGCTATCTTGTTCAGATCAAGTGTAGACAGTCGGATCCTGGGCCTTTCCCTGCAATTAACCAGCCAGTATCCAGCAAGAGAAAAACCAAAATCCAGTCACCAGTGCAGAAAACTCTCTTTTAAAGCATCGTAATCGGAACGACGCCAAACAGTGCTCCAGTGCCTCACGTTAGTATTGTGTAGCCTTCAGGGTCATCTCTCATCCTGTTCCTGAGGTTGATCAGCGCTCGGTGTCCCGTCGTCTCTCCGAGCACCGCGACCATGTCTGTAAAATGCAAAGAGAGTCCAGTAAAATTAAATGTGCAATGGATGGTAACGGTGAAGACAATTTTTCACGAGTACCATCAGTTCACTCGTTATGGAGAGCACCACTCAGCTGGGGCGCCTGAGAAATCGTCCGAAAGTTTTTAAATCCTGCGGTGTCATTGCATTTTACCGACGGAGATACATATTTATCAGCAGGCCCGCAATATCTTGGAGTTTTTTTATTGCCTTTTATAAAAAATATATATATAATTATCAGGAGCAGTGCCTTCCATAATTATGACAGTGATACTGTCGAAATGACAAAAGAAACATCTGCTGTATTTGAAATGTCAGATGACAGGTGCTGGTGCTCCCTTCCTTCATGAGAGTTTCAGGGTGACAAACCTGACAAACTTATTTTCCTGTTTCTGTTTCCAACGCGTTTTGAGGTATAAAACAGCAGTCTCTTGAGCGAGAGAGAGAGAGTAAAACCATGAGCATGAGCCACGGTCCTTGACCAGTACATGAGAAAAGAAACTCATGTACTGTACTGAGTACAGTCCCTGTTGGTATCACTTTACTGGAAAAAAGTAAAGTGCTGGAGGCACGCCAGGGAAACAAACTTACTGATACACAGCAGATTATCAGTTCTAGACTGGCTGACTAAGGTTTAGAGCAAACAAATACTGGAATAAAAAATTCTCATAAAGCTCTTGAACAGATGACCATGTCCCCTTATACGTAATGTAGTCACGAGGGCAAATAACTGGAATTTTTTCAAATTCAAAAGAATTCAGTGTTTCATGTCTGAAAAATGTTGAATGGTAATTTAGTTGAGCTGAGCTTGAGGGTACATTCTTGACCTTGGAAATAGCAACTTAGCTCGAAATCACACGGTCATCACAAGGTTCAATTACTTAATTACTTGGCTTTTTCAGAACTTTAAGCCACATTTTGTGAGCTTCCAGAAACTCCATCTACTACTAAGGCAAAAAAAAAGGGACAAGCAGGTGGATCTGCTGTGCTGTTCTGTTCTTTTCTTAGGAAGGCTATTTTTTCTCCTTTTAAAGATGATGCATTTCCTTTAATTGCGATCCCAACAGGAAATGGGTAGAGGGGGTGGGTCCGAAAAAAAGGCAAGAAGGGTCTTCAGCCAGAGTTGGGCACCAAAGTGGAGTTTAATAAAGAGGAAGAAAGGGCGGTGGGGATTTTTTTTTTCAAAAAGAAAGACGCATGCAAACGGCAACAGGAGAAGGCAGCCTGAATCCCTGCCGATGATGTGGGAGCCTCACCGTGTCTGTAGGGGTCCTGCAGCGCAGCCACACCTGACCCGACGGCCAGCAGGGCTTTCTGGATGGGGGTGGTGGAGATGTGTCCGGGATACAGACTGTCATAGCTGCCGTCTGCAAGCTCACCGCTTCTACTGTGCAGCTGCTGCTGCTGGACGCACACTGCTGAGGCAAACGTGGAGCCACACTTACGTACGGGACATAGACAATGAAATAATGCAACAGCAACGTGTTTATCAGCAATATATGGTACTGTGCAAAAGTTTTAGGCAGGTGTGGAAAAATATGCTGATGGATAGGTAAAGGATGGATAGGCACTGAGGACACCACTAATCCTGACCAAATCTCCAACTCCATTTGCAGAAAAAGCAGCCCCAAACCGGCAAGGAACCTCCACCATGCTTCACTGTTGCCCGCAGACACCGCTCTCCAGGCCTTCGGCGAACATCGGCCTTCTGCTACAGAAGGTCTACTTTCTGCTCCAGACGGTAGATTGGTGTACCTGGGTCCTGTTGGTTTTGGCCAGTTCTGAGGTGATGGCACTGCTGGACATCTTCCGATCTCGAAGGGGAAAAAAAACTTTTTCGTTGCCCAACGTTGCCCAATTGTTTGTGTTTCTTCTAAAGAGCTTGAACAGCACAACTTGAAACCACAGTGTGCTTTTAGATCTTTGTCTAGGAGAGACCTTGCTGATGCAGCATAACTACACTGTGTCGTTGCTGGGCTCAGTCTCACCATGCTTTACGACCTGTGACATGAAACTGTCTTCCACACTTTCTTCCCACCTGCCTGAAACTTTTGCACAGTACTGTACATCCAGGCAACGCAGCAGCATCCAGCAAATGCGTGCCCTTGTGTCTGACGGAGAGAGGTCACAATAAATGTTGAGACTTTAAGTTTGCAGTACTTGGTTCTTTTCCGCCCTCCACGCACGAAGAGACGCCGTGTGTTTCGTCGTACAGAATCATGTCACCATCTCAACACAGTGCTCTGAGTCGTTAAATTACAAATAGATAAGGGAGCTAATGTTGTGCAGCCGCGGCACCTTACGCTAGCAGCTCGGCGTTGAAATTCACCCTTACAGTAACACACTCAACACTCCGAGGTTTATCAAAACGCAAACTGTGCCTTTGCCCTTTTTGTCAAGTGACACAAACCACACGGAGGGAAGTCGTACCTTTGGGGAGCGACACGCACTGTCGCCGGCTCAGCCACGGGCAAGGTTTGACAACACGCCGCCACATTGCGAACGCTACTGCGCAGGCGTTCGGGGCGGTACACTAGTTTTCCTCACCGGGGCAGCCTTGGTAACTGGGGCTGGGGAGGGTACGTGTTTCCCCCCCTGAAAGCAGTATGGAGTTTAAATTGAAAGTGACTCCGTTCTCCCCTACTGCCTTACCACTAAGAAGTAAGCGCATGTAGCGAGAACTGTAAACAGCTCGCTGAAAAGGTCGGGGTGCACTGTCGACGAGCAGTTCTGAACCCCCTCTGTCACCCGAGGCGCAGTCGAGACGGCAAGGTTAGACGAGCGGATGTCTCTCTTTTTTCTTTCTCACTCACACATAACTCGATTTAGAGGTTAGCTAACTGAGTAGCTGATTCGCTAAAACCCCCACAGTCACAAGCAAACGTCGCCTAATATAGCGTCAACGTAGCCGCAGAAAGTTGCGCAGCTGCTCACGCAAAACCAATAAGTCGAAGTTGAACACGCGGATGTGATGCATCGCTGCCGGCGGAGTCGCAGACTGACTGAGATCTCGTCAGCCGTCGCTTTTATATACCCTGGCTCTTCCCTCCCTCTCCGCGCGAGAGTTTCCCTCCGCATAAGTAATACACGTTGTGTGGCGCACACGTATAAGACGGAGCGGGCACTGACTGCGAGCTCGGTGAGTAAACGACTCCTGTTTGGGTTTCACCCGAAGGACGGAGGCTGCCACGCGCAGGAGCCGCGGAGAAAAGGGCGAATGCTGAGCGAGAACATGGCGGAGTGAACGGGGCTTGCGTACGGGCGGCGCAGGGAGGGTGTTACTCACTTATTACTACTTTGTAAGAAGACATCGGGCGCGTTTGTGTGGGACCAGAAGGAAGCGTTCGCTTGGGTTCCCTTTACTTTTCAAGGCATTTTTGCTGTTGTTGTTTTTAAAAACTAAGCAGCTTCATTTGAATGACATTTCTTTCACAGACGGATTAGGAACTTTTACACGACGGGTCTAACTCAACGTGTGGCAGACACAGTTACAAGAAGACTTATGTCGTTTTTTTTGTATTTGAACTTTTAAGCACGTTTCAGCATCCGTTTCCAGCATTTCGTTTTGTCTGTGCTTCGTGTGTTTGTATTGTAGTTCACATCCTGCGTCAGGGGTTGTAATCAGTTCCCCTCAGGGTGGCGTGGTGTACGGATTCAGAAGACATTCAGCATTCGTACAGGAGACAGCTTGATTTAACGACTGTTTACGCTGGATTTGTGACTGCCACCCTCTCGTTGTTTCTATGGATACACCAACCGAACAACAGCTCGGGCGTATCTGTTAATTAGGACTCGGCTCGCTGCTCACACTGGGTTGAAATATGAAAGTGAACGTACAGTTGGACACGTTTGCACGAACGAAAGTTATGAAGTGACTGTGAAACATCAAGGCAGGCTTATTACTGGATCCTAACAGTAAGGAGGCAGTAGTCATCGTGGTAGGCTGAATGAAATGATCGTTCAGATCAGAAATTCCAAGTCATGTCAGGAAAAGTCATGGGGTTAGACTTCTGCATAAATGAGTTCAAGTTTCTTTATTATGTATAGGGCACGTCGACCTTTGCGATGCCGAGTTTCATTTTGTGTTTTTTTTATTTTAACCCAAGTCTTGACGTAACACCTCCTTAAACTCTCACTTCCCTACACAGAAATGATGAGAGTTGTCTTGTTTCTCAGGAAAGCATGAATGGACACCGGAACTTGACCAAGATGAGAATGTTTTTTTAAGTCACGCCAATGTGTTACCAATGTGTGGAAAAGCAAAAGCACAACGAACGAGTCGGCCCTGACCCAACCTGTTTGCACGGCGGTCTCTCTTCAGAGTCAAGGGAATGCAATGCAATGCTAAGCGGTTTAAATCAAATAAACTACAAAACGACAGTGTCGCGCAACTCTTAGCCTCCTGCCATCAAGCAGATAGAGGTCAAAGGTTATGTATTCATGGTCATGTTTGCGAGGGAACAAAGCAGATTTTTGCAGTGTTTTCAGCACTTGCTGCGATGAGTCATGGATGTTTATGTTTTATTGAAAACAATGTAAACCACTTTGAAGGTTAGTTGAAAAAACCCAGTCCCCACCTCCGCTAATAAAACTGAAATAGGTCAATGGAAAGCAAATTTGTCTGTGGTGGTTGTCAGGGTGACAGAAGAAGCTGTTGATTTAATTTGATAATTTAGGTTATCTTAACTCTAGTCTTCATACATATATCAAATAACTAATTCATTTAGTAAATGGTTTTACCCTTTTGCAACTCAGGAAGCTGGGGAAGTGACACATTCTTCCCTCCCCAGTTGTTTTTGGAGATAATGATAAGGTTAATCACCGAAATGCATCAGCACAGCTTTAATCAGTGAACTGTGATATGCTGGTGGAAAGTCCAGCTGTTGTCGCTGCATTCTACTTTGCTGAGTTTTATACCGGCTGGCGTGGTCAGCAGTCCAGCAGAAGACGTTCTGCACCAGCTTAGAAACGTTCAGTCACTTTCTGCCCGTAGGGGTCAGCATAACGTCGCCGCTGTGCCAGAGAAGAACTGAGGTGGGAACTCCTCCGGGCACTGCCGTGGCATCGGTTTCGTTTTTGTCGAAGGAAAACGCACTGGTCCCTGCGAACTCTTTCAAACTGTGTGCAAATTCCACACCCGTTGGTGTGGGATAAAACATAGGTGACTGTTCACTGCCTTAAATCTGCCAGGGCGTCATGCCGACTACTGCCACCAGATGGCACTGAAGAAATATTCCATTCACAAACACATTCGCTGTTAGTGGCTGTTGCTTATGTAAAGCACAGTTATCATACATATAAATTCTAAGTATTGTGACCACACGTAATTGTTATTTACGCTATGAATGTGGGCAGACTATATAATAACCGGTAGATGGGAGCACAAGTGCAATTATTAGCCAGGTTACTCATTAATGGGTAGAACTTTTGAGTACTAACGACAAAATGATACGACTGTTTCAAACTTGAGTGTGTGCAAATGGCGCCAATAGTTTGAGAACAGGAGTTTTTATTGTCACGTAGCTGGAGTGGAATCTCTGTGGACTCAGAAGAAAAATGGCATAACCCACGCAGACTCCGGCTCCGGCAGATTTCCATTCCTTTTTTTTTTTTAAACGATCGGACACAGAGTTGGCATTTTTCTGCAAAGCGATATTTTTTGTTTTTTATCAAAGTGTGCTTAAGCCTATGGGGGGGAAAACTGTCACAAAATGAATGAAATGCAGCAATTGTGAAGTAAAGCTACGCGATTTAGTGACTACTGCTGCAGTGTTGGCATTTTTACAGCAACTCATCAGATAAAGCTGTGACTGGCGTGTTTGTCTTCTGACAGATCAGCATCCCTCCCATGCATCGCTTTTTTGTGCAAAGATAGTACTGATAGCAGAGGAAGGTATTTGCATGCACGTCATCAGGCCATTTCCCCATGGTGCATGAATTAGGTTGAAGGCAAAGACATGCTAATGTGAAATCTGCCACTGGTGAAGCTGTGATGACGTTTGGCCCAATGACTTTACAGAACAAAAATCCTATATAAGGAAATATTTATACTGGGGCAACATGTATAATAACGTAATGATATTCAGTGACTGTAAATGATCAGCTTAGGGGTTTGGATGCTGCTTCAAATGTCACTTTCAGTACAGCCGCCGAATTCCCCATGTGTTCACTCTTCCAGCGGATCAGTAACCAGTCTTTCAGTCCCAGAAGTGTCTAGTAAGCTCTTCCTGGCAGGTAATCAGTCAGGGAAAACACAAAAGAAAAACATTGCCACTATGGCTGTCAACAGCTGTTCCGTGTGGTTTCCATTCACAGGAGATAGCACCAGATTGATGGAGAAGAATGGCCCGCATTTCGTTGGACTGTCCCAACTCTTTACCAGGAATCCCCCTCAGCGTGCTGTCGGTGCCCATGGAGAATAAATACAAATGTCAGCAGTGTCTCCAGGTGCTGAGGAAGCCTGTCCAGGCCCAGTGCGGCCACCGCTTCTGTGTACACTGCTTCATGCAGCTCACCAGGTAGACCGGAGGTCCTCAGACCCCACCCACAACTGTGTGAAATGCAACCCCCCCTAATGCTTACCTTCTTACTGGACATGCTTCAGCACATCCTGTGTTCTTAACTCTGCTGGCCTCTGGGGTTCTTTCTGTATATCCAAGGTCAGTTACATCCCTCACATGACCGGATTGTAAAACTGATGAATCACAAGGATATGGCTTTAGGATGCTGACTCATTCCAAAGATGGCCATTGTTTTTTTCCTACCACTGACTTACTGGTTTGTTCAGTAATGCATTGTGAATTCATCAAGAGTACACTGGTTTATTGTCACCTCATGTCTACTTGGACAGTATCATCAGGCATAAGGTGACGCAGAGGCATCGCTCAAAACAAAGTCATTTTAAGCTAAACCATATTTATTAAACTAAACTTTAAAATCATGACTGTACCAGAGTCTCATTTCCCTCGTTTTCCAACATGTGCACAACAGCAAGAAGCGCTTGTGAAACTGGTGTTCCTCTCACATGTGACACGCCTGCACTCTGTCAGATGCTTGGTGACATTTTCAGATTTGGAAGGTGATTTCGCATGACCTGTCGCTTGTGATGTCATCTTGTGCTGGTCATCATTTCACATGTTTTTTCCTGAATTTCCCGCGCCTTACTTGTGTTAGCGTTACAGGCTTCTTTCACTCCTCTTCCCTTAATCACTCATCCACTCGCGCTGGACATTGACTTGGTGGCACCAACCTGAGCTGCTTCTCATTATAAAGTCACAAACCTGTTTTGTTTGTTAGTGCTGGGCCGAAGCCTTGTGAAGCCTGCCGCCAAGAGGAAATATACGAGGAGCCTACGTCCATTCTGAATAGTAAAGAGGTAAATTTTGAAGTATGCCGTTTTCAGCCAACACTGGTATTTCTATGAGACATCCTTCTTGTAATCAGCATACCCACCCTCATTCCCACTCTATTTAAAAGGAAAGAAATATGACTACCATCTGCATCAGACTGCTTAGCCTGACAGGGGATTTCCTTCTCTACAATCTCACAGCGTCTGGCCTTTTATGTTTGTTGTTAGAATTTGTGGTTTGTCGGTTCACTCAACTCCTTTTTCTTTTCCTTTTTTTTTTTTTTGCTCCTCCACAAGGCATTTCCAGACAATGCAGCGGGCCGAGAAATCGCAAGTCTCCCAGCCAAGTGTTTAAACGAGGGCTGCAATTGGACAGGCTCAATAAAGGACTACACGGTAAAGTACAAAATTCTACTGCTTTGAGTGGTTGTCTCTGCTTCTTAAGCTTTCATGTCACATCACACTGTGAAACATTGTGGTCATTATGTGACTCTTGCAGCATGGCAGAGAAAAAGGAAGTGAAACCTAACATGGTTTCCTCGGAAAGTCCCGAACAAATCCAGCTCACTTATCGACATCACAGTTGGGGGAAAGTACCAGACAGCGTTGAACAGAGCTGTTTGCATTTCAGTGTTGGCGTGTTTTGAAGGAGCGTCACCTGTCTACAGTTCTTTTTTCTACTGTAAATATCTCAGTGTTTAGTAAACATTGTCAGTTGGTTTATTGAAGAGGCGGCTTCCTGATGCGAATTGATGCGCAGCATGTTTATCGTGTTTCTCATCCATCTGTGCTTTTAATCAACTGCACCCATTGTCCTCACATTGATGCGGCTTGACACAGGAAAAGATGCAACGGCAGGAAACGCGCTGCCGGAGCCACCGCGTTGTTTACCTTCGCAAAAACAACGTGCTTGTTTTTCGAAAACCACGATAGCAAAGTTTGCTCGGAAAATAAATGCTCTGCTGCGATACACCTACGTCTGTATGAACGCCTGTGGGCTGCTGTCTTAGTCACTGTTGTTTCGGAAAGATCCGCATAGTCATTAGCTCGCCATGCACACCCAAAACGAGGTCTCGCAAAAAAGCTGGGAAAAAATAGAGACTAAACGTGGCGTAGCACAAAAACATGCTAACCTACCTGCTGCTCTGGTTGTGTGGCTGTAGCGTGCTGTGTCAGCGGGAAAGAAACCAACTGCTGCAGTGGCAGCTCCACCCATTTGAGCCCTGCCCCCTGTCCTTTGCGCGTATTTTTTAAAAAGACGTAATTACAACTTTTTTTTTTTTTTTAAAATAAGACAAATAGACTTATTGCAGCTTTAAATCAGAAGCAACTTTTTCCCCTCAATGGATTGCTGTACTTCCATTTTTTTTTGTACTTTTATTTCCACATCTTCCAGCGACTTCCCGTTTTTATCCACTTGTTTTAGGATCAGAAAGATGTTTGAAAAGGATCTCTTTCTGTCTGACTTCATTTTACTATTTGTGTTTCAGAAATCACGTGATTCAAATAATTCAATAATCATTCCCATAATATTTTTGCTAATTGGGCCACGGGGGGTGTCATATTAGACTGATAATTGTGGAAAAAAATAATGACTTATAACATGCAGCTAATTAAATCACTGTGCTGAGTTGTTGACTTTGACCTTTTTAATGCACTAGAGAAAATACATTGCTGTGAAAAAAGGAAGAGCTTGTTTTTCCACATTGCGGCTGTCAGGACACCAACACGCCCTCTTAAAGGGTGGAATCAGGTGTGGGTGCATTTGGTGGTAACAACTTCAGTGCAGTTGCATTTATGTGAGTCACTTATTTCAACAATGATTAACCAAGGGTGTAGCAACTTAATTTCAGGACTGACAAAAGATTTACAGACGTTGGCCCATCCGGCTCATCGACCATGCAAACGACATCATGTGCACGCAAATAAGCTGGAACACCAACCGTCGCTGTTTGATAGTATCGGGGAAAGATGAGGAATCGGCACTTCTGGCCTGCCTGAGAAACAAACTGTAACACAAACCGCAGGACGGTGGTGCTAATAATCAACATGTCCTCCATTTTAAGGGCCTGCATGAAGGCCGCTGTGAATTCGAGCGGGTGCAGTGCGAGGCCTGCCAGACCTCGATCCTTCGCACGGAGAAGGACCGGCACAACGAGAGAGAGTGCGAGGCGAGAACGCTCAACTGTAAATACTGCAAGATGACCTTCAACTTCAAAGACATCAAGGTGAGAAAGCTGAGATCGTCGGCCGCGTGCTGGCGTGCGCACAAACGGACAGAAACTAATAATCTCCTTCACGGCACATTTTAGGCTCATGATGAAATCTGCACGAAGTTTCCCTTACAATGCAAGGACTGCGGCAAGAAGAAGATCCCCAGAGAAAAGGTTCGAGTGAGATTACCCTCTAACTCTCCATATAAATTTCTACGTCAAGTTAAGTGGTTACAAATTACTCCTCTTCCTCTCTGAACAAAGGCCATTAGACATTTCACTCCATCTTAGAATACAGAGACCGAACATCCAAAAACCAGAAAACCAAATACTGTAATTTCCCATGACTACATACCCCAGAGTTCCGCGCATTGGCCATCTGAACATTTAAAGTGTCATTTACACTTCGTTTCCTTCAGACTTAGAATCCAGCGGTTTACGTTCAGTGCATTGTTTGAAGCTGAGTAACGTCCCCTTTGTCTGCTCTACCCTCAGTACAGTGATCACAGCAGGACATGTGCCAAGTCAAAGCGCCTGCCCATTCAGCGAAGTGGGCTGCAAATCTGTGGTGTGTACATGAATCAAATCAAATGCAATGTTTTCACCCTGTTATTTTTTTCTCTGATGAGTTCTCTTGTGTTTCTCAGATAGAGAACGGGAAGCTCAGCGACCATGAGCACAGCAGCACCATGGAGCACTTGCGTCTGCTGTTGCCCATGGTGCTGTCGGTGGTCCGGGGACGTGCGGAGGCCCCCAGTCCCGGGGAGTGGCAGGAGGACTCTGGTCTGGGCCTGTACAGGGCTCCTGAGGAGGGAGTCGCTATGGGTGCCAGAGCTGCAGCCTCCCCGCAGTCAGTGGACTTGGAAAAAAAGGTGAGACCCGCTGGATTTAACGCTCTCTGTCGACGACTGTGGTTCTAAGGTCTTGATTGAGGATCTGAACAGATTTGTCGCTGCCCCTCGACAGGTGAACGCTTTAGAAAACATTGTGTGTGTCCTGAACCGGGAAGTGGAGCGCAGCTCGGTGACGATGGAGGCTTTCTCGCACCAGCATCGTTTAGACCAAGAGAAGATCGAAAATCTTTCCAACAAAGTGCGACAGCTGGAGAGGTCGCTGACCATGAGAGACTTGCAGCTGTCCGAGACCGAACAGCTGGTGCGAGAACTCCAGTCCTGCACCTACGACGGGATATTTGTGTGGAAAATCGCAGACTTCTCTCGCCGCAGACAGGACGCCGTGGCCGGTCGAACACCTGCGATGTTTTCACCAGGTGAGGTGAAAAGACGTGATCACCATCCAGCATTTCATAGGATCTTCTGTACATGTGGCGGGGCCTGATGTCCCAGCCGAAAGGTTATTTCTTGAGCGAGTAAAAGTTTACATGGTTTGCATGATCTTCACTCTTGGCGCGCGGGCGGGGGGAAACTCCACTGAACTACGCCCTTGTTTTCCTCCGGGAGCGTGCATGTCACTCCCATCTCATATGACGTTGTTTTTCGGCTCCCTTTCCTTCCCCCTCGCAGCGTTTTACTCCAGCAAATATGGCTACAAAATGTGTCTGAGGCTGTACTTGAACGGCGACGGGACGGGGCGGGGAACGCACCTGTCGCTGTTCTTCGTCGTCATGAGGGGCAAGTGCGACGCTCTGCTCAAGTGGCCGTTCAGCCAGAAGGTGCGAGAACCTGCACGCCGATCCGTCCGCTGGCTTTAATCCACAATCTCCGCCCGCGAACTCCTACAGATTAAGCTCACGTTCCCCTCGCTCTCCTCCTCTTTCCCCAGGTGACTCTCATGCTCTTGGATCAGAACAACAGGGAGCACATCATCGATGCGTTCCGCCCCGACATCAGCTCCACCTCCTTCCAGCGCCCGATCAGTGAGATGAACATCGCCAGTGGCTGCCCCCTTTTCTGTCCACTCGCTAAATTAGCCGGCAAGAGCCCCTATCTGAGAGATGACACAATTTTCATTAAAGCCATCGTAGACCTCACGGGCTTATAGAGTGTAGACTGTGGAAGTTGCACCAAAGTTACATTAAAGAAACCCATAATATTCAGATAATGATGATAAATAAGACTTCATATATATCTACATAATAATAATAATAGAAGAAAATATATTATAATATATTAATATGCAAACAAGATCTAATATAAAGTATATGCTATATATAATTAATATCATTATTTATGTTGTTGGAAGAGTGTCACATTGAGGTGAAGGGTATTGAAAAATAATCGCCTGGTGGTAGATCTGTAATAAGTTACTAGTATCTGCATCATGTCAGAGTGTTTCCGCTGTCAGCGGGCTTCAAGAAGAAGCGCTTAAAACAGCAACACGTCTGGTCATCCTGCTGTGACCCTCTCATGTAGTCTCATGGCTTACTGTATTTTACAAATATTTGTATTATATACATCTCCGTATGCATATGTATTTATCGCAGCAATCCAGACTCCACTTTGAATCGCATCCGGATCAAACGGTCAAAGAAAGCGAGCGACTTGCTTCACGTGGATGAAGCTTGACTTCTGGGCTCAGCCTGTTTGACCTCAGCTGATCTGAGATCTTGATCACTCATATGGATGATTGTTATTCACTTCACTATGTACTATGTAACTTTCTTCTGCATTTATAATGCTTATTTATACATTCACATTTATTCTTAATAGTCATCCTAACTTTGTGTGAAATGTGGAAATAAATTTAAACCAAAATAAATGTAATTTTAGAACTGTATGTAAAATACTTCTACTACTATATAGTATATATCTCTTAAAATGGGTTGGATGCTTGAAATTTACTTTGGTTATTTACTATGTTTATTCCACCTGGATGTACTGCAACTTTAAACTGCTCCTCATATATTAACTTCCAGTAACTTGGCAGGCTATGTTAACTGCCTTTGTGCATTTTCATCACTGTTATAATAAATGTTTGTGGCATGTTTCATGAATTTTACGCTTGTTGCTTTTGTTCAGAGGCGGATGTACGTTTTGTTTTACAAAATATTTCAGCATGTTGTGCCACGTTCACTGCAAGTCAGGAACAAATATGTTGATTATTAAAGACATTTTCTTTTTACACTGTTCTTACATTTACAGATGAAACAATCACTTAAACGAGAAAATAATCAGTGAAGAAGTGTTACTGTTTAAATAAATCTCCTGAATATAACAACCAGGCAGCAGAACTGCTTCAACACGACTTCGTCTCATGTTACAGATGAACATACAGTGATTATGATACATCTACAGTGAGGATTAGTCTCATAAGGCGCACAAAAAAATACCGCACACCAACCACGTATTGGCTGTAGCCATTATATTAAAAAAATACATCTGAAGGGGAACTCCTCTACATTTACAAATAAAGTTCAGTTAGATTACGAGGGGAACTACTTGACTAAGATCTTGAAATGTCAAGCCAACGCAAACAAAGCAAATAAACTCCCTAAACTGTCCGTGTGGCCAGACATCAGTATTAAGAATGACAAATATCTTTTTGTGTTTCAGTTAAAGTGACCTTGTAAAAGCGGTAGCCATCGTCTACAAGCAGTGCAGTGTGAAGATGAAACCACACCTTTATGACTACAACCACCTGCTGCAGGGAAGTATGTGAGGCCAGGTCAACCACACACGCATCCTCTGCAATATCGATCCGAGACTCGGCGTCGAGCCCGCCCAGGCCATGCAGAACTTTCCAACCTGGGGCTGAGGCGTAGCTGTCAGTTTCTGTTCAACCGCCGAGGTTGTTTCTTTCCAAAAAGCCCTTCTCTTGTGTGACCTCTGGCCGTTTTGGTCACATGACTGAATGAGTGCGCAGGGTCTGAAGAGAAGACCCATAAAACAGGGACTGTAGCTTTGGTCATGATAATATTTAAGGCTGAGACAGCTGTGAATCAACACTATATGAACTGTAAGAAGCTCATAGTGAACCTGTAGTTCTGATGGAAACCCGCGTTGACCCTTTCGTTCGTCAAACAGGTTTCCTGCCTCATTGTTCCAGCGTGAAAGGGCGACATTGTTGAGTTTTTTTTTTTTTCTGTCAGGTCCGTGGACCCAAAGGAGCCTTTTGTTGCTTTCTAATTTGATCGTCATCAAGATCCAAGATACCTTTGATCAGGAAACCTTTTTACAAATCCTTTTTGTAAGTAAGCCGACAAAAGGCGGCGGTGACGCAGAAAATTAACAAGAAAGTTCTTGCGAGTACTGCGGTTCCCGGCCGAAACACTAAACCTGCACGATTACCAAGCATTTGGCTGAAAGGAACAGCAATCTGGCACTTATTAAAAGTTGCGGCCTTCCAGAGCATGCCGTTTATTTTAGGGGAGTAGGCAGGTAACAGAAAGATGCTGCTACGACAAAAATAACATGTAAAGTTGACAAAGGGAACTCGGGGGAGAGTTCGTGACTTACGACACACTACACACATTTCAAAACTGGACAAACGCTGCACAATCGGTGGCAAGAGTCAGCTGGTGAGGTGTCGATTTCACCAAAAATTCTCTGTGAACTCGCTGATACAACATCTGGGGGGGTCTCAGGTAGGAGTTACTTTTCAGACCTAGTACATTTGTTTTCCAACACAGTCCCGTCGTACATTCACATATTTAATCCAGCTGTCATGGAACATACAGATCCCTCCTTTGTAGGAGTCGGCGTCTCCTCCTCGCTTGGACCACAAACTTATCGATCGCAGCTTGTAAACAAAGGTGAAATCTAATCAGTTACAGCAGGGGAATCTCCAGGGGAACGTAAGTATCTACGAGGTAAAGTACCCAAACCTCGTGCTGATTTAAAACTAAATTCTCGAGCTTCACTCGACGCGTGACGACGCGGGTTTTGTTTTGCTTTTCTTTGAGCAATCGAAGTGAAAGGACCCTGGAGAGGACAACTGGCCTGTTGGAAAGCTGAGAGACAACCCAGACTTTCAGGTCTGGACAGAGCTGGCAGCTGCTTGCCTGCCTGTGTAATGGTCTTGAGACGATCACAAATGCAAGCTCGATTGGATAACATTGTTGTTGTATTGAGGAAGACGCAAAACATGACACAAATCGTCCATCACTGTAATTATCAGGGGGAAAAAAATACATTGAGTTCTAAGAGGCGTCAATTCCTGGGATTCACCCAGGCCGGGTCACGCAGACTTCTGTCTAAATGAAAGGTCGTCGGTTTGTAAATGAAGGTGTTTAAATACACTTCTACATGATATCTTTGTTCACAGTTATGCTACAAGCCAGCTGTTCCTCAACAAACCTTCATGATTAAATAACATCATAATTCTACGTTTCATGAAACAGGGATCGATTTTTTTTTGTGGGGGACAAAAAAAAACCAAAACAACGGGATGGGATAACATGACAAACCAAGGCAAGCTGCAGTGAGCACGTCTCTTTCCATTACAGTTATAAAGGGGTTTTAGAATTGTCATAAAATTGGGTTTACAGGGTTTTTACTCAAAACATCAATTGCATATATCCATTAGTAAAAGGGGGAAAATTCTCTGAAATCATTTTCAGGTACAACACTCTGCCTCTGACGAGCTCCTGTGTCGGACCTGTTCAGACGTAACATGACACATTAAAAAAAAACAAAAAAAACAACACACATCTCTTGGGTACAGGTGTGAACGTCTCGCTTCGTGCGTGTTGGTGTCAGCTCCACACTATAGCTGTGATAACGTTTCATTGCAACGGCAACAGTCCGCCCTTGGTTAGCGCAACAGCGCCCCCACGTGACCAGTCTTAACCCCGAGTCACGTCTCGTCTTCTGTGGGCTGGAGACGCAGCCGAGCGCTGCTCACGACGCCGGAGCTCGAGCCAGACCTCCGGCTGCAGCCACAATGTACATATAAATGGAGTGCATGTATTTTCACACCGTGGAGGAAAAACGATCAAACTTTCCTCTCCCCGCTCCCTCCCACTCTGAAGAGATTTCCAACCTGACTCACGGTTTCCCGTTGACGCCGCCGGCCGCCCTGGAGTTCTTGCTGCGGCTCAGCCAGGACGACAGGAGGTTGCGGGGCCTCGGCGGCCGGGCGGGCACCTGCGCCAGGCGGACCATGCGAGGCGAACGCCACACCTTGATGGTGGCGTCGTCGCTGGCGGACAGCAGCAGCTCTTGGTCGGCGGGGCTGAACGCCACCGAGTTCACCACGTCGTCGTGCGCCAGGCGCGCCAGGCAGATGTTGTAGTGGCGGTCCCAGATGTAGCCGTGCTTGTCCTCAGCTCCACTGCAGGTAGGAGGGGAATGAGTCAGTAAAACCGTCCCGGTGTGATAATTTCAACACTGCTGTCACGGCACGATCCGGTCTCTCACTTGGGCCGCAAAAGTGACTGCTGCGAGAGTCACTTTTTTTCATGACAAGAAAACCCCAAACTGACATTTCTACAGCCAGTGTGCCTCTGTAACTTTGGTTCAGTATCGCATAGTCATTCTGCCACTCTGATTGCAAAATTAAAGCGTCACCTTTCAAAGGAGACCAGAGTTATGACTGTAATCACAACGGTTGAAGAGCAGCAGCCCTTTCGTTTTGGGTACGTTATTTTCGGACGTGTTAAATTTGATATTCAAAGCATGTCTCCCCACTCACCTCTGCTTTCACAGACATATCCTGGGACATAATGTTAAAAAAAAAAATGAACCACATTGTTCCCATGAAGATGACACCCCTGATCATTTAGGCAAGCTACGGGTAGGCATCATTCTGAAACTTTGTGACATTCACATTAAAACTGCTTTAGTCCTCCAGCGCTTTTTAAAAATAAGAAGAATTATTCCAGAATTATGTGTTGGCAGGCAAATTGCAGGAACGGATGTCTCGCCATTTCACCGTGTCACCTTCCTATTCATACGTGACTTGACGGGAAAGACGACAGATATAAAAAAACTTTTGCAGAAGTGCATAGTCCGTCAACCCACCTGGCAACAAAGTCTCTGCTGACATCGAGAAAAATGAAGAAGCACTCGTCGTTGGGCGTGAAGGCGCGGTGAGCGCGCAGGCTTCTTCTCTCTTCCCTCAAGCTCTTCAGATCGATGACGTGCAGGTCTATCTCCTCGGCAATGGGGGGCGGAGACATGGGGTCAGAGATGACGCACTTGGCTGGCCAAGCTCGGCTGTTTACATAAAGGTACCTGGTAAATGAAAGAAGATTAGGCAAGTAAAGAGTTGTAGGCGGGCGTTTCCAAAGTTCTGCGATGCCACACAGCCAGAGATATGCTGTTTTTTTATCCAAAGCCACTGTGTCTAAATATCACATTGTGCTGTAGCTGATGGGAGTAAAAGGTCCAGCACATCCACAAAAGAGCTATAAATATTTGGCATATTTTTTACATTCGATATCTATTCGATATCACTTACCTGTGGTCTGGAGAAAGACCCATTCCAATAATGTGTCCGTGGATGTCAATCACGTGGTCCAGGGAGTCGAAAAACTCATCTGAACTCCGCTCCTCGCCGAGGACAGGCCCAGAAGTCGTCATCTGGTCAGGCTTGATCCGCTTGATGCCTGGAGAGGAAGCGCAACTAGCACCTGAGAAGAGAGGACTGACGGCGCTGTGTCAGATTTTTCTCACGGACCTGCACGAACGCGTTCAGTCCCCGCAGCCGGGAAACAATCGTACCTATCTGGTGCGGGGAGTATGTAAGGCTGCCGGTGGTGAAGAGCAAGTACGTTTTGTCTTCTCCATCCCCAGACTCGGAGGGCTCAGTGAGGCTGGGGTCGGGAGCTTTGGTGTGGGCTCTGCCCATCGTCCGGGCCACGTGAGTCTCAATCTCCAGCTCCCTCTGCCCTACATTTTTACTCTGACAACAATAAAAGGAAGAGGGAGAGAAGGTTGAAAAACAAGCAGAATGAACAATAATATACATTTTAAAAAATGCAACAAAAAGGGCTGACACTGTTACACCTAGCTCACCTGTAAAACATGCTCCAGGGTTGATATGCCCGTCTTGGGGAGGCGGGCAGTGGGGAGGCAGAGACACCTCCCTTCCCTCTGACTCTCCTCCTCTGCCTCCTCTTCCTCCTCTTCCTCCTCTTCCTCCTCACTGCCAGAGGTTCCCAGGTCAAAGAGCAGGGGCTGGTGCTGCTGCCGCTGCTGCCCCTTCTGCCGCTGAGCCTGAGACTGGGCCTCGTAGTCCAGCACCAAGTCCGGGTTGTCGTGGCGACGGCAGTGGGCCACCATCACCGTGCGGATGGTGCTGGCGTTGATGTTCTGGATCTTGAAGAGGCGCTTGACCACATTGATGTTCTCCGATTCGACATCCTGTCGAAACAGAACAGGTGAAGAGGAGGGAGGACGTAGAGAGGGATGTGGAAACATATTCCTTTTAATTTTACATGTATAGCTGGAATTGCATTTATGCACCTTAGGCTTAGATAGCATTTATATATTTTTATAAATACCCGAAGAAGAGAAAAAATCCTTTTTAAAAGCTGCTAAGAGATATTTGGCAGTAATGTACTCAATGTTGCGATGGAGGTCAAAGATCTTCTTCCTGTAGGTGCTATTAAAACTGCACTGTGTCCCACCTGGAAGGCTTTATTGAGCCAGAGCACGGAGCAGGAGGTCATGTTGCCGATCCAGTGCAGGTTCCCAGAGATCAGGTGAGTCTCGTTCAGCCAGCATCCGAACACGTCGTACGGCTTGTTCCTCACCCGCGACAACAGTGTGTAGTTTTCTGTGGTGGTGGATGGAGCGGGGGAGGCGGCAAGAGGGTGAATCAAAACACAGCTGCTATCAAACAGAGCTCGTACCCGTGCGCTCCCACAAACGATTCTGCGAAAGCTAAAAAGAAACTCATGTTCGAGAAGCGTCCACCGGAAACGATGACTGCTGTTTAATTTCTTGTCTGGTGCTTACCGAGACTGATGACTGCGATTTCCCCAGAGGAGGAGTCGTGCGGGCCCAGATAAACACCAGACACGAGCAGCAGGGAGTCGTCAGCATTGAACTGGGAGAACTGGGTGTAGCCCCAGTTGAACTGCTGCATGCTGGAGCTGTGCACCAATGAGATGTTACCATCTGGCCGCTCCGTGTCCCACAGCTGCTCACGAGGAAAGGCACAAGACATGTTTGGGAAATAAGCGAGTGGACGATGAGGAGGATGCCAGTTGCCGGTGGTCAGGCGTCTGTCAGATCAGGCTAGGAAACGCCAACATTTTCATGCAAGAATATGAAAGAATGATCATTTCTCTCTCTAATGAAAACAGTTAAAGGCTGGAGAAACAAAATTGTGTTGCTGCATAAACCGGAGCAGATAAAGTGTGTGAGCAACAGACAAAGCATCAAAGAGGAAACTTAATTCATTTTTCAGGCACCTGTTGAGCTCACTTGCGCCCAGAATTGTGTACTCTATTCTGTACTCTGATTGAGTGTGAGTGAACCAGCGAGAAGCCCTACAGTTTGGCAAGGGACCAAATACCAAACACAATCACTTGTCATATGGGGCGGAACGTAAACAAGAATAGAAAGTATGAAATGAATGTCAGGAAAAGAGAATGAAAGTAACATCAAGAATATGTTAACCCCGACCTTAACTGTGCAGTCTTTGGAACAGGAGGAGAAGCGGTGACCCCTGTGAGAGAAAGCCAGGTGGAGGACTTGGTCGCTGTGCTCTCTCAGCGTCTGAACCTCCACACAGGGGATACAGTCAAACAGGCGCCTGAACTCCCTGTACCACGATACAGCCGCTGCAGAGAGGCAGATTATAAATTAATACATACTTCACTGTACTATGTACATTTATACAACTCACGTGTTTTTGGAACAAATAACCGCAGCCATAACGGTGCCTGCTTACCCGGGTGTCGGGGTACAGAGCGAGGGATGCGGTAGTAGCTGTAGAACAGCTCCCTCCACAGGAACTCATCTCTGGAGACGGCGAGCCACTGTCTGCACGTCTGACCGGCTCGCAGCACGGCATCATGGGGCAGGCGCAGGAAGATCTCTAACACCAGGCTGTCTGGCAGTACTGGGCCACACTCCATAATAACATCCTGGGCAACACACGAACACCACAGGCACATCATCACGTGATGTTGCGTGAATGCAAAGGCACCTGTCTGTATAAGGCAATGCAATTCGACAGCTCCAAAAACTGCAGCCTCCAAATTACCATAAAGTTGAATGGACACCTCCCAGAAACAACTTCAGTCAAATATAATAACCTTCATAAAAGGTAGCATTTGTTGCATTTATTGTTGTATTGGGCTGGATTAATTTAACTATACCTAATAAACTGCCGATTTTCGAGGGAAAAAACAGAAATCTGTCAGTAAGCGTCCATACACACACTGACAGCTGAGTTTATACGACTGGTGCGTGTTACAGTGCACAGACAGCACCGAGCTGTGCCCCCCATGACGGTGCACGGCCGCTGATCTCCATATGTTTCTCAGTGTGTTAGATTCGTGCAGAGCCACGTTAGCGTGGCATTTCCTCAACTACAATCTGAAACAACCACATGACATTAAGAATTAATTGTGAGCCTACATGTATTTAATAACAATAATAATAATAATAACACCAGCGGTCTTTTGTAGCTCTTCGTTCATTTACTCGGCTCCTCTTTGCTGAAGCGAACCCGCCGTGCGGAGATGACCTAACATGGACATTTTTGACGCCGAGCGTAAAAGAAGTAATAACGAGTTGCTGTGTTTATACCGAGTGCAAACTGCACAACTTTGCTATTGGCCTACAAAGCATTGACAGGATGAGAACTGTTAACAAGTTAACAACGTCTGTGCGTTTGTCCATCAAAATCTGTCAGTTTGCGGCTAAGCTAGCCAGAGACGTCTGCAGAGCTAACGTCAAGTTAGCCGTTAGCTAGCATTTGTTTTCCAAGTTTCATCTACGTTCGACGACTTAGTTTTGACGACGAGCGGCTACTTTCGCGAATCAGCGCCTTCGTGGTGTGTGCTGATCGAGCTTGGCTCGGCAGAAAGTTGCTGACATAAACCGGGACTCACCTGCTGGGTCGAAGTACGTCGGAGGAGAAAATCAAACGGCTCGCCAGCGCTAACGGCTAGCCACAGAATGACAACAATCCTCTGGCAGACTCTACCAACAGATGACAGAACCAAAATCCACAGCAAGGCCGGCTCAATCCATCCAAGATATGATTCTCGTTCGTCAGTAATCATCTAAAGTTAACTGCCACAAAATCCTTCATCGTTATAAAAGATCATCAAGAGATTTTACGATGATTTAACATTTTTTTTAATCTTGCCATTTTTTGAAAGGGGCGAATTTATGCTATTTCAAGAAACTTTCTATGTCAAAAAAATAACAGTGTAATTAAAAAGAAGTAGTAAACTGTAGAAAAATAACCCAGACTTATGCTTGTAAAGTTCCTGCATTCAAAATTTTACTTATGTAAAAATACACAAGTATTTACTTCAGCACATTTGAAGCATATCCAGTAATACTATCCTTCCAATATGTGTGTTGTGCGACTCAGTGATCTGACACCAGTGGGCATCAGTCAGTGGAGTGTTAGAGACTCCGTGACTGAAAAATGCTGTGTCACTGGCTTGTGGTGTGAGAGCACACACAAACTGAGTGCATGGGGAACCGGCAGAACCAGATTTAAGGACCAACTTGTAAAGAAAAACAATTAAGTGGAGCGATGCTTTGACTACTATTTTCTGGTAGGTACTAACACTTTTTTTTGAGTGAAGACAGATTAAGAGCAAGTTTTTGAACAGACCCTTGCAAAGGAAACAGGTTATTCATTTTTCCAAACAAGGTGAACTATGGCATCTATATTCCAATGTCCAGCTTTATTCTTTTCAGTGTTCCCGAACAAATTTTAATGAAGTGAAGTCCTACAACATGAAAACTTATGGTAGGACAGTGTGTAAAACAGAGTGTGTTAAACCTGATAGGGGTAGGATCAGGTTACCTGCTACAATGTTTTCTCAGCAGAAAAGACTACAGCATGTCTGATACTACAGACAGATAAAGTAACCATCCCTGACTGTTTCCCCACAGCACTGCGCAATGTGGCTAACTGGATAGGTTCTTGCTGTGGGTGCTCAACGAAGGACAGGACTGCAGCAGGATGCCAATACCTTTGTAAAGGTGCTCCTCATCGTACCACACTGTTTCCTTTTTGGAATGAATGATCTTCGTTGTTTTGATGGTTTAACTATGGTTTCCTTGCTACACAGGGCAAAAAGTGTGGACAGTCTCCAGTAATGAGACACCATCTGGTAAAAATGCCCCTTAATCGCTCCCAGGCGGTTGGACAGAAAAAGATGCCCTCACGTCTCCAGCTGGTCAATTATCTGTGAGGTTTATTTGCTTGAAACATGTGAGTGTGTGTTGCTCTGCAGTTGTTATAATGACGACTTGTCCAAAAATTTCTTGTTGGGAAGGTGGATAATGTCTGACAGTTGACAAGTGCAGCAGTGGCTACCACATGTACAAATCAGCTGTACTGTAATAGGGTAATCCAATGAACTGAATAAATGGTTGCTGAGACCATCTAATTGTCTGTGTCATAAACACATCTTTACTCTCTCTCCTGGGATCTTTTTTTCTACTTTGAGACTCTCTTCTCATTGCGCATCTGGCGTCATCATGTGGGAGAAAGAAAAACTGCAGGATCCAATCGCCTGACTAAATAAAGTCACAAGCAGCAATCAACTACCATAAATTGAATTCATACCACATGTAATATCATATCATTTATTTAGAATAGAAGAAAGCACAAATGTATTTACATTCACATGTACAGTAGCATACAATACAATTTTACAATTACACAATTCTGCAAAGTATACAGCCTGTACAAGGTTAAAGTGACAGTTTACAGTGTGGAACAATGCAGCTGAAACGATGCACACTGGCAGCCACATCCCTTAGTTTGGGCTGACTGCACAGAGCTCTGACTGAAGGATCCTTTTCACCTGAGCCACTGAGGACGTGATGCAAAGATAAACACAATGTAAAAATGTAGTGACGTCTGACAAATGTTCAGTTAAGATTACACAGAGAAGCACTGATAACTAATCATTTGAGGAAAAAAAGATTATTTCAAACACTACAACCATTAAAACGTTGTTCTTGCTGGTATTTTGACCATGATACCCAAAGACATAAGCAATAGAAATAAGGCAAAAAAAACAATGTTTCTTCTGTGAGATGCTTTATTATCACATCACCTCATTTGTGTCCTTAATAAAGGCCTGTCCTGCCAGGAGCTCCCTTTATTTCTCCACTGCAGCTCTACTCTAAAGTGCAAAGTTGTTCTGCCTGACTGTCCCTCCGTGTTTTCTGTCATCATAGCACCATGGTGGGGATGTGGTGCACCAGGGGCATCTGGTGCTGATGAGGCATGGCCGTGATCTGCGGGGGAGGCGGGGACACCTGAGAGGGCACGTCGGCACCGGATGTCACCGGCTTGTGCCGTGCGCTCTTCTGGTGCGCCCTCAGACCCGCCAGCTGGGAGTAGGCGCTCTGGCAGACGTGGCACTTGTAGGGCCGCTCGCCGGTGTGCAGGCGGACGTGGTTGCGGAGCGTGGACGACTGGCTGAAGCGGCGGTTGCAGAAGCGGCACACGAAAGGCTTGTCCAAGGTGTGGATGCGCATGTGGGAGCGCAGGTTGCTGCGGGAGTTGAAGCCACGGTGGCAGATGACGCAGCGCATGCGACCAGCGGTGGTTGTGGCGGAGGTGGAGGAGGAAGAGGAAGGGGAGCATGAAGAAGGGCCATCACACGAGTGGGAGTCATCTGGGAGAGGAAACAGGCAGGGAGATCTCCATTTCAGTTTGTTTTCTAAAATGATCCCTGGAACTGATCTGTGATCTGTGTCTATACTCACCATTCCTGCTTTTCTTCTGGTGCTCTTCATCTGTTCCAGGAACTCCAGGGATCCCCAGGAATGTGTTGTGTGTGTTTCCATACCAGACAAGAAGCTCCTGGTCTGGTGGGATGGTCTGCGGGAGGAAGAAGAGAAATTTGACTGTGTTGCTTTGTGACAGTGCCAAATTACATGACTCATATATTCAATTCCCATTCTGACCAGCAGGTGTCCTCGTTTTGCATTCTTGCTGGCCTCACATAACATCCCCAAGAGCCACCTCGGGCCCAGTGCATGCACACCCACAGTTCTGTTGATCTAAACATGTCTGAGGTTGCCCTTACCTCCACAGCCTTGTAGAAGATGCTGCTGCCGATCTGCACCACCTCCAGATTTTGCTCCTGCTCGTTCCGGGCGCACTTGATGTAGGTCATCCAGCTGCGCTGATCCTCCTGACTGGCATCGATGAAGTAACGCACCGTGCCGTCCTCGTTGAACACCTGAGCGCGCGAGGAGAACCAGTTCATTATGAAAACAGTCAGAGGTGAAGTTTCCGGATAACACATTCATCGCATTGCATCGCTTCCAAGCCCGGAAGTCTCAGCTCACCTCCCACATGAGGTTGTTATTCTTAAGCAGATCCACGTGTTCCGGGGACAGGACTCTCCCCGTGAAAGGGCCCATCTCGGTTCCTGCTTTGATCCAGGTCTTGGAGAAGATGCCCAGACCTTCTCCGGGGATCGAACTCTGGGCGATGATCACCTCGCTGGGCAGCACCAGACTGGACAGTTTCTGCACCTCTGCAAATCCAAGAAGAAGAACCGTGAGCCGGGAAAAATGAAAAGTAAAATATAAGCATATCTGTAAAATGAAATCTAAAACATTTTTAAATAAAAGCGCACGAATCAAACTGCACATTAATGTAATTTCGATAGAGACTGGATTTGTGGGGGTTGTTGAACAGCGTGAGTGGATGCCAAAGCCTCTCGTGAAACAGGATTGCTGTAAAGAAAAAAAAGTCCTGAAAGCAGCAAATGGACTGAATCTTATTTTAGTCACGAAATATTAAGCTACACCTTATCCTCCGTTTAATTCGATTATCTGGCTGAATTGAAAGTTTTTGTTGTGCACAGAAACCCCCTTGGAAAGCATTTTCATCCGCATCAGAGACGGGAGAGAAAAAAAGATCGTGCGATTCTTTAATGTCAAAATCAAAGATTTTTTTGAGACTGCGAAAAAAAAGCCCCGGCTCAATAAGGGTTAAATGGTCCTCTATTGCCCGAGGTCCAGCAATTTGTCATGCTTCAGATGTGATATTCATTAAAGTTTACTGGAAAAGAAACGGCTAATTCCAAATTCATTATCCTTTTAAGAACTTTGTAGCAATAAATTTGCGGTGAATGAAGCGCGGACTTGTTTAAAAGACGGAGGAATTTCTGCGACAAAAAAATGGAAAGGCGATTAAATGGTTGACATGCAATGAATAGCATTAGATTTAGCCTTCACGGTGCATTATGCGAGGAACAGCAAATCTTTTTAAGGGAGAGAGAAAGAGAAAAGCTCCGGAGCCCCCATAGCTGCCAGGAGAGGAAAAGAGACTGTCCGGAGATTGATGAATGCGGGATAAAAACCCCGGGACATCTCAAAGAAAGGGAACCTTTCTCTCTCCCTCGGAGGTTTAAGTGGAAACTTTCCCAGGTCAAGCGCAAAGTTAACCAAATGAATTTAATGCCCCCGCGTCTTTCAATCAGCGGCAGTTACACGGCTAACAAGCCCCTGGACGCGAGTTGTCGAGGCTCTGGAAGGGTTAATGCGTTAAATGGCTCGAAATAAAAGCGGCAAAAAAAAACACAAAAACGAGGGAAAATGCCGAGAACAGCAACAAGTGAGTTTGAGAGACTTTGTGGAATGAATGTTTGAGAAAGTTTCCAAATTGTGGTGATATTGGCACAAACTGCCCGAATTCAGCTGTCAAGCTGGGAAAAAATCCCATTGGATTTAGGTGATGCCGGTTTGCAGGAAATTCTTCTTTTATTTTAATTGAATCTATGATAAAATCATGACTTTTCGTTTATCAAATGACTATATAAGAGACATTTTAGACATATGAGCTTGAATAAAACACTTTAAAAAATCTCTATAAACCCCAATCAATACTATTTCCAAACATGCACAACAACAAGATGAAACAGTCACAGAAAATTATCCAAACATAAAATGAAAAGCCAACAGGTCAGCCATACCTCCGGCGAAGGACTGGGCCAGCACCTCGGCGGTGAAAGCGGTCTTGGGGCTGCCGCTGTGCCGCTCCTCCGCCAGGTGTTCGCCCAGCACGTTCCTCCACCTGCCGTACAGGAAGCTGTGCAGGATGTCCGAGGTGATCACGTCCGACAGCGAGCGGCTCGGGCACTTAAATCCAGACTTGAGGGCCAGAGCGTCGGCGGGCAGCACGGAGCCCATGGTGCAGAAAGCCAATAAAAAAAAAGGAAAGAAATAAGTAAAAGAAAGAAAAGCGTGGAACGCTAAGAGCGGTGCAGCTGCGAGCAGGCGCGATGCAGGAGGAGAAGAAGATGAAGAAGGAGTGGACCCCGCAGAGCTGCTCCTCAGCCCGTCCTTCTGCTCCAAACTGCGCGTAAAGCTGAGAGGGTCCCTTTATATAAGTGGCTGGTGTGACCCCTGTCTAATTACTTATTAATGACACACCCCCTCACTGTGCGGACCTGCCTGCTGCACCGCAACATCACACCAGCAGAGACATAAAACACACACAGGAGCGAGAGGGGCCCAAACTTTATTTTAGTAATTATCTGCACTTGAAGCTGCACGATAATTTAATGCAAACATGTCTGTGCCAAGCTGTAAATGCATGCTGGATTTATTTAAAATTGAAATAAAAAACGATATATTTTAAAATCAGAAAGCTACAAAATAGAACATGTAAAATGCTTAAAAATATATGAGGCTTGAAAAAAATGTTCAGTTTAAAACAAAATATGAATAGGCTGCACTATGCAGCCCATATATGAATTAACTGTATCTATTACAAATGTAGACTATGATAAAATAATGGAACCGGATGGCAGAGTGCAAAAAATAAGGACAAACAGGCAGAAGGAATAAAATAAAATAAAAAAACGAACAAACATCGAAGTTTAGGCGTTTTTTTCTGTCCACAGAAGTGGGTCATTGAGTCTGGGAGCTGCCCGCACATTTTTTTCTCAGGCATTTCGTATTCATGGCGGTGGTAATATTAATTTTTTGTGTGTGTCTGTGTGTGTGAGAGGAGTTAGCGCGGGAATAACAAGAATAGAAACCTGTTTTTTTACAGCATTGTTCACATGCAATAAATGCAAAGCTGCTTTTTCCCCCCTTGACGTGGTTCACTTTTTTTCTTCAAGCCCTTGTTGAGGTATAAGCGGTTTAATATTCATGGCTGTTCGGACTCCCCCTCCTCCTCCCCCTCCTCCTCCTCCTCTGCATTGTGACAACGTTTAGATGAGTATATACGGCCCTTTCCCCCCCTTCTCTATAGCCAGTCCTCTGTGTTTTCCTCCTCTCCCTCTCGCCTATTTTTCGGGCTTGATGGACTGGGGGGCTAAATGGGCAGTTTTCCTTCTTCTTCCAGCAGAGAGGACATCTTTATTCCATCCCCGGCTCGCAGGTCTCCCATTCAGCTCCCCTCCGAGTAATGTCAGGGCCCTGAAAAAAAGTGCTGCAAATCAATCTTTCATGGTGTTTTGAGGGGCAATTTGACATCCATGCACTCCTCTTTTCACTCCAACAACTACAAGGGGGATTGACCGAAAAAAAAGAGAAAAAGAAAGTGGGCAAGTTCTCTCTTTCTCCCTCTCTTTCTCCTTGGACGAATATGGACCATGGCAGTGTAATGGGAAAGAAGATATGGCAACTAAATACAATAGCGGAGAGTTTTGGAGATAGTGAAAAGGCAAGGTGAGTGACAGGGCACGAAAAAAGATTACTGTGAAACAGCTGCTTTTTATGAGCGGGCCCCTCCTCCGTTTGTCTCCCCTCTTTCCCAGATGAAATTTCTCCGCTCTTTTCAATGGGATTCTTTCTCATCTAGATTGATTTACATTTATGGCATTCATCGCACAAAATCCGAGGTAAATGGCGGGGACAGCGGGGCGGGGCCGCTTCTTTATTAAAGAGGAATTAAATGAATTGAATTGGGGTAACGCATGGATTTGATTTGCTTATTTATGCATTAACCTATGGCATTATCTGGAGCTGGTAAAGCCGCGGGCATGTCAGCAATGGCAAATCATCCTGCTTAGCTGTTCCATTGTAAAACCATTTAGGCCATTATTCTATCCATTTAAAGCTTATCAATTTCATGTGGATGATTGACAATTATTGCACAAAGAATGCGGTAATTGTTTTTTATTTCAAAGAGCTGCTGGGAAACCTATCAAAGACGAGCGTTTGTTTGGGGATAAATAGCACAAGTTTGCACTCATCAGGAAAAAAAAACCAACCCAATGGCCTGAAGGAAAAAAGGTGCCTGAAGAATGGCAAAATAACAATAAGTAAAGGACAAATTACAGGAAATTAAAAGGGTTTTAGATTTTGCCGGGAAAAAGGAATAAGAGAAAAAAGGTAAGAATTATAATCCGACAAAAAAAAAGATGGCTTGTCATGCTTAAAAAAATATATCGTTTCGAATCAGGTCTGAGGGGGGAAACACACACACACACACACACACACACACACACACACACACTGCTGCCGTCCAGCACAGCTGGGAGGAAAGAGTGGAGAGTCTGTCAGGATGCTCCGCAGGGTCATTAAAACCAGATTAAGGTAGCCGCCACAGTGTGGAGGAGACTGAAGACCGGCTTATCTGTTGCAAAGGTGAGAGGGGTGCACGCCCCCTCCTAAAAAGCTGCCCCCCTTTCTCACTCTCTCTGCCATGGTGTGTGTGTGTGTGTGTGTGTGTGTGTGTGTGTGGGGGGGGGACGGGGACGGACACCTGCTTTAGGTGGAGGTGTGTGTGTGTGTGCCATTATTTACACAGCAAGGACACCCTAAATTTGTTGGTCAAACACTTCCATTGATTAAGATATTAAACAGAATTGGATTTTTCGTCATTAGACACTGAGGCACTACGTTTAACATTATGATCTAAGTCAATGGGGGGGAAACACAACTGCTGTATTTATATACACAAAATATACCATTGGTTGAAAGTAATCAGTACATTTACTTCAGTATTGTATATAAGTACAATTTTCAGGTATTTCCTTTACACCACTGCAGTTATCTGACAGCTTCTGCAGATTCAAGTTACTGACACAAAATGTAAATATAGGGTTTTAGGTATAGGTATGTTTTAGAATAAGCAGCCCAGCAGTTTGTAAAGTAGACAGTTACAGTTAACCTCACCATGACCGCCAGATAAATTTGAACGACGCAGATTGATGCATCAGTTATAATCTAAAATATAATGTATAATATGGACCATTCTGCATGATGAGCAAGATGATAGGCCTTTATGTGACACTAATACTGATGCATTTTTACTTTTGTAAAATTCTGAATGGATATCTAATTGTAACAGTTTTTTCTACACTGTGGTATTGCCAAGAGATGAGTACTACACAGACATGCTGAATTATTGAACACATGTCAGATCAATAAAAGTCAGTGAGGAAACCATTCATTGCCATAAAGAGGAGCTATGATGCTATGAATGAGTCTCAGTTTGTGGAAGAAGTTCAGATCTTTTACATTAAGTAAAAGTAGTATTACCACAATTATATATGTGTCCAACATTTACATTTAGTACACAATTATCATCAGATTAAAGTACTTAAAGCATAAAATATGAAAGGACTCTGTTATATTACTGTCAAATAATCAAGTAAATTAAAAGTACAATAGTTGTGTAAATGTCCACTACCACACACATAGAGGCTGTCGGAAGTAAATGTGGTCCTTAACAAGTATTTTCAAACATGTACCTATTTTTTTAAGTTATAGATTGTGGCATTGGTGAATTTGGTTGCATTTTACTGGAAGCTGTAATCAAGTTATTATTACAGCTCAACATTACAGATGTGTTTTTATGCATCCTACAACACCCTCTGTTCATAAACCTGCACCAGAATATTGTGTCCCTTGCCCCAGAACATTAAATAAACCACTGAAGCAGCACCGTCCCCAACATGGAGCGTACTGTATCCTACCCTCGAAGCCAGTTTGTAAAAATGAGAAAGCTGTAGCATAAAACAGCCCCTGCGGGAGGGAAGGTGTTCACGAGTGGCTGATATTAATAATAATCGTGCCTCCTCGACCCGGAACCACTGAATGATTAGACAGCCATGATGGACCACCGGGTCAGGAGTGTCCACAGGGACGGTGCCTTAAAAAAAAAAAAAAAAAAAAGGTAAGGGGATCAAAATCAAGGGCTGGATTTGGAAACAGCTGCACGACATCAATGAAGGGGTCGGTATGGGGGCCGCGCAGGGTCCACTGTGGCATGAGACTCCCTGCTGAGCGCAAAGATGTGTGGTGACAAAAGCTGGAAGGGCTCATGGGGGGGGGGCATCTCACTGGAAAAAGAGCCTGAGGGATGAGATGCTGCTGATGGTGGACAGTTGGAGGGGGGAGTTGTTAAGTCAACAATGATTGAAATGTTATATTTTAAACCGTAAAATATCAGCAAGTTCCAGGAAATCATCATACCTGAAAACACTCCTGTGTACATTAACAGATGTGGAAACCAAACAGATTTTCAAGCCTGTGATACAAACAATGTGCTCCAACAGTCAGGTGTAAACAAAAAAAAATGGAAATGTCATTTGGGACAGTGGTACCAGTTCAACATTTTTCCAAGACAGACTCAGCATGTTTACTCCTTCTTTTATGTCACATGATAAAACCAAAATTCCAACGCTCAGATTTAGATTAAGAAGCAGCAGGGAAAGAACCTCTCTACCAGTTTACAAGTACAAACCAGAAATAAAAATATTTGAGGACATGTGGTTACTGTACATCTCTATGCACAGTGTTTGATGATAATAAATGAAAATTACATTTAATTAACCAAAGTGTGGCAGTGGAGACGTGCAGTTAACATTACAAACTTGTAATGATAGTATAACCCAACCACAAGAGAGGCTTGCGGAAAATTTATTTTGAACTTGAGAGCTGGCAATAAGACTATCGAAAAAATATAGATTTTATGCTTATAAAACATGAAAACATACAGTTTGCCTCCATGTCCTCCATGTATCTTTTGTCGGCATATACAGTAGACTTCTCAGAAAGTGTCCAACCCAGAATATTCAAACACTTAGTATCAGGATACAACATTCAAACGCTTCTAAGATTTATCAAAACAGAAAATCATCTTAACAGAACACAATAAAGGTAGTCTGGATGTTTTTAATACATGGTTAACTGTACACATAAGGAAAAAAAAACAAACACCATAATTAGACATTTTCAAATTATATCCCTTTTCATTAAGAAATGACGTTAATACCAGAATCATTTTTCCATAATGATGCATCATTAATATCATTTATATTAGATCACACAAACAAATAAAAAATTAATTAAAACGTTATTAGCATTGGACTGAGTCCAACGCCCCACTGAGTCCACAGCGAGGGCTCAGTGGGGCGTTAGCGAACTGGGAGGTACCAAATAAAGAGATTTTTTTGATCATAATACTTAAAACATAAAAATACTACATTAATTATTACACAGGTAGAAGTACAGGGGCTTAGCAGTCTTGAATAGTTCAGGTACACAACATACACAAAAAATCTACCACTTCTTATTTTTTCTTCATAACAAGATGCAACATCAAATTTCAAATCACACATTCACAATCTTTTAACATTTTCAGTATGAAAACGGAACAGAAAAAGAGGGACAATTTTCCTGCAACACCGATCACAGGAAAAAAAAAAAATCATTTTTATATAAGTATATATATATGAAACATATATATTTTAAATTAACAGTCAAATATGAGCATATATACATAGTTTTACAAGGTAGCAAAGGCAAAAAAGCTATTTGCAACATCCCCCTAAATCCTATCAGATCAATGTAATAAATTATCCATGACATTTCCATTTGAAAAAAAGAGAAAAAAAACATCTTAAAACTACAAGTTAAAAGTCTGTCAAAATATTAGAGAACCCATCTTTGTTTCAAAAGTGAAATAAGATATTGCACCTTTTTTTTTTTTTTTTTTAAACCAGAGTACAATAAAATGACAATGAAAAACAGCATACAATGCACAACAGGAATTAAATTAGAACTATTGCCACTGGCTGACATTAATCCTTTTTTTTAAGCCTTGTAACAAAAATACATTTCCTGTAACAAAACATCACAGTTTCATTTCACTGAATTATGTAAAAGGAAAACATTTTAACACACTCCTTTAAACATCTTATGACATACAACAAAACGGTATTCAAGACTGCTAAGCGCATAATCATGGTTTTCATTTTTAACATAACTAGAAAAAATAGATCATATTGCCTTTTGAAATGTTACAACTCTTGGGTTCATTTTGGCGGTTACAATCTGAGTCAAAGACAGGAAAATATAGAAAACAACGAAACAGCTCTCTCAAGTCCAAAAAGGGATCCCAGATACTGTCTATCCAAAATAACAGTGTACATAAGCATTTAGTAACAAATAAATGTTCCTGATTTTAGAAATATTACTTTATCATATAAGTCATTCTACAGCTAGTGTTTCTCACTAAGAAAAAAAGTCTTCAAGGCGTTGCAAATCTTGAACCCCCCCTCTGTTTAAAAAAGGGTCGTTTTCATCCTCTCAGTGATTCAAGTCTTTAACCTGGGCGTCTTCTCTAATGATCCTGCAGAATAAAAATCACATTCGTTGATCACTTCTCATGACACTTACCCGCGCTGCACCCCGGCTTCCAGCGGCGACTTACGCAAATTTGATTGGAGTTTAACGAAAAAGTCTGGTGATGTTCTGCGGTTCTCTCATTGTCAACGAGTGCACTTTTTTTGTCAGACTTTTTTCCCCCCCTACGTTTGTTTTATACAGATGTTTGTCCAATGAGGGCCAATAAAAAAAAAAAAAAAACACACACATCTTTGTGTATGTAGAACTGAACAGCACCGCTAACCACATCCTCTCCCGTGACTACAGACAGAAACATTTTTTGGTTTTCGGTTTTTCGCGGGATTCGTTTTATCCTCTAACGTCTCAGCGTGAAGCCGTGGAGGACGTTTTGAGGCAACGCTTAGAGCCGGTTTCTCACCTGAAGGCCCGGGGCCGGTGTCTGCTGTGCACCCTGGTTGAAGTAGGCCATGGGCTGTCTGTAGAAGTCCACCCAGGCGCTGTAGTCAGGATTGGAGGTCTGCTGGGCTCCAGGACCGGCTGTCTGGCCTGAAGAGGACAGACAGAGGGAGAGAAAAAAAAACAAAAAAAACAAAAACACACCGGTGAGGATTAATTGGGAATCAAAAGTCACATGCGCTGGTTTCAGGTGTGATGGCAGAGCTCAAGACTTATCCTCATAATCTGTTTGTGCTGCTCTCATAATAATAAAGTAAAATAAAAAAAAAAAGACACACCCCAAGCTTTGTTGTATTCAGGAGCGGTGCTCTGGGCTTGGTTCTGCTGACCTGTGAACAAGGCCGACAAACGGTTGGAACATTAAACAGTGCAGCTTCTATCAGGCGACTCCTGTTTTCATTATCTTTGTGTAAATTTTGCTTTAGTTTTTTCAACTCCCACGACTTATTGAAACCCGGTTTTAACGAGCACAGTTTCAGGCTGATGAGTTTAATGAGTTTGTAATCTTTCCAACGCGGTGAGGAAACGCTCGCGTGCACATTTCATCGGGGTGGTGTGAACAATGCGTGCGCGAGGAAAAAAAGGAGAACTGAATATAAGCGAAAACAGCGCAGTCAAATGAAGTGGGCCTCGAGCTGGGCGCTGAATCGAAAGTATTCTTTTCTCTCGGAGTGACACTTGCCTAGCTTTTTATAATACTGCTCCCAGTCCATCTGGCCCGTCTGGGATCCATTGTGACCTGAAACCAGACACAGACAGCACCACCAGAGTCACTGAGAGCGAGCTTAGCCTTTTCCCTTTTTCACCTTCTGCTCTCATCTGCGATTGTGCTTGCCTAATGATTTCCATCAACGGCAAACTTAAAATATGCGCCGTAGCCACAGGCAGCGTGACCGTCTCCATCCCGGCCGCATGAGAACGGAGCGGAGATAAAACTGCTCTGAGCGAAATTTGTGGCCAATGACACAACTTAAGAGATGACAACTGTTTATGTGCTTTGTGTTCCCTCGTCGAGTCAGGCAGCGACTACAATTATCCATCAGTGGTAAGATCGGATTTCCTGATTTCTTGTGTTTTTAAACACGGCTCGCTGACTTACTGTGATCCTGTTGGCCTTGAGGCTGCCATATTTGAAAGGTTGTACCCCATCCTCCAGTCATGAACGTCTGAGGCCCGCTGCGTGGCAAACGGATAATTCAAAGTAAAGTAAAGCACGGGGACGTACGTCAAAGTGTGCCATGGGTGAGGAGAGAATTCGCTCCTTACTGTTGGGGAGGAGTGGTTTGTCCCTGGTTGTAGGGATTCATACCGAAGCTGCTGTTGCTCCCCATTCCTGGGCCCTGGAGCCGAGAAAAGGGAAGAGGGGGGCGAGTGAGGGACCACACTTGCGCTTAAAAGGGAGTCAACAGGCAAGGTCAGAGGGCAGGGCCGGCCGCTGATGCACTCCATTAAGTCCATTTGATGGATTCTTTATGTGTAACCTCTGGTGACATCCTGCCGGCCACCAGCGCCACCGCGGCCCGGCTCACCCCGGCAGCTCCCCGCATTGACATGTGTGCTCATGAATATCAGGCCAGACAATAGCTTTTTTTTTTTGGTGGTGGTGGTAGTAGTGTGTGTGTGTGTGGGGGGGGGACCACCTACCCCAATTCTCTCATCGATCAGCTGGCGAGCCTTTTCCAACTGCTGAGGGGTGCCTCGGATGGAGAAGATGCGCACGTTGGGGTCGGTGTTGGGCGGCGGGTTCCTCTGGAGCTCCACGTGGGCGCGGGACTGCTCTTTGATGTTCTTGATGGTCTCTCCACCTGGGAAAGCATCGAGCAAAAGACGAGGGTTTTTTTTTTTTCTAAAACGTTTCTGCATTCTGTTCAGTTTCGTAGCGAGTTTCAGCTCATTGTTTAGCTGCCTGGCCCACGCCTCGTCAGCTGCAGCATAGGGACCGTTTTTTAAGCCACAACCTCTAAAAAAATATCCTACTGCACACCGACTGTTCAGTACAGCAGAGGGGAGCCTTTAGATACCCCGTAGAGACGAAGAGAGGCTAAAAGTGATGGAACACTGGACACGACTTTAATTCCGTAGTCACACTGATCCACCGTTTGTCATCAAGTGCAACTCATCGACCTCATAAATTGTGAAATTATAACTTCAGAAACTTTTCTGAACTACTTTCCCCCGCAAAGTACCCGAGCTGGAGCTTCACGGCGCAGAGGTGGCCGAGACGTCGACGTGACCGAGCCTGTACCCGCGCAACTGCCCGGGTGACGCGCAACGCGAGCGAGCATCTTTCCGGCCTGTTGCCATCTACGAGCGCTGCACGGGACCGGACGTCGGGAGGGGGGGTTCACTAGAATCACGCCGTCGTGGCGGCGCTACCTTCCGAGGACTCATGGCATGCGTCCCGCCACTTATCTGCCATTCTGCGGTAACATCCGTGCAAATCGGTAAACAAAAGGAGACATCTCCTGCACGCCACCGCCGCACCCCCCACCCCCCCACCCCGTCCCCCTCCTCCGCGTCCGATGCCAGCTTTCCCGACGTGTGGGGAGAGCAATTACACCGGCAGGGAGAAATGAAACAGAGCTGGCAGGAGAAAAGGGACAAAAATGAAGCGTATCCTCCTTCTTGGATATCATTTGTCTCTTTTACCCTTTTCATTCTTGACTCCGTGTTGTCCTCCGTGATGAGAGGAGGGAGTGAGGGGGGGCGGGGGGGCATACAGCCCCACAACCATCACCACCCCCTAACCCCCAATGCCCATCTGAACCAAAAAAAAAAAAAAAAAGGGCTGAGGGTGCTTCCCGGGGGGACACCGGGGCTGTCCCAACATCAATTACACATTTGTTCACTTGTGGCTGACACTCGGATGACCCCGGCTGACCCCCCGAATGAAAACGCTCATCAAAAACCTCTCCTCCTCCCGCAGCCCATTCCTCGCTGCCAACAGACTGCACATGGGCCATTAACCCATTGTAAACCAAATGAAACTTCTGCCTTAATGAAGCCATTATGAGCTCTTCTAGTCAGACAGCAGAGAGCAATGAAGACCCCGACTATTCATTTCATGGACTGGGCTGTGGCGAGGACAGATAATACAGGCCTTATTAATGAGACTGGTTTAGTGAGCTGGAGAAAAGGGGGCGATACAAAAGTGAAACTGGTGGCAGCATTCAGGGCAAAGCCAAGGGACTGGTTAGGTGCTGGTGGTGCTGGTGGTGGGGGACAAAACAACCTGAGGCCTCAGGGAGGGGAAAAAAAAATTACACTAGCTGAGTGTGCGATATGGAAATTACTAACGTATGTTTTTTTTTTTTATAATATCCACTTACATCGCCGTTCAGAAAACGTCACATTTGTTGCTTTTGTGGAAAAATCTGCGAACATGTCTTTGAAAACAACTCACTCTTCATCTTTTCTATCTAAGTAACGCCCAATTTCACTCTTAATTATGTGCTGAAACAATTAGGCCAATTGACAGAAAATTATTTGGCAATTTTTTTTTACTTTATCAATTAATGGTTCGGGATCACCTCCTACGAGAGCATTTTAAAATCTTTGGACTTTTAGCCTGACAAATTTAGTCGTTTTATGACGCTGGGGAGAGAAGTTGTTTCATATCAAATGTTTCACTTTATGATTCAGAAAACAATCAGATTAACAAATAATACAAATAATTATTTGTTGTGGCCCTAACATTTTCTGTTGTAATGGTTTAATGCAAACATGACACCGGCAGAGTACAGGTCCAATACCAGGAGGAACATCAGACTGATGCTGGGAGTTAAATGAATTCACTTTTGATAGTTTTTTTTAAGTACTATTCACTTAACATTTAACATTAAGACACGAGAATCATCCAAGTTTCACTTTAACGTTTACTTCCCGCTCTGTGGGGGAAGCAATAAAAATGTGTATATCTATCTCAGAAGTGCTTGGATATCAAACTAAAATGCAAGTAATGTGAGAAGCCCATTTTAACAGTGAGCTACAGATTGAACTGTCAGCAGTTCCAATGAAACCCTCGAACTTGTTCGCGGTGATTGCAACTGAACAAATTTCTGCTTCGGAGCAAACTCCACGTGCTGAGGAAAGACTGAGATGCGACTGAAAGCCCTGGAAAACCTGGAGAATGTCCCTTGAGTTTCGATTTTACTTTGCTTGTTACTTTGAGTTCGAGCCGGCAAGAAAGTCTGAGGAGGTCGGTGGGTGGCTTGATTCATCACAAACAGTGTGTGAGTGTGTGTGTGTGTGTGTGTGTGTGTGTGTGTGTGTGCGCAGCAGGGGGTCAAAACAGAGGGGCAGTGGGCTGCATATGGCATCGTAAAGATATTAATCACCGCACCCTTTAAGGGACGGCTGACAGCGCCCAGACCCACCGCCATCTCCACCATATTGGCCCACTTCATATGCTAATGCACAGAGAGGGGGACGCAACGCCCAGGTTTATTTGTTTCCCTCGCCCCGCTACATGCACAAAGGCCACTTGACATTTCTATTGCCATGTTTTTATCTTAGGTAAAGAGGCCCCCCCCACACACACACACACCGACCCCACCCACCACTGCTGCGCGCACACACACACACACCAAGGCGACATGCATGCACACATACTACACACACACACACACACACACAGCTCCTTCCAATGCAATGGTCAATGACTTTTAAATAGCTGGCAATAGAGTGGGCATGAATAGCCAATAAGCTAATTCCTTCCATTCATTCCCTCACCGCACTCTATTGGGCTGAAAGACCCTCATTAGATGCCAGGCAGCCTTCCACATGATTGAGGGCTGTTATTATGCACCTTTAACAATTAATGTCACATTACACGCATTATCCCCGTCATTAAGCCCTTAGTGAAGCCAATGAATGCCACTTGTGCTGTATACATGAGTCCTGGAGGGGGGAGAATAGGAGGGTGGTCAGCCCCCATCAGTTTCATACAGCGGCAGGACACCAACTGGCGTTCGGTTATTAAAAGGAAAAAAAGACAATCTGTTGAGTTGGACGTACTCTTTTTTAGGAGCGCTTGTATTCATGAAACTGTGTTTTATTTTCTCCGCAACGCGAGCGGTGGAGAAGAACTAAAAAAAAAACCAAACAAACAAAAACACACACACACACACACGTCACGCCTCTGGGACACGTTTCTATCCAAGCTACAAATAAAAACAATAAAATGGGCACGGTCAAAAAACTAAAATCGATGAGTAAACTGTTTGAATCAACTCCGAGCATGATGAAAAAATAAACCTGATAGAGTCCTTACCTTTGCCAATCACTAGGCCACACTTGTCAGCAGGTACTGCATACGTCACCTCCTGCAGCCCTCCGGGCCCTCCCATGTTGCTGTCGCCTCGCCCCCGACGCCCCATTATCCCCCCGAATCCATCTCGCTCCTGTAAGGAGGGAACCAGGAGGAGAAAAAAAGTCACACAGTAAATAATAGAAAGTTGTAAGAGGTCAAGGCAAAAGAAGATCCAATGAAGCTGCAGTATGTATTAAAAAAAATGTATATATAAGTGTGGCACACCTGAGCTGTTTGGACCAGTTCGTTGATGAGGTGAACCGCATGGTGGCAGTGGTCGGGCTGGCCCATCACCTGAGCGACGCGGTCAGGACTGACTCCATCATCTGGACAAGGATGACAGGACAAGATGGAGGTTCGTTAACTGCTCCAGGGTCAGGTACGCGTTTACCATCACGACAAGTCTTGATATTTTTCTAGATTCGACGCCGTAGACGTCTGGATTTCACAGCTCACGCGGGTCGTGAACGCTGAACTGGAGCGCACATCATCAGTAACGCGCAGCAGTAAACACGAGCCGCCTGACCTCCGACCTATCACAGTCCTGGCTGTGACCCATGTGGCATCTCTTTAGCCTTCAGTGTGCCGTTACATTTTTGAGGAGGCACAGGTCAACTGTCGCAGCATCTTTTCACCTTGCTTGAATTGGATCCTGACGCCGGCATCATTCTGAATCTTCTTGATCATCTCTCCGTTCCTGCCGATGATGATGCCGACGGCAAATCTGGGCACGACCACCTGGACGTGGGGGCAGGCAGACGGGAGAATTCAGGAAAGGCCAAAATGTTCCTCTTTCCGAACGCAAAGATACATTAGCACCAGCTTGGGTGTCCAGTATTTGAAAAGCACAGGGGCGGGTTCTTACATCCAGACTGCTTCCCCCCATTTTGGATCCAAAGTCTGCTCTGCCAGCCCTGAAGTCTCCCTGGTCCTTGTCCCGGATGAGCTTCACCACAAGTTCCCGAGCTTGCTGCAGGGAGGATTGGAACAGCACACAATCAGTTCAATTTTAAAATCACGTCATGCTGGACGTCAGGCAAAGCAAAAGTCCAGCTGAGAGGTTTTACGATGTTTGAGCTAAATGCATAAAATGTGTAAAATTGAGTGTAAACAGGAACGACAGCAACACACACTGAGACGGACCTGCACTTTGTGAGGATCCCCGGTGATTCTCAGGGGCTTGTCTGCTCCGGTGGGCATGGGGTCATCCTGAATCATTATCATCTGCACTCCTGTCCTCTCCTGCAGGGGCACAATCAGACGGGGGGGGGCAGCAGAAACGAGTCACCTGGGGCCCAAAAGACCGCTCGCTCTCGACAGGTGGAAAGACTGCTGGATCTTAAGAGGGTTCCAGGGTTTGTTTGTTTTTTTGCTGTGACCTGTAGCAGGTCACATTTTTATGTGAGTCAGTGCTCAAAATTTATATCTAAAGCTCTAAAACCCCGGGTTTTTAATAGCTGCAATAATACACACCAGCAGAGAAATGAGTCATCTCAGGCTTTGGCTGCACGCACACAACCCTTAGAATCGATTGATTGTTGGTTTTGTCTTTGTCATGGTATTTGTTATGAATGAATGTCAGTGGGACCTGCTACCAGACCTGCAGCTGCTTGATGGTTTCTCCTCCCTTGCCGATGACCAGGCCGACTTTGTTGGCGGGGATGAGGATCTGCTGGATGGAGCTGTTGCCGTCCATCTCGCTGTGGAACCCCGGGCCGTACCGACACTGCTCCACGATCTCACTCAGCAGCCTCTTGGCCTGCCTGCGGGGGGGCAGGGGAGCAAGCACCGAGAGACACACTGGTCACTGCAGCCACAGACCCTCTGGTCTCAGATGTGAGATGAGGTTCAAGTCCATGGCCTCTTTATCACACTTTCTCTTGTGTGCCGCACAGTCTCAGTGAATCTGCCTGAGAGCCGTAAAGCTCCTCAGCCACTGTTTACAGTTCAATTTTGTTTGATTTAAAAAGCTGAAAATAAAATATCCCCCTACCCAAAAAAAAAAAAAAAGACTTACTCGATGTTCTCCGGGCTGCCAGTCAGGGTGCAGGGTCTGTCCAACATGCCTCCGCTGTCTGTAACGAAACAAGACAGAGAAACTCAGACGCCTGATGCAAACCAGTGATGATGGCAGCCAATGAGTTTACAAAGCAAAAAAAAAAGGCTCAGAACAAAAGACTCAAACAGCGAATTTGATTTAAGGCCAAAGCAGAAGTTATTCAAAACTAAAACTCATGATCTTCAGACTCTAGACATGTCTGATGTCATAACGAACCCGCTGTTAAACGCATCAGCACTTTATTTTAATGAAAAAAAAGATCCTACTGTTAACTGCTGCTGCCTGCCTGCACTACCTTACAGCAAACTGCAGGCCCCAAGCTTTGGTTTTCAATACGTTTGTGGAAAAAAAAAAGTGAATCTACAACACAGTGTAGCTGCTTCAGAACCTAATTAGTGACAGCTTTGTGAAATATGCATTTCTCACTTCCAAAAAGGGAGAAATTCCCCGTGTTACTATCTTTTCACGCCTCTCAGTTTGGACGAGGCAGTCAGCTGCAGCTCACCTGAGGCGATCTGGATCTTACAACCCGATTCCAGTTGAATTCTTGAGATCTGCTCTCCTCCTTTTCCAATGACTGTGAGGAGGGAGGGAGAGAGAGACCAGGCCGCTGTGAATTCGGAGCGGTGACCCGATGAACTGAGCAGAACGTCAATACTGATGATGACGCGCCGAACCTCGGTGCCGATTATAATGAACTCAACTGCTACTTACTGAACCCCACCATCTTATCAGGCACTTTGAAGTCTTCTGTCGCGAAAGCCCTGGGAGAGATTAGGATGCGGTAAATAACGTAATCAAGACCCATCAAAGACTACAATGACCTTTACTACACCTAACAGTTCTTTACATAATCTATCACTCTGCAGATGTGTTTCTCAGTAACTTGGTGAATAGCAAGCTGGAGATGTTCAGTTAACCACAGAGACCAAGAAAACAAGCAAATATTTACACTTGAGAAGCTGGAACCAGTAAAGGTTTGGCGTTTTTGTCCTCAATGGTTCAAACTATAAACCAGTTATTCAATTTGTTATTTTGTCTATGAGCCAGCCGAGTGATTGCTGTTATTCAAAATCCATTTTAAAAGACAAATTCGATGTTTTGTAAGCACAAACCTCTAAAATGATTGCTATTTTTTGGGTTTTCTATCATAAAATGAATATCTTATAACCAAAATAAGCAACGTGAATATGTCTGAGGACATTTTTCGCTATATTCAAATATTTTAGAGACCTAACACTTAGCAGGTTGAAGAAGAAAAACTACCAGAAAGCAGAATAAAACTGGTAACTGCAGTCCTCATTAAAAAAAAAAAAAAACAACGCCGAGTATGTCATTGTACAAGATGCCTCTTTTGGGCGGAAAGGATAATCTGACATTGGAAATAAAACGCAGTAGCCGGCGATGTTGGAACGATCTGCAAGCGCCCCACTCGAGCGAGACGTGCATCCAGACGGGGAGGAAAACCGAGTCTGCTCTGCTCACCTTTGATGTACCATTGCACCGAGGTGGTTCCCCACTGAGAGAAGGGAGAGAAAAACAAACCCGGAACATGTGAGATAATTCCAGAGCATGGTTCATAAAAGAAAAAGATGTTTTAAATATCTGCTAAAGTGACAGCCGACCGAGCGGCGACATGAGAACAAATGAGTCAGTGCTGGGGGGGGCAGATGGATACGGCCCTGCCAAGCCATCGTGTTTGTGTCTGACCCACAGCGGGGGGGCTTTCACCAGCGTGGAAATCGGGGCCCGCGAGTGTGCGTTTCAATCAGAGCGAGCGAGCGTGGCGGCAGCTGGGTCGGCGGCGGGCGCGGGCCCCGGATTGAATTTTGACAGGTAGCGCCGAGCGGAGGTCCCGCGGGGTCGCCGGAGGATTTCGCCGCTCGCGGCCGCGAGCACCTGAGTTGATATCTAGCAGGTTCAATCAATTTTACGGCCGCTTGCACCGATTTCCCTTCCCCCCGGAAAAGCACCGGGGTTAACGCTTAAGGATGGAACAGCTATGAATATAAACAAGGGGGCGTGCTGGATTCAAACAAGGGCAGGGCTGCGAGATAAAGCGAGAACGCCGCGACTGTGTACGTCTCCTTGTACGTTCGACAATTAGATGCTGCGAGCTAACTGTGGTGCTACACAGATACCGTTTCTGCGGGACAACCTTGACTGAGGAAGAGCTGAGGACAAATTGTCGCAAAGAATAACAGCGTGTCAAACGCACCTGCACACGAATTGCAAACAATTTATCTATCCATGCATTCAGCGCTCAAATATCATACAAACAACTGTGACAAGATAAGGAGGACGGGATAAGTGACTGGCGTTCCCACTCCACGGATACGAGAGAGATCGAGTCTCCCGTGTGGCGACGCAAGGCGCGGCGCTTTATTTTCCTCGATGCACCGCAGCGTCCCGTGCTTCGATCTGCGCGCAAACGTGGAAAAATCACAACTGCTGCATCTGTGGCGCGCTGCCAAATTTTACGACACTAAATCATAAATAACTGAGTCCGGTTACGACATTTCTATCTGGAGATCGACCGGGGCGAAAGGTAAAGTTTGAAAAGCTATCTTTTTTTTTATTGCAGCAATAAATCAGCATTACACTTAATGCAAACTGGGTTAATATGTCTTAGGTTAAGAATGATAAACATCTCGCTATTTAGAAATATCCTAAGTTCCATTATTTAATATTCCAACATCATGGTAGTGGAACTTAAATCGTTCAGTCTCAAACATCTGGGAGTTCGGTCAGCTGGCGGTCTTACTTTTACAGCTCCTGTGGAATGACTGGCACCGAATTTAAAAATTGATTTCTTGTTTTGGAATGGAAGGATCAATAAATTATGATATTTCTGTTTTAGGGTGCTTGACTCTGAAGACTGTTGAAAGGTGGTCTTTGGAATCTGGGGTTTCTGAGATGATTTGTCTGATAGCCACAGCTATCAAAAAAAACAAAAAACAAAAAAACTGTATGGTCGCGCATCCAGTGAGACGCGAGAGTCGATCTCAAAAGTCTTTTGGGCATTTTCGCAATTTGATTTGCTGCCAACACATCCGATTTTTTTTTTCAGCGTTTTGAGCGGGCTCACTGTTCACATCCCTGGTTGGAATTTTTTTTTTTCTAAAATCGATCATTCAGAGCTTTGGAAGCAAGTTTAAGACTGCCAGAGTTCAACTAGATAATAAACTGAAATGGTAACGTGTATAATGATGGCTTACCTCCATTGTCGAGGGAACGTTTTTGGCCTCCGAAGCCGTAGAGGGAGGGGTCTAAGACCGGAGAAGAGGAGTTCATGTTGGGCATCTGGTCTCCTCCCATCTTGGCTGCCATCTGGGGACACATCGCATTGCGGCGGCACAGATGGAACACAGATGAAAACGTGGATGAGTGATGATTTTCTTTGAGCATACATTTCCTTGCCAAGACATCGTCTTGGACAAGCGTTCTCCATGAACATGAAATGCCCCCCCCCCGTAACACGGAGTTCGCCGTGAGGTCTGTTGCGTAGAAAGTCTCTGCACAGTCGTGACATTACCTTGACGCGGTCGGTCGCGGTTCTTGTTGAGACTACCGGCGCTGCCCTTGACACATTCGTCGCATGCCGGCTCTCGGCGACTGAACTAACTTTTTCACGCCTTCGCTGACAAATACAATAAATCGCCGCGGCCCGTGGCCAGATCTCGACCGACCGGATTTGCCTGAAAGTCACAACAGGTGTGACAGCTGCCTGCACGAGAAATACATTTCCAGCTCCTCGTGTCAAGCACGGAGCTCGGGCCTTCCGTGAGGTCAAGATCTCGTCTCTTCGACTTCGCAGCCGTTTCACAAGCTGCGCTTTCTCGACGTTTCAGATTTGACCGGCGTTTCTGCACGCGTGGATAAGAACTGCTCGCACCAGCAACGTTTCAGTACCGACGCATTACTTGTTACTATGAGCAAAACAAAGTTTTCTCAAAAAAGCCCCAAAAAAGACACAAAATGTTGTCACACAATATGCTGCATAAGGCACAAGACCAGTTTCACATTCAGCGCCGCCTGTGCTGAGGCTCCAGATCATGTGAGAACCCAGCAGTGTTTAAAGTTCTGACTTTCTTTTTTATACCTTGGATCAAGCATCAGTGGCCTGAGGAACAATCACAGGTCTGTAAATTTCCAACCAACCATTTCTCTACGCGCTTCTCTTATGGACATTGCGCGATCGCTTGCGCACAACTTTCGAGAAGAGAGCGCTAATTTGCATCGCGGCTTAACTAAAAACCAAACGCGCGTCTATTTTCAAAATCGTCCTTCTGCAGAACTAAAGCAGATGCCCGTGCTCCTGAGTGATGGACATTTTCCACTCCCCGTTAATCTGCCATCTCCCCTTCCATACAAAAGGATAGCATTTCAGAAAATTACACTAAATTGACATCTGTGCCTGACTGGAATTTTTTCTCTCTTTTCTTTTTTTTTTCTCCTCGCGATATGAAAATATAGCGACGGCAATTAAGAGTCTCCAGCACCTTCGGGGATGATTATCTACTTCAGAGCCCACCGGCGGAGGCGAGAGGGGTGCAATGGAAACCAGGAGGCAGAAAAGGAAGCAGGTGTGGGGCGGCTGTTTTCACATGACACTACTGTAGCCCCCCGCGCACGCGTCAAGCGCCACGAAAAAGGCACCGCGGCGGCAGGCGGGGGCTCGAGAACGAAAATGGTTCCACGTTGTGAAACCAGCGTTGCTAAGACAGCCCGAGAAGAATCTTCCCCGGCACCTGCTGCTTTTGTCAAGTGTAACGGTGTCGGGTTAGGTGCGACAGCATTTCTACCGACATTGAATTCAGTCTTCTGTGTTTGTTCAGAAAATATCATCTTGTTTTATCTGGTGTCGCATTGATTAAGGTCCCCGCCGGAAGAGCGAGGTACAAATGTAGCTGGTTGTAAAACACAGTAGGGCACGTTCCTCGGGAGTCTGGTGGATTTGGTGGCAAACGGCCCGGCACAAACTTGTCCGTCCTGCAGCGGATGCCCCTCAGCGTCCACCGAGGCCTCTGAGCAAACACCACTGTGGACCGGACAGGCCTCCAAGGTGGACTCGCTTCTTGAAATGAATGAATGAATGCAATCTTTGCTGGGTGAATATGTAAAAAAAAAACAAAAAAAAAAAGACCGTAAGTGTACCTACTGAGTCAAGCTCTGCACTTTTCCATTTGAAAACGCAGGTCTGAAAGTTTCATTTGTCTAAAAATAAGACAAATGAAATCACATGGCACGCGGTCACATGGGAACCAAAGTATGTATACAGTAGTTTATATTTAGGATCAGAGAACACCTTGTCCACTGGCCACTGTGGCATGACTGTAATCTACACTGTTCATGACTCTGACTTCCACTCAATGAGGGTTTTTTTTAACGCTAGTTTGTTTACGAAAGGTTAATGTTCCCAGTTAGCTTCAGGATCGAGGCGGGTACATTCAGCGACGCCGAGGCACCAGCGTTAATTGCAAACAGTTACAGACCAGAGGAGGGAGAATCCAATAATCTGGTGAATTAGACCAACTAGTGAGTTAATGGACCTTTACACAAAGCTTTGATCACCGTTTAATTACAGAAAACAGAGCAGCTAACATGCATTGCTGCTAGGCGATTTGAGCCTGTGCGGCTTCAGTACTTAAATATCAGTGAGGAGCAGGAAACTGCTATTACTGCGCCTGTGGGAACCAGTACCACACCTCTGCACACCGGTGTGTGTGGGGGGGCGTTAGAACGGGGCCTCGTCGTCACACGCCAACTTCAATGTCTCACGACCGAACAACAGGACGACTTCTCTCCTTTCTGTAAAGTACGTAGTGTAATCGCGCGTTAACTCGCTGCGACGCTCAAACCCCACAATCTAACATCAGCCACAAACAAAAATGCGACAAAATCAAAGAGCTTCTCATGCGGGTTGGTGCGGCTCGACGTTTGGGGTCAAAAGTGGGGCCGGCGCACACAATCAGATCCATCGCATCCTGTCTCATGTTACTGCTGGGAGGATGGTGGGAGATGTTCCGGCTCAGGTGGAGGCTTTCAGTGCTGGCAAATCTGACGTCTTGTGAACAAGGTGTGAACACTGATAAGAAGCATGAGGGCAGGATAGTGACATGCGGTAGCCGCCTCTGAATGTGTTCAAAATAAGATAAGGGCAAGTAACGCTTTGGACCTATGTATTCTTTTTTTTAAATGATACAATGACGTGCGATAAACTTTTTAGCCAGGTATGAGCACTTTTTTTTTTTTTAATTCTGCAAATTGGGATAAAAACCTTACAAAGATACACTGTGCGTTTATAATACTGCACTCGGGGGGAAACTAAACTAGCAGATGAACGACTAAAGTCCAATTTGTGCACTTTTAAGTGCACTCAGTAGTTTACCAATCTTCTGGGAGAGCAAACAGAGACCTCCGCTTTTGGCCATTTACACCATGGCCCGGCTGCAGTGACCAGCTCTGCTGCACTCACTACATGACATTTAATATCATCTGTTTGGGGGAAAAAAATAAGGTGGGCAGAGGATACGCTGGTTCATTTTCTGAATCGTATTTTTTCCAGGTATTTTCCAGGCAGCAGTGGAAAAATCCCAGTGGGGCGACCAGGAGGAGTGGAGGGAGGCTTATTTGAACAGATGACGTTACATTACATGGCCTATCTGCTGGGACACACACACGCGCGCGCGCGCGCACGCTAGCGAGCTAACACCAGCCACACTAGCCCGCTCGGTTGTGTTGCAGCGTGCAACACCTGTGTTAAGTTTTAAAGACAGGCTCCGTGATAAGTTAAAGTGGGGAAATGGGGGGAGGGGGGTATTAAACGTCAGAGCTACATGTGGTTACTGGTCGAGCTCTGTGTTTCTCTTTAACTGGAGAGGGGGGGCAGTCAGTTGAGAAAAGCTAACTTCAGAAGCAGCATCGTGTCAGACCGGTGGCTCTTCCAGCTTTCGTGTGTCGAGCAAATGTTTAGGATTTATCGTGTTGTGTATCCAGATCCAGGCTCTGGAACTTGTTAGTGTTGGGGAGTTAGCAAGCTAGGCTAAGTGCAACTTCTGACTTGACAACAGGTTGCAGTGTGTCGAGTTAACTTACTAAAGTTTCACAAACTTCGACATGATAAAGGGCCTTCGTGTGTTCCGTCAAACACTACTAGTGTGATCGCCTGTGACCGGTTTGACGTCGTGAATTAACGCGTCTTCTGCTCCGAGCAAACTAATCTGTCCGCTCAGCTACCTCGGCTACTTAACGTTAGCCTGCTAGCTCGCAGGCTGCCTGGCTGCATGAGGAGTGTTTGTAGTAGGGGGTCCGGGGTGCCCCGACCAAAAAGTACTGCCCCTGTTCCGACCCGCAGACCCGCTGCTTGTGGTCCAAGAGCGTCGCACCCGCTGCGTTCGCCGGAGAGCGTTTTTACCTGTCGGACCCGGCGTATCGTGTCTGCGAAGTCATCTTTCGTTCCGGGCTGAGCCACCGAGGCCTGTCCCTGAACCAGCTCCGCCATCATCATCATCCGCCTCGGCAGCTGAGAGCCACACTAAAAAAAAAAAGCAGCACACGTGCCATGCCAAAGCTCCGCGAGCCGCGTGATCTCGCGAGTTGATAGTAGACCACATGTAGGCCATGATGGCTGCAAGAAAGGGTCTGTTCACTTTTAAATCACCTTTCACACACACACGCACGGACAACATTATATGTAACGATGCATAAAAAACATCGAAGAAGAACAACTAGTCAAACACATTAAATTATTAATTAAAACAATAGAAACGTTCCAAAGGAAATTTAAAAAAGACAAGCAAATAGGATAAAATGAGATAAAATAAAATAGTTCAATATTAATCCCACAGAGAGGACTGAAATGGAATGAAGTGGATGGAATGAAAGGGTATAGCACAATAATAAGAGCATTAATAAATACACAATAAATGAAATGAAAAATAAGTAAACATAAGTAATTAATGAAACATAAATACATACATATGAAAATCAAAAATGATTTTTAAACCTGTCTTATTGAAATGTATTTGATTGATATATCAAATAGACTACACACACAGTTTATCAGTTCAACAGGTACATTTAACTAAAACTAATGCAGTCAAATACAGCAGCCCATAATGGCACTAAGGTATACAACAGAGAGTCATAGTAACAATGTTGAAACATGGGGTGAACATGGCCAAGAGGCAACGGCCATGAGTCCAAGGGGCCAAGGGGTACTGAATCTGAGCACCCTGGAAAAATAAACAGCACTAACAGCTAAATGTTGGGAATCTAATATATCTTACAACCTCCTCTACAGAGCCACATAGATGTTTTAAACTGGCATTTGCTATTTCTAGTTCAAAACATTTCGATGTCTTGTAAGAATCAAAAAATTCCCATCTGACAAAATAAAATGAAAAATGAGGAATATCGGTTTTTGCCCTTGGAAGCACATGTGGAAACATCTATTGCTGCACATCTGGAAAAGGCCAGCAGCCAGAGAGAAGAAAGTAAAATTGCTGCAAATTTCCAAACTGTTTATGCAAAACAGTTCCTGCGCCATAAATTGTATCCAAACCTCATTGAGCAAAGTGGAGCAGAAAAGGCTAAAGATGAATGTGTGATGCAGCAGTTAGTGATTTTTTAAAAAGTTATCTAATGAAGATTTTGTTCAGGGCAAAAACATCAGGATAGTTTTCTTAACATTGCATAATAGTGTCTCATGCCATGTGAAATTATGAAGCTCAAATCTGTGAAATATCTTAAAGTCAAAAGTGTGATTTTAAGGCTTAAAAGTTAACGGAGGAACAGAGGAACAGAGGAAATGCGCTAGCCTGAAGCTTCTAATAAACCTACTAAGAAATGTGCCATTTCTAAACACTTAAGTCCCTGTTGCCGTCTGTGGTCGCTTATAAGCAACATGCTCATGCAGCTGCTTGAACAGGGATGATTGACCTCGAATTTGAGACAACCAGGCACGCTGCGAACTTACAGACATTCATACAGATATCAATTTCTCTTCCTCATCAGGCCCCCCGGGCATGTTGTCACCTCTGAAAGAGAAGCAGAGAAATTAAGTTGGGAGCTGAGGGCTGGACCCAGAACAGTACCCCTAAATGAAGACCTCCAGTTTAGCATGACTAAAGTACAATCCCAACCCTGCGAACATATTGCTACCATGTGCTGTTCCAATGTATTCAAACCTGGAGGTGGCTGGGAAATAATTTTAGGGCTCTGGCATCAAAGGGTATGTCAGGTGGTGGTCGTCATATGTGGTCAGATGATGCATACATAAGCGTGACACGCACACTCACAATTGTTCTGAATTCAGCCCCCATCTGGTCAAGGAGCCTAGAAAGCTAGAAAGTAAAGGTAGTTAAAGCAGGTGTGCATCTCTGGAGTCCTGCCAATCATGCAGTGAGAACTGTGTTAGTGTAGAGTAAGTGTGTTTGTGTGTGTGTGTATAAGGCTGTGGTTACCACAGCAGGCTGATCAAGTGTCACACACACACACACACACACACACACAGCTTCCTCCCCATCATTGTCTTGCAGAGAATAGACTCTTGTTTCCAGGGTTCAATGTGGCAAAACCGAAGGGGTTCAGCAAAGCTATGGGTCTCTCATAAGTAAAAAGTTCAAGAAATCAATGTGTGCAGATTAATCGATCCATTTTCCTTTGTATTTTTCATTTCAGTGCACTGGAAATGTGACATGAATGCAGTCAAGTAAGTGGAATTCATGTCCAGCTGGAAAACACAGCATTTAGAAAGAGGACCGTCAATATTGGCAAACTTGGTCTTTTTCTTTGCCCCTCCACCCCCCTTTCTCCTTCTCAATCTGAAAAGAACAGGCCATATGAAACTGTAATTGCTTCATAATTGCCACAGTTCTGCTACGGGCGTAAATTTCTATAGGCAGGATGTGAGGAGCGGATAGTGTTTCATCCAGAGACCACCGTCCCAGCAGAGCTCTCATTCAGGGACTCGTTGTTCATAAAGAGGGAAGCAGTGAATAAAAAGCTAGCATCTCTATCTTAGTCTAATACTTGAAAGAATACGCTGAACAAAATATGGGCCAAATCTGTAGCTTCTAAGTTATTTTTAAAAACTCACTTTTACTGGAAACCCCTTTCTTACATTCAAACATGTCTGTGTGATTATCTTGGCTTTCGTGTCTTTTTTCTGATATTTGGGCAATTTTTGCACATTTTCTAATTTACAACATTTATCTTATTTCTAAAAGAGCACTCAAATGACATCAGTTGAGGGAATTTATCGGACCACCTGCAGTTATAACAAAAGGCTTCATACAAATTCTTTCCCATATTGCAGTGGTACAAAGCTGTAAACAAACTTGGATCTGTAACATCAGTGGAGTTTCCCTGTAAGCACTGTGTTAATCTGTTTAAAAATAGTCCCATATATTGATGAAGTTAAGTTTCTCTACCCCACAAACACACACTCACCAATAGTGTTTGCAACTGGCTCCTCTTTTTTATTATCTTTTACTGTCTATCTATAATTAAGCTTAATTTCCCACATATTGTTATAGTTGCACTAGCTGTTTGTGTTTCATTAAATGCATGGTAAGAAGTAATTCTACCAAGATAAAAACCTAAGTGTACATTTTCAAATTATATATCATCTCCATCAAAAAAGAGACTGACTGAAATAAGAAAGAGAAGAAAAGTAAGAAGTGCTCCATTAAATGCAAAGCTTTTTGAATTGGGAAATAAAGATAACAGGAAGAAGCAGTATCATGGAGAGTGTAAGAGTGGCATAACAAAAAAAATCTGACAGGTAACATCCCGTTTCGAAAAAGAAGATTGACAGATGAAAAGGATAAACAGACCAGTTTTGTCCAATAATAGGAGACACACACACATGCACAAACACGCACACACCTCCTTGTTTTTACCTCTCTTTCATTTTACTTTGCAGCCTCCTCCTCCTCCTCCTCCACAAGCCACTTTGCTTTGATTCAGATCTGTATCTGTATTTTAAATGACTCAATTACATGGGATCCCGTGGTGAAAATTACGGATGTTTTCCACTATTTCTCTCCACTGGGACACCATGACCCCTCCCTGGCTCCAATAACCCCCCCACTCCTCTGCTTTTTCTCCATCCCTCTCTCCTGGCCTCCCTCTCCACCTGTCCTATTTGCCTCCTCTCCCACAGTCGCCCATTTTTCTTGATAAACGCTGTCTTTGCTGTGTGTATCTGCGACTGAGAGGAAATAATAGCTAAATGGTCTTGTTTGTGAGCTCTCTGCGCGGCGAGATGACAAAGAGTGTTTTGCAGGTAATTCATCTGCTGTCACCACACAACAAGCCACCGAAAATACTTTTTTAAGGATGACGCGAGGTACTGTTCGAATCCAAACACCAGGCCTGACAGAAATAAAAGCACATCAGCAGGCAGAGTTTCAAAGATGGATAGAATGTTTTTTTTATTCATCCAAAGCTAAGTGGTGTTGTGATTCTTTTGCAGCACTTTAAACCCATAGCTTATGGGGTTCTGAGGCATTCTCAAAGTGGAATCTATCTTTGATGCACTCTGTTGGTGCTGAACCTGCTTTCAAGATAAACCCCTCACCTACTGCTGTGTCGCTCGCACTCGCCGAGGTGCAAAGCGGTAAGTAATGCTGCTTTAAGGTGGCAATACATTCACATGTACCGTGGAGCAAAACATGTTTTCCTCATTTTATGTATAGAAAGGAACACACATATATAGAGCTATCCAAAAGACATTCAGTGAGCTTTAGTTATAGATTTACAGTATGGTACTAAAATGATTTCACATGCTTAAACAGAAGTTAATTTATCTTTGTCAACTTACAACTGTTACCCTATGATCTCCTTTTCAAACAAAAATTACAATGCACATAAGTGCAAGTATCTTCCACTCTGCCCCATTTACTTGATAAGGAAGTACTTTATTGTCCCAGATTATTACACCTAAATGATGATATTTCTTACCTAGCCTAACAAAAAAGTATCTTATTGAATGGTTTAACTTATTAAAAAAAAAATAAAGAGTGGAGTAACACCCACTTTCTCATATTCAAATAAATGGAAATGTTAAGAAGAATGAATGGGGAAAATAAAGTGTTCTGTCTGGACTTCTGACTTCTGTTTGGTTTGTGAAAACACAATTTATTTGTATGTGGTGACTATTGACTTGCTGCATTTGTAAAATAAATGAGAATTTGTTCAATAAATAAATAAATATCTATATCATTTCATAACAGATTTGCTGAGCTCAATAAGGAAGGCCAGTTAAACACCCAACCCAAACAGCCCACATACCCTGTGGTGTAATTCATGCACCATCGGAAAACATTGCATCACCATCCATCATAACGCGCGCCATAACAGCCAAATAACCAGCGCTATTAAACATTTAGATCGGCCAAGGGATTCGGGGTGGATGAACCTACTAGCATCCCCACCTTGAATCTGATCCATTCACAACCTCTCAGAGCAACAGATCGAAGGACATAAAGAGTGTGTGTGCCAGCAAACAACCCTCAACAGTGGACCCCCGGGAGAGGAGGGGAAGAGGAGAAGAACAAGTCCAGTCCCTTGAAAATGAGGGAGATAAATCTATTGATTTGTGATCAGCATGCTGCATTACTGGTTGCTGCACCAGGGGACCGGGGAAGTGGAGGAGGAGGATGTAATAGTGAAGGAGGGCTTTTGATAAGAGCAGCTTTGATACTCATGCACACAAAAAATCTCACAGAAATCCTATTTTTAGTCAAGATTCAAAGATGAATACAGACACAGCAATTTCAGTAGGTCAAAAGGCTTTTGACAGCTGGAAAAGACACCCAGCCAACTAAAAACTTTGATTTACAATTTGCAGGTGGACTCCTGAGCAGATCTGTGTGTATGAAGAAGGAACAGGTGATTCAGTGTCAGGCTCAACTGGCTCAACAGGTCTGAACAGCTGCCAAGGCATTTCAACAGAAGACTGTGCGGATGTGGATTAATGCCGGCCATATACTTGAAGCTCATAGAGTCACTGCTGACTTAGACCAAATAATGACCTTGTTATGTGATGAGTCTGCAAAAATGGAGAGTTCAGGAGTTGTGCAAGAATAAGTAATTTACAATGAAGTGATGTTCCATATTTTGCTGTTATTAACTGCTCTGTGGACTATGACGAGATGCAGAAATAATGACAGCTTGATGAATGTATTTGCTATAAAAGTTCTGATTTGGAGCCACTGAAATTACAGTCATGAAAATTAATATCTAGATTGATTTTTATAAAAAAAAAAAACAACTACTACTCTTTAAACTAGGATAAGCTAAGCTAAGACACTGCTGGCTTTGGTTTCACAACAGGAGAACAGAGAAACATATTTCCTAAATTTCAAACTCTTCCAACAAGTGTTCCTTTTAATGGGAAATGTTGAAATGTTAGCAGCTTACAACTCAACGCAACCATGAATTCAGCTACGAGATCAATTATTAGAGTAACTCAATCCTGTAGAGAAAAAAGGTTATTGATTGCTGTTAGCCTCACTGAGCCTGCAGACTCCAGTTGAGTCAGTGTTCGTGGGTAGTTGAGTAACATTTTGTTGTAATAGGAGACAAGGAAGTCTTCACACTCATTAACCCTTTTAGATGAGCAACATTGAGTAGCCGGCAAAATATTTCTATTTTTCCATCAATATTTCATCACCAGCTCAGACCAAACAAAGCCAGGGGCTTTGACCGTAATGGTCCCATCTGTCTATAGATCTTCAGGACATCACCATATGGATGTCCTTTGACACCAGAAAATAGGCTTCGACATCAAGGAAACACACACACACACACACACACACACACACACAGGATCCATGGATGTTAGCCAGCCTGGAAGGCAAAGTGTATCCTGCTTTATTTTGATGGTTCCTCACAGATGGTCTTTTGATGTTGCAGCAGGAGATCAAGTTTCTAGAGAGTGGGTGAAGTGGACATCTCAGCTATAAGGGAAAATCAGCACCGTTTGGATACAGTGGCATTCATACCTAATACGTGATCTGAGATACAGTATTAATTAATTAACAGCTGCTGTTTGCTCGGCAACAGTTTCACAATCTTAATTTAGTGAAACTCAGACCCAACACACTGAGTAAAGTTTGTTAAAGAAGTCTTCACATTTGTATTTGAGAAGAGAAAATAACAAGCCAGGCATCCCCTTATTAATATTTATCCCACTATATTCAGTGCTACAAGTTAATATAAAATGTATAAATATAAATAATATATTAAGAGTAAGATGACAGTATTGGCATTATATCCTGCTCATTGTTTCTTAGCAGTAAGAGAGTGACCTCATCATCTTTGCCAGGCCCATTAGCTTTCTGCACAAACCTCAGGGGACCAGTCCGTTAACCCTTACCTGCTAATGTTCAGAAACAATGAGCCATTGAAAGTTTATTGAGATTTCATTCAGTTTTGTGATGGTGGTTCTAGTAGAAAAGAAAAGTCACACACAAACAAAAGACACACAAATCAATGAATGATCCAGTCTGGTATAGCCAGAGGCAGGTGACGGAAAGGCACCAAGTGCAGACTGGTGATAGTGGGGAGTCCCCACGCAGCTCCCTGGGCTTGGGTTACACACAAACCCGCAGTGAAGGAGAGCCACTTCGGCCTCTAATTGGCTGTAATTAACCCTCCGTGGCCATTGTTCCTGCTTCATTGTGTTTTAAAAAAGTAGACGAAGGGCACAGATTGAATGACCACAAAATATTCTGATGGGTCAAAGCCAGCAAACATTCTTATGTGGACTGACCCACAACAACAGCTGACTTGAAGCACAAATTACACTTTCTAATAAGGGGTATATAAGATGTAGCTTCGTTTAAGGTAAGGTTATATATATATATATCAGTTATCAGCTTTAACAAATTTGTTATTTAACTTAGTAATAAGTCTAAGTTAAGTATGTAAAAGAAATATATTAGTTGCAACTTTTTCAATTAGAAAGTGTCACTGTAAGGCCTAACGAACAGCAGTTTAAGATCTTGTGTCTCTGTATTTTTCTTTTTCTCCAAAACCTGAATCATCTTTTTCCATCTTGGCTGCCCTCTGATCGCCAGGGGCCTTCTGCACTTCATCTCAAGAGGTCACGGACCCTGATCCTGAACAATAGCCTCCTTTGTAACATGTGCTGTTGGAGAGTGACAAGGACTTGAAGGTTAGTCGACCTGGACTCCTGAGGAGACACGGCGTCACAGGAGCGTCCATTAGGGCTCAGTCCTGTGCCGCCGCCGACTTTCATGTCGTGCTATTGTTACAGCGCTCTCCCCTGAGAGGTAGACACAGAGTGGGTAATGAGGGGTAATTGGTCCAGGGTTAAGGATGATTAATTCCCTTGGTCAGGTGTCAGCCAGTTTTCATACCTGGCTTGCTCGACAGAGAGGTAGGAGGAGGGAATATGAGCCGTGATCGACACGCAAAGACACACACACACACACACACACACACACCAAGATCGTCTGTGCTTGAATAAAAGGGAACCTTGCTTAGAGCACACCTGCATATTTTCTTCTATTTCTAAAACAAACACACGCATTCTATAAGACCACTGTCACATCAGGAAAAATTTTCCCAGGATCATATCTTTCCAGAGACAAAGTTGAAAGGTCACCATGATCCTCCCCCTACAACCACTGAAGCCAGATTGAGATTGATAGCTGTCCCCATCCCTCCTACCTCCCCTTCAGCTTGACTGACTAATCTGAATACCTCTCCATCCATCCCTTCATTCTAACCGGGCAATTTTGGACACTGATTATCTTGCAACCTGTGTGTGCGCACGACAGTAAATGCAGGGGCTGGCTGGTAATTGACCAGGCAAAGACAGAGACGCCTGCCGTGTAATTGAGCGGGGGGCTGAGGGGGCTCTCGCAGGACTGAAAGGGTCCGAGGATCCCTCATTGCCCATTAGACCTGGCGGGGGGTCTCCTGTGCCTGTGGACTCCACCGTGAGGCCCACACCGTACACAGCACTTCAATGCAGGACTGACACCTTTTGGTGATGGAGACAGGGGGAGAGGCTTACACAGAAACAGCTGCTGCGTCCTACGGGGTGATATAATATGGACCTTTCTAAAATGTACTGGCAACCTAATTTTCAACACCTAACATCAAGCAAATATCAACCACTGCTGGAAAAGCAAAAGAGAAGCCTTTAGTTGGTTGCTGGGGTGAAGGCGTAAACTGCATCTTCAAAACTTTCCTCGAAGGTTTGACTTCCTCTTAAATTATTCAGGAGACTGGAAAATCTGAGCATCCTGCTCATCCATGCCAGGTTACCACTGCTGTAAAAAAGGCAACAATGAATTACACAATACTTGGTCTTCGTCTTTGAAATGCCCCTGCTCCTTTTCCCTGTTCTGGAACCCATGCTGAGCAGTGAAATATACATATGTGGCCAATTGGTTTTCCTTCCATCTGACTTGTGCCATTTGAGCTCAGAAATGGCCTCATCACTTCTGCTCCGGTGGCTGCCGGCGAGCCACCATGTTCACTTTTTGCCCGTAACAAGCTCCTGCGCTGCTCCCGCTTCATCTGCATATCGTACATATGATACAGTTGCCTCCTCGCTGCCCCGACATCTTCACGGGGCAACGCCTGTGCGGCCCTGAGAGTTAAACAGGCAGGCATGCATAAGTAGGCTGTCAGCTGAAGACATGAACTATTAATCACTAACACAATCATTACTGACAGGGGCTGATGCATGTAGCAAGGGTCTGCTTGAAGAGTGATGATAAATTCAGTTTTTTTCTGTAATGAATTAAAATAAGAGCTGAGGAGGGAAAAAAAAAAACACAATTCATTTTTTGAATCAATTTTATTTCTATAACAAAGAATTCCTAAAGTTTAATTCCGAGCACGGACCAGCTGATACCGAGAGTCATGCAAATTTGGAAAATAAAATTCTAAGCTCTACATTTTCTTTAAATGTTCTTCCACAGTATATTTCATGATGATCTGCACACCTGATTCTAACAAACTATTCGCCAGCTGTGAAACTTCACCTGTCTACGGTAAGTCTGATGTGCTGATGCTAATATTGACTAATAGTAGACAGAGGAGGCAGAAGGTCTAATCCTACTCCCTCTTAAAACACGGGGGAGAGAGGATGGTTCACAGGACCGCCACAGTTACTGCTTTGTGCTGCAGAAACCCTGCAAACGATGGTGTTCCCTTAACCTGCAGAGAGGAACAGGAACAGAGAGGAGAAAAAAAAGTGTGTTAACATGTAAAAATGATGAATGTACTGTAAATGATAAGTCATGGCCTTATGTATTCCTGCTGCATGGGAAAATATTAAGGTGCAATGGGTGCGAACCTGACAGCGTTAATCCTGATGAATCCGGAGGCATCGCAAGGCTCGTAGTCTCCCTGCACGTCCATGCTGCAGTGAAAGGATCAATCAAGACAGAGGCATGTCGGTCAACAGAGACCAATCTCCCAATTTGAGGTTGGAGGAAAACATAGCTCAAGAGAGGCTGAGAAATCAAGGAAGAGGTTACAGTATACCCTGGTAACAACATGATTGAAATGTTTGGAGTAAACAGTGAGAGACATGGAGCCTGATCAGTTCCTGGATCAGTGATAAACTGCTCTTTTGAAATAATGTCCCCATTGATTTTCCTCTGAATGCTCTTCTTTAGTATTGTTTGTCCTGGATAACAAGGGATCAATACTGGAGAACGAAAACACACCCATGCACAAAAGCACACAAAAGATGCACATAACCCACTTTAAAACAATCCCATCGTATCATCCACTTTTAGCTAAGCGTCAGGATGACTTTGTAACGTGGCATGTCTGTCTTCCGGTTTATCCACTTCTCATAAGACAGATGTAAATCTATAACTTGCGCTGACGCCCATGCCTATGTTGTTTAGGCTGCTTGTTGGAGTCGTCTCCTCTTAGCGTGTGCGTGCGCGCGAGTGTCTCACAAAGAGAGTGCCCGTGTGCTGTGTAATTACAGCAGTTTCTACCTGCAGTGCTTAATACACTCTTTCACAGAGTCCTCTCCTCCCTGCAACACCACCCCCCCACACACAACCGATGTACAGCTTGCACTCATTCTTCAAAAGCACTTAGCAAAAAAGGAAATTGCCAACAAATGATAGGATAAACACTGTAAAAAGAAAGACCGACAACTAAATCATCAACTCTCAATACAAGGCTCCCTACCCGGCACCTGAACATGATTATGAGTGAGTGGCTTCAAAGAATACGGCACTCTGTGTGTGTGTGTGTGTGTGTATTCCTTTAAGAAACCCTGCAGTCTAATTGAGAGTGGAGCCAGCGGACGACGGGCAGGGTGACATTTCTGTCTCAGATGGGTGCGGTGACGGGCTGTATTACCACTGTGTTAATGACGGCGTTTACTGTTGCCCCTGGAGAGACAACAGGATGCCAGCGGGGTTTCGTGCCCAGCGTGGTCCTGTGTGTGGCTGTGTACATGTGTGGGATTGTGGCAGGTTTTTCCTGTAGGGGCGAATAAGTGCCTGTGCGTCACAGACTGCTGCTTGCAGGTGTATCAATGTCAGGCACACGCAGACATTTGGATAATCCACCCTAATAAAAAGTATATACAATAAATGACAGTGAACTATTCCACTTACACCCTGGGCACTTGCCACCTATTAAAATGTTTCGCCCAGTTGTGTTCTTGCATATGATGAGGCAAAACAATTACTATACTACTGCAGCCTGAGTGATATATCTCTAAAGCTGAGTTCTAGCAGCAGCGAACTGCAGTTTTGTGTTGCTGTGAATGACTGCATTTGAGACGGATGGTTTTTGTTTGGGCCATTTGTAAGGAGCTCCTTTGTGGGGAACCACTGCGCCCATCTGTCCGTGGCCCCGAGGACTAATGTTGCAACACTACACCTCTGCCACACTCGTGTGTCGACCGAGCCGAGAAAATGTGTCTCAGCTAGGTGAAGTGTTAAAACGGGAACACGAGCCTCTGTCAGTGAGAGTTTCTAAGCAACAGGCTGCTTGAAAGATCGATGAGTCATAATTCATCCGGAGTGACTCGGCAGTTAGTTATTCTTACAGAAAACTCGCAAGAACTGAGAAAAGTAACACGCTGACACAATAGAGGTTAAAAGGGCTGAATGAATGCATGGCCCGAGTACAGTATCATCTCTATTTATTTCTCTCTCCCCCAAACCAGACTGAGGAGCTGAATGGCTGACTGTGTGCGGCATGTTTTCTTGTTTCTGTCTTTCTGACCCGCCTAACTAGCATGACACCCTGGTACTTTCCTGCTACAAGCCCAGTGAAATCACCTCTCTCCTCTGGCTGAGCATGCCATTAACTCTCTGACTCTAGGGTATAACTGGAGTGTGTGTGTGTGTGTGTGACTGAAGTGGAGATAGAGAGGCATATGGAGGGGTTTTACTTTGGTCAGTGCTGAGCCTGCCCGGAGGGCATGAGGGGTCAGCCTCCTGAACAAACCCACTGTTACCACAGCTAAGAGGGCGTGGGGGGTGCAGTAGGATGGGGTAGGGGTCGGGGTGCGGGGCTGCCCTACAGGATCTGAGCTTGACACTCCTCTGATGTCTTTGTGAGGCAGGGTCAGTTTAATATGTTGATGTGGAGGTCAGAAGAGAAGTTGGGCGAGCTGACCTCATGACAGGCTGACTCGTGAACATGGTGGAATAGCCACACTGTGCCCAGATCAGCCAAACACAGCTGTCAAGTAAGAAGAACAAGCACACACTTTGATTCGCTGACACACACACTTTACCTTACCTGACCAACTCCTCGTTGTAAAGGGACTTGGGTGACTCTCGTCCCAGGATGTAGACCTGACCCTTGAAGACAGACAGCTGCACTTTGCCCTCCACGTTCTCCTGGGACTTGGCTATGCAGTGTCGCACAAAATCGCACTCTGGACTGTACCAGAAACCTGCGAGTGAGAATGCAGGAGCATATTACATGTTCACAAAAAGAAAAGCTGTAAAGGTTTGCCTTAAAACATCGTTTTAGGTACTACTGTTTTTTGTGGTAAATGTGATGAAATGAATGCTGTAACTGATTTTGGTTTGTTTACTAAAGAAAAAGTGCTAGTTTTTATGATTGTACTGTACTTTGTACTCAGATAAATGTCCCTTTAGTATATATTAATGTTACTAACTGGTCAATAGCCAGACACAGTATATGGGACTGAGCTAGACAAGAAAGAACCCCCTCCTGCAAATACTGTACTCGCAGCAAGGATGACAGGGATCTGTGTGACGGCCACCGTTCCCTCTCATGAGATGTGATTCTCTCTCTTTTCTGTTCCAGGTGAAGTTCATATACCCCTTTCTGCTCTCCCATTTTGCAGACCTGGCCCTTCCGTCTCTGAGACAGATGGGACAAAGGATATGTCTGTATATGTTCAGAGGTCAGGCACACCCCGCTCAGCAGGGGTCCTCCTCTCATCAGCGGCTGACCTCCACCTCGCCACGTTCAAAGACACAATCCTTCCCTGCTTTTGTTACCTCTGACTTAGCCATCACACACAGGCCCCATTTAATTTAGAGTAAATTAGAGTTTGTGTCAGTCTTCAAGTTAGTTCTTTATGTGTCACTATGAGTTGGGCTTTCACTAATTATCATTTTTTATTACCAATTAATCAATTCATTCTTTGGTCTATTTAATTTACAAAGTAATGAAACATACCTTTCACGTGTTACCAGAAATTGCTTATTTTTAATAATCAATGGTCCAAAAATTACAATTAATTACATGAAAAACCAAGCAGTGCATTTTATTAGTGAATCAAATGTTTGGTGCCTATACTTGATAAATGACATCCTTCATTAAGCATTTTTTCCTCACAATTTACAGTGATTCATTTTCTATTAATCGCAAGTAATTGAAAGCTCATACAGGAGTGATTGTTGTTTATTTTCCAATCGTCAAATGCTTGCTGCATCCGTACTGCACTGCAATGTAACTGCTGCAGCTTCTCTAATGAAAGCCTGTTTGGATAAATAGTGCAGTATTAATGCAAAACAGATGCAGGACAGGTGGACTGTTAACATAAGCCCCACCAGCAGCCGTCTGTTATCTATCTGCAGAATTATTAATGATTTAAAACTACGGTGGGTTTAATCTGTCCTGCATCTGAAGGTAGCACCTTTATGTGTGTGTGTGTGTTTGCTTCCTGTCTCTGGAGGGTATAACTGAAGTGGCCTAGCAGTCGGTCTCTAATAGCACTGATCCTATTATGTGGATGACGGTGCAGGGGACTGGAGACGGAGCAGAAGGGAGGATTAAGACACCTGAGCCAAGAAAAGCTCATGCACGCACATGCAAACATACTTAACATACAGGGACATACGTGTGCACATTCACATTGTTGTTGTATACAGTGAACGGTGACGTTTTGGACACAAACAACTGCCAGTTACCACAAATGCTATTTTGGGAATTATGAAATTTTTAGTAATGCATAATTTATTACTTCCTGAAGATAACAATAGGTCATACCTGGCTGGACAATTTATTACTGAATCAATAAGCATAGAAATAAAAGGGAGTGGCAGACCATATGTACTGGATAACAGAATAAGTGAAAAGATCAAATCAAAACGATGTGCGTTAGGTACTTACCATTGTAGAGTAGTTCAGAGAACTTGATACCCAGTCCCTGTTTGATCCGCCGTACCTCTTTGTCCATGGTAAAGTTCTCGATGTCCAAATGGGCCTTTAATAGAATGGTGCCTCCTGGGGTTTCATAAATCCCTGACAAAAACAGAAAAATACAAAACAGAACAAATTAATATTTGCATGGAACACAACAGCAGGCATAGCTTTTTGAACAGGAGTTAACAGATCAGTAAGTATAATGCTGGAGATCTTAAATATTCAACGTGATATCTTGTTCATCTCACGATTAAGTCCACGATATTTTTAAGATCTGAATGATAGCAACTTTAACCTAAAACACAAAAGTACAATAACAAACCTAAATACTGTGAGTATAAGTACAATTTCCTCTAAATCATCCCTTAATTTTGCCATAACCTGTGGCACTGTCATCATCAGCAGCAGCAGTGGCTATTCATAGGAACACAAACTAACCAGGTTTATCTGACGTGTCTATAAGCAAACAGCTCTATTAGCCAGACAGAGTGACAGACAGGCCTTCACAGTGCTCACAAAACATGGACGAGTCTGTCCTGGGTAAATGACAGGGTAGGAGGCCCCTGCCAGCCTGGAGCCTGGACCAGGGCTCTGCCTACCCTGCAATTTACCCCCTCTGGACAGGGAAGGAGGGGGTGAGGGGTGAAAAGATGAGTTAGATGACAGGAGAAATGAAGCTGTCACTCAAATGTCAGCTAAAACAAAAGGAGGGCAGGTGGAAATGCTACAAGACGGACCTGACAGAAATAAGAGCTTTATCAAATGATATCCATTTTTCTGAGAGCTGAAATCTTGGAAAAACTGTGAATGTCGTTTTCCCATCACATCAACTGTCAGTTTGAATGATAGTCACACTTAATTCCAGCTATGTCGCCGAGCAGATACTCTGCCACAGATTTCATCGGGCTGCCAAATTTTGCCACATTTTGTGCGGCATTCTCCTGCCTCCAAAACCCTTTTCTGAGATTTAACAGTTTTAACACAATTTAATCTCTTCGAATCTGGTGAGCAGTCTAGCTCAAATCTGTATGACCCCAAATAATCCAGCATGGGTCCTGATCTGAAAATGGAGAAGCACTTACTATGTGCTGGTGGCCAGAAACAGAGCTTAGCTATGCTGCTAATTGTCTAAAGCTTTGAAAGACTGCCACCTGAGCCAGTATGGCTTGTGGCTTTTTGGTGATCCAGGGCCACAGAGGGCACGTAGGGACATTTCCGCTGGCTCTATCAGATAAATAAGTTAAAACTGCCCTCCAAACACAACTTGGCTTAAGTGCTCCAAAGGAGAGTTAGCTTAACTGAGAGGAGCAAACAATGAAATGCTATCTGGGTAAGCTCCAACAGTGGCAGTTTAGTTAAGCTTAAAGAGACGACACCCGCTGTGGTTTTAATCTTTTATACGTTGACTGCTGGTATGCTAACCATGCTGCAGGCCTGCAGGGGTTCAAATCAGGAATGAATTCATCCTGAGCTGATCCAAGCCAACCCTTTGAGCAAGCTGAGTCCGGCATAAACAGGCAATGCATATGGACAGAAATTGATAGAAAAAAACCCATTTCACTTGCATAAACAAGTAAATATATTTAAAATGATTGTATTGTGTTTTTGGTGCCAGTCCTGGAGTTTGACAGTACCAGCACAACCACAGGAGGCAGCCTGTCTCCATCATCCAAAGATGCAGCAATTTCCGACTGCTTTTGATAGGAAGCACCTCAGCTAACACCATCACTTGTGTGGAGGTCAGAGGTCTGACAGCACCGTGACAGGTGGGAAATGTTAGTCTGGCGCACAGGCTGTCGAATGTTTTTGTTGCACAGTGACAACATTCTTGACAAACCATTTCCATCCCCTCCGCCTCCCTGACCCCACACAAATAAATATGACCCAACACAAATAAGTATGACATGTCCCCATTCAAGCCGTCCCCATCATCTATTGTGCTGACACGGCTGCCATTCCGGAGGAGACCAACATGTACACTTCGATGGTAGTTATTCAACCACTTGGACACCTCGTGCTCCACCTCTTTCTATTGCTTCAGTGGAGGAAAAAGCTTTGATCTTTTGTTCAGCCGAAAAAGTGGGCTTCCCATTTTCCAATTTCTACCTGCCAAGTCGTGCCACAGCCACAGTCCGTTGGCCAGTCAATTTGCCAATCACAGCACATAGTGTCGTGGGGGAAGAGGAGTGTGTGTGTGTGTGTGTGTGTGTGTGTGTGCCCATGTGGGTGCATCATACAAGGCCAGGACAGCTCCCTGGGTCTTGTATATTTGCTGCAGTAACATGTGCAAACCTAACAAAGGAGCTTTTCAAGTTTCCTGTTGACACCAAAGATAAAGAAAGAAAAACATCTCTGTCCAACTCCATATGTACATATGTGACCCACTGTGTGTTTGTGTTTATCCAGTGAAGCATGTGTGCCGTTATCTCGTTCACAGTGTGTGTTTTTTGGCAGTGTGTGTGTGTGTGTGCATGCATAAGCGATTGGGAGTACCTTCAGTATCTATGATTCCAGGTGAACCGGAGAAAACATTTCCTTTGAGGAGAGTGTGTTTGCCTTCCAGCCCACTTTTATGGAAACGGAATAGCAAGTGTGACACTTAAAGCACTCAAGTAAAATAACTGCAAATTGCATGAAAGCCCTGGACACCGATTGGAAAGGTTCTGAATAGATGTAAAATTAAAATACTGTAAATATGTCCATCTCACTGCATCTTCAGTGTACACCATTGTGTGTAAGTGAAGCTGCCTGTCACACTAATTTGGCACAAATGGAAAAAATGTCATATCCAAGACAGATAAAAATCAAATATCATTTTTAATTCCTTACCCCTGGACTTCATTCCAATGAAGCGGTTCTCTACGATGTCAATCCGTCCCACGCCATGCTTTCCTCTAGGAGAAAGGTAAGGAGAAGCCATCAGTGGATAATTTCACCTTGAATTACTTTATACAGTGAGCGGCCTTCAAGATTAAATACAGTCTTAATTGATCTGCAGTGTAAGTAAACCACAAGACAGTATTGAAAAAATAAAGAGCAAAAACACAACAAAGTACTGCTAAGAAAGGAAAAAAAAAAACATGACAAAAAGGTCATCATGAGCATCATCACGCTCAAAGGTGGAAAGGAGGAAGCTGATTTTTTTTTCTTGGGCATGTATGGACTCACCTTTATTACTCCACATTTATTCAGACAGTTGGAGAGCAGAGAGGTAGACAGAGTGGGGGAGACATGGGAGGGAAAAATTCTGGCCGGACTTTAAACCCAGACCAGCTGCGACAGACACACGTCCTTTGGAGATGGGGAACTTAACCACTGTTCCACCTCTGGGGACGCTTACAGACTAGTCTGATAGAGGGGCTTCTGAGCGTCTGACAAATCACACATGCTTACAGATTTTATAAGTGAATGGTTTATAGAAATTAGTATGAGTAACAGAAGAAAACGCTTACCCAATCTCATTCAGGTGTGAGAAGATTTCAAGTGGGGAGTCCTTGGATTTGCCATCTGTCACGTTGGTCACCTTGACAGGTACTCCTAAAGAAAACCCCCCCACAAAAAACAACCTTTACTTATATTTGATTCATATGACTCATATAGCACTTCATCTGATACCGGCAAGTGGTGTTTCATTGAAATTCAATGTTTGAGATTCAAGAACAGAAACAGCAATTAATTTACAGATAACTTTCTGTTGGGTGTTTTGTAAGTTTTTGTAAGTTGCTGAGAAGAAAATCTCTTCCCTAATGGACCCTAAGTAAATTTATCCAGTCATTTGTTTGTTTTGAGTCAAACAATCACAACTGCAGCAAAGTGGATAAAATAGCTGTTGAATGTTACCCTATCTATACTGCACATTTACTCTAACATAATGCAAGAAAATGAGCAGTGCTTGCATAGCTGTGTCATTATTAAGTGAAAATTATATTTTTGATATGCAATATATTTTGGTGCCGGACGCGGGGGAAAATACCTTCCAGCAGCAACCTGTTATTGCCAAAGCATTTTATTTTTCTTTTCTTAAATAAATGAGACATGAAGAAATAAATACCAAATACAGCCTGTAAACATACAGCTGTATTTCCAAAATTTTTGCACCTGCGTGAATTTTAACATCATTCACTACCAGTGCAATGGTAAATGTGCAAGTACACACAGTGCAGGGGTCTGTGAGAGGCGTACAATGAAAAAAACAAGTGATTTTTACTGAGATCAGAGAAACAATAAACACAAAGCCAACGAAGAACAATGATTTAAAAAAAGGTAACCTTTACACAGTCTAGTCAATCAACAGTTTTGGTAAACAGCTTTTCAAAAAAAATAAATAAATCAATAAAACATTGATAAAAATCTGCTGACAAGTGCGCATTAGCTCCGTCACTGAAATCAACAGTCGTCAGCTAAGGAGTAGAAGAGAAGGGCTAATAAATTCAAAGGCCCTGCTCATTTGAAAGCTGTGAAATTGTAGGCAGGCCTTTAGCTAATTCAATTACACACGCAGCTTTGTTGCCCATGCTCTTTTTAGCGCTGAGATTTTTTTTTTTTGTGCGTGCCATTGATTGTTTCTGTTTTTGTGCGCATGGGCAGGAGATGCTTGCAGATTCATCACCGATCTTTCTCTCGCTATGTTTCGAACACACACACAGAGTTTTTCTTTAAAAAGACACCCACGTTCGCTCCACGCACTTCCTCTGAATAGCCACTTAAACCAAGAACACATCAATCACTGTCGTGGACCTGCTTATTCGTGGCCTTCAATGAGCAACACGGGCCAAAGGTGGAGGTGGGAAACAAACAGAGACATGGGTGAAAAGGAGTGTGAGTGTGTGTGATTGTGTGTGTGTGCGTGCGCAGAAGGGAATTTAACCACTAGAGGACTACACAAGGAGGAGAGGAAATGAGAGGAAAATCTGGTGATAGTCACTCTCCATCCGCCAAATAGCTTTGAAGAGAAGAGCAGCACTTCTAGTCACCTCTCCGCCAGCGTTTACAAAGTGTCATACAAAGGAATGACACGTGAAGGACTTGACAAATTTTTTTCGACAAGGGCTTTGTTGACAGCCCATTCTCTATATCGCGGGAATCGTGGCAGCTCCCATGGAAGAAGAAAAAAGTACCTCCCTGTGCAGGAGAGGGCAGTACGGATGGTGCATTATTAAAGCCCCCTCCCAGATACCTAATAATTAGATTAAAAGTTCAAATAAATTACGTGAATGTCTGAACGTGGGAGTGAAGGGGCTGGCCTTTCGTCCCTGTGCTCCCTCTTTTTCCTCGCTCTCTCCATCATGCGGGTTCTATCATTCACCGAGGGGTCTTTTTCTCCCCGTGATCCTTTTCTTCAGTTTTTTCGCAGCCTAACAGTGCAGACAATGGGAGCGCAGACACAGTTGTAGGAAAAATTACTGCTTTACATTTTTCCTCTCTGTCTCTTTTTCCTCTCCACTTCTTTGGCATGAAAGGAGGGAGGGATGATTTTTTTTTTTTTTCTTCTTCTTAAAAAGGGGAGAGGAATGGGGAATGGAGTGTTTGACGGGGGAAAAGGTTCCTGTCGTTAAATATTCTTTTTTAATCAGTGAGAAAACTTTGGTGAGAAAGGCAGGGATGAAAAGGTGGGAGGGGGAATGAAATGAAACATTCTTGTGCTGATCTTGTGCTCAGAGGGAGGAGTAGGCTCAGGCCTTTGTGTGGACAACTAAAACAGCTTTTGTCATAGGGTGCTCAATAAAAGCGCAGAGAATATGTGTGAAAACGGAGCGCAGCGCTGCAAAGAACCCGCGAAACCAGATGAGGCTTTACTGCTGCGTTACTGTTTTACAAAAGGCATATCTCATCTCTAGCTGAACTGACACCAGCTTACTTGTTTTATAGTTAAACATTTTCCTGGGGGAACTGGTAAATGACGTGGACCACTTCAGCGCAGAAACACATTCACTACAGAATGCCGGTTTAATTTGCCCTTTGAGAAATATATTTCTGACAGCTTCAACGTTAATTACCTCAAATATCTCCGCCAAATCTGCTACCGACATTCTGAACTTTTCTCATATTAGTATAATGGCTAATAAAGCTGTCAGGCACATGTGATCAGAGGAGCTAGTGTCATGCAACTGATGTTTGTGATGTTCAGCCACCACTGGTGACCAGGGATGAAGGGACATCTGTGCCATTTGCCTCAGGCTTGGATGTTTCTTGCCATTTTCACTTTACGCAAACACGTGACACTTTCTGCTTTTCAGCCTGGCCCTTGTAGCAATATATCTAATGAGTGTTTCTGGCCCCTCAGGGCTCAGTGTATTAGCGGGACTTAATGCTTCCGGCCCGTGTGTGTGTGTGTGTGTGTGTGTGCCCCCGGGCCAAACGTAGCAGCTTTGGACCAAGTTATGTTGTGAGGGGTTAAGGATAAGTCTGGGTGGTCAGGAATGGCGATAAAGTGCAGCCGGGTCAACATTAGAGCTGTAGCCCTGTGGCTATAACCATCAATGTTAAATAAGATGAAGAGGCGTGGACTAGAGCTGGCACTGAGTGAGGATGGACACTAAGACTTACAGATAAACGACAAAGCGGTTCAGAACTGATACCATTCAGCAAAAGTCATGCAGACTAACTGAAACTTCTTTACGTGCGTGTCCTTGTTAAACCTCAAAGCCAAACTGGTTGCGATGGGTGACAAACTTCTGACACCAGGTCTGGGGATTTTTCAAATGAAAGTATAAAGTGTTGGAATTCAATCTGAAATCTCAAGACCAGTCTGCATTCTCAAATTTACTAACTTTAACAGACTACTGAAATATCCATTTAATAAATATGACTGTTTTTTTTATGTTTGTTTTTTTTGTTTGTCTTTTTATGTTTTCACTTTCAATCTTGAAAAAAAGGATTTTCTATGTTGAACTTTGTTTAAAATATAATAAAAAAGGAAAATTTAATTCAGCTAATATTTCACTAAATCAAATGAACACTTAAAATTAATTTAAGCAATGAAGTCAAATGGATAAAGTCAGTTCTGAACATGTGTGAAAAATATTTCAAATTTTTGGCAGATTACCTGTTTCCCAACTACATCACAGATGAACTGATAAAGTTGTGAGGATAAAACCACGTGCAGGCAGACAGAGGAATCAACAGAAGACACACAGACAAGCACACAAACCTTTTTGGAATTCTAGCTCCAGTATGTCAGGGGTGTTGGGAGAATCTTGTGGATTTTTCGTCATCAGGTACAGGTCATGTGGAGCGTGGCTCTGAAAGAAAAAAAAACACACACTCACTTTCTCTATTTCACACACTTTATTCCCCTTGATGAATAACCAGGACCTCCTGAGACCTCATCAAAGAGGACTACCGCGAATGTGGGGACTATTGTGTGAAGTGATGACGGACAACTCGAGACATGGCTTGTAGAAGAAAAGAGAAGATCATGCGTGAAAAAGGAGAAACCTGAAAATGCCATCAGGACTTGAGTGAAGACAAAAAAAAAATCGATGTTCCATTTTTCTCCTCTATTTGGTTTCATTTTCCCTGCGAGGCCCTTCACCACAGGGGAAGGCGGGGAAAAGTGGGATGCGGTGCGGCGGAGAGTGGGAAAGGGCAAAGGAGAGAAATGACTCGCATCCCCCAGAATAGTGAACACTTGACAAGTCAGAGCACACCTGATACTATGACAGAACCCATTTGAGCATCATTAAGTCCTCAATAGTATTCTGCCTGTCTGTAACAATCTCTGATGTGCCAATTCTATCACGAGTCAGGTCATGTTCTCTACCTGTGCTGACCTCCTGTTTTTTCTAGTCTCACAGCTTTGATTCTGAGTGACCTTTCTCTTCTATTTTATTTTCAAATGAAGAATTTTGTTAAATAGGCGTCACACAACGTTACGCCAAGTCTGAAAAGTCTACGCCTTAAATACGCTGAAGTTGTCGGGAGTGACAGACATGCAGCGTTTTTTCCAGTTGGTGGGAGCCGGGAGCGATTTCACTAAGTCGCGGTTGGGACCTAAAAGAGCGTGGCCGTCTGCCGTGTCCGCCCAGCGATGTGCCCCCTCCAACAATTACACAGCATTAGGACAAGACGATGGCCAATGTCTCCTGAGCTGAGGCAAATTGCAGGGGGGCTATGCAAAATAACTACTGGGTGCATTTAAATGGAAAGCTTTACCAGACACTAAATCATCATACAATAACTAATCGGCATCCGCTCGTCGCCTGTCAGAGAGGAGAAAACGAGCAGCGCAATCACTTTCCTTCCTTTTAACTAAACACCGAAATTGAGTGAGAAGGCGCCCGTCTCCCTCTCCTTTATTTTCTGCCTCAGAGCCCTGAAAGATGCCAAATGAGAGTGAACAGGAGAGGGTTGAAATGACTACCCTAAAAAGCCTTTTGATGCATACTCTTTGAGGGGGAAAGATGGACTGAATTTTAAATACTGAAGAATGAGAAAGACTGTGTTTCTTGCTGTGGTGTTATAGACTGGTTGTAAACAAACTTTTCAGCAAAAGGCGATTAATGTATTCATCTTATTCGTGCTTTGCACTCGTAAATAGTTTTTGATGCACCATGGCTCAGAGGATGTCGAAGCATCTGTCGGAACAATTACCACCTGATCAATTAAAAACACCTTTTTTAAAATGTATGCAAATTCATGCCTGTGACTGAGCAATGCTCCAAAAACACATGCATGAGCCAATGATGGGAGCTCAAACTTATAGGCTGTTGGATACAAAGGAAAAAAGGGAAAAGTACGGGAATAGGCCTGTTTCCAGTGAGCAAGAGATCAATGCATTTCAATTCAAACCCCCTGCAGGTGGACCTGTCCCAAAGCCATGGCCCTGAAAGAGAGGAAAAGGTAGAGATAGAGAAGGTGGGGGGGCAGGGAGTATTGGTGGGAAATGGGGCGTGAAGCACACCATCATGTAGCACAGAGCAGCTCCTTTGGCAGTCTTTGCTTCTTCCATATTGTTGTGCTAAACATGGCCCATACAGCACAGAAGAAGGCTGGCGCATGAACTTAAAGCAAGTAAATTTCTATCTTTCCACATATTAGTTGCCTCATTGGTTTTCAATCGAAGCCAACAGGGCCAAAAGAGGCAGAGGTGGCAGGGGGGAGGAAGGGAAGGGAGAGTTGAGGGGATGATAGAAAAGGATGGTGAAAACATCTTTGGCGCAATGGGTTGGAAATGACGCTCAAATCACCACGTTTCAAGTCCGTCCTTCTCCTTAAAATGCAAACATGGCAAATTGGGACAAGAATAAAACAATATGCATGTGATGCGCTGGGGAGATATTTATATTCTTAACACCCAGGATGTTTTTGGTTAACATTAAACCCGCCGCTAAAATGAATGAGGACAAGGGGCAAAACCCGAGCGATGCCAAGATGTGCACGGGGAGCTGTCCGCTAAGTATTACAGGTCAGACCAATCAGACCTGAGGGCAGCGAAGGCACATGACAAACGCTGACCTCTTCGCTTCAAAGCACACATTCTCATGCATACATACACCTACAAGAACACTTCCTTCCCCTACAGGCAGCCGGCCCATCCATCTTTCCAGCCAGCCATGCGGCCAGCGGAAAACAAGTTTTCATTTCCTCTAGGTGAGCGAGAGGCTTGGCATTACGCTCCTTTACTCCTGGTCAACACGAGCAGTGGCCCATCAGCTCAAGGATCAAAGAACAGAGTGGGCCTGGGGAAGCTCACTGACAGAAGCTATAATTAAGACCGAGGTGATGTTTTAATGACACAGGACGAGTGTCAGGCTGCCTCGGGGTGGGTCCTGACTGCTCATGTGTGCAGGGACGAAGAGACAGGAGACAGTGAGGAAGCTGGAGGGTGCAGGGACATCTAACAATTGGCATATTGCTTACCCACCTTGATGAGCACTACATCATGATAAATATAGTAGTAAGAAAAACATGACCTGTTATGCAGTGGGCAATATGGATAAAAGTTTTATGATCATAAAAAACAGCCTTCAGAGCCTCAAACGTCTCTGAATGAATGGTGTTGAAAAATCTCTGTCCCTTGACGGCATATATCTTCATATTGCCCAGCCCTGATGCCAACAAAACCACAATTAACTCAACGCACTCATCATGTGCACGGTGACACTATTATATTAGACTGCATAGGCATGGCGACGTCTCGCTGAAGTTGCCCTGGGTGCATGTCTTCACATATGTTAACGCCGGCAAATGGAGGCGAGTAAATAAAAGAAAAGGCACCAGGCCATTGTGCTACGGGCAACGGGGTTTGGGGTTATCAGGAAGGATACAGTGTTAATCATAGAGTAACCCGAACTCTGCTGACTCTTATCTATGAGAGAACATATGAGCGGCCATTTGGACGTTTCCTAACCTGACTTGTGTTGAGCAGAGAGGGGCCATTGTGCCACAGGTGGGGGAGCTGGAGGGGTTTGAATAGTTGAGGTTCACCCCGAGCCTTTAGGGCTGTAACTGGAGGAGAGAAAGAGGCTGATACACAGAGGAGATACTTAGAACAAGATGACCTCTTTCAGATGACCTTTTTTTAGGTGGATCATAATCTGACATTTGGGTGAGAAATTCAGGGTTGAATTGATAGGTATTCCAATGTCCAGATTTAAGTAGCATTTTATTTTGGGTTTCGATCTAAACGTGGCTGATAAAAGTCCTATTACCAAAGAGACCAGAGGCTGTGGCAACTGAAAATTACTCAATCATTGCATCTTGTTCAAAGTTCAAAACATCATTTTGTGCCCGGGGTAATGTATTCAAATCCTTTTACCACTCTGGACCCCTCCAACCATAAATATTTCATTGTATTTAATGCCATTAATCGATTCAATATTGGAGTAAATGGTCCAACACAAAACCACTGAATGAAAGCTGTTATTGCCACACAATACAGTCATCATACATTGCGATGCCATTGAGCCGGCTCGTCTCATTCTTTTCAAAACATTTCTCCACAGACCGGCCATTAAAGAGGCAGCGGAGGGGTGGGAAAGGGACAGAAAGAGCAAGAGAGATAGAGGTCTGTGAGTTACAGTGGCCCTGCCCCTGCATCTCCACTCCAGCAGCGCGGGACCCCTCGCCTCCCTGTGATACCCCGTCCATTGGGGACTCATCTGTCTGGCCCGCTGTCTTTGTACTTTACTGTTACTGGTGACATTTTGGTGTCACGGTGTCACGATGAAATGGCTCCCCTCCCACGTCGCAGCCCGCGGCAGCGCAACCAGTGGAACAATAAGGTCCCGAGGAGTTGGGGCTGGATCCCAGGAGGCCCCAGCTGGGCGCAACGCCCTAACCCTTCCCCCTCCCCGGCTCCCATGAAATTGGGAATTAGTCGAAGCGTTGCTGACGACAAGTCAGTGTCTGTGTGTCCCAGGCTATTCCCAGGGCCCGGCGAAGACCCGGGGTAAGGAGAGACAGAGACACAGACACAGCGACCAAGGGATGGGAGCTTTGGGGGTCACTGGGGGCAACCTGCATGTACTGCTCTGACCTCTGAACTCAGCAGAGATCAAACTGTGTTCCACCCATGACACTGTGGGAGAGTGAGTCATCTCTGGCGGAGCTGGCATGGGTCAGCATAAGGGACAGCAGACTTAGCACTATGTTATTTTTACGGTCTCTACAAGCGGATGATGCATTTTAACTGTCTGCTGTTGTGAAAATGATGGTAACATTCATGTCGGTGAGAGGTAAACAAAAGAGATTATTTACTATACTCAACAGTGAGCTGTACCAATCCTAAAACCTAAAAATGAACTGCTATTTTGTCTCTGATTGTTCTATTCAGTTTAGTCGGCTCAAGAGGGAAACTACGGACCAGGGGTCGCATTTGTAAGACAGTTCATAGGGTCTATACTGAAAGCGTGCACACGCACAACAGCCAAAAAAAAGCGCATGGCAACAAATAGTCCGATTCATACAACTGTGTGTCCAGGACACGTGGATACATGGGTCACAATCACATCCCAACCTCTATGTGGCCACATTCAACCACAGATGACCAATGCAAAGCACCTCATGAATGGTGATGCACAGAAACGAACCTGCTCATCTGTGGTTCTTTTTGGTGAATCATGGCAACGACTGTGAGGATAAAGATTCAAGTCAGTATCGGCAGTGGTCATTTAACCCAGCAGAAGAGGTTATGTTTTCTTCGAGACGAGTTACTTCCTTTATGTTTAACGAGTCCTTATTTATGACAATGTTCACTGTGTGCACTGTGCGGAGAAAAAAGGCGGGCTCTTATTTTGAAACAACCTGTGAAGGTGCCATTAGAAACTGGTCTTACCTTAGGATTCTCAAGGATGCCAGACTCGTAACTGTTTAGAAACATATGGAGAATTACCATTGTTGTGACTTCTAATGGGGAACAATATTATATTGAAAGAGGAACTAAGGAAGAGGTGTCACACTGGTCCTACCCACCTTATATGCATGAGGTTTGCATCCATGCTCCAGGGTGCCCGAGGAGTAACGGGCACAGGGATGCCATGTTTCTACGGTGGGGGGACAGGGAAAGCAGCTGTTATATTGCATTTTCCTTGCTTGTAACCTTACTGCAACTGAAGGCTGCAAGAGATGCTTCAAATCAGAGCTGTTGATACGGTCCCGAATACAGGAAGACCCGGCACACTACTTCAAGCAGCTGGTTAACGACATGCCGCTCGCCTGCGAAGCTTCTCTCTTCAAGATTTCACAATGAAAAGAGCTACAGCAATCAAATATCAAATAGAAAGACATCTTTGGTTTGCTTAAAGGAAAGGTCAAAAATCCAGCGACTCGACATTGCGTGATTGCACAAGTTCTCCACATCCAGGCAGAGAGAGTTGTTGACTAAAACATCGTGACCACCCTCCAGTGGGCAAAACAAGTCTGGACCACCTTCCGAGCGGGCCGAGTGAACAAACAGTCAGAGAATGTGTGTGGTCCAAGCAAAATGAATGTGTAATCGTGAGTGAATGTGAAAATCAAGTGCAGGTAGAGAGTCGGGGACATAATAATAGATTATATTGTATTCTTCGCAACATGAAGTGGTTTAATCTTTTTTGTTGAAAAACTGTTGAGCTTTTGTTAACACATACATAATGCCTTATTGATTCCCCGTGGGGGGTATTTGTTACAGCAGCATAAGAGACAATTATTTGAATTCCACATTAATAATAGACCGATTAATAATAAAAGTGATCTTGGCAACAAAAAACTAAATTTTATGGGAATTTTGTGGCCAAGTCCTCCACATGATGGAGTTACCTGTGCATACTCCATCAGGTCCGTTCTCCCCCGGAAACGGTTGTAGAATTCAGGGATCCTCCACGGTGCAATGATCTGAGCGGCAGAAAGTGAGTGAGTGCGTGTGCTGTCCGTGCTGCAGCAGCATCAACGGCTGCAGTGGCAAAACATAACAGGCAGTCAGACGGTCGTCTCACCTTAACCTCTGGGTAGAGGGCGTAGCATGTGAGCTCAAAACGGATCTGGTCATTGCCCTGAAAAACAGAGTGGAAGTCACTTGTCGAGGTCCTATATACCAAGAGTGAGGTATTGTTGGTGTTAATGGTTTAAAATCAACGGGAACTGGAAATGTGCAAAGTGGTGGTTGAGTCTGAATGATGTGAGAGATGTCAAGGTTGCATCCTGTCTGTGCTTTTGAAAAAAAAAAAATCCAGTTCAGTGCTCTGTCTGTCTCTGTAACATCATTGTCAAACAAAAGACTGAAGTTACATTAGGTATTTAGACACAGCTGAACATGGTTACAAAGTATTACTGGCAGGCTGCATTGCAACTTTATGATATGGTGTTTGTCTCCATCTACAGGCAAAACACAGACACTGCACTTCTACTGATGTCATAATAAACTGTACACCAGAGAAACAAAACATCTACTTCACTTTAAATTACATGAAAAACAATGACTCTGGCCTCCAAAAGAGACAAAATATAGTTAGGCCTTTGATTAATTAATTTAGTGTATGGTGTTAACGTGCGTGCGAATGGCCCAATATCAACTGGGATTGGCTCAAATCCCATATCAACCCTCAAGGGCAACTGGAAGGATGTTGCAGTTTGGTTAAACTAAGGTTAATGTTCAACTGTGAACACACATGGCCTCAATCCAATGCAGACGGAGGATATGCCAACTTACATTTTTCACCACGTAACCACAATGAGCTGAGCTCAATTCCCTACTTTAGTTGTGTGTAATTTCCCAAACATAACAAAAAAAGTAGAAATAATCTTTAAATTAAGATTAAGAAAAGATGAGAAAATACATTTGCCAAATATGTGAAGGCCATATTGTGAAGGTTCAGGTTGTGGCCACTGGGATTTGGTCACATTAGCAGATTTGTGGTCAGTCTCTTCCCTGAGAGTGTGGTCTCATTGTGTCTGATTTACCTTTCCCGTAGCACCATGGGAGACAAACTGGGCACCCTCCCTGCGTGCAATTTCCACCTGATGGCGGGCAATGCAGGGCCGTGCTATCGCGGTGCCGAGCAGGTACCGGTCCTCGTACACGGCATTGGCCTGCACTGCGGGCCAGATGAAGTCCTTCACAAACTCAGCACGCAGGTCCTCAATGAAAACCTACACGGGAACACAACAAGTAATGATAGAGCACACTGGTAAGTCTTTCATTCATTGCATCTTCAAGTAAGAAATAATTGTTTGATATCTTTCCCCTGATGCTATGTCTCGTAAGCATGTGATATGCTGAAGGAAACTTTCCCTTCTTTAGAACAACTAATGATTTTCATTGATCACTGTAAGATATGACATGATACTTAAAGAAGTGCTCTTTTTGTTCATTCATCACTGAATGGTAAGGCCATAGAGAACTTTTTGATTAGTGTGTCGAGGTGTTTGGGAGGGAAGCTCTGATTGAATTTTGACAGTCAGCTATCACAAATAACACCAATGTTATACCAGCATCATTTACTTCTTCTAGTCCTCTTCTATTTACTTTATTCTCATTACTTACTGCTATAAATCCTATTAGAGCTGCTTAGGGCGACTATCAATCTAATGTGTGTGATATTCATCCATGTCAGTATATTTTGTCATATTTTGCTCCGTCTGTTACCTTCTTTGCGCCGAGGCTTTCAGCCTTCTGGCGGGCAGCTTCAAAATCTTCATCTTGCCCGATATTTGCCTAGAAAGACACACATTCATCTGCAAATCAAAGTGAGGCCACTGTACAAATGTTGATCTATATCTGCTGAACAAACCGGTTCCACTTGTTTAGAGTTCCTGCAGAACACAACATCAGCCCCAAAATACTGGCAATTCCCCATCTTGCAATTCAAATCATGTCCGTCTGAGCAATGTAAAACCTCCTCACTCAAAGCTGAAAGCAGCCAGGAACACCACTTAAAAATTCTATGAGCTGTCTGAGGGAATATTTCCATAAAACATGCGATATTCATTTCTAGCCAACAGAAGTGACACAATATGCAGTTTGGATACTGTAACATGCCTTTAAAATATTATACATTAAAGTAAATAATAGTCTGCAATGCAATGCAAAATTTCACTCTCTTTTTTAACTCCTTTTATTTTTTGTTATGCTTTTTAATATCATCATGTTTGGGTTTTTTCTGTAAAACACTTTGAAGTGCCTCGTGGTTGAAATGCGCCAGACAAATAAACATGCCTGGCTTTGCCTTGAACAAAACTGCATAGTTCTGTAACTGCGTCATAAACAGTAAATTATGTCATGGATCAGTGCCTGCTACTCCTCGTCCTCTGCTCCCCCGTAGAGCAACAGCCAAAAAACATTTGGCTGTCGGCACTTTACATGCCACACTAATGAATAGGCCATCACCCATCCCCCCCTCACACAAAACCAATGAATGAAGAGTTAGACAACGAGAAAATCTGCCTGGTGTGCAGTTCTGAACTGCCCTGGAGCAAAAAGTAAATCCAGCTAGATTTGCACTGCTATTATGAAGCCAAATCCCGTGGGTGGTAGATAACTGACAGTGTAGGACTCTCAAAAGGCTACATGACATATTGCATCAACTTTCTGAAAACAGGGAATTTTAAAACTTCAAAAGATACATGACACACTGAAAGCAGCTGGTTCGCAAAACAAACTGAGAAACCTGTTGCACTGGTCCCCGAAACCTTACCAGGTATGTGATGACATCGTAGCCCTGCTCCTTCAGCCAAACCAGAATACAGGACGTGTCCAGTCCACCGCTGTAGGCCAGAACCACTGTACCCTTAGACATGATGAGGGCTGCTCGGTCCGACAGGTAGTGAAACTGTTGCGTGACAGCAGAGAAGAGACAACACTTCAATACAGAAGGTGGATTGAACGGAGCGATGGTGCTCACTCTTCTCTGACACTGTAGGACTGGGTGATGATTTAATCATATTACATGGAGCCCCCCTCCTCCCTCAGAGAGTGTGATAGCAGTGATTTACAGTAAGGTGGCATATTGTGCAAAATGGACAACCAGTGTGATATAATGCTTTATATGCTGGAGTCAGTTTGAATACTTCTTCCAACTCAACAAACTCCGCTTGCATACCCTTTTATTTTCAAGTTTACAAGTTCTCAGTATGGACTTAGGAGGATGATGACATCTTGGTTTTTCATTACATCCAGCTGCAAAACTCTGGTGAATACGGACCGAGGGGGAGTTGAGGTAAAACGTCGAACTACAAAGAAAAAAAGATTTATTTCGAACTATAAGCGATCGTCGTCCATCGTTATCTCAGTTTGCCTCTCGCATTTGTCTGGAGCTCCGTTAATTAGCGTAGAAGACTGCCACCAAGACAAGACGCAAACACGACGCGAGCGTTTGACAGCTGAAAACCGTGGTAACAAACCGCCGAAATCCACAGCTGCGACTGAAGCTTCCATCGAAACATCGCAGAAGGTCGCACTTACCGAGGGTGGCTTACTTTTAAGTGGTTATTCCGTGATTCGGGGACGCTGCTGCAGCGCGTCGTTCGACGAGTGGGAAGCAATGGGCGCGCGCACGGTTCACTGGTCGTTTGACTCACGTGAGCTCCGGTTTGCGTCACTTACAACACTGCCGCCGTGCGCGAGCAAAGCTGGAGTCCCTGCTGCTGCTCGTCCAAATACAGTCATGTATATTTATATGCTCTCCGTCCGCAGGCAGGCACATCGAGTGTAGCCAAGTGTTTAATGGTGATCAGTTTTTTTTAATTGAAATGTCACACCACAAGCCCAATATTAACGCAACATGATGATCAAATCACTTGTGAGTTCCCCTACAGCGGGGCCCCCTTATAATATTGTCAGGCTCACGTGACCAGTGCGAGCAGTAATGCATTACTTTTACAGCGATTACAGTTCAATTCATTAACTAAGTGACTAACTGAGTAAAACCATGCAAGACTTCTCAGAAATATATACGTAAAGTATCAGATGTACTCACACACAAAAACTGACAGTATTTTAATATTACATTTGATGTTTTGGGATGAATATTACCGCGACATTAATCCTTACATCTTTGAATAAAGAAATTGAAAATTTAATTTTGAAAGGCACTGGGGCAAGCTCCTGTTAATGTTGATCTGATGATCTGGTGAACTGTACCCCCCCAAAATAGATTTGACCTTTAATATCATAGTGACCTTCTCTAGTACTCCAACCAAACCAGTCCAGCCTTAAATCTCCTCTTCTTCATTATGCACTGAAATATCATTACCAGGTAAGAATAAATTCCAGTCAGGAATCTGATCAGGTCAGTCCAGTAAACATTGTTTATTATTTATCCATATCCATAGTCCATGGCATCTTTTATAAACTTATAGGGTTAACTTATATATGACAAGAAAATAACTGCTGTTATTTTCAGCACATAGCAACAAAACAACACAGGCAGCAATCAGAAAAGACAAATATCTTCAGATCTGTACATGTGTACTGATTTTTTTTCAGCGTGGGTGAAGATGAAGTGCTCCATTTCAGTGAACTTTTGCTCCAGCAGTCCATTAGAGGTCAGGATTGTCTCAAAGTCTCTGACCTTAAATCAGACTGCTGTCAGCGGAGGCTCATTCCAGCATCTGTCTAATACAACATCTACAGTACGTATACATTTTCTTTGTCCTTTCCTGAGAAGACTGCAATATGTAAGCAGTCCTCATAAAGCCTACATGTATACAGTACTACACTGCATGTTTATACTCCATTGTGTGTTTCCTCATCTGGGAACTTACATTAATTTGACTATCAGGTCCACCAGCGTCCTGCAACCTTTGAGAACTTCTTCAGAACTAAAAACCTCGACCGAGACAGTGACTTTAGATTTCTGAGTTTTTATTTCTTCGCCATGAACTTCCAAAATCAAAAAAACAAATGATCAAAAATACAATATAAACTTCTGAAAATCAATACACTGAATATTTTTTTTATTTTCTTACACAGGGCAAAAACACTGAAGTTCAGGTGGCTAGTGACTCGGCTTAGTCCTCTTTGTTTGTCTAGATTGCAGAATATGGTGTTGCACAAACGTTGAGCCTCCCCACTATTAATCCCAGATCACATACAGTTCACTAGTTAGGCAGTTGCCAAAGACGTACAGTACAAAGTGCCCAATAACAAGTCCTGGAGCTAACAACTGTGTTGAAATTTTCAATCACGCACGACTGCAATCCACCACTATACAATGTACAAGTCCCCCCCCAGATTCAGCTCCCCCATGAACAAGAGTCAGTTGAGACTGAAGGTGTACGGATGTACTGAAAAAGGTACAGTGTCAGATAGAAAAAAAAAGACAGAAAGAAAAGAGGGGAGATGAAACCTGGAGAGTCGAGGCAGGTTGCTATCAAACCAGTGTCTGAGGTTCCAGGAGCAATAAAAGGTGAGTAAGTCTCAGACACTCCAAGATCCAACGACAGAAAAAGATCAGCATCCACGAGAGGGGGGGACCCAAACTGCTGCACTCTTCCCACTTTGCCAGTTTTATTTAGAAAATATGAAAATCAAAAACAATGCTGGTATGAAAATGTATGGCATAACACCCATAAAATACAATAAATTATTTTTCATTCATGTGGTGAACAGAGAACAAATGCATCCTTTCTTTGTAATGTTTGAAATGTGTTTTTTCTCAGGGGTGTAGAAAAAAAAATCTGGCATTATCACGTTCAACCCAAAAATAAAAATAGCAGTTGGGTGGAAAATAGAAAAAAAAGAAAGTGTAAGATTGTGTCTGTTTGGCCGAATAAAAAATAAGACCCCAAAAAAGCGTGTACCCTGGTGGTGGGAAGCTGGAGGAGAGGGAGGGTCTCTGTGTCCCGGTCGTGGGGGGAGGTTAGTGATGCTGGGCAATCCTCTTATCTCATCTCCCTTTGCCTACCACTCTTTCTTTTTCTCGTCCATGGACACTCCGCCAGGCCCGAGTGCCACCACCAGCAGCAGGCCGCCGATGACCGAGGTGGTCTGGAAGAAATCGTACTTGAGGAAGTCGTGCATGGGCTTGTAGGCGGGGATGGTCCAGAAGGCGTTGAAGTAGACGTTGATAGCCAGAAGCCACAGGACGAGGGTCAACGCTGCCAGCTTGGTTTTGAAGCCGATGGCCACCAGGATGATGAGGGCGGTCCCCACCATGTTCTGCAGGATCTGTAGAGGAGCGCAGAAGTCTTACAGGGTTGCAACTTAAAATGAAGCTTTCACTGACAATTTTTCACAATGTCCATCTTTATCTGTTTGACGTCTGAATGTTACAATGTGTTTCTGACATCATAGGTCCTGAATGTGACGTTTTTCTGCACCTCATAATCCAGCAGCTCTGATTACTACAACGTAACTGTCCAAGCACATAAATAAACACTGTGTAGGCGGGTTCAGGGTCTCAACAGATTCATTCTAATGTTGCATTCAAATGTATAAGGGCTATTGGCTGGACACATAAGATGGGCTTTCAGAAATACCTCGCAGGCAGTAATGTTTGGGAGATTTGTTTTGCTAAAAACATCAAAAACCTACATGGCATTTATATTAGCTTCAAAGCAATGAAATATGAAGTCTCAGTCTACGTGCTAATCAGATGTAATTCTTAGTGAGGTCTTGCTATCCATGCTTTTGTCTGTGTCCGCAGTGATGTTGTGGTGAGGAGGAGTAGGGACTGGAGAAGGCGCTCGGTGTGCTGTCAATACTCACGGAGAAGAAGCTGGAGTCAAAGTGTAGCAGGGTCATGAACATGAGCACGAGCAGCACTCGGCCTCCCAGCTGCATGTACTGCTTTGGCGAACTCTCTCCCATGGAGGGGACTCCGGCAAACATGCTCTTTCCTTCCGAACGCGACTCAGCCAGCAGCAGGAGCAGACCGCCTCCGAGGGCGAGGTTTCTGAAAGGGGGGGAGTATTCAAAACTGCCCGCCAACTTGTCCATCATGCAAATAATTTGCTACGTGATACTTGCATACTAACAACCAACAATATATGAAATTAAACTAAATGACTTGTCTGGTCCATCCACGTTTGAATAAATCACAGCTCTTGTCCATAGTAATTACAGTAATTGTCGCTGTTGACGTTTGCCTCGACAGCCGAGATGCTCTACTCTTCACAACCACAGTGAGCAAATGAAAGTTTCCATTTCACCAGTTCATCAGCTGGCACGTGATATTCCAATAAACAGAGAATTGCTCTTAATTTCTTTACTGAGGCTTTTAACTTTGAACAGTCCTAAACCGAATGACACCTACCTCATCAAAAATTTAAGGTCCCATAAAATGCTGTATGCGACAGTCTGGAGAGAAAAAGAGACAAAACGTTCCAGATTGAACAAACTAACATATTGTTGCACTTGTATATTTAAACAGTAGTTTTTAATTTTATTATTCTCACCTGTAGTGCTATGATGCCAAATAATCCAAAGCAGGCATACTGTACAAAATTTCTACTGAGGATGAGGACACAACCACCTGTTGAGACACACAACAAAGCAAAGACATTTAAAGGGCCATGATGAAAAGTGCCACAAGACACAATTTACCATGTTATCTGGGTTAATCATTTTCATTTGCATACTGGATATTTTGTTTTAGGGCCACTTAAGAAAATGCTTTCGAGTGCACTTGCAGAGAACGACGGTTCATAGACTCAAACTCAGAACCTGAATTATGTTCTATTCTTGCAGAAAATAGAAAGGAATCATCAGAACTGAGTTGTAGTTGTTTCAACTTCCCTAGTTCAAACATAACTTCAAAATATGAATGTCTTAAAAACGTCAATCTTCGTTTTGTAATTGTATGTGACACACAACTCTTCTTGTTATCAGATTTGTGTTGCACATCACACAGTAACACTAAATGATGTAAATTCCTGCGAAAGCAAAATCAAGAGCTTGACTCATCTCCCGACCTCAACCCGCCTCCCTTTCACTCACCCAGCTGTCCTATGAGGTTAAGCAGCACAAAGCATGTAGCCAGGAAGTAGCCACAGCTCCAGGTAGCCTCGATGTAGTCCCTCTGCTCGTTCCACTGGAACCACATGCGGATGCCGTCTTCCAGGAAGGTGCTGATGAGACACAGACGTGCCAGATGGGGCAGGTACTGCTTGGTCACCCGCAAGAACTGGACAACAGAAGAAAGTAGAGAGAGTGGGTGATGAGGTAAAAAAAAAAAGAAAAAGAAAAAAATGCCGCGACGTCTAAGAAAGAACGATGAAAGGATGTGGTTCTTGACGTGCTCCCAATGATGAAATCTGAAACAACATTATACTGGGTCATCAAGCAGTAATACAACATTGAAATATATTTTTTTAAATAATCACCTGAAGACTTTACAAAACCAAATAATACTCCAGGTTGAGGCAGACTGCGACAAATTATTATTTACACTGTTGATTATAGGGATGGGAATCAAGCCACTAGTCTTTTGAATGCAGCTGCCATGCTAAGTGAATGTCAAAACAATAGTCATTTGAAGAAGAACTGCTGACTTAGACAGACTTTGCTTGGTAAAAAAATAATCCGACAGACGCCAGAGCTGAAACACAGGGCAGATCTCCTTGTCAAGCAGAAGAAAGTACACAAAACGCTGCCTGAAATTATGGCAGTTTTCCATGCAGCCCGTAAAGCAGGTTTTTACAGTTTCAGTAATCAACTGCATGAGAGAATGCAAAATGTAGATTAGTTTTGGTCTCTTTTTCTGTCTATTCAAGAAGTCACTTACATGACTGCACTTTAAACATGAATATCACATGGTTGTTGGACCGACAATCACTCAATTGTTGGAGCATTAGACGTCATGTGTGGCTCTCCTTCTCTTGTAAACCAAAAAAAAAACAAAAGCTGTAGAGATGCCTTTACTAATAACTTTGACTGGAACATAATCACCTGATGTGAATGATTTCAAAAGTGCCAGAAAAGCAAAACATGCAGAGCAGAAGTTCTGTTGTGGTCTACAAATCGACGTAACAGGGCTGTGCCTCCGTGTTACAACCCCAGAAGGCCCCTTTGTATTTGTTGGAGTACGTTGAATGAAAAAAGAAAAATGAAACTACCCTGCGTTCTTCTCTCAAACACAATTCATGACCAGATTTTCAGATACTACAGCGACCCAGTAGAAGAGCAGTGACCCGCCCCCTTACCCGCCCACCCAGCAGTCCACATCAGCACTGTCAGACCTCGTCGGCCTATCAGCGTCTACCAACTCCCTCTATGACCGCTGAGTCCGACGTGAATGGAGGAGTTGGGAGCCAATCCTAAAGAGCCCAAGGTTGCTGCAACAGCACCAGAAATAGACCATTCAGTCGAGTAACGTGTAAGTAACATGTTAGCTGAATACCCGTTGGTGAGGGATGCGCCCTTAAAAATGGGCTTAGTGGCTTTGTAGAAAGCCAACGAACCAAGTGCTGTAGACGTTACCGTTTCCTTTAAGTGTACGTTGAACGACGTCCCCCACTCCTGAGAGGAGTGAATTAATTAACCAGACATAATTACATTAGGGAACTGGAGAAGTATCTGACACGTGGGTTGACTTCATTCAACACAACTGGCATAAACACACACACATAACTCCCTCCAAGACTTGATATTTGAGCTGACAGTTCCCCTCCAATGAGATGGCTGAGATCAAGCGTGGCCCGTCCTGCAAAAACAAAAAAGCTATACATCTACATCACAGATGCATATTGAGTGAGACAACAGCAATTTTTCAAAAGACAGATGGTGCACCACACAAAACTCAAATCACTATCTCCGATCTAACCTGAAATCTGATCTTGACTTCTCAGCTAACTTCTCATAAGACCAGTTCATTGGCTTGTTGTCATACCAGTCAATGGGAAAATGCACAAAGAACGAAAAACCCAGCAACAGAAAAGCAGCTGTGGTGTGTGTAACAAAAAAAGGCAAGATTCACATCCAGTTTTTTGGGGGGTGACCTGACTGGTGGAGCAGCTCTGTCAAGGCCACATGCAGCTGCCTCAGTTCGGGGGAAAATACAGCTCTGAGACAGTCCAACCCTAAGCCATCAGCCATGCAAACCAGCCAGGTGTAAATACACAATATGACTATTGAATATTAGTCAATAACTCTGCTGCTAAGCTAAGTGTTTCACAACTGCTGGCGGGCACTGACTCGCCTGTGAAAATGTTCATAAACCGGGCGGCTACAGACGACAAGCTAACTAGCTGCCAACTGTACACATGTTAACTAAGCCTTAGTTAAGTTGGTCACCTAAAGCTTAGTTCACATTTTCACTTTGTGAAATGACAACGTTATCAAATCCACCTGGCGGCGCATCATAGGACCATACACCTCATCCATTTGTCATGTAAATTAAAAGACGAGTAAATAAACTGTTGCGCTGATGAAAGGCCTCGTTAACGTCGCCAGCAAGCTACCGTGGACTTGTAGAAAAGGCGTCAAAGCGTTTGACGGGAAACACTCCAGAGACAGACGCCACTTCATTCTCAGACTAAACTAGTTAGCAGCTAACACGCTAGCAGCGGCTAACGCTAACAACTGTCGCGCTACGGTTGAAGTTACCTGGTCCGCCACGTCTTCGGCCGTGTTCATGAGATCCTCCTGCCCCATGTTTGTGTAGTATCGCTGGCTGTAATAACTAAGGCTCGGCTCAACACAGTTTTTAATGTGTTGGGAGTCTTTTTTTACACTCGCACTGTTTCTCCTCCCCCTGTTAACGGTATTTACTTGAAGATTTCCCGATCGCCTGGACGCGGAGAAAGGCCGCCTCCGCCCCACAATGCCCCGCGATTTGACGAGAGCAACAGAGCCCCCCTACATGGTACTGCAACCGCTGTATGCCACGTATACTGATCCCGTCCGGGGGCCTGACGCCGCTACCCGGCGTTTTTTTGTTTGTTTTTTTCTTACGGCGTTTACACATGTAAACAAACACAGATTTAGACCCTCCATTTAATTTGTCCACTTTGTCATGTGCACACTCCCTTGTAACACATGCAGCATTTAAAGACTATTACACTTGTTTGTACAGATGTGCATTCGTCTTATGTGTATACTTTGGTCTGTGGGAGCGACATGCAAACTACTTACTACTTACTTCAAGTTATTTAGACAAAAAATGCGGAAAACTTCCCCCTGTGACTGACACGTTTTAAAGAACTAGATTGTTTAAACTGACGCAGAAATGCATAATTTGACAGATTCAGCAGCTGGAAGTGGAGCTACATGTACTTGATATTGAGTGATGCATCCGTGTCGATTTTCTTTTGCATTCAGTTATCTATTAATACCAGCTCTTTTTTACTCACACCTCTGGAGCTTCGTCCTGCTTATGGCAGACATGGTCACCAAACCAGCTACTACTTACATATATATATTATGTTTGACTTGAGCACCACTGTTGCCAGAGGCAGAAAAGATCCCTCATCAGTTCAAACAAATGCAAGGCAGTCCAGAAGACTCCACTAGGAGTGTTTGACAAGCAATAATGTCCAGCAGTATAGGTTTAATGTGTATTTTCACATCTGATGAATGATAGTGAATTTTTTTAATATTTCAGATTTAGAGATTACACTTTATCAGAGCTGGACAGGCTGTTACTGCTGGGCCTCTTCATTGCACAACTTCCACTAGCTCCACATGCCTCCTGGCCCGGGGCTCTCATTAACCCCCCCTTTCCTCTCCCAACATGTAAAAAGGGGCCATTGCTTACACATAACTTGACTATCGAGACCAAAGACTTGGAGAAAGCCTTTAAACTGAGGAACATGTACCTTCCCTGTTTGCCGAGCAGGAAAAAAGTACGTTCCCAGGCAGGGACTCAGCGTATACACCACCCCAAATGATGTTATTTTTTATGTTATGTTATTATTTACAGTCATAAGAAAAAAATACAGTCAAACCTGCTACTGGAAAATAAGGAGGCGATTTTCATGTTCTTAAATGTCGCTACAAACCCTGTAGTGAGAAATTCCAACACGTTATCTGCTTCTGAAATTAAAAACTAAATTATGTATAAAATACTTTGCAATAAATAAGTAAATGCTAGTCAGAATACACACATTTTGTGCCTGCAACTATAAGTGTTCATCTCTCCTTAAGGTGGAACGTTTCAAATGTGCCATATCTTTGTGGGACATTACAGGCAGGTTAGTAGGAAAAAAAACAGGCATAGAAATATGTTTGCAAGTACAAACAGAGATGTATTTGATGCAGTTTTCTTGCTTGTGAATCAGAAAACACAGATTATCCAGTCCAAAAGATCTGTTATCTGTAGGAAACACATTTTCTCCACCATGTGACCTGTCTTGTTGAAAGACTGTATCAACAAAAAAAAGAAAACTTTTTTTTTTTTTTTATAGTAGTTATATATCGATGCTCACTTATACAAAAGTCAGGCTGGCTCAGACAAAGGAATAATACACCCAGCTGGTCGTAAGTGCTGCCCGCTGACAAAAGGTAGCATGTATAAAAATACTACACAGATAAGGTTTTACATTTTACTTCTCACTTCGTACTTTTCCACGTTTCTTACGCCCTGATTTCCACTGATTATTTCTGAATTTCTTCTGAAAGCCACCGCTCTGGACCTGAAAGACAAAGATGATGGAGTTAAAAGCCATTCAAGGGAAAACCTTACAAGTACCTTGGAAAATAAGATATCACACATGCAAATGCACACACACACGTTACAATGGATCCACATTCTACATACAGACCTTTTTGCGCTTCTGGACCACCTGCGTGTCCACCTCCATTTCCTCATCTTCGTCCGTTTGGAAGTCATCTTCCTCCTCATCCTCTGCACCCTCAATAGTCTCTGCTGGGTTCTTTAGGGTAAACATAGTTGCTGTGGGAAGATAAGACAGTGTTGCAGCAAAGTTAAACTGCAATCCTTACATATCTGTTTAAGCACTTTGAATCTGTATATCTGGACTCAGTTGCACTGTAGAGCCAAATTCTGGAACTTTTACATTCCAACTAAATAATTAAATATGTAGCTGATTACTTCTGATTAATTCTTCTGATAGAAAGTGTGTTTGTTAACCAGTAAATTCCCAGACCTTTTGGACCTCCGTGACAACCAGTTAAGGCATTACATAATAACATGGACAAAGACATTTACAGTGCATGCACTCAGGATACTGACAAGGATAGAGGTCGCTCATGCTGTCCTCGGAGTCAGTCTGATCCCCATCACTGGATGATGGTTCCCACATGCTGCTCGCGTGTTTCGGGGCCCTTCCTCGACTGACCGCTTCTCCAGTGTCTTTGGGCTTTTTCTGTTTGAGTCTGGCTGGAACAAACTCAATTCCCTGCTGCACACACTCTTCATCTGCAGCAAGAATGAGATCGTCGTGTCAGTGACTGAATTGTATTACACAAATTTCTGTGTTAGACGCTTAAACTGTGACTTGAATATTGTTAATAATGATAAGTGCAATGTAATGGTTTCTGTGAGTTAAGTAATATCACTGAGTTTTTACAGAGCAAGGTGCATTAGTAATACCGATAAGAACTGAAGCAATACTACAGTGTAAACCTGAAATAGATGATGAAATCCACCTGTATGAAATCATAACTTTATGGGAATATTGTAACTAGATAACTACCCAGATAATATGGGAAAGGCTATGTTATTATTGGCATTTCTCATTTCATGCACTTTTGACCAACTTTCTGGACACAACTCCAAACTAAATCTCAAAAGAAGTTCAAGAAAAGTCGTTTATAGCAGATGCAGAATGATATTGTTCAGCAGAAAAGTGATAACAGAAATGTTATCACAGGCATCTCGCCCAAAGTCTAAGGTTGTGTAACATCCCCTCTGTTGAAAATGCACAGTGTCAGTTCCCTACTAGTTATTACTCTTTATTTAAATAAGTGCCATGCATGTGGCTCACTGACGTTTGGAGAGGGCCTTCTTGAAGCGCTTCCCGTTAACATGTCTTAGGACGTGGTGCGGCTGCCTGTTTAGATGTCTGAGGGTCAGCTTACAGAAGAGCTGATTGCTGGAAAGAAAAGTGAGGTAAACAACAGGAAACACGTTACAAAATGCAAACGACAGACTCACTGACAAACTGTGGTATTTCATCGTCAACCACAGTTGCAATGCTGCAGGGAGAATCTGATGTGGCTGCTTCCTCTTGCAAAGTGACAAGCACACTGACGAACACAGGCATTTGTTGGGTGAAAAGGAAGAGCATCCTCACGGTTGTTTTGTGCTCGGCACAATGTGCGGCTCATACTGGCTGTAGTTGAACTCTGCTGTAGCACTCAGCTTCTCATATTTCTTTCCCTGAGTGAACTTCTGCAGCTCCGTCAGGTTGCAGGGAAAGTCGTGACCGTTTAGAATGCATCTGATCTGAAACAACAAACAGGTGGTGTCGAGCGTGTTGTGTACCCCGGTGCAGCAATACGCGTAATGGTAATTTACAGGTTTTGTTTTTAAGCCTCGGTCAGCACATCTAGCCAACCTACAGGGCTCATGAGGTTGTTAGCAACACGGCTAGCATCACAATGAGAGTGCTATTCCGCGTGACGCGATGTAATTTGCTCGCTGACCTTCTTGCCGTCTGTAAGTTGAAGAAAAGGGTGGTTAAGAAGAAATGCTCTGAGGTCCGAAGGTAGTTCATCCATAGCTTATAAAAAAACACCTAAACACAGATATCCAGTGTGTTGATTGGGGCCCAACCCCGCTGACAGGAAACGTCCACACGTGGATTGGCTGCACAGACTCTGATGTACGATAAGTTGGCGCCATCCACTGATCAAAGCGAGGAAGGTCATCTTAGAGGAGAAGATGTGCAGTATCTCCCATTCAAGTAAAAAAAAAAAATCACTTAGATCAATTTGATTAAATTTTTATCCACTGATTATTTTCTCAGCAGTGCGTTTTTCTTGTAACAAAGGCTAGTTTATTTATTTATTGATGGCAGCGCGTCCAGTCAGCTGACTGACAGCGCCTGACAGCTCACAGACAGAGAGGGTGAAAATAGAAGAAAGCTCACCCAGAAACCAAACATGTTGCCAATAAGTGAGCGCTGGCAAGGCGGGAAAAACTTGATATAGGAAACTGACACTATTAATTGCCACATAAAACGTTTTATCGACTGTCTGTGGTGTGTGATTGAAGATAACTTACTCAACTACCTATTAGGCTATTGATACAAAGTGAGTGATCATGCGGCGCGAGTAAAATCTTTGCTCAGAACGTAAAGCCCCGCCACGCTTCTCCCACAATTCATTGGTTCCGTAAACACATATCTGAAGTCTGGAGACGACGGACGGTCAAACGAGCTAATGTTTAGCGTCGTAGGAGATTTCCTCCTAGGTTATGCGGATTTACTGACACCGCCTGGAAATAACATTAGAGCAAACATTTATTATTGCATCCGCTGTCATCGGTGAATTAAATTGTTGCTCGCAGAGTCATTAGCTAATGCTAGTCAGCTGGCAGCCTAGCTCGCTCGTCGGTAAAAAGTAACTCTCTCTGTAATAAACTAAGAAACGTGACAAGTTAAATAATGTCAGGGCCAAACGGAGATCCAGACATCTCCATCGACGATGGTATTATAAACGACGAAGATGAATTCGAGGAAGAAGGTAATGAGCTTATGTGTTCATCCATTGTAATTGATGCTGGTGATGTTGGTGCAGTAAGCCGGAGAGTCCCCACCAGAACCAAACGTTATTCCAGTGATTTAAACTGTGTGCATTTCAAACATTCAGGAAGAGAACACAGAAATTCTGTGTTTTTCATGACACTCTGCTGTTCGTCCACAGAGTATGCTGCCATCAACTCGATGCTCGATCAGATCAACTCCTATCTTGATGACCTGGAGGAGCGCAATGATGCACTCAATGGCAAACTGCACGAACTCCTGGAGTCCAACCGCCAAGCCCGGCTAGAGTTCAGGGCCCAGCTGCTTGGCTCCTCAAACCAGGAGGAGCAGCATCACCCTGCGGAGGGGTTCTCCTCATCCAGTAAGGAAGACCAGAACGAGGACAACGGAGGCTCGCAAATGAGTGATAAGAGCGAGTAGACAAAGGGGACTGAGTTCAACAAAAAAGGATAGAAATTATGAAAGTTGGCTCAACTTCTGACATCTGTTTTTTGGAGTAGTGACCCCTGACCTGCATAGTCCATGCCTGTCTGACTCGTCTGTGAATTTACACCCTCATCAGCAGACATGTAAGATCAGAAGATGTGACAGTTTGCATCTCCCCTATCACCGAACCCAGTGCAGTGTTTCTCCTGTATTGAACTGTGGCGGTGCTGACGTTTGGTTCCTGAGCATAGTGGAGTTCATTGACCTCTAGCAGCCTCTCATACAAGTTGGACATTTACTTTGTACTCTGTGAATATCAATCATGTTTAAAGACACTGAACTGTTTGACTTGTTTGGTTTCTTTGCCAAGAGGAAAGAGATTTGCATATTCAAATGCTGATGTGCATGGGGATCCGCACCATATGTGTGGCCTTATGTGTATGGATTAGTTCAGACTCTATGAAAACTTAGGAGTCAGTCCTCTTGACCAATCAGTAGTGTGTTTCTGGCATTAGTGGAAGCATCCACTGAGTGTCGACAAACACTTTGCAACAGCTGCACAATCTCTGCAAGTACTGTATGTAAGAAAATAAATATGCAACATTCCAGATGTTTGTTTGTATGTGAACTTGAATTATGTGAATTTACACTGTGCTGTCCATTAATCTGTTTCAAATAAATCATACAGTGCTGTTTGTACTATATGTGAAGTGCTTGCCAAAAAAAGAGTAAGCATGAAGTCAACAAAGTGTGGGAATTGTCAGACATTTTTAATATAAATTAAAATGACCCCAGCACCCCCCAAAGAACAGAAAACAAAACATCCAAAAATACATTAAACTTCCAGCAATTAGAAAACATCACCTGTCTGTTCATCTCAGTTTGTCAGTAGCTGAATAAAAATACAATTAACAAACAGCTTTGCGATCCTTCTTCTCTTCCTGCTTCTTTCAACTTCAGAGCTGAAGATCATGTCTTGTTCATTGAGACAGAACATGATACAATACTTATCATGTGACAGTCGCCACCATGACTACACAAGAGTTGCTACATGTGTCAGCCGGTCTTTTGTGGTTCAAAATATCCTTCTCTAATATGGCGAATGAACAACACTCTAGTCATGAAAGAGGAAATAATACATCTTCATAAATGTATATGCGTCACGGTGGCATGTGACTGCTGAAATGTTGGAACCAATTTTGTATGTTTGTGTAATCTGAAACTGGGTTGGTCTACTGTATGTCACATCAGGGTAGATTGTTCACGAGGATACTGTGCTTCATTTAATACCAACAGACGCCCATGGTTTGTCCTTGTAGTTAATATTGGGACCTTAAAATCTCCAGGGCAGTGCAACTACAACATCTCCAACGAGAGAGAAAGAGAAAAAAAAAAATCAAAGCAATGGCAAACTGGAGGCAAAAAGCATCAATAACTACTTATTCTTTTGTGATGCATTTTACCTCCATGAAAGTATCAAAAGTACTATTTCACTCTAAATGTAGGCACACTTGACAAACATTCATGGGAATGTCACACCAAATGCAAATGCTTTTTTTTCTCTTTTGGAAATTTGAAGCTAAAAGGCTGATTTGCGGGTCTTGCGGTCTTGCGAAGATGCAACCGACTGCATCTAGCCAGAAAGACAAAAAACAATTTGCAGCGTTTTATGCTTCAAGCAAAAACTGTCCCGTCTGACAAGCTTTCAAATTTCAGGAATAAACAATGCACAGCTCATAATTTGATGGTTCTCAGCAGAAGCCTTTTACTTCCTTGCTCCCGATGTGTTGATGAAGCTGTCACATGAACGTGTGCAGATGGAAAATGGGGTTTCAGACGTTTCTTTCTCGACAGGCGTTAAATGGTAGTACATCAATAAGAACCTGTGCAGTACTACTGCAGTGGAAACACCACAGCCACTGACATCTTTTTAGCCCAAAACATGACATCAACTTGAACTTCAAATGTTGAAAAATAATAATCAAACACCCTGAATAAAGCTACTATCAGTTTCAAGATTCAGCGCTTCTCAACACTCAAGCCACAAGTACCATTTTAACACTTCAATTAATCAGACACTCTCACCTGCTCAAACGCCTTATTTTGGTTACATTCTACGTGTCAGCTCGCTAAAAGCGTGTGCTACGTGGTTAGCAATGTGGAGCGACATCTCCACCTTACCATCAGTCTACAGGGGTAGGTTATCATAAGTTAACAATCATTCATCTCGCTAGCTTGAGAATTTTGCGAAAAGTGACGAGTTAGCCCTCATCGACCTGGGTGAGAAATTAGCATTGTAGTGAGCCAGCCTTGGTGAGACTGCCTGATGGAAAAATCTATTGGTTTCTTTTTAAAAATTGTATTAATTAATTAAATTTTTTTTTTTTTTTTTTTTAAACACGGCCACATTTTAAAAGCCTGGGCACAGGGTGTGGTAGGATGCGTCCCCCTGTGGACCATAAATGTCAAAAATTTCACCCGAAATCCATCTCACAGATTCAGTTGTTCAGGCCCAAACATCCCAAGGGCCACACAACTAGCATGTTCAAAAATCCCCAAAACATGTTTAATTTTACACTAATAGAAGGTGATACAGTACACGCACCAATGCAAAGTCAAGTTAATGGCAACTTTAGAATGTTGTTGCCAATTAAACGCCACACGCAGTTGATCCAATATGATTTTCTCTCTTTCCCTGGGGTATCCACAAAGTTGTTTTACCTGCAATTTTTGCTTTTTCAGATTGCTGTAATAATTTAATGGGGTTGCTTGGGAACTCATCAAGATCACGGTTTCACACTGGGAGACAATATTAAGAGCTGCTAATTTCCCACCCTGGGAGAGCCGTTCACATGACAAGTCATGTTCCGCCACAATTCATCGTCAACAGTCCTCCTACTTGTCAGTGTGGGTTTAATGCAGACCTTCCAACATGGAGAGAGGCTGGGTTGTTTGTTTCTTGGTCGCTGCTTCATGAAAGCACCTCTTCACATTCCGGCACGTCCTGTGCTCAGGTTGTAAAAGGTTTCCTGTGTTTTTTTCCACATCGCACCTTTGACTCAGCGTCTGTTTGTGGCCCTCCCTGACCTGCGTTTGGGCGTGGCTTTTGCCTTTTTCCCTGGGACAGCAGGGACTTCCTTTTCCTCCTCCCCCTCTTCGTTAGCCTCCTCAACAACAGCTGCCGGCTCCGAGTCTGGCTCCCCTCTGCTGCCGGCAGATGGCTCAGCAGGACCCTCCTGAAATACAGACTCCTGGGATGTGGTCTCTCCCTCTTTGCTGTGGAGGCTGAGGTCTGCACTGCCCGTGCACGTCGCTGAGGTGGCGGTGAAGTCCTGTGAGGTCGGGCTGGGGTCCGATTCTTCCTCTTGTTGCTGGCTTTCTCTCTGCATTTTCAGTCGGGTAAGTGTAATGACAGGGTGCATGGAGTTCAGCTTTGCCACGAAACCAGTGTCACTGGAAGGGTCATTTTCACCTGACCAGTCTGTGGCCGTTTCTGTTACAGGCCTGAGGCTGTCTCTAGCTAGGAGAGATTCTGTTGAAGATTCAACAGCCTCAACCTTTTGACTCAGCAACCCTCTGTATCTCTGAGAAAAGAAAGCGGAAAAATGCTCACGTAAATCAAAGGAAGTAGCACTTTAAAAGATTACACACTCTCGGATTGAGGCTTGGTTTGTCCAATCCAAACAAAATATACAAATATAATCTAATATCATATGTGCTGGACAGAAATGATCACCTCCCCTATATTACCAAAAAAGTACAACTAACCCAATAACAATAATTATCATTTGGGCCACAGATAGTCAGTCATGTCAGCTGGCGCTTATTTAGTAATAGCTACAAGGTTGATGAAGTCATTACAAACCAACCTTGAGATTCTCGAAGTGCGTCAGTGATTTGCAGTGGGTGTGCAGGGCAGAGGATTCAAAGTGGTAAAACTTGTTGCAGAGTCTGCAAATAAATCCCGCCACTGGAACAAAGAAACTGGAGCCTGCAGAGAAAGGGGATCGAGAGTTTGAACTTCATTCATTCAGTGTGATATTCAACAATAATTCTGAGTGGCATCAATAAATCCAAATTACAAGTGAAGGCGGGAAAACAAAATGAATCACACGGTGAAGAATCAGCAGCTGGTCATCACTCACCGTAGACTGTGTCTGGGTCATACTGCTCATCACTGGCCATGTTCTTTAGAGTCACTTCTTTAAGGGAGGACCAGCCATCCTGTAACACACACACACACACACACACACACACGCACACAGAGTAAACAACTATGTTGCAATAAATACACTGAGTGTGATGTATTAACAGTTATTTCAGAACTCATCTCACACAAGTGTTGAACTCTGGCAAAAGAGAGGCGTACATCTTACTGGCAGTTTAACTGCAAATGCTGTCAATCATCTTTCATGGCATGAAAATCACCTGTTTCTCTGAGTAATCTTGGCTTCCGTCATTCTGCTGTCTTTCCTCTCCTTCCTCCACCTCACTGCCCTCCTCCTCTTCCAACGAAAAGCCGTCTGTGTCCATGGCGGTCAGCTTCGCCAGGGCCTCGCAGCCCTCCTTCTCCTGTAGCTGGTAAACGACAACAAATGCATCGGTGAGCTGCAACGGTACGGCACAGCGAATGTGTAATTTCATCTCCACCTGGGGGAAAACGCGTGCTCATGTCTTTACCCTCTCCATTTTTTGTCGGTGTTCATGGGACTGCAAGTGCGCCACAAAAATCTGGGCAGTCCTGAAGTGTTTCTTGCAGACTGTGCAGGAGGAAATGGCTGTTCTGCTGGCAAGCTGAAGAGACACGGAGGGACCCTCGATTGATTAGATCTCGTTGAAAGCAATCAGGCAACATATACTAACTTGTATTTTGTAATATTTCTGGTGCTCATCAAGTGCATTATGTAAATATTCATAAAGTGAGCAGCTGATTACCTTGTGCTCCTCAGTGCGACGGTGCTCCATGATGCTACTGGTGAAGTGGGTGTGACAGGTGGCACACCAACGTTTCAGCTCTGTTTTTTTCTCACTGTAATAACACAGATATATTATTATTCAAGACCCCAAGTGATAATGATACATTTCTCTTTTTAATAACACTCTGATGTGTAAGCAAAAAATGACTGAACACAGCCAAAACTCCAAAAAGCCATATGTGTGCTTTTAGAAACTGACCCATCTTTGTTTGCTCCCTGTAGAGACTCATGCACTCGTGGCAGCAGCGTGACCAGACAGGCGTTGCTCATGTGCTGGATCTCCATCATCCTCTGCTGGTGGGAAATGCTGTTCATATGACTCCTGAAGTTCTACAAAATAAAAAAAACAACCAAAAAAATCCACAAGATCAAGAAGAGAAATCAGCCTTCTGCACATTCCCAAGAAAGAGCAGCAGCTACATTCCACAATGGCCCATGTATGTGAGTGTACGCTCAACCCACTGGCTGGTTGTGGCAGGTAATGCTGCAGAGGTAGCAGTAGAACTTGTTGGTGCCCTCCGCTGCACCCTCCTCCCCTTCCTCCTGGTTGCCTGGTGACCCCACAGAGGCATCTTTTCCCGGTGGCGTCTCCTCCGGGGGTAAATGAGCCTGCTGGTCATCTTCACTCAGTCTGCCAGAGGGTGACGGGGCAGACAAACAGCTCTGCACCTGCAGAGAGGTTTCACAAACAGGAATGGAAACCCGCTGCGCCATGATAGATATATGACAGACATGCAAAAGACTGGACAAATACTTGTAACTGGCTTACAGACAATGGCGATTTTGTTGCATTAAAGTCACTGTTCAGGAAGTGTTTACATTAATTTGTCTATTCACCTCATCAGCTCTACTCTCCAGTGCTTCAGCAACATCTGATTCCCCTGTAGAACCTCCTTCCAAAGTGACGCAATCTGCTAAAAGATTTGAGGACAAGGGAAACACACAGTAAGAGATGAAATCAGCACTATAAATATTTGAATCTGTCTCCTCTCCAGACTGAAGGTTTAAGTGTATATTACCATCAGGATGGCTCTCCTCTGTGTTGCTGTTACACTCTGAAGAAAGAGCCTCTCCATCTCCATATGCAATAGTGATAGTCTCTGACCTGAGAGATGGAACAAAAAGGCATAAAAGGCTGAAGGTTAGTCTTCAAGGAGAGGGCATTCTGCTGAGCATGGTTTTGAAACCAAAACCTTAAATTTTCTTATCATACATATTTTTTAAGCACTGTAATGCAGTGTGCATCCTTTTCCCTACCCCTCCGTCCTCTGCTTTTTCACTGCAGGTTCGTAGAGTTGCTCCTCTAAAATCTGTGTGGGGCCATCTGCTCCTGCCATTGCACCATCTGTCAAAAAGTCGGAGCAAAACCAAAGTTGGAAACAAAGAACAAAAAATTATCTACAAACAAAAGGAGGTGTGGAGGTGTGGTGGAAATCACATATGATTATCAACTCATGCCATATCCCCTCAACATCTTTCAGTGCTGACTGGATCTGCTCTACCTGCTTCAGATTTTTCATCTGACTCATTGGTACTGCTAGCTGCTGTGCCCCCTGCCGCCATCTGCTCGCTGTCTCGCTTCCTGTCTGGCTGGCGAGCTGCGGTGTCCTATGCAAGGAGACAGATAACAGGCTTTCAAATATGACATATCTGTAGAGGCTTGGCTCTTAAAGTTGACAGTTTTTAGACAGAACTGCAGCTAAAATACATTAATAAAAATTACAAATAACAGAAGATTTTATTTGAACAGAGACTGATTTTGACTGTCCATCTCTAGTTCTTCATTATTTGACCTGAACATGTTAAACATGTCTTATTATTGCATGTGCAATTTAAGCAATGGTGAGTTCCTTTTTTAAAATTTGCTTAATCTAATCAGAACAGCTAAACTCATAGTTTGACAACTTCATCTGAATGTTTAAAAATGACACAAAACCAACAAGCAAGCAGAACTGCAACTAAGCATTGTGTTGGTGGCTGAAGCCTGATGCAGCTGCACAGCTATCCCACTGACCTCTGACTGAGTTGGTCATTACATCACGATGCATTTGAGGATCACACAACCCTAAAGGAGTGTATTAGCTGGGCTGAAATCCCACACCGAGTTTCTAATCACTATAATGGTGCTGTTGTAAATACCGTGGTGGTGGATGAAGAGGAAGGTGCTGTGGTGGTGGTGGCGGCGGCGCTGTTGTAATAGCGAGCATGCGGGTGGAAGGGCCGTGCAGCTGGGAATCCCATGATGGGGGACTTGATGGCCATGCCCATGGGAACTGGCCCAAGCAGTGATGACCTATTCCCAGCTGCGAAGAACTGACGGAATTGCTGCCCACCCATCCCAAAGCTCCGCATGTTACCTGGACAAGAGGAAACCAAGTTTAAGGTTACTAATGCATTTAAAGATTTCATCTATAAAAATGTCAAATCAAAACTATAAGGTTGTTTCTGGTCATTAGTTATTACATGCAAGGATTGGGGCTTTTGCCCTTTTCTCTTTACTGCTGTTTTTAAAGTGTAATCCCATCCATACCCTGCATCTGCTGCATTAGTAGGGCCCCCTGCAGCATGGGATTGGGGGCGAGGATGGTAGTCTGAGTCGTCTGGCACAGGTTGACCATCCTGGGAGGAGGGGCTGTTTGAGGAGGCACAGGAATGGCTCTGCATAGCAAATAAAAAAACCCCAACATAATAAGTGAGTGGCATTGTTTCAACTGATACAACCATAATGGAAATCTGCAGGAAGAGAGATGCACAGTTTCAGCCAAAACATCTACTCCCTCCTCCTTTTGCCAGGGAGGATATGCTGAATGGAAACATGGGAATAAATCAAAAGCTCCAGGTAAGGTATGGGTGCTAGTGGAATAAAGCTGTACTGGCTGCTGCTTGTATTCATCCTGAGAAGATGCATAACCAAAAGATGACAGGTAACATGGCACAAGCCCACACGGTACCTCCCCTGGGAGTCCAAAAGAGGATATGTGATCATATGTTTTTGTCTTTGGCCAGTATTCTTGCAACAGAATTGTATATTATCTGCAGTTTATGGATGTCACCTTTAAGTAAGCCAGGCAACACAGCATGGACAATAGTCCAACTTTTAATGCATGCGTAACACTGTTTGACAATGTAGTTTTGCCTGCAGGTAGCAGCTCTCTTCGGTCACATATCAGATACAATGGATTTTGATGCTGCTCGACTGGGATACATAGAAGCATTACTGTATAGCTGCAGGTTCAGTCCTATGTTCAGTTCAAAGGTTAAAATAAAAAAAAATCTTAGAGCCTGGGTTGGACCTTTCTTCAACAATGGACGAACGCACAAACAAGCCGTACAAGTATTTTGTCTAAATTAAAACACTGCCTGCTAACACATTTCCAGGCAACCCCGACTCGAACAGTCTAGCATTTGTTATGAGAGTGCTTGAAGCTCAGCCACCTCCAGTAGCCACGCATTTGACCCAGGAGGCCCTGCCTAATCCCCGTTCTCGAGTTAACGCGCTTACCGTGGTGTCTGGTGGTGGTGCGCGACATGATGCCCCGGAGGTGGCTGCGGCGGCGGGGGCTGCTGCTGCTGCTGCTGGAAAAGTTGCTGTAGTTGCCGCAGGTGCTGGTGAAATTGTTGCTGCTGCTGCTGATGGATGTGTGGGTTGAACATTACGGGCTCTAATTTCCGCCGTTCTGAAGAGAGTTGACAGACCTGTAGCCGTGAGCTGCCAATGTGTTGACGCCTCTCTAAATGAAAAGATCCCTGGATCGGAGGAAGAAAAGGGGTTGTGTGAAAGTGTTGCCCTGCTGTCAGAACCACTCTTTGTTATAAAAACACGTTCAACAACAGTGCGCCCCCCCAGACAACAGGTCGTTCTCATATTTCGTGATGACAACTAGCGTCTGTTAGCAAGAGCGCTAACAACAATTTGCGCTTGTTTTGCTTAACTATTATTTCTTTGTACGGTTAGTCAACTTGAAAAAGAGAGCAACATGCTGACTATTATTCTTTTGTAAGATAGCAGCTTTGTATTTCAAAACGAGCACAAAGTACTCTTCTAGAGTCAATAAATGAATAAGCTACACCTGCCATGAAACGAACGAAGCTACATTAGCAACCACTCAGTAACTGAATCCAAGCAGTTAGCCTAGCCTAGCTTTGAGCTATCAGTTTAACTCAGATGAACCAGCTGCGCCTCGTCGCCTACTTTCTACATGTTACCTTATGCTTTCCACCGCGGTTTCCACTCACTTGTCAAAGAGGAGAGCGTCGGTGACGGATGATTATCCAACTAAAAGCATGGCATACTGTTAAATAGACGCTCTCAGTCCCGGTGCAACTTGCATAAAGCACAAACATTTACCTGCTTTTCCACTGAAGTGAAATTAGTGTAATATGTCGCCCCCCGGTGGTTGTCTGGGGAAATAGCTACATCTATGGATAATGTGTTTTTAGTGATCAAGGCCTGGGGCCCTAAATAAGCCTCAATAACTATACAATTGTATATACTGCATACACAAAAATCACAAAAATATATAGCACTACGTAACTTTTATTTACGATTGTAATTTCCATTCTATATCGTTTTTTTTTATTATTCATAATGATACATATATTCATATTATGTATGATTTGTGTCTTCAAGTTCCACAGAAATAAAAAAAAAACATTTGAAGAACCATTAGGGAACGTTCCCTAAAGCACTCCCCCGCACATCCCTAAAGACAACATTAAGAGAACGTTCTCCAAAGGTTCCACAAGGGAGGAACGTGCTTGCTGTTGTGTCACCACCGAGCGGTGTGTGTGGAGAACTGCAGGGAGTTCTCCCGAGGAGATCATCCACATTCTCCTCCCCCCCTGCGGTGCCTGGTGGAGAGGAGTGTATATTCCGAGCAGAGGTGATCCCACACACCGAAGAGGCGCAGTCAATGCAAACCGAGAAGTGAGCCGGTGTGAGCGCACGGTCCAAGACGCCCTCTTAAAGCGAGGGTGCCGAGGACAGATATAAGAAAACAAATCCCCCACTGCACTGACGAGGAAGACAGCCTGCCCGTTGCACCGCGAAGATGGGGAACCGGGGAATGGAGGATTTGATTCCGCTGGTGAACCGCATGCAGGATGCCTTCTCCGCCATCGGCCAAAACGCGAACCTGGACCTGCCGCAGATCGCTGTGGTGGGCGGCCAGAGCGCCGGAAAGAGCTCGGTACTGGAGAACTTCGTCGGGAAGTAAGTCGTTTTTTTTTCTTTTCCTCAACCTGTGACGCAGGTCGGTGAGCCCAGTGCATCACAGAAGCGGCCGGAGTGGCTGTCGTTTTCCAGTTTACACATCTCTGTCACCATCCCCCCGCCTTACGCAGGCTTAGGTCCAGCTCTGTTACTGAGTGGTCCAAACACTGCACATTTCACCACTTGTGTCGTTTTTATCCCCCTGCTTCCATACACACTGCACCAAGGCAAGAAGATTATTTTGTTAGGCCTGCACAAATCCCTGGTGAAGTTCAGCTGTTAACTACTACACGTTGCATTCACGGAACCAAACAGATAAACCGTCTCTGTTTATGAGAGCTACAAAGAAAGGGGAGTAATTTTCTATAATTCCTGATCGCATACGTGTATCATCATATCATTGTATGACATGTATCTCAGAGGCAGGGGCAGTTTGGGGGCTGACTTCCTGTGAGGCAGACACAGTTACATGCAGCTTGCTGGATGTGTTGTTGTTTCTGTGGCAGGGCTGTAATTTTGTTGTCAATGGGCAATTTAATTCTGACCAGGCAAGGGTGCAAAATGATGCTTGCTGTGTGTGTGTGTGTGTGTGTGTGTGTGTGAGTGAATGTGAAGAGGCTTCACTCTTGCAAACATGCCCAATTTCCCGTCTGCCCGAGCTTCTGCTGATGACAGAAAACAAAGTGAGGGGAACAAATGTGATCTGTTGTGCTCCAGTATGACCTTGCAGAGAGAGAGAAAGAGAGGGAGTCCACCTGAGCTTTGAGCCCTTCCAGCTCAGCTCATCCATCTGTCTGCAGAGTGCTTATGCTCTAAGCGAAGCTTACCTCCTCCAGGCAACAACATAGTTGTCACTTGCTAACTGTCTGTCAGCCCCGCTTGCTTGTATTTCACTTGATCAGAAAAACATTTTTGTGTGGTTCTACAGACCTGTATTCCCTTTGAATAAAGCGCACAGTGTGTGATTCAGCAGTATTTCCTGCTTAAGGAAGGTCAGAGTGTGTGCACGCTGTGGCTCCAGGCCAGCTCAACCCCCACACTGAACAAGGGCAGGGTATCCCACTGGACAGAGCTGCTTGAGTGCAACAACTGAGTTGAGATTTGTAATTGATGCCTCACGTTCCTGGCAAAATTCATCAGCATTTAACATTGTCATCTGTTTTGGTTAACACCTTTGTTGCCTTTTTAGCTCTAATCCCCATCTTAACATTTAGAAGGTGAGGCAGGCCTACTGTTTTACATGTCAGGGTGTTGGGTTAATCTACACATGATGCTACTTGTTCAAGGAATATCAGTTTTGTGGTAAAAGATGTAGCCTACAAACACAAATTTGGGGGATTTATAAGAAACAAATGAAGCATTTCAACTCCTCACATTGTTTTGCTCACACTGCTACGACTTAAAAAAGCAAACAATGTTGATGCAGCAGAGAAGGCATCTCAGGTTGTGCCTCTCATTTATTAATGTTGGAATTGTTGTCCAGGTCATGGAATAACCACAACAAGGGCAAGTGAGAATATTCACAGCCTCATTAACATGGAATGTCTTTGTATATTTTGAATGTATGCTAACACATGAGAGCTTTTTACACATTTCCATGAATGCAAAAGTTTCCCCTTAGAACTGTAAAAAGTTGAATGTATGAGATTGGTGGTGTTCCTCTTTAACTCCATTTCAGTGGACCCCAGTGTAAGAAGTTTAAACTGAAACATAAATAGCAAGCTGAAATAGACACTTTTATGAGCATCATTTCATAAACAGTGATTTGAGAGCAGCGTATTACTTTTGTCACATAAATCATTCAATTTATACTATTACAGAATCCCTCTATGCTCATTAAGCATGTGCACCTTATGCTGCACTCACTCAGCTGTAGCCATAGCAACAGCTTGTGCCTGATTGCACTGCCTTACCAGAGGGACCAGTGGAGGAAACCCTGAAACCTTACAAGGTTAAATATCACCATCAAGCCTGCTGTGAACTGTTAAAGCAGATTCTCTATGTGTCACTGAGGCCTGCAGTCTTTGACATCAACATGGTGAACACATTGCAGATACTATCATGTGTTAATGTATTCACTAGTCCCGCTGCAGTGACATCACTCAGGTCCTCATTTCCTCCTCCTCCTCCACTTCCTCTTCCTCTAGTCTTCCACTCCCTCCAGAGGCCCATTGTGTTTTTTGTGTTATCATCCTGAACACTCACTTGCAATGGTGTGTATTTACATATCACAATGCTACTTTTCTCCATTTCTGTATTCTGTCACCAATCTCATATTGAGACAGCAATGTTATCAGTCTGGTAATCTTTTTTTGGCTGCCGTTAAGCTGCTTGCCATTTCATCCTTTTTGCTTTTAATAGAAAAGCACAGCATCATGGTTGATTTTGGCAGGAACGCAGGACTGATTATTTCTCTCTCATATCACTGCTCTGGTCCTGGCTTTGTTCTCCCTCTGCTTACGGTCAGTGAAGTGAATCAATACCAGAGTATAAGAGACCTATAAATGGCGATAATTATCAAACCACTCGGTCTCTACATAGATTAAAATGGAATTTCAACAAAAAGTAGCAGCCATAGAATCAATAGAAACCTTGTTGAAGGACTTTAATGCACATACAGACACAGTTTCACCTGATAGTTAACCATTACACTTTCCCTCTCCCGTGGGTTAGATTCTGATGGCAATACTGTTGCATGCATGGCAGGAGTGACTCGCAGGACAAGGACGGCCGACCTCTAAGTGACAGACAAGTTGTTGAGATATGTTGCGTTAATGGCATGAGAGAACATTTGAGGACACTTAATCAAATTGATCTCTTCTTCTTCATCATCATTTGTCCTTCACTGCTTTTCTATCCTGCTTTTTTATAAGTGCCCAGCGATAAAGTATCCACTGAATGTCATCACATCAAGGCTCGGCATGTCATGAGATTTATCAGCATTTATATTTCTCGATGTATTGTTTTCATTGGTACCTGTTTCGTTATCTTACGCTATGACAAGCAGAGATGTATTTGGCTGTGTTTGTGAATTGCATGTTCAGTTTGGAATGGCAAAGACAGTAAATCCTCATTGTTTAGAAGTGAGAACCAGTTAACATTTGGCCTTTTTGCTTGAAAACATCAGATTTAAGTTTTTGTTGATTGATCTATCAATTCATTGATTATTAGTTTCAGTAGTATACTTGGTACATATACGTATACCTGTACACATAAGCACCAAGCATCATTCTGTGTCAGCCCTGCATCTTCTAGTTGTGTCCCACTGAACAGCCTGAGAAAATGACAGTGAAGAAGACATTTCACAAACCTGCCCGATTCCCACCCAGGTCAGGTCTGTCACAGAAGCAACGAAGTGGAACCTGACTTAGAGCCGTTTCAGAAAAGCTAGAAATCATGTAAGTTTAATTTCTTGTATTGCACAGCATACAGCACAGTTAGTATCGTAAATGTGTACAGAAACAGTGCTGATGGTCTCAGCTGCAGAAAGTGGTTTCAGCACCATGGACAGCTCTTTCAGCACCACAGCTGCTTCCCCTGAAAATAAAAAAAACACTGAAAATACTGCGTCACTGCCTGTGAAAATTGCTTCTTACGATAGCATTCTTAACATCAGTCAGGAAGCATTTTTTTAATCTTTTTGAGAGCTGTAAGGTCAACTTTATAGCTGATAGTGACATGCCAGAGGAGACGTGAGTACAAAGGTCACGCACAGTGTGTATGATGTGTTTCTAGCTTGTGCTGAAACCCAGGAGGATGTTGTCGCAGCACGTTTACAGGAGCTTAAGCTGACTCAAGCACTTTGTTATCAGTAGTGTTATCTTGCACTAGCACCACCAAGGAGCATAAAAAAAACATAGCGCAGATGTTTCTCTTCTCCCTCCCCCATGATACATTGCTGGTTTCATGTATTATATAACACAGTGAAGGCCGGAAGCGTTCTGATGAGCATCAGTCATGTGAAAGACAAGGACAGTGCAGTGTAGCTCCAAAACCCTAAGGTGGAGGGAGTGAACTGAAACAGGGAAAAGGTAGTGCTTTACTGACTTCAGAAGGATGGAATTTCCATAAAATTTGACACTATATTAGTGATATCTTGAAATAAATTCCATACAGAACCTGTAGTTTTTAGGTTGTGCAGTGAATCTCGAGAGGATAGACCCTCTCCGACTTGGGAAGCGTAGTTATGTAGCTGAGGGATTTGTGTCTTTTTTTTCAAATTACTACTGCTGATTATTTTTCATTGATCTGCTCATAAATGAGATGGAGAGAGTGAGAAAGCAGTTAGTGAGAAACGTGGGAAGAGAGGACATCATTTGTTCTGTACTGCTACAGAGGATTACAACTAATCTGTGTTTGGACCGCAGCTCACTGAACGATACATCTTCCCATTGGCTCTGGTCTAATCTGGAATCCACCATCCAGCATGCATCCATTTCATTGGCTACATCTCTGAGGTTGACAGTAACACATGTTCATGTATGTGTGTGTGTGTGTGCAGTCTCATATTTCTACGACCCAAAAGATGCTGGATAGGAAAATTTCCGGGCTGTGCTGGTTCACTATTGTTCCATTTTTTTTGTTTGCCACATGCATGAGAGCAAGATTAGATACAGCTCAGTGTCTGACTGTGTCAGGGAATCAGAGGTGATGTGACGAACGTGAAGAAACCAACAAAGCAGCATGTTAAATTAGCGCAGCGTCTATGAGGGAGCTTCTGTACAAAATTTATGAACACAAAGAAAGAATCAGTATTTACTCACAGACACAGACTTTATTCACAGACAGAAGAGATTTGTAAATGAAAGTGCATATTTTGTAACACTCAAACACTTTTAGACTCTTAAATTGGCCATTCACTCCAAATATTAAAGGATCGTCATAAATAATATGGCAAAATCTGTGAAGGTTGACATGAAGGTTACATCGTCTCAGTTTATCATTATATTGCAGCGCCCTGTCTCAGACAGATAGATGGAGTTTACTGAATGATGAAGTGGGTCAATGTTGCTGCCAGTTATACTGTTAGAACTGAAAGTGCTTTTAAACAGATACTGACTGCTAAGTGCACTTACAGTGTTTATACAAGACATCTTAATGTAATCTTAAAATTTCTCTTTGAGTCTCTGTCACTGTCTTCCTGTTGCAGATATATCTTCATTTCTCTATACCATCCATATTTGCTCCTTTTGAATTTTTATCTTATTTTAGCCTTGCTTTTGGCAGATGTATGAGTGTGAGTATTTTCACCCCAGGAAGATGTGTCTGTGTGTGTTTGGGGGGTGGGGGTTGGTGGTTGGTGGTTCAGTGTACAGGGGGATATACTGGAGTGGAGTGAAAAGACAACCTGCAGTTAAGACCATCTGTCCCCTCAAAAAATGTGTCCAAATGGGAGAAACATACACAAACACACAAACGTACAGTCACACACTAGCAGGGAAACCAGCAGATGGTCTGACAAACATAAAGGCCAACAGGGAGCAGGGTTTCCTTTGTTGCACAAGGCTGCAGAATGACAACAAACATTGACACAATTCTCACAAATGAAACTTCCTATTGCCGCTGTATCCAATGAAGCAGGTGTCGGCGATAAGCAAACAACTATGGTATTGTGTACACTTTATTTTCTGCCCTATGGTGACAATCATACTGTCTGTCTGTCATAGTCTCCCCCGTGGGAGATGGTGGCAGGTTATGCCCTACATTATGCTGCGATTTAGAACATAACACAGATGAACATGCTTTATAGGTTGAAATCTACAAACACCATAAATTTCTCTCAAAGATACTAGTGCCTGGTTTTCTCCCAAATTTGAAAATCTCATTGGTCATTTGAGTATCTTTTTTTAAAGTCAGTTAACTAAAGTAAACTGAAACAGAGGCTTAAATGATAAGCACCTATAGTATAGGGAGACGGTTGTGCTTCTGTAATGATCTCCATGTTGAACATCAACTCACTGAATTTGTTCTCCATTGTTAGGCCCTGGTTTTGAGCCAAAGCAGCTCAGCTCATGACTCATGCATCCAAAACTGCCCCAGGCTTTGCTTCAGGTTCAAACAAAGTCCTCAACTATTCATGTTGTTCAGCTGATTACCGTCGAGTTGTCTCATCAGACAGTAATAATGTATCGCTGTGTTATTTAAAATTCTTAAACTTCTTCAATCTTTAGATCCTGATTTATTACTGAAAATGCAACATTTATGAAAACATTGTGCAGTTCTCCATCTGCCTGCTCCGATTACAGTTCCACGCTGTAAAGAACACAAATATGCTTGAATTGTATTTGTATGAAAATTTTAATTTTTTTCAAACTGAAAGCAGGACAAGTTACTAAAAAGCTTTAAACAGTGTTAGATTAAAATCTCCACAGCCCACTGTCATTGTAAATGCACAGACACATAGCATGCATCGCTGAGCGTGAACCGTGGCGTCAGCTGGTTGAGGAGCACACAGCGCCAGTGGCAAGCTGACGCTGATGTTGCATAAGAGGCCGCCCACCCCCAAAGAAATCAGTGCTTTGTACATTAAGAAAGCATAAACGCATGTTGGCAGAGGGTCAAATGTGCGGCCGTACATTGTGTCACGCATTACGCACAAATCATCTCAACAAACTAAAGTAGCAGGAGAGATAACATGCAAAATTACAAGATACAGTGTGCTTCAAGAATCTTGCAAAAGTCAGTTATTTGTGTTATTTTATTATTTTTCTGTAATACAGGTACCTGACATTAAAATAGATGTGTGAACAACACTGGCACACCTCATAAATTCAGAAGGAGGAGCTGCTAAAGAAGCTCATGCAAATGGCCACATGGGCTCAGTCATTTAGCATTTTGACATGTTTGTATTTGGCTGTGAACCATTAGTGTTACTGAGCTGTGACATTGTTCTGCTGTAATGTTTGGTGATTTTTCCACTTTGCTGCTGCTGCTGAAATGGTAATTTTCTTTTTAGTGACAAAGTGTCTGGTCCCAGCCTGCTGCTTAGGTCATGTGTTTGGTACTAATCTGCACATTTACACAGATAGTATTATATTTTTATCATTCATCATCATCATTTTTAAAAAAGAACAAACAATTTTCCTCTTGCATGACAGGGATTTCCTTCCTCGTGGTTCTGGCATTGTGACTCGTCGTCCTTTGGTTCTCCAGCTGATGAACTGTCCCACAGGTAAAAACATCTTATGCACAAGGATAAGCAGCATCGCACTTCTTGTCTTCCAGCTCATGGGATATGCAGTAGTGTTAAGTCAACACAGAACTTTTGGTTTACCATTTGGACACCATGTCTGTGGGTGAATTGCAGCTCACTGGTACTGAATATGTTGTAATGGAAAGGGGGAAGATGCCAAAAATGCATTGTTTTTGTTTTGTAAGAGACAACATTCTGCTGTTTTCCAGCCTCTAGTGGCCAATAAATGAATTGCATCCTGGGGCACGTTCCTCAGTTTCCTTCTTGCTCCATCAGACAGAACCGACCCCACTTGCTTTCTCCCTTCATTCATGTGTTTTATTTGAAGTGTGAAAGAAATAACAGCCCCTTGGAGAAGAAGCTTATTCACATACAGCCCCAGTTTTTAAAATATTTAACAATTTTTGGTGCTGCCTTTGCAATATAGTCCTAGTGTATTGCTTTAATGAGCACATTTTCTTTTCTCCAGATAAAAAAAATACATTTCAGCTCAGCTGTTGCTGTTACTTTTGCTGCTGTCTGCCTGTTTTCTCTTTCTTTGTGCTTCTTTTTTCCGACTTCACCTTTATTATTGTGTTTCCTTCCTTTACTGTCTCTTTTAGAGTATGCAGAGTTTCTCCACTGCAAGGGCAAAAAGTTCACAGACTTCGATGAGGTCCGACAGGAGATTGAGGCAGAGACTGACCGCATCACCGGGGCCAACAAGGGCATCTCCCCCGTACCCATCAACCTGCGTGTCTATTCCCCTCATGGTGAGGCTGACACAACTCTATTTCCACATAAATGCTGGTTTCACTTGCATGTTGTTTTATCGTGGTATCTGACCTTTTAGTTCATTTTACTTTTTCTCCATCCTTGTGCTCCTTTTTTCTCCTCACAGTGCTGAACCTGACCCTGGTGGACCTGCCAGGGATGACTAAGGTGCCGGTGGGCGACCAACCTGCGGACATCGAGTTCCAGATCAAAGAGATGCTGATGCAGTTTGTCACCAAGGAGAATTGCCTGATGCTGGCAGTTTCCCCAGCCAACTCTGATCTGGCCAACTCTGACGCTTTAAAGATTGCCAAAGAGGTCGACCCTCAGGGTAAGTTACTTTTTGCTTCTATTCCACTATATTATAGAGGGAAATGTTGTCCTTTTTTACCCTGTGGCAGTTATTGTATCTATAACAATAATCCTTAAAACTATATGAAAAAAATACACTCTGAAGGTACCGCTAGGCATAATGACTTCTGTTTGTACTGGTGTACTTTTGTTTTGGTAGGCAAGATGTGCTCATCAAGTATTTACAACATTAGCAATGATTTTTTAGTCCTGAGTTTTCAGGATTGGTCTGCGCAGATGATGAATCATTTTCGGGTGTTTATGTGTCTCCTTGTCAGGTATGAGAACCATTGGTGTGATCACCAAGCTGGACCTGATGGACGAGGGGACAGACGCTAAAGACATCTTGGAGAACAAACTGCTTCCACTCAGGAGGGGTCAGCGCGCACATACATTACACATTCATACACACAAAACCTCTTTTTTAGCTTCAGGGGCTTGCACTGACACACTGTTTCCCTCTTGTGGCAATAGGGCAGTTGCACTCAGAGCTGTTCATTCTCCAACCACTGGGAAAAAAACAGAAGTTTTGGGAGGGAGAGTACAATGAAACAGTGCTGATTGAGAAATCAAAAGAGAGGCAGAAAGGTAGAAGAAAAGAAGAGTTGGAAAGGAAAAGCTGGGAAGGGGGCAAAGAGAAAAACACTGTCTTGGAGAAGAGCTTGTATCTTGTGGGCTGCCCTTTATTGCAATGTGCTGATGTGGTGCTTTTCTTTTCCATTTGCACTTGGTTAGGACCCAGGCATGTGCTTTTGAATATTTTCCATGTTCTTTGTTTTTTCTAAGTTTTTTTCCCCTCTCCTTCTCATTCTGCCTGTCTCTCTCTGTCTAATGCCGTGGATGTTCACATTTATGAGGCTGCTGGCTCACAGTTGCATTAGTTATAGAGCATGAAACAGCCTATAACCGGGTGATGCATGAGAAAACTTAACTGGATGTGAAATGGGATCCGTGTGACCTGGACTAGGTTGTTTCTACTTTTTCTCTTTTGGCCTTTAACAACTTTAAACTTTAATACAAACACACACACACACACACACACACACAGAGGGACATGTACATTTATTCATATAATTTCTTCTTTCATACGTGTTCCTCTCCATTCATTCCTTCGTCTGCATTCTTTTTCATCAATGCCATGTCTAAAATGTGGTTTTACAAAGCTAAACGTTACTAAACACGGTTTTTAAGTGGTTGTGGCTGGAGGGGCTGCTCATTCCAGGTTTGGCCGCTGAAACTCAGCTCATATGTAGCAAATCACAGTTTGCTCTAATACAAGACCATGCTACCTTCAAGTTGAATAACTAGTCAGGCCGTGAGCACTGAGTTAGTTCTAGTCTGCTCTCAGAAATTCCAGGAAGTAATTAGAAGAGTTGGATCTGGTTTTCTGCAAATGGTTCACAATGGTTCAGACTCCCATCTGTTTGTTGTCCAGGTTACATTGGTGTTGTGAACAGGAGCCAGAAGGACATAGATGGAAAGAAGGACATTAATGCTGCTATGGGGGCTGAGAGGAAATTCTTCCTCTCCCATCCTGCGTATAGACACCTGGCAGACCGGATGGGCACCCCCTACCTCCAAAAAATCCTCAATCAGGTGTGCAATGAAGACAGAGTGAAGATGTCTGTCAGACATGCATTTATTCCTTTTTTGCCGACACCACCGTGTCTAATTCTGACCTTTTGACCTGGGCAGCAACTGACCAACCACATCCGGGACACCCTGCCGGGCCTGCGAGCCAAGCTGCAGAGTCAGCTTCTCTCCATAGAGAAGGAGGTGGAAGAGTACAAGAACTTCAGACCCGACGACCCGTCTCGCAAGACCAAGGCTCTTCTCCAGTGAGCACATTGATACTTAGATAAATGGATGCTAATTTATGGATCGATTAATATCGGTGTCTCTTCGTCCCTGCAGGATGGTGCAGCAGTTCTCTGTGGATTTTGAGAAGTGCATAGAGGGCTCCGGTGACCAGATTGACACAGCGGAGCTGTCAGGTGGTGCGAGGATCAATCGCATCTTCCATGAACGCTTCCCCTTTGAATTGGTCAAGGTGCGTGTGATTTAGAGTTTATGCGTATGATTTGGTTTGAACAGTTTACTATCCTGTACTGATATTATGCAAAGGGTTTGCATGAAAATATAATCAGGGAAGCCTTAGATTACATTTTGAAGTATAATCACAAAATATGTGAGCTGCCAGGTCATGGACTCTCCTCTCAGACATTTTGATAAAACAACAAAGAATATGTGAATTGATGAATACACTCATGAACTAGATACATTAGTACATTAGTACATTAGTACATACTACATATTTTGTACATAAGTGAGAAAGCAAATGAAGGAAAATGAAGAAAGGAAAATAAATATTCCAACATGAAAGCCTATCTTTCTTTATCACAAGCATCTGTCTCAGTATTTTTTCAATCATTACGTCACCCCCACCTCACTGTCCTTCCCCAGCCTCAGAAGGAGAGAACTCCTCCCTCAGGATTCTGGGTTTTTAGACTCAATCCTCTTTCCTTCCTGCCCAGGTTTAACAGCTACCTCGCCCACTGCCATGTCACTCTCGCTTCCCTCACCTCATCTCCTCCACTGTTTCTCCATCACCATTCGCATATCCTTGTCTCATCCCTACCCCCACACCCTTTCTATCGGGAGTCGTCCTCCCTCCATCCACCTTGCTCGACCTCTGTCTCTCTAAGCCTTTTACTTCATCCCCCACCCCCGTTTACATATTTGATCCATTTACATTTTCTCTCCCGGTCAGCCCATTACCCTTCCCGTCCTTCCTCTTCCTCCTTTCATCCATCCTTCTCCCTTGTCCTCTCTCACCCTCCCTCTGAGGAAATAAAACTTACTGTCTGTGACTGAGGCCACAGAAAAATGCCCCGTCGGTTTCCCACCGAGAAGACGGGGCAGGTTGCTTCCTAACCAGAAGCTTGGCTCGTAACACAGAAAACCCCAGTGTCTGCCAGATGCATTAGACGTCAGTTCATGATCATGTTTTATGTGATTATAATACATGCTTCGAGCAAAATGTGAAAAACAGTGATGCATTCCTGTAAATAAAGGAGCTGTATTTTAAATTAAAAGCAGATTGTACAATAGTATAATAGATCAGCTCATTTGTCCTAATGCTAGTGTGTTAGGCTTAATGTGTGGATCAGATCTGTTTCTAACGTTTTCAAAATAAAGCATCAAAAGCCTTTAAAAAAACAATTAGGGTGTTCTAAGCCAGTGGTTCCCAAAAATAAAGTCTGCTTGTGACCCATATCACAGATGTTTGTAGGATTATTATCAGGTGATATTTAAAATATGTATAGAAGATGAAGAGGTCAGATTATCCAGCAGTTCACAAAAAAGTTCTCTTTATTTATAGAAACCGATAATTGAAGGCAAAGCTGATCTGGTATTCTGAAATCTGAAGAGAAGAAAGAGAACGAGTGTGTCTTCTTAATCATCCCTTCTTTTTCAGATGGAGTTTGATGAGAAGGAGCTCCGCAAGGAGATCAGCTACGCCATCAAGAACATTCACGGCATCAGGCACGTCCGCCCTCCATCTCTCCACTCCATTACCATCCCACCTTTCCTCTTTTACTTCACCTCCCTCTGTCCCTCCACCCCAGTCGCCTCTGCTACATCTAGCTGACATTGCCTATCTAATCACGAGACCTCTCAGATGTAGCTCGAGAGCTCTATTGAATGCTAATGGCATCAGTAGTCATATTCAGAGGAAATTTGGGATTAGACAAGTCTGTTTGTCTCCTTGGTTGGAGACTTCTTCTTCTTGCTTTTTAAAATATGTTCATCCTTTTTAATGTAACAGATTGAACATTTGACTGTAAAAATACTATAATCATGTAACGTACATCATCTGAATTTTGAGAGTTGATAAATTATTTTATGAGCCACTCGCAAGATGGTGGTGTAACATACTAACTCTAAACACCTAGATACAACTTGATATTTCCTGATGATCTGTTCTTACTTTTATAGCTCCAGCCCTGTTCCTTCTTTCTGTCTAATTTGTGTCTGTTTATATATTTTGGGGTGGGGGGCTCAGAAATGGAGGGTTATTCTTTACAATTAACACTCTTCTCTTTACCCAACCCTCCTCCCTCCTCCTTTCTTTCTTCTTCTCCACCACCCTCCCTTTTTTTTGGCCTCGTGGCTGGTTCTCCCTCTCTGCCGGGCAGAACTGGCCTCTTCACCCCGGACATGGCCTTTGAGACCATTGTGAAAAGGCAGATTGGGAAGATTAAAGAGCCTTGCACCAAATGTGTGGACATGGTCATATCTGAGCTAGTCAATACGGTTAGGCAGTGTACCAAGAAGGTAAAAACAATGAAAGTAAATGGTGAAAAGGACTTTTTTTTATTTTGAACCCTCATCTCCAAAGTCCCTCTGCTGTTCACTCCCTTTCACTGTGACCACCTGGCCCTCTCCAGCCCCTCGCTGTTGTTGGACAGTGAGGGGGACACCTGGAGTGGTAGGGTGGGCTGCGGTAAACCTGCCTGCCTGTACTGTACTGCTTCAAACGGGTTTGGCTGGACAGGCTGGCCGTGGTAGAAAGCTGTGCTGATGAAAACCAGTGTGAAGGCTGAGCTGTCATCGGAATACAGTTGCCAAAGTAAGAGTCAGTGATGCTAAGACCCTTACTTCATAAATCTCAAGTCTCAAGACATTTCGGAAAATCCCTATATGTTTCTATGTGATAAATAAATTGAAAATAACAAGGAGATGCCCCAGTACTCGGCTATGACACAATATAATTGAGGATAATTATGAGCTCTGTCCCAATTCTATACCTTTTTTAATAGTATGTGTAATACACTAAGATTTATATAGTATTACAGTGTTTTCTGCACTTGATGAAAAATAAATCAATTTACTTCACTGTTTTTTAGTGACAGGAGGTAATGCAGCCTAAATGCATTTAGAAAATCATCTGTCAACCACTTAGAGGACCTGGCAGCCATATTGGATGATCTCAGCCTTCAGACTTTCCTGTGTGTGAGAGACTGCAGCTGTGCACCTGCAGCAGACAGGAGCCACGATGATTATGTTTTAACGGCCCTTCAACAGGCCTCAGGGGCCGCGCTCTCAGCAGCAGCAGCCTGCGAGTGCGGCCAAGAGAAAGAGCAGTAGTCTTTATCCAAAGCGATCCACTGTGACCAAGCAATTTCAGCAGCGGTTGGCCTGCAACAACCCAGAGGCCCGTGGATAATAAATGTTATGATGAGGGGTCCCGTTGGAGGTCGGAGGTGAAGGAGGGACGGGATGGAAGAAAGGGTCACCAGCAGGAGGGAGTCTGGGCATCCTGGCTGAGTGTCGGGGGGCACAGCTGCTGTCTCTCGGTGCGCTGCTTGGTGTTTCTGGCTGTTGGAGTCGTGCAGACTGGCAGCTCCCTCTTTTTCTTTCTCTCTCTCTCATATTTCCTCTCTGTTTGCTCTCCATTGATAGAGAGAGGCTCCAGTGCTGCCCTGGTTTTAGAATGGCTTTAGGGGGAAACCAAATGTCTCACTTGCATTTTCCTTCTTCTGTGCTGTTTATCCCCCCCCCACCTTGTCTTTTTAATCCTCAATCTGTTTTCTTCTGTTCCATCTTCAAATTTTTACCCACCTCCTCTGTGTACTGTCCCTTTTCCTTCGCCATCTGTTTTCACTCCTTTTGTTTTTATTCGTCTCTCTGTGTCACTTTCCTCCATCTGTCTGTTCCTCCTTCTCTTAAAACTCTTCATGTGGTGCCTCTACTTCTCTTTCTCCACCTTTTTTCACCCTCTCTTATTTCTTTTTACTTTAACTCCTCTCCTCCATGACACCTGCCTATCCCTACAGGACGGGGCTGTTCACCCCTGACCTGGCCTTTGAGGCCATAGTGAAAAAGCAGATCCAAAAGCTGAAGGAGCCCACACTGAAGTGTATAGATATGGTAGTGAGCGAACTCACCTCCACCATTCAGAAGTGTAGTCAAAAGGTAAAAGAGAACCAAGCCACTTTCACTATTCCTGTTAATGGCAGAGGTAGGGGTAGACCGATGGCTGGACATTTCTAAGAACTGGTATCAGGAGATGTGTGAGATCAAAAAAAAAGAGCCAGAACTGCTTACTGCTGTCTTTTTAAGAAGTGCGTTTTATAACCTAGAGAGGGATTTAGAGAGATTTAGATTTTTTTGAGAGTCAAATTGAACTTTTCCCTCTAAATCTTGTCTTCCCTCATGGTTAATGTGGAGATGTTTTTTTGATTTACAGTAAGTTGCTGTGATTGACATCCAAATGTGAATTATCTATCAGTTACAAGCAACAAGATATTGTTTTGGATGAAGTTTGCCTTTTACAATCATTTTAAAAAAATTGGTGACCACACCTGAAAGCTGCAAATTACCCATAACTGTTGACTTCAATACATAATGCAAGCCTGATTTCCCCCCTCTTTAATACAGCAAAGTGGCAACTAAACCCAGTCAGCCAAACCTAATGTGAACCTTGTGTGGTGACGCTAAAGTAAAAATCAGGGCATGATCAAAATCAGTGAGTCTCAGCCTTCTGGGAACCTTGAATGTCTGCACAGTTAATAGTTGTTGGTTAGGTTCAGTGTCCCCAGATCTATGCAGATAGTGGTTAAAGAGCATCAATCTGTCCATGATCAAAGTGTTGAAATTTATGTGAACAGACTCAGAATTTGGGTAAAAAAAATGAATCAGAAACTGCTGTAGATTTAATGCACGCAAAAAAAAAAGGGGGTAAGAAAGGAGCCAATTCACAATGTTTCCTCAAAAAATGTGATCAGAGACTTCAGCCAGCAGATATCGGTCTGTCCTTACTCCAGATTTTAGTATTTTAACCATATAAGCTGCTTTTTTGATTAAACTTTGTCATTTGTCTTCCGTTACTTACTGGCCTTATATTGTCAGTTTAACAAACTGCATGCTAGATTATTTTTATTATTATATCTGACTTCATGATGACTGATAATCCTACAATTTAATTATTTGGTTAAAATCTTACTTTATTTCTGTCTTGTCAGTATGGTTTAATATATTGGAGTGACTGATTGTGTAGTTCCACTCACTGACTAATTGATGAGCCATTTCTTTATTATTATTTTTTTTTTCTTTCGTTCCTCTCCATCCTGTCATCCTCTAACCCTTTGAACCTGCTGCTTCCTCCCAAAAGCAAAATGACCACAAGAGACCGTGACCTCCTTTGGATTTCTTCCTCTCTGTCACACTTTTATCTCAATTTCGCTTTCAGAGACATACTGTATTTAAAGTTACTGCATTATAATGTACAGTGTTTGGGAAAATCCACAAAGGGGTCAGTTTGAAGTCCTCTCCCGTCCTTCCCCTCCCTTTGCATTGCATGTATGATTCTGTGTCTCTGCCTGCTGCCTTTTTTGTTGGAAAAAATTCTCCTTTCAGTGTTTGTGTTTCTGTTGCTTTTGAAGACACTGAACACTTGAGCAGTTTTTGCCGGCCTTTGTCTGCCTTCAAGTTGCAGTGCACCTTTCCATAGAACAAATGACGTGGCTTTTCATTTTTCTTCTGTGAAATGTATCATTTTCATTTATTTCACAGCTTCGTCAGTACTGATGTGAACTCACACAGCGTGAAAACCATGAAGTGCTTTTCATCAAATCAGTTAACAGTGTTTCCATTGGCAATGGGACAATGGTGACATTCTTACTTCCAGCTGCCATCTATGAGCCTTTCCTAACTGCTTACCAAGTTGAAAACTTTTCCAAAAATTCCCTGATATGATTCAGATGTTAACATCTTGAAAACTAAACATATTTGAAACAAAAAAAGTCTCCAGCTGTATTTTTAAGGTTTTCATCTGACTTCTTTTTAAAATAAGAACCATATAAAATGATGTTAAATATGCATGATTGCTACACACAAATGTTAAAAGAACTTGGTCCTATGTAGACAAACACAGAAATAGATGTAAAACTAAATTAATATACAATAAATAAATATAAGTAATTAACATTGTTCATGCATTGTAAGGTAAAGCTAGTTTGTCCTAGTATTATACTTCTTACATATTGCAATATTATATAATAAAATGTCCGAGCAGGACAGAGATGCTAGTGTCACTTTTATGTAATTTTCCATAAATTCTGATGTAGCATCCGGCACCGCCTCCCACGCAGTAGCTGTTTAAGTCTTGGATGTAAATTTTTCTGTCATACCGTGACCTTAAGATCCCACACATTAATGTGGTAATGATACACATCAGAGCTGAAAAACACACTCCATTCCTCTTGTGTTTTTGGTTTCGTAAAAGTAGTTGCACATTGACAATATCAAACAATACAAACACCAGTAATTGGACTGAAATTTGACAAAGCATTATTACAAAACATCTATTCTTTATTGGTGTCCTCTCCTCTGTAATTGGACCAGACAAGGAGGCAGTAAATCAACTTGGGAAACAAAAAGGGGCCTATTGATATCCACTCACTCCCAAAAACTGTCTGACAGACATGAAAGATGCATTGCAACTTGCGAGAAAACAGTGTACATTTTTCTCTCTTGCGCTTTGATTTTGGTTTTGATTTTTGATTTTCCTTCTTCCCTCACACTCCTGCAAAACGTGTTTGTGTCACATTGGAGGCCCACCAAAGTCTGTGTTCGTGGGTTTGCAATGAGCTCATGGAAAAAAGCCCCACAGTGTGCTGGGAAAAGGAAGCTTTTCTGCCAGGAACATTGTTTATTCTGTATTTGTGTGGTAATATCACAGACTCTGCACTATTCTTTTTCGCATTTGTTCAGTGTTGTTGGAAACAAATTGACATTTTACACATAGAATCCAGTCTAGCACAAACCCACCCACTGGTCAGGATGTGCAGAGACTAGTGCCGTGTCTGGGATAAACTCTTCATTACATAACATTGTTTAATTGTCTTTCTGTAACGTGTATTAGTGGAACTGTGAGCTGTGGCTCAGTGAGATGAGTAATTTTGTGATTTACTGAAATGAAGATTTGTGTGTTGGCATGTTTGTTTTTGTATTTTTTTTGCCACCTACCTACTAATCTCTGTGGTCACAGCTGGCTCAATATCCCATGCTGAGAGAGGAGATGGAGAGGATCGTGACCCAGCACATCAGGGACCGAGAGAGCCGCACTAAGGACCAGGTAACACACAAAAACTGCATACAGCAAGAGAAATTAGTCATTTTGTTGTGGGAGTTGGATTTGAATAGAATAATGACCTAATATATTTTACATAGTTGTGTCTATTAATTTGTAATGTTTTTTTGTTTGTTACATTCACATTACATACACATCAAGGTGTCCCCTTTTTTGTACAAACAAAAACAGATGCTGCCAGAATCATTTTAAAGACAATATAATTGCTAACTACACAAACTGTCATTAAAGAATCAAATGGAGAATCACACAAACCAAATTACTTTATCTCAGGTGGAATATATTTTGTTGTAGTTACACTACACTACACTTGTAGTTGCTGGAGTCGAGCAGATGCAATTATACAGAAATGACAGATTGAATTTAAAAAAAAAAATTTAAAAGGGTTTCAAAAATATTATCAATGAATAGGAAACATGCACTTGCTGAAAACAGCTCTCCCTCTGTTCAGGTGTTGCTGTTGATAGACATTGAGTTGTCCTACATGAACACCAACCATGAGGACTTTATTGGATTCGCCAAGTAAGATCCTGTTTTTTCCCTCCAGCGCAGAAAATATAAATACAAGGCAAGTGTATCTGTTTACTGTAGACCTATTCATCAGTTCATTCTCCGTTTGTCCTGATGTATTTCTTTGTGCAGCGCTCAGCAGAGGATCAACCAAATGAACAAGAAGAAGGCAGCCGGCAACCAGGTACTTTGATCACAGTCATACAGACGTGTTCGCTGTACACTTCTGCTGCTCTTTCACAGGCTACAGTACAGAGCTGTGTCATTTTCTCCAGGTTACTTTAGCCCACAGTAACACGAGTCCACACTGAATTCATCCCAATGCGTTTCGTCTGTTGGCCAGAAACATGACATCTGAGCTTCATGCAGTCGTTCCCCGAAGGCTTTACTCTGGTAGCACTTAGCTCTTTGTTTTGTCCATGCTAAATGTAGCACAGCTATACAGTATCTTGTTACCCCGGGCAACAGTCCATATCCTACACAAGGCAGCTCCTACAGTGTGTTGCAAACACTAATGGACAACAGTTGTTGAATCCTGAAACAAGTTATTCTTTTCGTGAAAGTCGTGGTGGTGTCAGCGCAGACTGAGGTCTGTTGCAAAACACTGTGCATGATAGTTCTCATGGTTTAAAGCTTTCCCAGCAACAATCATAATATCAATATCAGTAGAAAGGGAAGAGAGCAAATACCTTGGCCAAGTTTGCACAATCCTAAAAATCTGTCATTTTAATAATAGAAAGTGGTTTGAAATGTTAGGTCCGGGTCTAGATCTGTATCAAAATATGCACACAGTGATCACAGTGATCGACACTCGTGACTTTTTTCTTTCAAGTGAGTGCAGAGTTTCATGAGAAAATAGAAAAATGCTCACAATGTTTAGAAATCCTTTCAGAGATTCCTGGATCTGCACCAAATACTAATCACCTGTCCCATTGTCTTAACTTTCCACAAAAATTTCTCTGCAAATTGCCAAAATGTTGTTGAGATGTCTACTGAACAAGAGTTGAGCAATGAGCCAGAAACCAAACAGTACATTAACTGGATGCATTTCAATAACATTTGTGGTACATAATCTACTTTTGTGTGACTGCTGTGGTGGTGTTTGAAGCTTTTGCTGTAGGTCCTCTTTTACTTTTCATTCACTTTAATTTAATTCTTAGTTGTATTTCCTTCTGCTCTCGTTTCCATTTTCTCATCATCTTGTTGCCTCAAGTTCCTTCCTGGTGATTTCTCTTTTTTGCTTTGTCTCTTCCCTTTTTCCTTCTTCTCTCTGTGGCTCTGTGCTCCTTCAGGATGAAATCATGGTGAGTAGTGTGTGTGTGTGTGTGTGTGTGTGTGTGTGTGCGCGCGCGTCTCTTTGTGTGTTTTAAGTTTGAGCGTGCGAACCTGTGTTTGATTCTGTGCATGCTTGCAGGTAGGCTTTTTTTCATGCACATGGGCTCATGTTTTTAAGCTCTGCATATGTTAGGATTACATACATTTTCTATGTGTTTAAACTTTGTGTGTTGGGTTACAGTTGGAAATTCTTCATCAGGAGTCCCTCAAGATGTACCTTCAGATTTTTGAGGGGGGGTGGGGGTGGGTCCTCAACAACAATAATACATTACAAAGTAGACAGAATGTTTAAATAAATATAAGTTAAGATGTACAAAATCATGAAATCATATTCTAAGCAGAGCATAAAAATTGATCATTCATTCATAGAAATGTAAACGTGATAATATATTGCAGTCAATGTCGCTGTTGCCTTGTGATGGGAGAGGGCAAATTAAGAGTTTCTATATTTGTATTCTATATTTATATTTCATTATTATATTATGATGATTTGTGAAAGGACAAGTGCGAACAAATCTGCAAAAGCTATACTGAGAGGATAAAGATGAGTTTTAGATGCAGCCTCATTACAACCTCAGCATGATCCAGCAGTGATAAAATGGGTTGTAATCAATGTGCTATTTAAATTAGTGTTCAGACTCCAGAAGCCAGGTAATTTGGTTTGTTCAACTTTGCAGTGGCATATTATCAAGACAGGCAATAACACATGAATAAGTGTGAATCGTGAAGAGTGGATTTTTGAGTGAGTGTGTGATTTTGTGTTTATGAAATGAGCTTGAACTGCTAGTAGATAATCAGGTGGCTGTGGTGGGGGATGCTTGGCTGTTTCCCTTTTCCTCTGTTTTTCAGCTGTGTCCTCCCCTGCACAAACACACATGCACACACACAGACACGCAAATGCTTAAGCTACAGGATGACAAATGTACTGTTAAACCTTTACAGAATCTGAAAGAACTAAATCAAGATTCACTTCCCTGTTACATAATGTTCCTGTGCTAATGTCACAGGCATCTTTCAGTGTTATAGAGAGGTTGAGGCAGTCAGGCCGTCTATAAAGAGATAGTCACTAGTGTTCATGAAAAGAGAGACAAAATGAAGATGAGAGGAAGGGAGTTTGTTTTCTGCTTTTATTGAGGTCAGCAATCAAACGTTTACACATGGCTGCTAGACTTGTTCTCTTTTCCCTGCCTCTTCCCAGTTTATCCAAAGTCATCACACAGGCCAGGGATGAGGAGCTGCAGTACAGCAGACATGTGTCACCTACATAGTTATCACTTGTCATAACAACCACCCAGATTGGGGGTCAAAGGTTAGAGGCACTTGGTAAACATAGTGGGGATCCTCACTTCCTGTTTATAGATGGCTGTAGTTGACCCTTTAAGACCCCACAGCTTCTGTCTTCCACTCAGCTGATGTAGCAACTTGTCTGACCTCTGCACATAGAACACTAGGTTCCTTTGTAACTCCAAATTGTGGGCTTCTTAATAAATATTCTCAGGGAAAGCACAGCTATTTTTCCATTTGACATGACTTTTTCTTTATACTTATTGTTTTCCCATATGCTCAACAAAGGATCCATAGATAGAGGATTCGTATGTTGTTCAAACTATAAAGGTCTCAGAGACAAATGAGCAATTTTGGACTTGATAAATAAATTCATAAAGGTGCGACAACTGCATTGAAACCTGAAGGCATGAAGGTATTGTAGCAACATGTATCGTCTGTGTAGCCAAAGTCTGATGTAGCTTTTCCCCTCTGTGCCATAGAGCTCCAGAAACTATTAAAAACATTAATGAGCCACAGTGCAGCACTGGGCAACATGTCCCGGTATTACTCTACCACTTCGAGTCACAAAGCACATACAGTAGAGCAGAAAATATGTTATGCACTGCATGGATTCAAAAAGGTTTGTTGGAGTTTCCTTACATCCCATGGCCCCCACCCTGCTTGTTGACCCCTTGCTGCCATCCCAGCAGCCGGCTTTAATGTGCTGGTACTTGACCAACCTTGTGCATTTGGCCTCAATTTTTAAATGCCCCCTGCGTTTGGCGTAGCTTTGTAATGTTCTCTCCACATTCTCATTCAGCCCGAGAGAGGAGTAAACGATCGGTTCAAGGTAAATGACTCATGCACCATGTACTGTTTGTGTCTGTAGTTTCTGTATGGTGACATTAAAGAGGGGAGGAAAGAGTGGGAGGAATGTGTTTAGTTGTGTAGGTGAGCGCCACCCTACCGTTGTTTGTGGCAGCTGCTTTTTATCTCCACCTGAGGCAATTTACTGTGCTGCGGCTTACAAATTAGTGTAGGTACGTATGTGTGACCCCTACACAAGCTGAGTAATGTCATGTTAAGTTTGTCAAAGGCACACGGGAAATAGAAACCTGCTGGATGTTATTTATGTTCTTTTTCCGTTGTCTGTGTATTTGTCTGTCACCCAGGTGATCAGGAAGGGCTGGCTGACCATCAACAACATCGGGATCATGAAGGGAGGGGCCAAGGAGTACTGGTTTGTCCTCACCGCCGAGTCTCTCTCCTGGTACAAGGATGATGAGGTGAGATGGCTTTTAAAGGAAAAAGAAGGAACTTAGCAGAATTAACTGCAGCAAATTACAGGCTAAAGCACTCTTATTATTAAGAATCAGGGCTTTAAAAAAGCATTCAACATTTTTGCTTTTGAGCATTTTAACAGGATAATACATTTTTGGACTATGCTGCTCACCATTCATCTGCGATGAGTTGATATCAGTGAAATCATATTTTTTGTGCTAGTTGTGCTACTTTTCCATGAATCGAGGCAATAATTTGGTTGAATTTGAGTGCTATAAAGATTTTTCATGTTAGTGAATTTTGGGCTTTATAGAAAGCAGCAAAAACACATTGACCGCTATAAAAACCTATGGCAGTGAATTTCAACAGTGGAATTTCTGTATTGAAATGCCAGTAAGCCTCACTGACTGTTGTGTAGACTTGTAATCTAACTAGACTTTGTGGTGTGCTGGGGCATTACGTTTTACTGCAAGACCGGTGTGTAGCCACAAAGACATCATCACCTGTGTCTGCATCACCAAAATGCTTTGCCATCTAATTGTACCATCAGCACTTGTATCATATTTTCCAACAAATTACAGAACCAGGAAAAATCAGTTGGAGTTTGAGTGCTTGTTCTCCACGAGCTTCCCTGAGTTTCTTTTCCACTCTCCGGTTCCAAAATTCATTCCAGCTTATCCACACTGGCAAATATGACCATTGGTCAATTTGGGTGGTTGTCCTCTGCACACTGAGATGATTTGACCCGACGCGCTTTGTTACTGGGCTGACTGGTCAGAGCGGCGTCCTGTGATGCTTTGCAGAACTATTAGGAGGTAGCCACAGTCTCACTGTCTCCAGGCCTTAGCCACAGACGCTCTGCTCGCTGACATAAGGCTGGCTCTGTGTGTGTGTGTGTGTGTGTGTGTGTGTATGTGTGTAGCATTGAGAAGGCCCTTTCCAAAGAGCAAGGACCCCCCAGCAAGTCAGACACCGAAGCTGGCATACACATGTGCATACCAGAGCCCCCTGCCCTGCCCTGTTCCCAATTACACACACACACACACACACACACACACACGCACGTACATACACAAGCTGCTTCTAATAAACTTATTTCATTTCAAAGAAAGGGCACAGAGAGAGAGGGACTGGGTTGTAGGGGAGAAGAGGGGAGGAGACTCCTGTCCCTGTGTCTTTTGTTAGCTGGTAAGCAGCAGGAGTAACAAGGACCATGTGAAGGGAGAGAAAGTGGTGAGAAGAGGGGGAAGGCCTTCTTACCTTTTTCCTCCCCGCTTTTCCTGTGGCTCCTTCTCAAAGGTTCACCCCAAAACCATTCTCTCCATTCTCTTTCTGTCTGGGTCTTTCCTCGTCGCCCTCCAGTTCTCCTCCATCCCCTCCCTCCATCGTCTCCCTCCCTGCTAGTGCTGTATTTATTTGAACATGGAAAAAACACAAGGGCGCGGGGGGAGACCCAAAACCAACACTCGGCGCTGGTGTTAAAGCTCAGCGTCGAGGCTGAAGGGTACCACAGCACTGTGAAAAGAAAAGAGCAGGAAAAGGAGAAAGAAAAACGCAACTTTCCATTATGTTTTCTACCCAGTCTGAACATTTTTATATCATCCAGCCACACACACGCACACACACACACACACACACACACACACACACTAGAGGTTAGAGTACTCGCGAGGGCTTATACACACATGTCCACCTGGGCAGACATATGCCAAAATACACACAGTTGATAAAAATAATGGATGCAGTTTTATGTTCAGATTAATGGCATGAAAAATGTAAAAATAAAAAAAAAAGTTTCACATACTCTTTGCACATACTAGACTGCAAAGGGAAAACTCTTTTGTGCAACTTTTTTTGTGCAGTTTTATACAAACACGTTGACATTTCTTTAGAATAACTCACAAAACAGCGCAGCGTCGTTTTATTGGCCGCCTCTCGTCATGGGGAAAACCCTTGCCGTAGTCTGGCAACATACACACACATGCACACACGCAGAAACAGAAACGCATACCCACCCCCAGACACTAATAATAACTTTCAACCCAACTAGTGGTGCCAGGATGTTTTGGTTAGAGTGTGTGTGTGTGTGTGTGTGTGTGTGTGTGTGTGTGTGTGTTTCTAGAAACCTTCTGGTCTGTATTACCACAGGACATGCCAATTCTTTGAATCAAGCTAAAAGCTTCCCCAAAGCAGTGAGAGAGAGGGAAAGAGGGAGCAAGATGTACAGTAAATGGAGAAAAAAAAACTTGTTTGAAAGAAAACAGATTGATGCTGTAGATGCTCAACACATGTGAAGGTCATATATTCCTATAATCACATTTGTGCACACATGAATGACCTTTTGCCGTTGACAGTGGCACACAAAGATGAATAAATGGCAGATATGACTTTGCTGTCCTTTTGTGGCTGTGTGATGTATTTTCTTTGGGTGCCCTTTTGGCTGTTAGTGTGAGCGTATGTGTGTGTGTGTGTGTGTGTGTGTGTGTGTGTGTGTGTGCGTGCGTCTGCCCGGGTTTCCCTGCTCCTGCTGTAAAGCTGCCAGAAAGCCAGACTCGCCTGGTGATCCCAGCTGTAAACATCCTGGGGGTGTGTGTATGTGTGTGTGTGTGTGTGTGTGTGTGTGGGGGGTAGGTGTGTGAAACAGCAGACTGCTGCTTTAAACGTACTCACCAGACACATGCCTGCTATATGGTGCGTGTGTGTCTGTGTGCCTCCTGCCGTGTCTGTGTGTGTGCACGTGTGTGTCGGTGTGTGTGCTTGCGTGCATGTTCCTGAGGCAGCAACTGTATTTTTTTTTTAAAAAAAAAAAAAAACGTGTGTGCATGGTGGCAGGGCTCTAAATGGAAACAGGTTGGTTTGTGGTTTTCATTCCTGCAGACGATGCTCTGTGTTGGGACATCGTGTGAATGCTTCTGCCCTCTACTTTGCTTTTTTGTGTATTTAAGGCAGATGAGGAGTTCAAAATGGCATAAGCAGTGGGTTTGCTTTTATCAAAGCTGGAAGAGAAAAACCACGGGCCCCCGGGTGAAGAGGTAGGGAAAGAAAAACATTATGGAAAAACGAGGCAGGGGGTCGAGCTAAACTTGTAGCTTTTCACATGATGTCACTCACAAACACTGAAGCCACAAACAATTTTCTGTCTTTTTTTGGTGGGGGGGAGGGCTATACAAAGACTGGCGAACAGACAATGACAGAGTGGCTTGCTTTTCCAACATTTTTGTATGGTGGCTTCCTGCCTCTCTGCACATTACATGGTCATTTGAGGTAAAGCGGCCACAAGTTGATGCAGGGAAGGCAGAGACGTAATTGTACAGTTTGGTCGAGAGAGCAGCGTGATGCTGGGGGTTTACTGTGTGTTTTTGTTATCTTTTTGGGGTAAGTGTTCTTTTTATTCTGTGCGGTTGAACTTTTTTTTATTTCCTGGTTTCAGTTCTCAGTTAGATCTTTTGGATGTGTGGAAAATAAATGACAATATGTTGTGAATGCCATGCAAACCACCACTTACAAGTCCCATTTTTGTGGTTTATAATGGGACTGTTTAATTGCTTTGTAACCTGCTTGAAAAGCAAAAATAGAAACAATGTCATATAAATCTCCAAGCATCTTTATTTCAGCTATTTCAAACTATTTTTTTTTTTTTTTTTTTTTACAATTTTATCTTCATCAGTTTTCAGTTCAGTGACACAATGACACAAAAGACTATATAAAGCATGATTAATTATAACCTCATGTCTCTATATAGCTATAGTTTAAAAAAGAAGAAGAAAAATTTTAGGGCTTATGTATCCGTCTTTCATAAATCCATGCGAGGGCTGGGCCTCTGTGGTGGGGCCTCTGGGTGCTTTATTTAGGCTTGTGCCTGGGCTTGTCCAGATGGACGAGGGGTGGTGCTGCGTGTCCCACAGCCTAAAAGTGCTCGTGCCTGCTGGATGCCCTCTGGAGCGCTGTCTCTCTCTTCCTGTGTCTTTGAGTCGTCCCGTGCTTCCCCGGCCAGCCTAACCAATGTGCAGACTACTGTACAACCACTACTTCCTGAACAGGTAGTCTGAACACTGGGCAGGCGGGCTGGGCGGATGATGGCTGCCGTGGCAAAATTTTTACTCATGCTCCCACAGTCTGGGTGGAGGTGCTGTCAGATTCATTCACACAAACACTATACTCACTCTGAATCCAGTGTCAGACTCTCGGAGTCCAGCTCCTCCTGCTCTCACTGTCTGACTGCTGCAATGTGCTGATTGGGCCGATTGAGACGGCTGGAGGAGCCACAGCATATGATGGATGAAGGGGGGGCCAGCTGGGAGGTGGAGGTGGGGGAGGAGGAGAAGGAGGAGGAGGGGTGGAGAGGTTAGACGGAGGTGATAGCCACTGATTGGCAGATTCTACAACATTCCCTCCTGATTCCCGCTGCGAGAAGCCGCAGCCCGGGCACCGACTTCTGGAGGGAAATCACAAGACGCAGAAACCTGCTTTGGATACACCAAACATCAATGACAACACATGTTGAAGAGTAAAAAAAATATTTAAAAAGATTTATTTGGTCAATTCTGCGTAGTGTTAGGTATACTGTTGGCCAAAACTGTCAATTGTCCTTGTGTTTCCTGAACCCCAAAACTATTTTTGTTGTGGAAAAACGTGCTGAAAAAAGTTGGTGAAAAACATTTCTCGGTGTGCTTACTGAAAATGAATTAAAACCACAAAGCCCACAAGGTTTCAGAGAGACAAGCAGGTCATACTCCAGTTAGCTTAAATTTATACAGCCTGAACTCCATCTGCTCCCTGGCCAAAAATAAATAAATAAAAGTAAAGATATTGTGTGGGATGTTAAACAGTTTAAGTGAACCGATGAATTGAAGCTGTCATTAGAAGTTGAAAACACCAGTTAGATGGCGTTCTTGGTTCTTGCTCAGTTACTTATCAGTGAATAGTTGTGGGTAGCTGAGCTCAGCCAAGTCTGACCCAACACCTCCCACTAAGACACTGTAACCTTTCGTCTCCTTGACACGCGCCATATGGAAAGAAATTTCTTCCCGTGGAGGGAATACCTGTGACTGGGGAAGATCTTCTTTCTCTTCTTCGCGTCTCACTGTCTTGAATGACGTCTCTTCTCCCCGGCTTATAATTGTTTTGTCTCCTTCTCGGCTAATTAGCGCCTGTTCATCTCCCGATGTCCCATTCGCTGTCGCGCGGCTGAGGCGAAACCTGGCCAGTGGTGTTCAGATGCCACTTCTGCCTCTTTTGGATTTGTCTTCCAAAGCTTCCCAGAGCTAAAAAAAAAAAAAAAGCGCTCCGGTAGCGATCAAGGTGGACCGGCTGGAGGCTCAACGTGGCAAAGGACTGGCCACCAAGTTTCCCCTCTGAGAGACAGAAGGAGAAAAAGGAACGAGAGAGAGAGGAGATATGGAGGGAGAAGGAGGAGGAGCTCCCCAGCCCCCCCATTTTTCTTCTTTTCCTCTCTCCTCTCTTCTTCTCCTTCCTCTCTCCCCTCCCTCTCTCTGGATTTTTTCCCCCTTCCCCTCTCTCTTTCTTTCTTTCTGTTCTTTTTTCTCTCTGACTTTTTTGGGAGAAAGTGGAAGGTCAAAGGTGAACAGGAAGTGAGACACATTCATTTGGCATGTGTGTTGTGAAGTTTTGAAAGGGAGTGAAGGATTGGCTGCTGAGGGAGGGAACTTTTTAGTGGAAGCGTATGTGGGCAGATGGGAGGACGTCTGCGTCTGTGCGCTCGTGTGGAGGCACACAAGCGTTTCGTAAAAGCGTCTGCATGTTCGTCCCTTCCACCCGGTGTGTGTGTGTGTACTTATGGTACATGCGAGTGCATATGTGGTTTTTGAATGATGGATATGTGTGTATGTGTGTGTAGGAGTGGGGCTGGATGAGAGCAGAGGCTCCACGGTCTTTGTAGCGAGGGCAGGAATGTCGGCGTTTTCTTGGCAAGCGGGAGGAAGCCTTGTAATAACTCCAGATGTGCAGCCCTGTGGTCTCCATCTCTCTCTTGCTCCCTCTGTTTTTACTTCTAAAGCTGATTTCCTCTCCCTGTCCGACTCGAATAAAGAGCCCTTTATGCAGCTCTGTAGCCTTCCCAACACACACACATGTGGGGGGGGGTTGCTGGTTGGAGGGGTGACATAATACTGGTAAAATCAGAACCAGAGCAAAAGAGGTTGTGTGTGTGTGTGTGTGTGTGTGTTTGGACGAGGAAGAGAAGTCTGTGTGATTCACAGTTAAAGACGTGGTTTAGTTAAAGTTTGCCTCCTTCACCTGCGTTTCACACTCCCCCCTTCCACACACACACACACACACACACGCACTCGTGTTTAGGTCTCATTCCTCTGGCAGACAGGAGTAATCAGTGCTAGTGATTCCAGGTGTGTGTGTGTGTGCGCCTGTGTCTCTGAATGTGTGTGTCTGTGCGTGCAGAGGTGGCCGAGGCCGCGTGTTTGTTTTAGCTATGGTTTCTGAGCTCAGACCTGAGCTCCGAATCAAAGCAGGCATGATCTCGGGAGAGACGAGTCAGCAGTACCAGCAAAGATGGAGGGATGCGGAGAGGGGAAAGTGAGAGAAACGGGTAGAGGAAAAAAATGGAGATGAAAGATGGAGGAAGAACTGCAAGATGTGGGGTGAAAAGGAGGGCAAAGTGGTGCCCAGCGAGCAGGGAGTTTTAAGAGAAAAATGTCTAATGTGTCTGAGGAACAAGATAATGACTTTTATTAGCCCGCGCTGAATTATTGTTGCAGTTGAGATTCGGGTTCGGGGAATTGCAAGGAGTGAATTTTAATGGGTGGGTGGGGGGAAGCACTGCGGTCGCACCAACATTGTTTCCACTGTTTGGATGACCAGGCAGCGGCAGCTTCCTTTTCAAACCCTTACTCAGTAAAGCCAGAAATACTGAGAAAGTATGCACAGACACACACACACACACACACACACCAAGTGTAATCTGCGATTCCACATTTTTCTGTCTTGTCATGAAATACTGCTGGTTAATATTGTCACGAAAGACCTCAAGTTTCTTTCGTCTTTGTTTTTTTTCCCGTCTTTGTGTTGCGATGTTGCATTAAAGCAAACGACTCCATCAGTTTATGTGGGTGAAACTGTATCTTTTGTGTGTTTGCATCCGTGTGGCGAGGCCAAGCCGTACTGTAGATTTATTTGAGAGTGTGTATAACACACTGGCTAAACCCATGAGGGCGCCCACACAAATGTGATCCCTTGTATTTCATGCGAATGTCATCAGTCAGCCGTGTTTTAGGGAAATGTCACAACTAGTTTTCTAAATATCATGTGAGATAGCTTGTCAAATAGCCATTATCCTTGTTGGATAACACGACTATGAGCCGCATAATAGCTTGGTTTTATTTTCTTTCCCCCCGTAATAATATCATGTCATTATTAATACTTTGCTGAAATGAGACACCGAGAAACTGTCCAGCATATTTCAGCTATTGTCCAAAAAAGATAGTGGTGTGGTCAAAGTGTAAGACATGAAATAGCCATTTTGGGAAATGAGCTTATTTGTTTTCTGGCAGAGAGTTATATAAGAACATTTATATCACTCTTGTGTTTGTGTTAGACATGAGGCTGCCACTTGTTAGCTTAACATGGTACAAAGACTGGAAAAGAAGCTGAGACCATCTTTGCTTGTTGTTATTGGAGTGTTCTCAGTCTCTGCCTTGTTAATATGTAGAATATTAGGCTCAGAGATGGGAGCGACAACACACATGAAGGTATTGACAGGTTTGAAACAAAGAATTGACAACTGGCTGAGGTGTAAAAATGACTGACTTTAGTAAACGTAAGAAAAAGAGTGTGGATTTTGCAAAGATGGGAGAACTTTTTAAAGAAAATTAAAAGTTTTATTGCTAAAAATTATAGGAAAATGGTAACAGTAGCAGCAAAACCAGCATTGAATAAATGACTGGCCCTTAAAAACAAGAGCAGAGATGTTAAAAGTGAGCTAAATGATGACCTCAGCATGTGAGATGAAGAAGAGGCTGGTTTATGGATAATTCAAAGCCTGACTGATGAGATGAATCACTCATTGTTTCTTTTTATATAAATTTATCATTTTCCCCAACTATTGTTCCCCGCATATCCAGAGCCATGTCAGTACAAAAAAGTCCAGGATTAGACCCAAACAGACACAGGGCAGATAAAAAGGAACCACACTGGTGTGCACTTAATGTCTTTTGGCATCTTGTGTGTGTGTGTGTGTGTGTGTGTGTGTGTGTGTGTGTGTGGACTCTGCAGGCTCACTCCTTCTTTTGAAGTGCATGTGTTTAATAAGACCTGATATATATTTTAGTATTCTGTGGTTGTTTTATTGCTTTTAAAGAATATATTCTCAAGTTGCTTGTGTCTATATTTGTGGTAGCTTTATACTTTTGGGTTTTATATTATGGTCATTTTTTATGTTTTGTCTTAACGACTGACTTTTCCATGATTTCATGAATGAGATGCAACCGAATCTTTGACCTTGACCTAAGTGAGGGATTTTGATGTTCATAAATATCAAGTTTTACAGGACTAAATTTTCTGTAAAAGTGTAATCCCTCTCCACCCTTGGAAGTGCTCAACATTGGAGCAATTGTGACATTATAAAAATCACTCCGTTAAAACACGTGTAAGATGTGTACAAGTTTTTGTTGGAAGTGCAAATTTTTTATTCTGGCAGTTCATGTTACTATAAAAAAAGTAGTGTCGCAGTTAATTTAGGTCTCACTGTATTTGGGTTCTGTCAGTGCCGATAATTAAGAGACTGCTATGTGTCCGGAAAACAGGATTCGGTTAAGATTAGGAAAGGATAACACCAGTTATTTGAGTTAGCAGTCTTCAGACATGCAGGAAATAGTTGCTTCATGTCATGCGATAGTCTTTTCTGTCGAAGTGAAGATTATCCTTGTTTTATTAAGCAGGGATTCTGTTCTTCTCTTGTTTTGGCTCTTCCTATGCTCAAAACATACATTAGATTGGACTGGATTTAATGTGCATTTACTGGAACAAAGAACATTAACCAAGAAATGACACACGAAGCCCCGTGTGGGACTTCAAAGCATGTTTGCATTTTGGACTCATATGTGAACGTTTTTTGCCCCAGTTTATTCTGACATCAACTGTTAACCTCACACGCGAGTGCTTCGGTTTGTAGGCACATGATACTGCGTTTTTTTTGTGCCAGCGATTACATTGATAATATTTCTTTCAAGTGTGTAGACCGAGAGTCTGTTCACAGACACACAACCTCATTTGTCATTTTGATATGGATTTTAAGAAACTGAAAATATATATGTATATATCACAGGAAATTGTGTAATGGGAAATATATATTAGGTTTCAATCCACCATGTTTGTTGGTGTCTTTTACCAGGAGCTTTGTGCACAGACAACAAACACACAGGTCAAACACAGCATTTGCCCTTGATCAGACGAAAGGAACTCGATGTGTGGGGATTTTCACGTGTTTAATTGGTTAGTGGACCGGGCCCCTGCCTCCTCCTCCTTCCACTCTTAGGTGGTCACCGATGATTGATCACATGTCCCCGCCAGCCCTGAGGTTCTTACACTGACCTTCTGCAGAGGTAAACACAGAGCAGATAATTAACTGCTTAGCAATTAGCTGCTAAACAGGAAGGCACCACTGACCTGCCGGCCCGCGCTCAACCTCGTCGCCGACTGAATGTGTCATTGTCATGTAGACACCACGTTTCCTTTCTCCGCGGAGAAGTTTATTTTTGTTTGCGCTCGTTCCCACAAGAAGAGCGCGGCAGAGCACAAAGGCTGTCACTTTTTTTTTTTTTTTTTTTTTTTAGGGAGGAATATGGAGGCTGAGTCAGCTGAGACTGGACATTTAAAAAAAAGCCAAATAAAGTAGAAAATATATTAAGACTTTTGTTTTTGTCCCTGTGATAGTGGACACTTCAAATTAGATTTTTTATCTAGCAGCAATTTCACTGAAGCATTAGAAAGTGCGGACACTGGCACGCTGCCCGAGGTGATTTGTTATGAACGTTATTGAAGAAACTTGTAGCTCGATGAGTCACGAACAGCTGTGTGTTTTTTACACATTGTCCCAGAATAGACCCGGCCTCGCTGTTCCCACTCGTAATTCTCTCTCTCGGCTGAGCTGTTTGCTGTTGCTGATTTGAATGTTGGCAACATGTGGCCTCAGTTTAAATGAAGTCCAAACGACATTAAGTAAAATGGTGGTTTCTCCGAATGCTGTTTCTTATGGACGTACTCCTCACAGACCAAACACATTTTGCATGTGTTGTTTTTTTTTTTATTTGATTATATAATAATATCTTGAAAGTTTTCTTCTTCCCTCTCTAGCATTTGTGCTCCCTATGAATTAATTTAACAAGACCAAACTGTTCTAACTTGGTGTTGAGTATAGATACTTAACAATGTTTTCCAGCTTCAAACCGGAGTCATTCTTTTTACGTCTTTCCACATCCCCATCGTGTAAGACTTTACAGAACTGCTCTCTGTGTTTAATTTTTTTTCTTCTTTTTTTTAAAAAAGAGTCAGAACTCAATAGGGGAATGGCAGAAGAATGGAGGGAAAGAAAAACGGAGGGAGGTGAGGAGGAGGGTTGTGAAAATTGCCGTTGGCTGCCACCCAGGGCCCAGTCTTTGTGGTAATGAAGGGTTAGGAGCGGCGTTATTGCTCCCAGATGCCGTGCGGGTTCTCCGCAGCCCTTTGATGCATGGCCCAAGTCACCAGACTCCCCGTCAACGTACACACTGCCACACACACACGTACGCGCACGCCAAGACGCGCAAGCCTCTTAAAACAACATGGACGCCGTTAACGACTATCTTCTTGGTTTTGCCCACCAAACTGCTCAGATTTGTTTCAGAGTGTTAATTGGATATGGTTTATGTCAGGTCCCCGTGTGTATGTTTGTCTTTGTTGTGGAGCATTTCCGTGGGGTTGTGTGTGGTTGTGTGTGTGTGTGTGTGTGTGTGTGTGTGTGTGTGTGTGTGAGAGAGAGAGAGAAAGCATGGCCATATTTCATCCGCATTTCATATTGCGCTTGATTCTTTGAGACGTTTTTTTGGACGGCATGCCGGGCGGTGAAGTGCCTTCATGAATCCAGAAGTGAACTTCCTCTGGCTTTTCGTAATTAGCCCGCTGTTACTCACTAGCAAAACAAAGCCATGGAAAGTACTTTGCTCACACACACTCCCAAGCACCACAGGTTAACTACCAAGAGTGCTGTCTGCATGTATGTATGTGTGTGTGTGTGTGTGTGTGTGTGTGTGTGTGAAAGAGAAAGAATGTTGTGTGTGTGGAGGTTCAACTGAAAAGGATGGATGTCACATATCACGTCCTGATTCAGGTGTAAATGTAAATAATTTATTACACTATTTACAAAAAACAAACAAACATTGAAAACAGTCACCCACCACGTTTGCTAAAATGAAGCGAATGAGCGGGCCGACTGTTGCAGGTTTCAAACTCAGCATCCCTGGTTAAAGAGTTAATTCACTCAAATGATAAGACATTTTCTCAACTTGCTCTGGTGGCAGAGCGATTTATATGCTGTATATGTAAAATATCTACCTATTTGATTTCTGATCCCATTCATGTGAGTGAGGAAGCCTTTAAAAAGGCTGAGAGGAATTCCATGTCTACCCGCTCTCAGGACACCCTCAAAAGAGTGGAGGTTGCAAGTCCTGCTGTGGTCTCCATCAGTCAGCCATTTTCAACTCCACTCCTCCTCCTCTTCTCCAGAGAATGATGAAGACAACGAGCGACTGTAGCCATTGTCCAGTCCTGAAGTGGTAACAAACCTGTGCTTAAAGGTGTCCTGCGTTGCTATGGCCGTACTGGCTGCGATGCATACTCACCTTCAGTAGGCCGCGCCCTGATACTATGAACGTCTGAGTCCAGCAGCAGGCAAACCTCGCACTGGACACCATCATTAAAAACTGCAGCCCCAGGCACACCATGAAAACGCTGCTGAATGCCGGGCCGCGTCCCTGCAGTACAGCCGTTGGACTGAGCGCGGCTCAGCACCCCGGCCAGACACATGCAAAGTCCTTGGAACCGCACGAATCCTCACAGGTGACAGGACCTTCGCCAAATGATTCCTTTATTGCTGTGAGCAAAATATGTGTGGATGCTGCAGCGGACGTGAGGCGCCACAGACATTTCCACCCACAGCGTCTTCCAAAAACAGTGGAAAGAGGCTGTCCCAGAAAAGGACAAGGACTCTCACTGACTCATGGAGACGCTGAAACAGCAAATAGGACTGTAATTATATTGATGTTAGTAAACAAAAAATAAGTAACTATAATTAATAAACAAGACTTCAGTTCTTTAATAAAAAGTAGCTGTCTAGTTTTTCTGTCTTCTCTCTAACAGTTTGGTCATGCTCAAGTTTTCCCCCTTCCTCCATAACTTTTACAAATTTACAGTAAATACAGTATATTAAATATTAAGTATGTCACGCATTCTGTAGTTCAACAGGAGTTTTACAGAGGAAAAAATTACATGCAATATAAATGTAGGTCAAGTTATTAATGACAATATTTTGGTTATTCATGATTACATGGTGGATATCTCTAAATATATCTGTAATCAAATCACTTGATTGTTTCTATGGCAAAATGCTTTAACAGCGTTTTTTACTAGTTATTTTTCCTCTCATGTGTGCAGTGTTCCAGTCGTGGCTGTTTTCTTCTTTAAAAACCTGTGCTCCACTCAGTTTGTTCCACGTTGTTCTTAGAAACTCGTTCCATATTGACGAATTTGCCATTTACCCAAATGTTGACATGCCTATTGATCATACACACACACACACACACACATACAGACAGACAGATCCAGGCCTATGCACAAATGACCAAAGACGCACATGAGTTTTTCTTTTACACTGTTTCCATGGCGATATATGTAAACAGAACAGAAGTCTCCTGACTAACCCAATGGTGGTTTAGTCATGTCCATACATCATTGCCCACGTTTGTGTGTGCGTCTTTTTCTGATTCACAAAATTTGGCTCTCAGGCATGTTAAATGCTCCAGACAAAAATCAAATTGTGTGTGTGTGTCTGTGTGTGTACATTATATATACATTATACAACCATGTCAACTGTGCAATCTGTGCATCTGTATGTGTGTGTGATTTTGTTTTCTCACATGGCCCCGTGTGTGTTCAGTGTCTGAAATCTGTGCTTTTGCCTGCTCATGCTGACTGGTTTTTATGGGAGCATATGGGAAAGTGCTCAGTCTTCGACTTCCCCAAACATGTAAAGCACACACACACACACACACACACACACACACGTGCAAGGCGACAGAGTAAAGCTTGATAATCTGTCTAAGGTGTGTCGTATGTCTGTGTGCGATGTCGAAACACTTTGGTTCTTCTGATGTTTTTCCTTCGTGTTTGTACATGAAACAAACTGGATACTTCATCCATTGGTACGCCCAAACAGTGGCTTTTACTGCCCTCATGCAGTATGACAATGCAATGTATCATATCAAGCTTCTTTTATTCTGCCACTACTTTAAGTGCTCAGTTTCTCTGTACTTTCCCCAGATCATGCACACACACACACACACACACACACACACACACACACACCCCCGCCCCCCACCCCAACTCTCCCTCCCTCTGCTTCCAACTCTCCTGACTGGATTTACTGGCCAGAGGAGAGGAAAATGTATGAATCAGTCCAAGGTTGCTCACTCCCAGGGAGAGGGAAAGCCAGAGAGCGAGGGGAGGGGAACAAGGGAAAAGAGGAGAGGAAAAAAGGAGAGAGGGAGAAAAGGAGGAAGGCAAATAATATTGAGAAATATGGAGCAGACTTAGAGGACGCAGAGCCGGGGACCTCGTTGCCCTCACCCCCACTCTAAGTGTTGATGTCAGCATTCAGCAGTCTGGGCTTGTTTAGTTTTTTTTCTTTCTTTTCTTTTTTTTTTTGTAAAATCGGACACCTGGGTGTACTGGTGCAGCCAAATGTGCATGTGTGTGTATGTGAGTGAGAGAGAGTTTTTACATGCATTTAGGGGATATGGCCATTTGGCTGCACAGGTCATAAATCCTTTGATGAAGGAGTTTGGTCACCCCCCCCCCCCCCTTGACATACACTCTCTCTCTCACACACACACATACACACTGGGTTGGGCAGGGCAGGCCCATGGTTAGCTCTCCAGATGGTTTTAAGGTTAGTTAGAGACTACGCTCAAAGGTGCTGTTTGCAAAGCAGGGACTGTGTGTGTGTGTGTGTGTGTGTCTGTCTACGTGTGTGCGAGCGTGTGCATTTTTAGAATATGTTTATAGAAACTCACTCACCCCTGTGCTATTTTTGGCTTCTCATTTTGTGAATTCTAATTTTACTGTCGATAGTAAAACTTTCACACACACACACACACATACACACACACACGCACATAGTGAATCAACCTCATTTTGTAACAATAGACTTAGAGGAGTTGTAACATCTGTGTGTGTGTGTGTGTTTTATGTATACGTGTATGTGTGTGTGTGTGTGTGTGTGTGTGACACACCGAGATTGCGGAGGAGAGAGAGAGTGCTGGCATGTCTCAGCCCTGGATGACTAATGTTGAGGTTCCCTTATTCATAAATAGTTGGATGTCTGGATATCATATGTTGTTTGCAGAGTTACAAGTACAAGAGTTCTACACTGGAAGGCTCTCTCTCTCTCTCTCTCTCTCTCTCTCCCTCTCTCTCTCTCTCTCTCTCTGTATGTGTGTGTTTCTCATTTGTTGCTTGCCCTTTTTTTCACGACTGTAATCAAAACCACAGACTCGAGGACTGTGTACGACTTTCCCATTCGTCTCTCTTTCCCTTTTCCTCCTTTTTTTTCTGTCTGCTGTTCAGTCTAATATGTGAGCGTTTACTCCAGAGGTTCTTTCATCTGCTTCCTTTTTGTCTATTTTAATCTAGTGTCTGTCATTGATTATGGTGTATGTGTGTGTGTGTGTAAATCTTAAATTGAATAGAATATCTCAAAATTGATCACCTCACATTAATGTTGATGCAGCATCTACTTTTGCAGTGGCCTTTCTCTATACAATGGCAGTGGCAAAATACTGTATATCACTGTGACCGTTTGTACTTTTCGGCCAAATTCCTCGGCGATGGAGCAAACGCAGCCTCTCTCCTCTCTCCCACATGCAGAGTATGTAACGAATGTGTTTCTCTTTCGCCCCCTGCAGGAGAAAGAGAAGAAGTACATGCTGCAGGTGGACAACCTGAAGCTGCGCGATGTGGAGAAAGGCTTCATGTCGAGCAAGCACATCTTCGCCCTCTTCAACACAGAACAGAGGTGGTGTGATAGACATACAGATATTCATTTCCAAAAACATGGATGTTATTACTCTAGTAAAGCAGAAATTCCCCAACAGTGCAGTACTTGTATAGTAAGTGTATTTTACTACCTTCCACCAATGGTAGAGGGATGTAAAGCTGAGGTGTAAAAAAAAAAAATCATAGCTTATGAAAGCCATGAGAGAAAAAAAGGATTTTTTTTGTGATTTTACGTGTCCATAGGAATGTTTACAAGGACTACCGTCAGCTGGAGCTGGCCTGTGAGAGTCAGGAAGATGTTGATGCGTGGAAGGCCTCCTTCCTCAGAGCTGGAGTTTACCCAGAACGGGTCACGGTAGGATTATGTGACATCATGTTGCATTAGTTGTTATCACACATAGCTAAAAAAAATTATCTGAAGACCACATGCACATTATTAATCCACTCTGTCTAAAAATCATATCGACAAAGAGTTAAGTTACTTATTGGTCTGTTCGGGTCTTTTTACATGATGTCTACTTGGAGTCTTTTTTAATGTCATCATATTTCTGATGTGATCCTGTATCTGTCCTTTTTAATGTCTTTTATCGTCCTTTGCTGTTTGACCTGGTAGGACAAGGAAGGAAAGGTATGTTATATTGGTCTCTGTTGTGCCTTTTCATCATCACTGTGTCCTTTTATGGGGTGTTTCACCCTAAACCAAGTTGTCAGTGAGAATCCTCCATCCTATGTGTTGGCCATCATATTTGATTTGATTAGCTGACAGTCATGAGTTAGTGTTTCTAGCGGAACCATTTTATTGTTAAGAAGCCTGAAGACAGGGATGCAGTCTCCCATCTCTCTGCATCTCACTGCAGCCAAAAATTCTCTGAATTTGTCTCTTCAGGGTGACGGTGGCGATGAAAACAGCTCCGACAGCTTTGTGCACAGCATGGACCCTCAGCTGGAGCGACAGGTGGAGACCATCCGCAACCTGGTTGATTCCTACATGGCCATCGTCAACAAGACTGTCCGCGACTTGATGCCCAAGACCATCATGCACCTCATGATTAACAATGTCAGTCACTGGTGTGGGATGCACAAGTGTTACTGTTGAATGTGACTCTAAAAATCAAACATTAACTTTCATCACTAAATGTTTCTGCTGGTCTGCTCAGACAAAGGAGTTCATCAACGCCGAGCTGCTGGCCCAGCTGTACTCTTGTGGCGACCAGAACACGTTGATGGAGGAGTCTCAGGAGCAGGCGCAGCACCGTGACGAGATGCTGCGTATGTACTACGCCCTGCGAGAGGCCCTCAGCATCATCGGCTGACATCAGCACGTCCACTGTAACCACCGCCATGCCGCCGCCCGTGGACGATTCCTGGCTGCAGGTTCAACGAGGAGGCTCCGGGGGAAGGTAAGGCATGATCGGATGAAGGATGTGTTATATTATTTTCATAATTCCTTGGTTTAGTTAAAGGGGAATGCATTGTTTATATTGTTCAGTATTTTCTCTTTATCTGTTTTCAATACCTGAGGATCAGGGAGGGATGCATCTTAAGATGCATTATGTAAATGCTTCTGCCACTTAAGGTTCCACACTTCACTATATTGGGGTGAAAATTACTTTCAAATCCTCTCTGTTCATCTCTCCCCTTCTCCTCCAGGTCTCCAGCCACCAGTCCCACTCCAAACCGCAGAGCTCCGCCAGGACCTCCTGCCCGGCCAGGCTCTCGCGGTCCTCCCCCCGGGCCTCCTCCTGCCGGGGGGCCCCCTGTCCCTTCTCGCCCCGGAGCCTCTCCTGACCCCTACAGTGGGCCGCCACCCACCGTGCCCTCCCGGCCCAACCGTGCACCCCCGAGTGTGCCCAGGTGAGTCAAAACATGCGAAGTGCCTGAAACTCGGGAACCCCTTTTTTCACATGTAGAATATGTTCCAGTAGATCGTATGAGGACGCTAACAGCCTGTAGCTTATGATATCATGAAAAGCTATCCAACCTGAAGTGTGGGTACTCTCTTACAAAGGGGGATGTGAAGACACCTGGATGAGGGGCTGAAGGAGGTAAATGAAAGTGATAGAGGATAGATGGATAGATGAATACAGATCCCTAAATAGATGGATAGACAGCGAGATTTTTTTTTTGCTCTTCCTCTCTTGGTTTCACCTTGAAGTTTTGGTATCTTTCTGCCACCACTTTGAACTCTCGACACGCTGTCAAACATCACCATCAACAGCTAACCCCCTAACACTATTCCTCACTAACACACACCTCACCTCAGCGGCTGGAATGAGGGTTAAAAAGGGACTAAGAAAAGTGTGGGTTTTCTCCCCGTTCTCCTTGAACTGTACCTGTCGGCGCACCTGTAAAGTTTTGCCTTGTGCTTGCCCGTGTCTGTGAGCCAGCTAGTTTTGTAACCTCGTCCGATTCAAAGTAGCAGCTTTGCCTCTCTTACTGCCGGAGACACTAACGTCGCTGAGCGAAGCTCTCGCCGCCAGATTTATCCTCAAAAGTCTCGACCCGAGTATTTCAGTATTTTCCCATCTAAATCATCTCCCTCTAGTGGTCCGGTCTGGTCCTAAGCGAGAGCTGAGCACATGTGACGTTGGTCGTTTCCTGCACCATAACTGTTTGCACTCCTTTTCTCTTTTCTTCATCCCTCTCTCCCTCACCATGCCTCTGTCCCCCCACACATGACTATGGTTCCTTTTACAGAATCACTGTCACTGACCAGTGAGGAAAATACCGTTTCTGGTACGTTGTGTAGACCTACTGTCCGCCATTCTCATCATCATCATCATCATCACCACCATCACTTTCCTTCCCTCTCTTCCTCACAGAATGCATCCTTTCACTGCATGCCTTTTCCTTTCTCTTACTTTCATTTCTCTTCTCAGAGCGCTGCTTGGCAAACACACACCTCAGGGTGTGCGCGTGTGTGTGTGTGTGTGTGTGTGCATCAGTGTATGAGCTGATTTTGAGTCACAGCCTCTTGGCACTGATGCTAATTTGTTTTGTTTAAGGGGTGTGTCAGAACGGGAAAAGAGGAATTTTGTCAGTTTGCAGCAGCAATAGGTTGAACAGGATTTAACTCAAATGTCCCAAACTTAGTGTTGTGTGTGATGTGTATAAAATACAACATCCCACCCATCTGTAACTTGAGTGTCTGATGTCCTCCAGAGCCATGTTATCCATCAACATCACCGTTGAGTACAGTGTTTAGTGAATATTCAGGTTATTCTATCACACTGGTATTTCTTAACCAACTGCCTTTTTCTTGGGGAATACCTGGTTGTTTTTCCATTTGAGGCCTCTTAAGTCAACCTGAAAGGGGATCGCTCTTGGGTTGCCCTGCTCACAACCAGTGAAAGGAAGCCGCAAGTAGACATTACTTAACTTTAAAGGCTAACAGCCTAAAAAGGAGAAAACATTCCAAAAAAAGTTTTGGGAAATGTGCTCATCATTGCATGGTACTAAACTTGGATAACGCTGAGATATGGAGTAATAGTACTGCCGGCGTTTAGCCTCGACTGCGTACATTGCCTTCATTTCAGCCATGTTAAACTGAGCCTAATATCTCTGTGATGTTGGTTATGTTTCCGGGTTTCATCCTTGTGTTATCTCATTAAATAAGCGTTGGTCTGTGTGTGAGTAATAGTGCAGTATTTCTGTGTGTGTTCGTGCATGAGTTGACACACAGTGGAGGTCCAGAAACAAGCGAAACACCTTGGAAACACTAATCCAGTCTGTTCCCATCCTCTCTTTCTTTCTGTCTCTTCCTGTGTGTTTGTGTGTCCACGGCAGCCGGAGGCCCCCGCCTTCTCCAACCCACTAGACCTGAGCTCCTCCCTCCCTCCCTCCTCTGTCCGTGCGTCTGTCCCTCCTCTGGACGAGAGGCTATGGACAACAGCGCCATCTTCCTGTCTTTTTCTGCCTCACCCGACCTGAGCTGGCCCCCCTCCTCACCTGCACCTACTTCTTCCTTACAATGAGCCATGTGTCTCTTTCTGTACCCCCCCACACACACACACACCCCACACCTCCCACACCTCCACACCCCTCTGTTTCACAGAGATGCAGAATACTTGAAACACACCCGCATGACTGATATACGAACATGCTGCACCTGCAGAGTTGAAATAAACTATGTAGAGAATATGAAATAATTGATAAGAAACAAATATGTGTGTGTATGCACCCATATGCATGCACACCTGCTTACATAAATACACACACACACAATATCGTTCCATCTTTTTAATCTGAGGAAGGAGATTTTTGCTAATTTAGCATGACACTTATTATTACATTATACTCCAGCATTTGTAATAAGTATTCTGTTCTGGCTGCTGACTGACTTCTATTTCTCATATTAACATTTGGTTTACCTCATCTTTCTTTCTTGTATGTTTTTTTTCTCCAGTTTTTTTTCATAAAGGAATACTTCACCAAAAAAATGTTACAGTTTTTGTATCACAGCCTGTCACCCTTGTCCTGCCTGTCATGCTGAAAGAAAAACACCTTCAGCAGAGTTTTCAAAAGTGGGGGCTGTTTTTGGATGAAACGACACTGAGCAGCAAAACTATATCAGGAAGAACAAATTCTTCTGCTGTTTTCCTGGTGGTACTTTTTTTTTAAAGATACACTGGGCAACAAGATACCAGAGACATATACGTATACTGCACGATGCATGATTTGAAGTTGCTTTCTTCTTTGTAAAAAAACTAACTTGCAAGTTCCCTCACAGCTTTAGCACACACACATTTTTTTGGTGGAGTATTGCCGTAAGGGAGGTGATGCAAGCTGAACGGGACTGGATACTGTTTTTCTCTCCTCATTTCTAACTGTTGTATTCAAGTTCTGACCTGTAAGGCCGCCCCCCCGACTGTGCCATTCACTCATTCAGTTTTGTTGAATGTTTTTTTTCATTATTACCAATTACCATCATCATTCCCTGGTGTCTCCTCACCTTCATGGTTCATCTGGTTCATCCTGCCATGTAAAGGTCTTCTGGTTTCTCTCTGTTTCCACGTTTTTCACCGAAAACAGCCGGCCAAATAAGGGTGGGCCCTCTCGCCTTGAGAGCCCCTACCACCATTCGACTCTTAGAAGAAACCCACTCCTCCTCCTCCTCCTCCTCTTCCTCTCTTTTACCTCCTCTCTTCTAAAACACCCATCAACTATGAAACAAACTGCACATTCCATCTACTTACTTGTGCAAAGTAGGAGGGCTGTACTGAAATAAAGGGGGAGAATGGATCAGCTACACACTCCTCACCCTCAGACATCTGGACAGCTACTCTTCATCCTTGCTTTCCTCCTCCTCTTCCTCCCTTTCCTGTAGGGCAGGAGGAGCGATCATGTGAGGAACTGTCCCTTTTTTTTCTGCCGTTGCCGCTAAAATCACCTGCGTTTCCTCGTGTTACTGAATCATTTCGAGTGGACAGCCTAATTGTTCACCTGACTGCAAAACTCACACAACTGTGGTCACAACCATCTCTTAAAACGCTGTTGTCTGAGCTTCCACAGAACCTATGCAACAAAGAAGATGGTTTCCCAATCTCTTATGTTTTTTACTTAAAAAAAAGAGCTGTCCTCCTCCTCTTCATCCTCTGCTCCCTGTAAGTCCCTCTTCATTCAGAGGAGAAAGGGAAAGGTTTTAAATGCGTGGAGTGTGTTTCTAAATCAGGCTTTGATCACATCATGCATCAAATCTTCTGATATGCTGGTGGGAAAATGTTCAGGTTGATAATCAGCCGTTTCTTTTCTTTCTTTTCCTCTTTTTTTCCTTGTCTTTTCTTCTTCCCTCTCTCTCTCAGTGGTCACGGGGGTGAGTGAGAACATGAAAACAGCCACAGTCTATGCATAAAACCAAATCAAACGCACCCTCTGTTTTCACCCTCACTTTGCTGTGCGTGAGCCTGTGAGTTGAATCCCACCCTTTCACCCCCTTTTTCTTTCTGCCACTGAACTCGTGCTGTATTTTGACCCCGAAAACAAAAATAAGGAACCCCCCTCTGTACCTCGACTAATGCCATTCAATAACCTCCTGAAACACTTCAGTGACCCCCTTGTTCATCTTAGTACTCTACGACTACAAGGCAAACACAACAAAGCATATTCTACTTATTATTTAAGGGTAAATAGTTTATTATGGACATATCTTAATGCGTTATTCTGTATATGTGTGGTGCATCTTATGGGACTTCTACTGTCTAGAGAATTTAGTCTGCAATGTATGAAGTTGCTGAATATTTAAATTATTATGAATAAATGAGTACGTGTATAAGGAAATATTTGAAAAATTTACAAAAAATGTATAATGCAGTTAGGTATATGGGCGTCTGCAGGTTGTCTGATACTTTAGCCTGTAGCAGAGAGCATTTCTTGTTTGTTTTCCTTCTCTCTCTCTCTCTCTGTGTGTGTGTGTGTGTGTGTGTGTAGAAGAGCAGGGAGATACAGTGTGAATGTGTGTGTGAACTCCTGCAGCAGTCAGGAGCTTTGTGAACACATTAAAAACCTCGGTGTACTGGAAGGAGCTTCCCCTTTGTCGTCTTTTTCACCTTGAACATGGCGGTGAACATTAATAGTTTTTTCTACAGTGTTGGAAGTAATTTGCAATGTCGACATACAGTAGCAGAAGCAGGGGGATAATTTTCATTACGGTAAGAAAGTGACATTAAGACATTAAGTGTTTATTTCTTCAAAAAAAAAATCACAAAATGAAGGCGATGAACTTTTTTATGACATTTTGCTGTAATGCGTTTCCTAAAAAAATGGACAGATTTAAGTAATTTCTTTCAACCTGTTGTTTTTTATTGCTTGTTCCTACCAAACAGTGGAACCTTAGCATTGGGAAGAGATGTCAATCAATTTTGATTGATTAGATGAAATCTATTCAGTTTTTCCAGCAAAAATGTCCAAAATTCACTGGTTACAAATTGTCATACACAAATAGAGTAAAAACAAAACGTTAAAGGAATCCAGACACGCTGCGTTTAAGTTGCTCAATCAGTTTTATTCATGAGAAGGGGAGAAAATATTACTCAAGGAAACAAAAAGAAAATCAGAAAGCTTCTGTCAGAAGCAGCCCTCGAACATGTCAGTTGTCTGAACGGTCCTTCATTTCCATCCAAGTCACTTCTATCTTACATTAAAACTGATTAGTTGAGATACTAACGTACTTCAAATAAATATATCTTCTTTTTTTAAGTCAATCTTTGTATTAAATCACAGCCAGTCAGTAACCACCAACACCCCAACTCCATACTTACGAACACACACAGTCCACACTGCCAGCAACCCCCCCCCCCAACCCACACACCACCAGGCATAATCAATATACAGTATGTTACACAGTTACAGTATGTACACTGCCTCTTTTAAAGTGAAGACAATAAATGTTTCCTCGATGCTATGTTTCAATCACGCAGAGCATATTTAACAGTGAATTAGAAAGTTTGCGGAGTCATTTTATCCACATGGTTTTATTTCTTATTTTACAAGCCCCCAAAACGACACCAAAAAAGGATTTTATTGTATATTTACCTCTTAGTCTGACCACTCCCAAAAGCAAGAAAAAAAAAAACCAAAAAACCTGACCCTAACTTATTTGTGGCAACTTATTGTGGCATGTTTCAAAGGAACCAAAAGAGTGACAAAAAGCTAACAAGCGAGGAATTTTAAAACAAAGAATGATGAAGGAAATTTATTTTTAAAAAAAACAAAACAAAACAACAAACACCTACTACTGCCAAAAGTGCTGTGGTTTAGGGTAGACAGTGCTGTTTACTTTTCCTGTAAACAGCAGCAAGTACTGTACATATGGCCTCCGCATACCTCCGCACTTTAAATACAATTAGCTTCCTCCAGTAGGCTTAAAAAAATCCCAGAATCTGCACTGATGCTTTCAGCCCTGTTACGTTTCGGGATAAATATAAAGTGTGCAATTTCAATAACTTAAAACATGTCCTCTTGCTCATAAACACAAGGAATAGGATCCCTAAATTCAAATAAAATATGAAGCGGGCCCAAAAGTACACGGTGAGATTTTTGTAGGATTTGTGATGAATGAGTTGTTCATGACTTTCCATGTTAAAATCATGAAAAGACTTTAAATAAAACGGGCAATATGAACATAAAAAAACCCGATAAATTTACTTTTGATTAGTTTATTTCTCCAGTTCTGGAAAGACAGTTGTTCATTTTCTCAAATTCTGATTGGTCCCACACTTTTGGGAATAACGTCACGACTTCTTGAAGTGAGCCAGTCTTATTTACACACCGTGGTCATCCTCCGAGTGCAACATCGCACTGACACACACACACACACACACACACACACACACACACTTTCAATTAAATTTGCTTCAGCTGGAACCCTCAGCTTAAGAGTGAGGCATCATAGGATTCCCCTTTTTCCTCCATCGAGGCTCAATGGTACAAACGGAGCCGAACGAGTCTTTGAAGCTTTGTACAGTTTAAGTGCAATCATCCTTATATATAATCTGATAGAACTCTACACAAAAGTACAGCAGGTGCTGAAGAGACATACACACACACACACACACCCACGCAGTCCAGTTGTAAAGGATGTGCATTAATTCGTCTCTGATATGTAGAACTACAAGCAAAACCGTAACAGAAAAGAACAGGCTGTTATTACTAGTGTAATCATTCGTTTAGAAACTTAAAGACCCCACGAAACAGAAGTCCGAACTCCTGGACGAAAAAGTGAACGGATAAAATGAGTTAAATCTAACAAGCTGATGAAAAATCAGAAGTGAAATGACTCCATTGTGTGCTTAAGCGTCTTAATTACACTCCGAAGACAATGCCCTTCTCCATAGTGGTTTTTTGGCAACAATGGAGAAAATAATGCCTTATTAACACCTCGACTAAGATGTGATTTTTTTTTCCTTCATGGGGTCTTTAAATTGCATCTACCCTCTCACTGAATCAGAAACAATAACATTGTTGACTTCTGGCAGTCTAACAAGATGTGTGAAATCATAACACGAACGTTTCACATATACCAACACATTGCACTGAGCAATCGTGACTTTTTCAGTGTTTGGAGGAAGAAGAAAAAAAGAAAGAAAAAAGACGAGAGTTAAGAAAAAGTTTTGTTTCAGGGACAGTACCGTTCTGTAACACCTGCCTCCGTCTTACCTGAACCTGACCGAACCTGATCGCGCGAGCTGGACGTTGAAACGGCGCTTAGACTACAGTTTTTCTTCTAAAGTTACGATGTGCACCAGGTTCCTTGACTGACTTCACTTTTAACTCACGTCTCACTCTGCCACCCGCCTCCATATCGTCTCACTGCATGCACCCTTCAACTCACTTCTCTTCGCGTTACACTAACACACAGGTGTGTTTCATATTTGGGTTATTACATTCAGAAGTGATGATTTTTTTTTTTGGCATGTGTAAAGTAAAACTGAGATTTGCAATAAAATAAAGTACTGTATTAGCAAGGGGACAGAATATACACCCCCCTTTATTGCACTTATGTGGAAGATGGGAGATGAAAGAGGGAGGGCGGGAATTAAAAATTGCGCTAATCAGATTGCGTTTAGGAATACATATTATCTCCTCTCTGTGGAAGAGCATCACAGACAAAAAAACAACAACATAAAAACAACAAATAGAAAATAATTTCCTTTTAACCATGCACACATTAGGGGGCACTGTAACTGGGTCAAAGACATTCTTCCATCTGTGACTGGTTTTGAAGGGTGTCAAATTTCTTAGGAAGTGTTGGTGAATATGATCTATAAGCTATACACATTGTAAACTGTGGTGTTTTAATATCCCCCAGTATTCAAGACATGTCCAATATCTCTCTCATTTTCTCACACACACACACACACACACACACACACACACACATAAGCCTTTGTCTCACCCCTGCCTCACACCACCAGGATCTTGACTTCGTCCTGTTCGTCAGGGCGGTAGAAGAAGGGGATGCAGGGGTTCTCCCCGAGGAAGGCGGGTGGTCTTATGCCTCCCTGGGGGTTCTGGATCTCCTGCAGCAGCTGCATGATCTGCTGGGCCGTGCCGTCCTCTTTGGGTGCTAGGGGCTTGGAGTCAGTCTGGGCTGAGCCGGTTGAAGGCGTGTGGGACCAGGGAGCTTCCACCCCCGTGGTGGGCTCTGACAGAGGAATGACCTCCATGTCTTCTGCCGCAGAGAAACAGAGGAGGAGCGGAGTATTTAGTGTCGGACACCAGGCCACTGAATCGTGATGCAGCGAGTGCAGCGCACTCCCGGTTGCGACCTACCCGCTCCGTCGGCCGCGTTAAGCTCCCCGTTTGTGTGCGCTTGGTGCTCGGGGCGAGCGTGATCCTCCCCGACGGGAAGCAGGTCAGGGTTGGCCGCGCCGGCGCCGCCTACGGCTCCGGCGTAGCGGCTGTACCAGTCGTTCCTCTCGGCCACCAGCCTCATCACCAGATCCTGCAGCTCTGCCAGCTTCGCCTGATGCACAGCAGGGACACAGACAAGTGAAACACAAACGATACGACATCCCTCGGAATCCATATTCCTGTAAGTAGCTACAGGCTACAAAAGCAAAAACACTAGCATCTTATGCAAGTACTGCATTGGCTGAAGGTCTCTATGCAGTACCTTCATCTCCTCCTTGTCCTGGGCCAGCATGCTGATGTACTGTTCCTTCTCATGGTGTTTCTGCTTCATGATGGCCCGCTGATTCTGGTACAGGGCTATGTACTCCCCTGGAAAAACATACAGAGAACATGGTCATACCAGAAACGTGGTGATGAGGAGATTTTTGTCCTTTTTCTGGAAGACTCACCTATAGTGTCGGTCTCTCCAGACAGCTGGATGCAGCGGTGCTCCAGCTCCTCCACCCGCTCCTTCAGGTCAGCTTTTTCTTGCATGAGGGAGGTGAAGCGCTGCTGAAGCTTCTCCATGGCGGCCTGCAGGGCCTGATGAACTTCCACCGGCACTCCTCCTTCTAGGTAAGAGACAACAGAAACATTGTGTGAGCTTTTCAATTGAAAAACAAAGACACTTGCACACGGACCGATCATGCAGCGCTGCCTCACCTGAGTGCTCGTGACTGTGTTCACAGTGGCTATGCTGCTGACCCGGACTGTGATCGTGCTCGTGATGATGTTCACGAGCAGGTTCGTGGCTGTGGTGTTGGTGTTCAAGGCTGAGGGCCACGGCGGCCTGGTGCCGGGCTGCCATGTGGAGCTTGTGCTCCTCCTCAAGTTGCCTCCTTGCCTCGTCCCGCTCTTCCTCCAGCTCGGCCAAAGCTCCACGGATAAACTCCTCCTGTGAGTGAGGGGGGAAGGAAGGGATGGGGGGAGGAAGCAAATGAACAGGTTAGATTAAAACTCTCATATTTAGCTGTAACCTTTTCTCATTTCAGCATTGCATTGGCACTGGACCTTGCAAATGCCAACTCTAAACTTTGCCTTCCATGTGTAGTAAAAGTCAAAGCAAAGGAAACCGACAAATCGTATGTCCATAAGCATATTTGCATCAGTTTATTTTTCACTCTCCTCACCAACTCTTTCTGGCTCTCGAAGTCTTCTGGGATAACTATGGTGGAGGACTTCTTTGGGCTCTCCTGCAGCACCTGGCTTTCCACTCCATCTCCTAAATAACACAACGACAAGTTAGAACTGTTGCACTTTTATACCTCGAACACTTCTGCTGACATTGCATTGCATGAGTTTGTATTCTTGTCGCTTGTGGCCATTGCACAAAACGTCTTTATTTGCAGGTTGAGACTGGTAGTGCTGCCTGGACATTAACAGAAAATAAAGATCAGGTGAAGAAGCACCTTGGTCTCTGGGTGATGTTGCGAGAACTGAGCTGTTGAGAAGTTCCTTCACCTCAGCCTTCAGCTGCTCGTTGTCTCTGACCAACTGCTCCAAATGGTCCTGTAGGGGGAGACAGAGAGTCATTCAACAGAGTGAAGTGGAGACGGTTCATGTGAGAGACAGGGATGGGACAGCAACAGAAAGTGAGTTTTTACAGCACATTTCAGACCCCAGACCCTTTGAATCAGTCTCTATTTGGTGGAGGTTTGAAAAAAAAAGCCTTATTTCTGAAATCACACACCTGTGCTTGTTTGAGCTGATTGTTACTGATCTCCAGCTGCGTGCGGCCGTGGTTCTCATCGTGCTGCAGCCGGTCCATGATCTGGCTCTGCTTCAGATACTGATGGTGGAGCTGCTCTCTCTCAGAGGCCAGGGCCTGGTAGCCAGCACAGTACTGCTGGAGGTGGGCCACGACCTGGTCCCTCTGCTCCGTCAGACCCTGAGTCTCCTGACTTTTCAGCTCCAGCTGGAGGCGGGGGAAGAAAGATGGGAATGATACCGACAGGTCGGAGGAAATGACTGCGATGCATCTCTTTCAGGATGCGAGGGTCAGATATTGTGTTCGTGTTTGAAGGCGTCTGTGTGACTGTACCTGCTCCTTGACGTTGTGCAGCTCCTCTTGCAGTTCGCCCATTCTGCGAGCCAGCTCCTTTTTCACATGTTGCTCTGACTGGATAGCGGTGGTCAGCTCCATGTTCTCATTAGTCTGGACAAATGAAGAAGTTCTGGTTTAAACGCAGCGGTCTCCCACCCTCTGAGGTAAATACCCGCCGTGAATGTATTTTCCTCTTTGCTGCAGAGTTACTGAGCAAGCCTGGCTGCAATAACCAAATAACAAAAGGAATGCCAGCAGGATGCAGTGAAAAGCCATATGGATATAATAACTGCAGTTTCAAATGAAGTTAGGAAAGACACAGTTTAATATGCATGTATCAAAATAAATAAAATTTGTCACCGAAAAAAAGGACAGATGGTCAGTGAGATTTTCAGCCTCACCAGTTTAACAAATCCATTCTGTAGCTCGGCCAGCTGGTCCTTCAGCGTGCGGTTCTGGGTGAGAGCACGGCTGATGGTGGCTTTGTCTGACTGAACGTCCTCCAACATGCGCCGGCGGTCCTCCGCCTCCTGGGCCTGGCTCTCCCCCTGCCGCTCCAGCTCCCCCAGACGCGCCTCCTGCTCTGCGCACAGGCGGCTCAGCTGCTCGTTATCTCGAAGCTAGGGGAAATATAACGGCAGATCGGGGGTACAGCGGTTGTGCTAATGACCTCCGACACATTGGGTGAAGCACGAATCAATTTGTGTTCCTTTGAGACTGAATGAGGGCATCATGCGAACCTGCGCCTGGTACTGTGCAGTGAGGGCTTCTTTCTCCTGTTGTAGTCTGTTGAGACTCTCTTGCAGAGCGACCTCACTCTCTGATGGACCTGAGGACTGAGGCTCTGCAGTCTTCTCAGCCTCTCTCTCCTGGGACAATAATGCTGGAGGATGAGGAGGAGAAGAACAATGGCCGTTATCAGGCAGTGCTACTACGCCATGTAGGCTCTGTAATCTGCATGTGCCCAGCGTTTAGAATGCTACAGCTTTCAATATCATGCATTACTGCACAAAATAACTGCTTGTGTGAATACCTGACAGAAAGTATAATCTACCACTGATTTTAATTCTACCGCAGAGGGAACAGGACTAGAGCAGACTGAGTGATTTACCGCATTAAAGAAACAATTGTTTAGCCGCTCAGAGACACTTCACTTTGAGACTGCTGATGAATCCGTGTGCTCTGGTCTTTTTTGGCCCTCTGCAATTTGCTTTCCTTGATCTGACAAGCTCCTTAATCAGATTGACTTTGCTCAAAGATCTGTGGACGTAATTGGTCACCTTATTTGGCAGAAGTGTTTTTCACCTCAAGGAGGGGACGGAAAAATAGCGAGGAAAAGGAAGAAGCACTCTGAGCTCAGTGTAATACCTGCAGCATTTTTCAGCTCTGCGATGCTGGCCTCGAGCTCTTGGACTCGGTTGATGTTTCTGTCCCTCTCCTCTGCAACCAGCGAAACCTGCGTAGTCAGTGATGCACATTAATTAATTAAAAGACAACAAGGAAAGTACCACCTCCTTCATTATCAAAGCTACAGTCAGCCACAGTGTATGTGTTGATATCACTGCATAGTTAACCTGTGTTAGCAGCTGTTCTGTTTTGTCCTTCCAGACACGACCCTCTTCCTGGAGCCGCTCTGCGTAACAGTCTCTCTCCGTCTTGAGCTGGGAAATCGACTCCATCATCTGAATACGTGAAGGGGAAAATTGCATTAAGGAGGAAAAAAAAAGACTTTCTGGTGAGAGCTTGTTCATTTTTAAATGATGTAAGGGGTAAGAGACCTGGTGACTGTGTGTCTCCAGCTGCTGTTTCTCTTCCAGCAGTAACTGAACCTGCTGGTTTCCACTGGTGGGATTTGACTGACTGGAGCACTGCGGAGAGGCAAACGGGACAGACACTGGGGTGAAATGCAGGTTACTACATCTGGCTGCACTGTAGGCAAACAAACTAATCCCAAACATCACACTGCAGATTGACTATAGGGTCAGAAAAAGGACTTTTAACGTGCGTCTGGTGTACAATGTTGTGGTCTAAATGCACCTGTTGCAACATGAGGTCAGCGATCTCAAGCCTCTTGCGAAGATCTTCCAACTCCAGCCTCATTGCTCCATTCTCCTGCGTGCTTAGCCTCAACTGCTCGGACAACTCTGAGCGCTGCTGCTTCGTCTCCTCGCTCACATTGCTGCAGGGCACGTATGCAGAGATCGTTCATTATTTCTAGCACAGCAAATTCTCATAGCACTTAATACCATCTGTTGCCTTATCTAGAAATTTGAGGGCTACATCTCCTTGTGTATAGTAGGATAAAGTGACTTACTTTACTCTGAAGACCTCTAGCCTCAAGCTGTCTCTCTCCTTTTCAAGCTCTTTATTGTGCTGGAAATAGAAAAAAAGAAAACATTTATTTAAAAAATACAGACACCCAGCACACCACAAAATATCTGAAAATAATTCAAAACTGAGACAAAATGTCAGAAAAGCTTTTGTGAGTGTTAAGTGTGAGGCTGCCTAATGCGAGTTAAGTGAGCAGGTCTCATGCATACAGTGAAACAGGGAGTGTGCAAACCTTTTCAAACTGTTTCTGCTGTGTTGACACCGAAGAGAGGGTTCTCTCCAGCTCTGACACTCTCTGTTTTGTCGCCTGCAGACGGTTGTTCAGCTCCTCTGCCTCAGCTATACACACAGACACACATACAGACTTTTAACAATCTAGTGCCCGGGTAAAGTCTTGCCAAGATGGCAAAATTCTCTTTTGAGCTTAGCGTGCGCTGCCGATAACAAAAATCACACAAGTACCTGTTTTCTGCCGCGCAGCCTGTTGTGTGTACTGTAGCGCTGTTTGTAGCTCTGATTTCTCTGATACCAGGATACCAATGGTCTGGATGTGAACCTAAGAAGATGAGAGGCAAACAGAGAGCACAGGGATTTTGACAGTTTATATTAATGATATGGTATGGTATGGTACACTGCAGCATGATGAGGCGATTTATCGGGGGCGATGGGGGGTTCATATACATTCAGTTTATGTGATTGGGCATGAGACGTTACCTGCAATTGCTCCCGCATGGCTCCCTGCTCTTTTGAAAATCGCTGCTCAAATTCTTTCCGCTCCTAAGGGAAGAAAAAGAGATTGTTCATAAATGACCAGGAAGGAAGCAAAAATGCAAGAGACCGGGGGAAAAAGGGAATGGACACGCAGTTAAGCAGAAAGAGGGAAAAATCAGTGTAAAACTGTTTACCTTCTGCAGCTGATCTGTGAGCTCCTGAGATTGCTGCGCCTGTCGGATCAACGGGATACAAATTTTGCGTTTAAAGACCGGGAAAGATAAATGTGTCTTCCATCACCTCGGCAGTGTTGCGTAAGTCTATAAAACATAACTAAAAGCCTGTTCTCGTCAGCCTGTCACACAGGACAGAGGTAGCAGAAAGCACTGAAATAATGAAACCGTTGTGTTGGTTAGGATACCCTTTTGAGTTTGTTGTTATTAGTGTGTTAAATTGGCTTGGAAAAAGTCTTACAATTGGACAGCTACCAAACTCCTCTTAATGCTATGTTTATACTTCAAATGTAGTTAAGTCAATCTAAGTGGAAAAAAAACAAATAACATGGAAACCATGCATGACTTGTTCCAGTGTATGGTTACTCGAGATGACGTGCAGAATGCATACAGTACATGCACTGATGTGGTGAGAAACTGTGGGAGGGCTGGAAAGGTGATACTCCAATCAAACACAGGCGCGCGCACAAATACGCCCACACAGACACACACACAGCTTCTCTTACCAGCTGGTCTAGCTGGGTATTGAGCTGAGAGTTTGTTAGGTTGCTGGACTCCAGGGCGGCTGCCAGCTCCTGGTTCCGACTCTATCACGTGCACACATGCATCCGGGAAAGGGAGGGGGGGACAAAAAAAAAAACCAACAAGAGAGGGATAAAGTGCAGTGACAAAAGTCAAACAAAGAACACATAGGAGGAGGAGAAAATTCAAAGATGAATCATTAACATGGAGGCAAACAATAGCACCTTTAAAAGTGGTGCAAAGATGTGTTTTTAATAATGAGAAGTGAAGCAAATAATGGTTTGTGAACCAGCTGAAAACTAACGGAGTATTTGCAAGATATGAACAGGATCCACATGACCTCTCTTTGTCAGATGAAGTCTGTGTTTCTGTACCTCTTCTACAGCCCTCATCAGAAAGACCACTGACCACAGTTTAGGAAACTCCATTTAATTTACAAGACTTTAGTGGTATTTAATACAGCTGTCCAATCATCCATACAGTAAAATACTGGTGATCCAGCAAGACGTTTACTTCTTTTACAAACTGAAAACATGAGGCTTACGTTTTCAGACAGGATGCTAAATACACTAACCTGAAACTAATCATCGAGCGCAGCTGGAGGAAATCAATTCTGGGCACAGTATGCCAATTCTGAAACTTTATATTCAGGCTAGAGTGAGATATAAAAATGATCCCGTGTTTAAAAGAAGCGCTGTCCAAGAATCTACAGGAAATATGCCTCATATAGCGGCTGTGGCTGCCCCTCACAGAAAAAGTTAGATTTCCAGCTTACCTCCAGTTCTCTCTCGGTGACAGGAGGTGCGCTATCTCCATTCACATAGGCAGCAGATGACTGAAAAGACACAGGCCTTCACATCAACGCACCACAGAGACAGAAAACTCACCAGGCGTCTTCATCACATCATCTGTCTCTACATATGCTTAAAGTTAAAGTTAAAATAGGTGCGCTGCAGATGGGGCAACTGGTTTAGCCAGTAGTGGTAAACACCTGCATTTCACCATCATGTGGGGTTACGCTACTCAGCCAGACGCTTGTCTGTGTTAATCTTTTTAATCGTGTTTTCAATAGATCAAGATCTGCATTAACCATGCCTCAGAGCACACGTAGTGTTCTGCTGCTGCCCGCAAGACCGAACTGAGTTCATAGGAAATGCATCACACAGGTTTGGTGCTCCGGTTGATGCCGATGGAACAACTGGCAAATTTGAAAATGCTTCCAGCGCATTCCTGCCAAGAATAGCCGCTGCGCACCCTCGCTCAAAGTGCACATCAGTGGTGGCGTGTTATTGTTAAAAAGCCCACCGCCGTATGACAAAGAAATGTGCGCATGAGTGTGAGAGAGAGGGGGGGAGAGAGAGAGAGAGAGAGAGAGAGAGAAAATGTCACAACATTGGTGGTTTAAAAAAAAAAAAAAAAACGAGCAGCAAAACGCACCTCAGAGACCAGGCCGTTCAGTTGCTGTGAGAGCTGTCGCAGGCTCTCTGTGGAAGACAGTGGTCTGCAGGACAAACACACACATACAAGCTCTACATTATTATAATAACATATAATGTGCTTTAAATCTGCACATGCAGAATCCGTCTCCATGTCACACGTGGTGGATTCTCCCTAAAGATGAAGGGTGTGGTAGGCTGTGAGGAGTCAGGGTACACACCTTTTTTCTTCGGTCAAACTGTCATTGCCATTGGTATCAGGGTAGTCCTGCTGAGAGAGCGAGAGAGAGAGAGAGAGAGAGAGAGAGAGAGAGAGAGTCAGGCAGACAGATGAGAAGGCAGACAGAAACAAAATACAGCGACCACATTTGAGAGAAAAGTCGTGTGTGCAACAACAAAGCACATTAGGCACGGCACAAAATAAAAGCAGGGGTGTGGCGAATTGTTCTCACCACACGCAGATATTAGTAACAGTGTAGCAATGGGACTTTGAACAGACTTATGAGAGTCTTCATGCTAAGGCTTATAATCTTAGGTGTGATGGACAGATGGGAAATTAAAAAAAATAACACAAGCAAGGTGGGACCTCAGCGGCTAAGACAGGAAGAAAGAGACGTGACGTAAAGTGAGAGGCACACCTGCAGGTCAGCATTGTGACTGACGGACTCAGGGTTGTTAGTAGTGTTAGCACTAGCAGGGTTAGGCGCGGGCGAGCCGCAGCCCGGCTCGCCCCTTGGGTCCTCCGGCAGCTGAGGGACTGAAGACCCCACGGGCTCTGCGTCAGCAAAAGTCTGAGGTGACACATACACACAAAAAAAAACGCACACGCTTGTTTAGTGCCAAGAAAAAGAACGGCCACAATGAAAGAACAACAAAAAGACCACAATGATGCTGCAACCTTTAAGTGTGCACATGCATGAAAAATAACTCGACTACTGTACTGATTTAGATTGAAGTGACTAAGTGAATGACGTCATTTATATGGCGAGTTAAATGCATAATGCTCCACATAAGAATCCAGGTAAATGGCAGGGACTTGTTGGTATTTATTTTAGAGTTAACTCGCTCACAGAAGACTTTGGTGCAGGCTCTTGCTTGAAGTGGTAGCTGCTTTGATGCTGCATTTTTACCTATCACCGCCACCCATGGAGCTCTTTCTAAACATATCTGCAGAATGAAAGCACTGAAAGAACGGACACTATGTAGTATAAATGCCAGCAGCGCTTCCGATGACTGACAATTGACCCATCTCTGTGGACTGGCTCTGACACTGACCTTGATACGAGCAAGACATTTAAAGATGTGTAGTTTAGCCAAAGAAAAGCAACAACAAAGACAAACAATGAGGACAGACACATTTCTTGTTTTTCCAGATGCACGCCCGTGTGACGTGCCCAGGTGCAGGCAAGGCAGCCACGCGACTGCCGAGTCTCATGCCACCGTGCACTGCGCATGCCATGCTCATCCACGACTTCTACATTAGACTGTGAAATCCAGGATGTCACCAACAATACTCGGATGAATTCAGATACAATAACTGATGCGGATTTAATAAGCATAGCGCCGATGGAAGAAGTTGTGCTCAAATTCGTTTATGTGACAGAAAGAGTAAGCGAACTCAAGGTGAGACTTGGGAACTGAGGTACAGTATTAAATACCACACGAGGAGCAGCTATTTACAGCAGAAGGATGCAGAGGCAGGGGGGGAAACAGGCAGGGAAGAAACAAAGAAAGCAAAGAGAGAAAGAAAGAGAGCGACAGAGGCTCACCTGACTGTTGCCATAAGGAGGTAGGACTACTCCATTGCTTTGACTAAGTGCTTTCAGAATACTGTCAAACTACAGGAAAGAAGACACAGGAGCAGAGAGTGAAAGAGATGTGAGAGAGGAGAGGTCGATTTAGAAAGTGACAGCAACACAGACACACAGGCAAAAAGAGGCAGCTGCTACGAGAAATCTCAGAAGGAGGAGGTCTCGAGGAGAGGAGGGTGTGTAAAGAGGAAAAGCCGAGGTTTGCCTGCTTGATCCAAGAGGTCAGAAAATATCAACTGTATGTCGTGAAGCCTTTTTATACCACCGATAATCGAAATAAGCCTAAAATACTCATGCAAACACTGACAGAATGAGATTGTTGCCTCTGTGGAGAGGCAACATCCCGGACAATCTTAGTAACACAAGATATCAGTGGTCATTGCTGGAAAATGCCCCCCCTGTTCTGCCCCTTACAACTGATCCCCTGTCAGTTACTGCCAACACTTTTTGTTTTGACTGCAGCCAGGCTCGGTCCAGGAGAAATCAAACAAGAAATTAAGCAGCGAGCTCTCGAGCTGTGAAGAGCTCAGGTTCCAATTAGGCTTCGAAAACTACTGACTGACATGGCCTGTGGAAAACTGACCTGAATGACAGCCCCTGTGTTTGTGTGTGAAAGCTGTGGGCAGGAGTCACATGCCTAACTGTGTGTCCCTACTCAAGCCAGTAGTTTTCTGAAATCACCAGCCCAAACGACCAAACACTGGCCAGGTTACTGAAGTCTAAGTGAGTGATCAATCACCGCTTTACCGTAATAATTATCTATTGGTATAATAATTATCGGCCTATGGACTGTAAAGCACAGAGAGGTTGTTATTTGGGGAAGGCCAGAGTGACAAGCAGGCACATAAAAGGTATGACTTACATTGATTGGAGAGTTTCTATCTGTTGAAGTTGCATCTAGTTGGCCCAGCCCCTTCACCTTCCTTTTCTTCTTGGCCCCTGCTCCGCCACCTCCTCCTCCACCACCCTTGTCTCCTCCTACACTAGCAGGGGAGCTCTTCTGCTGAAACTCCTTCAGCTGAGGCAAATGCAAGAAAAAAGGAAACAATAGATGTTAATACAAGAATGCAGCAAGTATTTCTTGACTGGCAGACAGAAAATTCCTCTGCAACCTGTTTTGTAAAATTGTCTTTCGTTACGGTGTGCAGATCCAGCAGTGGGCGCTCTGAAATTGTTCACAACTTTCAACTTACTGCAAACATTGTACGGAGCAAGTCGTCTCCAATCAGTTTCATGTCATGTCAAGCAAAGTGAATTAGGGGATGTGTATTTGGTCTCAAATGACAACACACCAGCTATTCAAAAGATCAGGTTTCATTTGTAGACTAGAATGCACTGCCACTGCCAACAAGTTACTGACACTTTGAATTGCTTGAACAATGGCTTACTGTTCTCAATCAAACAAGATGATGTTGATAAGTTGTGGTTAAGTAAGATCCTATTTGTAGTTTCCCCGTCTGGCCATTAACTCATATTTTCTCATGCCTGAGTGTGTTTGAACATGAGGCCTGTGACAGCTGTCTTAGGGCAGCAGAGGGGAATCATTGGGGAACCAGTGGAGCTGCCATGTCTAAAACACTGGGCTTCAATCGAAGCGAAATGTCAAATGTTATCACCACGACCTCCTCTACGAGGATCGCTGGGCAGCAAAAAGTGCTGACGAATCATTACTCTGAGCTAACATTTCACAGCTGATAAGGCCATCTTTCTGACTAGCCAAACAGCACACCGAGCTAAAGCACCACGGTAGGACAGGAAAGAGGGGTGTCAGCTGTCAAAACAGTCCCCGTCATTCTATCCTGCTAACTGTGCTACAATGCTAACCCACTACTTGTTTTTACTTTGAAAATGCTTTTTGGTGCTCATTTTCTTGGATAACTGAGACATCCTGCAAGACTAGACAAAAAGCGGTCCGTCGTCTGTGGGCCAATCTTTACACTCACTCAAAACCAACTATTCATTAGTTAGCCAGGTTGCTAACGTTAACTTGCCGTAGTTAGCATGTTATGGCATCTTAATAACTACATTTAACGTTAGCCGAAAAGACACATGGAATCAATAAGCAAATAAAATAAGTGAAAATAACCACTGACTAAATAAACGGCTCGGAATGCTATAAATTACTCTACGAACTAAAAATAGTGTGCATAATCTGGGAAAGTTAATGCTATCGGTAGAGGCCCGGAAGAACCACCGGTCTCTCCTGCGCATTAATGCCTCGAAAGGCGATGGTAAGGTGGAACGAGCCCAGCGCAGAGGTCGGACGACGTGTAATGACAACACCCCTGATGATAAAGAAATTTTTAACTAAACGGAAAAGAAACACCAGCAACCCAAACCCGTAAACGAGAATCAGGACCAGTGCTTCCCATGGCATTCAAACCGGGCCGGTTGTAAAATACTTTACCTTTTTCTTAGCTGCAGCGAGTTTTGTTTGCCTGCTCTGGTCGGCCATCCTGCTGCTCTGTTCCACGGACCGAACACGTCATCAGTTTGGTGCCCGGTTGTGTCCCTGCCGGTGGGGGGCGCAGGCTGTGATCATGGGTGTATTATAAGCGCTTTTATCTCCTAGTTATAATACACTTATAACTATGTTCCCTCCCCCAAAATAACATACATAGCCATACATATATTTGACACACCTCAAGCCTTTATTATTATTATTGTATAAGTATTGCCGATTTACTGGCTGATACATTCCTGTTTTATTTAATCAGTTGATATGTGCTTGTACAACATGCAAGGCCTCGGATACTGTAAACAATGTATACAACACGAAGTTACCTTATCACAGGTCGAAGATTTTTGACTTTGCATGCTGTGAAGTGACGCTAAGAATGATTAACTGTTATTAGTTGCAGTCTATCAGAGCACCACAACATTATTTTCTGATAAATAAGAAATAAACACATCTGTGCCTAATATGAGAGAGAAAACTATTGGAAATCTTTATCTTTGTAAATAGGAACATGTAAGAAGAGTTATTGTAGTTACAACAAAGGAAAGGCAAAGGACTTCAAAAGTGTGAGTAGGCATTGATTCATATTTTATTTAAAAATGTAAACAATGAGGTTTCTTTGATTGTGATTACTATATTATAAGTGTCATTCTTGTTCAGCCAGTCCTGCATTTAATCTTTTAATGTGACAGCAGTTTTAATAGCTCCTCCTACATTCGATGAAGAAAAAATGAAAACAATACAACAGCTTCATATCCAACTCTTTCACTGTAAAGCCAAGCGTCTGTGCAAAACATTGTAGAACAAGAAACATATCTGAGCAAGAAACACATACATTAATGTCATTTTTTTACAAAATACTGATATAATTTATGTATTTAGTGTTAAGTCTCATGTCTTTTCATATCAAAATGAAGAAGTCCTTGTCAGATCTGACCCATTGAGGGCCTCAGGGAATTGAACCAAAGTATCTTTTCAGTGATCAAGAAATATCAGCCATAAAGGAATATTAAAATATCAAAAGATGTGGTTGTGTTGAAGCAGTCTATGACTTTATAATAAAGCAAAAGTGTTAATTTGGAGTCCACTTCCATTTACTCACATAGAACTTATAACTGAGTCAAGTAAAATCATTTTAAAAGGTGAAATCTTTTAAATCCTTTCATATGTCAAATTTGTGACATGGATTTTGACAACTGAGGCATAAGCTGCAGAGGAGATAAACACTGAGGTCCGACACCTTGCTGTTCTACAAATTGGATAAATTCTCTGTCTGTCATCTGTAGCTCATCAATTCACTTCCAATTTCCAACCATGAGTTTGCCCATTTGCACAACAGGGGCAATGGGAACAAAGGGAAATCACTGTATCAAAGGTGAGCAGACACACATATTAAGAAAATGTACAATCATATCTGAAAGTCAAGGACACACCAACAGCTCAGTGACCTCTAAAAAAAGAGTACCATTAAAATCCTTTTAAAAAAGACTCACAAATGTCACCCTGAGATGACATCAATATCATGATTCATGATTTGAGATAATTGTTTTCTTTTTTGCTACGAGAGAATTATTCATTATATTACTCATATCTAAAATATCACATTGCAAGAGGCCCTGCAAATACAACAACAGTGAGCTGTGTTTTTTGAACATATACAGAATAGGTTAATGTTATAATCGTCAAGACAAGCACAAGTTATATCTGAATCTATATAGCTTAAATGTGCCATTCACAGTCATACGTTGGCTGGTGTAAGTCTACATTGGAAGGTGATCATATGGACTGACATGTGGATTTGGCAACCAGTTATCTAACCTTGACCCATATAGACTTTTCAAATAGAAGACTGCATACAATATACAATTTTGTTTGATGTGTGTTCTAACCTGCTTATACAAAACCAACAGTGTGCAGAAATTATTCAGTATATATGTAATCAATATGTGCTATATATGCAATATGTAGGTAGGCTGGAGCGCGCCCATGTCAAAATTTAAAGTCAAGATCATTTAAAGGAGAATATACTTCATCCAGTTGCAAGTGAGTATGTTCACTGATGAAATGTACAGGCAATGGAGTTCATCTGATGTAACATCATTTACTTTTAGGCTATTTTGTGACATGCTTATTACAAAGGGCTTCCACATTCCTTACTCACTGTAGTGAGTCATTGTTACTACGCATGATACCAAAACAGAAACCACCACAGTCATACACCTTGAAACAACAGCAACATGAGAATTAATGTCATTACATTTCATGTGGCGATCATTATTAAAAAAAGAAGCACCAAGTTCAAATGTATGAAATGTGGGAACGTGAAAACGCACCCTTCCCCGGTCTTTGGAGTGGCGTGTCGTTGCACCAACTGTATTCATGATGCCGCTTGACAGACAGCCAATCATCATCGGCACAGTGGGCAAACGATGTGACGTCACGGCGACCTGATGTGTGCAAATCAGCGGCGGCCAGCGTGCCGGTTGAAACCAATCGGCGAGTTCCAACGAGCAGCGGCTCAGCCAATCGCGGGCCTCCACGACGGGGAAGAAGTGACGGCTTATATAGGGAGAGAGCACCGTTCATTCAACATCATTTCACAGAGGCCAGAGTAAAGAATTTATAAGGAAGGAGCGATACCATTCGCAACGAGAGAGAACCGTAGAGACAACGCCAAGGCCTTTAATTCATCGACAAAACTGCGATTGAGGTATTTATAAAAATGATTGTGACTAGAATGATGCGGCAATGTAATTAGTTTTATTTTCTACAACGCTGAACGTTATTTGTAGACAGTTTGATGACGACGAATGCAACTAAGCTAACGCCTGACAAAAGTAATGCATTTGATCTGTTTAAATCATGTGGGTATGAGTATAGCTGCAATATACCATGAATGCAGAACATAATTGTACTGTGGTATTTTCCCTCGCCTGCCTACTAGAGACGCAAACGTGGTTCACTCGCTACCGTATGGAGGAAAAAAATCGCTACTTGAATTAACAAATTCGGAAGAGGCAGTGGTGCTCAGCCTTGTTTACCCACATTATTCCATTCTTTATTTGCCATCAAAGCGATCATAGGTCTGAAGCCCAGTAAATGACATTCAGCATTTAGCATTAGCTGGTGGGTGCGTGAACTTCGGAAGCAGACAGCCCACGTCATGAAGGCAAGGCCACGTTTTTTTCAACACTGTACTTCCTCTCCGCAGATTTCTTTGTGGATCCGAAACAAAAAAAGCGAAGATGAAGCTGCTGTGGGTTGTAATGCTGGTGGCCGGCACTGTGATTGCCGATGACGACGACAAGAAGGAGAATGTGGGGACTGTGGTTGGAATCGACCTGGGTACCACCTACTCATGGTAAATAAAGATTTATTGATTTACAAATTGGTTTAAAGATGCCACTTTGAAATGAAATGTCCCTCAATATGAATACCTTTCTAAAATAATATGCTCTGAAATGTTTTCTTGTAGTGTTGGAGTATTCAAGAATGGACGTGTGGAGATCATTGCCAATGACCAGGGTAACCGCATCACTCCATCATATGTGGCCTTCACAAGTGAGGGTGAGCGTCTGATTGGCGATGCTGCTAAGAACCAGCTGACCTCTAACCCCGAGAACACCATCTTTGATGCCAAGAGATTGATTGGCCGCACTTGGGGTGAATCCTCTGTGCAGCAGGACATCAAGTACTTCCCCTTCAAGGTCAGTTTCTTCTCTTGATTATTTCAAGTAAAAGTTGTTTGTTGAATCTAAAGGTCTTCAGGTACCTGTTGAGCTACATACTTGGTGTATTCATACTGGTGTATGTTCCTCTCTAGGTTACAGAGAAGAAGAGCAAGCCCCATATCCAGGTTGACATTGGTGGTGGCCAGATGAAGACCTTTGCTCCTGAGGAGGTCTCTGCCATGGTGCTGACAAAGATGAAGGAGACTGCTGAGGCTTACCTGGGCAAGAAGGTAAAAAATGTCTTTTTTTGACAAACAGACTATCCCAGGCTTAAATAAATGTAGTTGGATTGAGTCTTACTTTTCTCCTTTTTTTTCTCCATAGGTCACACATGCCGTTGTCACTGTCCCTGCATACTTCAATGACGCCCAGCGCCAGGCAACCAAGGATGCTGGAACCATTGCTGGTCTGAATGTCATGAGAATCATCAATGAGCCGTAAGTGTCCAATGAAAATAATCTTTAATCTTTTGTTGTTCTTTTTGAAATTGTGAAAATATTTCCATCCCTTCCCCTATAATAATAGACAACATAAATTTATCTTTTAGAACGGCTGCTGCCATCGCATATGGTCTGGACAAAAAGGATGGCGAGAAGAACATTCTTGTGTTCGACCTGGGTGGCGGTACCTTCGATGTCTCCCTCCTGACCATTGACAATGGTGTGTTCGAAGTAGTGGCCACCAATGGTGACACTCACCTGGGAGGTGAAGACTTTGACCAGCGTGTCATGGAGCACTTCATAAAGCTGTACAAGAAGAAGACTGGCAAAGACGTGCGCAAAGACAACCGTGCCGTGCAGAAGCTGCGTCGCGAGGTTGAGAAGGCAAAGAGGGCACTGTCTGCCCAGCACCAGGCCCGCATTGAGATCGAGTCCTTCTTTGAGGGAGAAGACTTCTCCGAGACCCTGACCCGTGCCAAGTTTGAAGAGCTGAACATGGTGAGTTATTTGAACTATCAGTTCCTTTATGTAAGCACAATGACTGTAGCACAGTGTTAAATTTGACAAGCTTGTTAACCATGTCTTTGCTTTTTCAGGACCTGTTCCGTTCCACCATGAAGCCTGTTCAGAAGGTGCTGGAAGATGCTGACCTGAAGAAGTCTGACATTGATGAGATCGTCCTGGTTGGTGGCTCCACCCGTATCCCCAAAATCCAGCAGCTGGTGAAGGAGTTCTTCAATGGCAAAGAGCCCTCCAGGGGCATCAACCCTGATGAGGCTGTGGCATATGGTGCTGCCGTGCAGGCTGGAGTGCTCTCTGGAGAGGAGGACACTGGTAAATCATCACCCTTATGTAGTATAATACTCTGTTCCCTGTATCGAGCTTTCTTTTTTTTTTTCCTGTTTACTAATTTTTTTTCCCCCCTCTTCCAGGTGATGTGGTCCTTCTGGATGTGTGCCCTCTGACTCTTGGTATTGAGACCGTTGGAGGAGTAATGACCAAACTTATCCCCAGGAACACCGTGGTGCCCACCAAGAAATCTCAGATCTTTTCCACAGCCTCTGATAACCAGCCTACTGTTACCATTAAGGTCTATGAAGGTAAGATTTGGACAATATAAACTCAACTTCAAAAAAAATTAAACAGTCATTTGTATTTTCTTTGTATACAAACAGGAAAATGAGATATAGCACAAACCTAATTACTGTCTCTCTTTTCAGGTGAGCGTCCTCTGACAAAAGACAACCATCTGCTGGGCACCTTCGACCTGACTGGCATCCCTCCTGCCCCTCGTGGTGTGCCACAGATTGAAGTCACCTTTGAGATTGATGTCAACGGCATTCTGCGCGTCACTGCCGAGGACAAGGGCACCGGCAACAAGAACAAGATCACGATCACCAACGACCAGAACCGCCTGACGCCCGAGGATATCGAGCGCATGGTGAACGATGCCGAGCGCTTTGCTGATGAAGACAAGAAGCTGAAGGAGAGGATCGACGCCCGCAACGAGCTGGAGAGCTATGCCTACTCTCTGAAGAACCAGATCGGCGACAAGGAGAAGCTCGGTGGCAAGCTGTCGGATGAGGACAAGGAGGCCATTGAGAAGGCCGTGGAGGAGAAGATCGAGTGGATGGAGTCGCACCAAGATGCCGAGCTGGAAGACTTCCAGGCCAAGAAGAAGGAGCTGGAGGAGGTGGTTCAGCCCATCATCAGCAAGCTTTACGGCAGTGCGGGCGGACCCCCACCCGAGGGCGCCGACAGCGAGCAGGATGAGAAGGATGAGTTGTAGGCAGTTTTGTCGACAACTCCTGTCACCCCTTGCCTCTCTGGTAGTGGCATCTAGATGTACGTATTGGACTGATGGGACTCAAATAGTGAGTGGAATGGTTGGGAAGGGGTGACGATAACGAGCAACCATACTGAATCTTCCGAAAGACTTAAAAAACAAAAACAAAGTTTCAGTGTGTGTGTGAGAGGTGTTCTCTTCGCTGGAAGGTGGAGATATTCGTCAGCCCAGTATGAGGCTTGCTGCTGCTGTTCTCAGGCAGTCCGAATGGGAGTTCTGTAGTAGGGAGGGGCTTAGTGGGGCGGGTGGGTGGGAGGGAGGGCAGGTGTTTGTGGGTCCATTGAGCAAGGTGTCTGTGGGGTCAAGGGCTCAGTTTGTTCACAGGCAATGTTAAAAGTTATTTATTGAATCTGGTCATTGTACTTCTGGAAAGACATTGAAATAAATGTTTGATATAAAATGTCATTTGGTTGTCTCTTGTTCCATTCATTTACATTTGGCATAGACCACCAAAGGTCTTTAATAGTTGAATACCGTGTCTAACACTTTACAGATATTCACCACTGGCTCAAACAACTTAAAATTCCAGCCTGTTCTCACCACTCAGACTTATGCCTCAGCCCTCGAGCTTCAACGATTTCATTTTTCAACAAAAACAAAATTACCTCAATCTGTTTTGGTGTTTGTAATAAAACAAAATACAGAAAAACTCTGTAGTACTCTTGATTTTATTACATCAAGGCACATCATTTCACCACAGTAACAACGCAGTCATTATGTATGACACCTTGACAGTCCATCCCACCAAATACAAAGGCCAGATGTATTGTCTCTGAGGCAGCGGGGCTACTGGCTTGCCCCTCTTGTCCATTCTCCTCCTCATGCACCTTCCAGGGCAATAAACACATGGAATGGTCTAGACGGTTGGGTGGCATATCTCCTTCAAATTTCATCAAGACCCATCTAAATTTATCTGCAACCAGAAAGAATAACAATCAAAATTCATGCTCAGACTTTTGTCCTCCACTATCTTAATTTTGATAGGATGCATAAACATTTGGATGTCCCAGAATAAGGTCGACAAAGTAAATCAATATTTGGTCCCACAGGTTAAATTCAGTTTACCTGTGTGGAATTTGTACATGGAGTTACTGGCTCCTTCTGCAGTCATCCCTCCAAAGATGTAGATATTCTTGCCCAGCACCACAGCCGAGTGGGCCGCTACTCTTGGTGGGATGTCTCCTTTGGCCTTCACTGCCTCCCACTTCATGCTCCCTTTCAACGGTAGACGTATTCTTTTTTTATAGATCAACAAATTTGAAGCATCCAAGTTCTGACACTACATTTTCATCTTGTATGGTAATCACCTGAGATAAATGCTGCGGAACTTAAATCCCCTGACAAAGAATAAAGAGAACTCAGGCTTACCTGTGTCAAGAGAGTACATGTCATTGTACAATCTGTCTCCAGCCTTGCCTCCATGAATGTAGATCTTTGAACCCACTGCTACAACAATGTGGCCCTGTCTGGCAGGTGGGTGTCTGCCTTGTGTTTCTGGTTGGGACCAGGTGGAAGACACTGGAACACATGTTCATAAAAGTTATTAATTTGCAGGTATGTTTATTGTTACATTTAAGTGTCCATATCTGCCCATATCTGGTCGTAACCCTATAGCGGTAACTAAACATTGGAGGGTTTGTGTTGTTCCCCATCTATTTCTTCCAATAATTTATCATCTATATAATATGCACTTTGATGATTATAATATGATTTTCTAAAAGGTTGCAAATTGTTCTTAGCTTCTAAAATTAACAAACCATTTCAAGCTATTTTTGTCTCAGTGGAAAAGTACTTTTACCTTGGGGATGGGGTTACGTTGTGGGACATCAATCAATACAAACCTGCATCAAAGACATGAAGCTTTGGGTCTGATACAGGGGCAGCTCCTGCTTCGCCACCAGAAAAGACATACAGTCTGTCCCCGAGGCTGGCTGAGTTGGTGTAGTACGTCCTGGGACTGGGGGGCTTCCCATTTATCGATACATCCTTCCACTGTGACCCACTGTCTGTACATGTATAAAAATGACAGAATGGGTTCTCTATTTGCAGATATTGTCACATATTGTACAATCAACCTGTATGATAACACAGTTAAATACCAAGTGGTATGGTTATTTGAGACTGAAAATTATGTATCATTTTCAGAGGGCAAAGTCTGCAGGTTTCAGGGTTAATCCCAACCCTAACCCTCAAAGAAACACTACAGTAGATGATTTCATACATTAGCAACTCAAATGAGTTTAGCCTTGCTTATCTGTACAAAATGACTAAAGACATACATTTTGATTTACCTGTTAACTTTATATTCTGGATACAACTGCGATTGCCAATCGGCTGTGCCCCACCAAACACCCACAGGCTCTGTGGGCAGCTGTCTGGCACAAAGCTGCAGTGTTCATATCGTGTCTTCAAACCCCTCCACTCGGGAATGTCCCATTCATGATTATCTGGTGAAGTCAGAAACAACAAAATTATAAAACAAAAAAACCCAAAAACCCTGCTGCTGATGAACTTAATGTAATTAACAAATTTAACACCAAAACATTATAAATTGCCCCTTTCCCTTCACATATTGTAGGTTGCACATTTACCAGTTGTGTTTGTAATTTCATGACAAAGATCATACACTAACCTGGCCTACATCAAAACTGTTGTTAGCTTTATTTGTTATCATCAGACCAGGTCTTCATACAGCTGATGCTTTTTGCAAAGGTCCAAACATATACACACATTTTCTCTTGTAAATATGTGGAGATGAATAGCTTTTAATATACAGTTATTTAGATTTAGTTACTGACACGTTTACCTAGATTTATGATATGGGAATGTGAGAAACTGCCATTGGGATTGGCCCCTCCCACAATAACGATTCTTCCCTTTCCTCCTTCTACAGATGGAATAAATGTGCAGTTGTGACCCACACTCACACCTGGAGCACTTCCGCTGGGCATCAAAGAATACCTGTTGGCAACAGTAAAATCTGAGCAAAAGCAAGGCAATGTTTGCTTTATTTCTCAACGTGACAGGTCGCAGATGTTGATCGTAATTCACTCACCATATTCCGTCTTTGGGTTTATCTAGTGGGTCAAGTACTGGGAGAAACTCCATAGCTGTCAAAGACATACGAATGAATGTTAGTGATCAATCCGTCCAAAACATATGTCCTTTCGTGTAATACAGCTACAATCGAAGGAACCCAGATTAAAAAAATCTTCTTGTAAACGTTTCACCCTCAGTGAAGGGAGATTTGTAATTCATAAATGGTGACTGTTCAATACAAATGAATACAGCGACGATTCCAAGCGCCATCAAGCTGCTACATGCTAAGTGTTATGAGCACGAGAAGTACTTCCCCCACTAACCTGACGTTCTGCGTTGCGAGAGGCGGACTAATTAATCTTGTCATTAACTAAAATCGGTATTCGTTGGCTCCAGTTTATGTCCTTTCATTAGTAGTGCTAGTTAGAGCTAACGCTAAATGAAATTGTATGGTTATCTTAACTGACCGCGAACAAGAGCACAGCTCTACGTTAAAAACGTATGTTGTTATGACGGCGACGTCCGTTCGTTGGCAAACGTAGTTGCCATGGTGGCTAGTAACGCATGCGCAGTTCGCTTATCGTGTCCCCCGACCGATTGACGTTGCAATTAGCTGCTACGTCGGCACTTTTATCACGCTTACATCATTAGTGTGAATTTCTCGCACGGTAAGAAAAGAAAAGAAATCTCTGCCAGCTAAGAAACTTTAAAAATGTTGTCAGTTCCCGTTTGGTCCAAAACCCCCTTTCTTCCACTGCAAATAAAAAGGTAGGCTATGGGTGATAGCAGTGCCAGGCTTTTATTTTATTTATTTATTTATTTTTTTATAACGGTAACTCGAATTACAGAGCGACGTAATTATAAAAGTCAACGTTTGAGAAGCCCAGCATGACAAATGGAAAGTTGCAGACGTTTAAGGATATCAGTAACTGTTAACAGGAGCGAAAGTGAACTTTTACCCACTGGCTGTACAGTTAAGTTTTATCAAGTTTCTGAAAGTTCATCTCAACAAAGGTGGTAGCAAAAGGCATTCCTTCTCAGAAATGAAAGGTTTATCACATATATTTTACATTACAAACTACATTTTACTGTTTGTTATATTGCCATTTAATTGGAATTGATTAGGCCTAAATTTTCAGGTGTGTCTGTTCTTGTATCCATTGTCGGCGGTTAAACTCTCCATTCTTCTTGAAAGAAACTTCGTAAGTTGCTTTGTAGTTGACTGTTTCTCAGCTCCTCGCACTACCAGTAAAAGTAGCTATGCTCAAGATACAATCGTGTATGAAGTTGGCATCAGTGCAGATGCAGAGAATGGAGTAGTGAAACCGTATTCAAGGTGAAGCTCCGAAGGCCACACCAACCACCGCATAGACAGAGCGACAGCATCTGACTTGTACAATGTAGTTGCGACATCTTGTGGTTATATGCAGATACTGTAGGGGCTAGAACGAGGCCTTTAACGCTATGATAAGAAAACGGAAATATATATATTTTAAGCAGTTTTACAATACATTTGGACAAGATAAAACTCTCCTTATAAAATGAAATGTAAATGTGTTTGCATGTGCATTGATACAATAAATATATGTATTTATAGTAATTTGAATTGCAACTGTAACGTAATGTTATTTTTCTCTCTGTGTGGGCCTTTCATTTCTGTTCATATTTGTCCAAAACGTATAATATTTTATATATATATATATATATATATATATATTATTTGCAGTGCATTTTGTGGACTGTTCGTTGTCCCAAGGTTGCATTTCATGGTATGGCCAGCAGGCTGTGCCATTGTATTTTTCTTTTATTTGTTTTTTTTAAACTTCACATTATTCTCTGGCCGGTTGAGGTGTGTTTTTATATTAATTTGTGTGAGACTTGGCAATAACGGTCAAATAAATGAAGTTCAGTAAAAAGTGATGGAGAAGTGGTGCAGAAGTAAAAATTAGTTGAACATAGGAATACACCAATAAAACAAGTATCTCAAAACTTGTACTTAAGTATGGTAAGTGAACTGGACTTCACACAGGCACCCCCTATCCAAGAGGAAAGTGTTAGTTGCTGTTGAAAAGTTAGTTACTCAAACTGACATTTCAAAATGAACAGAACAACAGCACTGAAATTGCAACAATCCATAAACCCCGAAAGAAAACTTTGTTGTATAGACCTTGGTGATTTATAGCATCGCTGTGGAGGTGTTTGCGGGCTTGTCTGCGAGCTTTCACAAGCTTCCTAACATCAATATGTCATCCACAAATGGATAACAGACTCTCTGGACTGCTCTGATGAAGAGATTGCAAGTTCAGAAAAGACTGAGGCCACAAGTCAAATAAATGTTGGTGTCCACGAACAGGTGCTCCTTATTAATGAACAATAACCCTTAACGGGTGCCAGTTTGGATGGATTTGTAGACTGAGGTGTTAGGAAGGGGACTGGAGAGAAAGCAAATCTACCAGGAAAAGAGCACTATAGTACTGGTGCCCCCCCCCCATACATCTAAAAGTGCACAGTCATCCACAATCTTCCAGCACCAATTGAAAATTCATCTGTTCGAGGAGCGTGTTCTGCTCTCTCCTACTTATCTCCTCCATCTTAATTAAGTATCTCCCACCCCTGCCTCCCTATTCCAGTTGCACCTGATATTGCACCTTCCTCACACTACTCTGCCTTCACGCTAGCTGTACTTCTGTACCTTGCAATTCCTTATCATGCCCGAACCTATTATGGACATAGGAGGTTTTTTTGACCCACAACTTGTTGCTTGTGATATTGACCAAAGAGGTTAAACATTGCTCTTTTTTGTACATCCTAGTGCTTATTACACAATATGCAATATCTAGAGCTGTAGAGCTGCTGCGTTGGTGAAGACTGGTACTGGAAACGTGACAAATTTCTCTTTTCGCTGTCCAACGTTTATGCGCATTTAAACGTTTCTGCATAAATGTCCCAGCACACTGCCTGTATTTTTGTGCGTCTGCGTGGGAGACGGCCACGTGGAAGCCCTGTTCTGACCAAGTCATGCCACTTTAGCATTGTCTGCCCAGTTTCCCCTCCAGGGAAGCGAAGTATGAGTTTCAGGGAACTCATTTGTTTTCCCTTCACAGTAACTGATAAGAACCAAATGAATCAGGGGCTTTTTGTGGAGAGACAGAATGAGAGGAAAAAGGAACATGATTATGACTTTTGAAAATCCCGAGGAAGGGACAAGAGGCAGGAGAAAGAGATAATTGAAGATATACATATATATATATTTTTTGACTGCCCAAAATAGTTTCTCTGAGTGCATGCTATTGTAAGCATGCTCTTTGTACAATGCTTGCTGTTTCGAATTTGGACTATGTGGGTGGTAGGCAAGTCAACTACTGCCTTTTTTCCTCACCCTTAAAATAAAAGCTTGACTTCAGAGCCATCGTGGTGGGTGGGCGTTTCAGTAATCAGGATTATTTTGGAAAGTTCACCTCTGGGTTACTGGTACACTGCCACTGGGCGACATGTCAAAACAATGTGCTGGAGCGATCGCTGTTGTGTCACATTTCACCCAGAGGTGTGTTAAATCATGCTGTAAAATAATCTGGATTACTGCCTCACAACCACAACACTGGTTTAGTCCTATCTTCTCCACAGTACATGCTCACTGATGATTTAATCTGAGATTTAAAACATGTTTTCTTTGTCTTTTCTATCATTGTTGTTATTTAGTATGTTTTTTCTTTGATATTTTTTATAATTATTTTAAATATGGTAAATCACCTGACTTTTTAAAATTTTCCACTGAACATTCTTTGAACTGCATGAGGTTTGATGTTGAAGGAATCCTGATATTTTATCTCATAAACAAATTTTGACCATTAAAATAAATGGTAAGAGACTTTATTTCCCTAAGGGAACCAGCAGATCAGTCCTTGGAAACTGAGCTGTGATGGTTAAATTAACAGGCTCTCCTCTGTTATTAATACTCTTGGCTGGGTATATTTGTCAAATGACTGCAAATTCATCTGACAGCTGTCAAATGTAGTTGTAAACAAGTGCAATAAATGTAGCCCATATTGTTCCTGGTCACCACCAACTGGTGCCAAACCCACCATCCCGTGGAACGTGGATGTTTTCTTTGTGTTGCCTGTCCTGGTCTTCAGCTGAATACAAGCACACGCAGACACACACACGCACACACAAAATACAGGCATCAAGTTTCGTTTCTTCCTTTCTCTATAGCTGCTGACACTATCTCATCTGCAGCACCAGCACCAGCATGCTCTCTCTCCACGATGACCTGTCTCAGAGCTGCCCTGCGGAAGCCCCCCGCCAACTCCCCTCAGACGTCGTCCTTCCTCCTCAGCACCCATGGTGAGGTCAATTCCTTTGTTTTTGTGGAGGAAAATAGCCTCCAGTTGTAAAATGTACCATGTGATAGTTTATTTAATTTTTTACCCCCACATGTATCCGTAATAGCATCAGCCAAAGGGATTGCACTGCATTGTCAGTATGCGTGTTTATCGGTCTTATTTTTTAATCTGTCATGGTGGCAGTAAAGGAATGTGTTATATAAAGGATCGTGTGACATAGGTCTGACAGCACAGACACTTGATCCCGCAGCATGTTTCGCATGAGAAGGATATTACTCGCAGCAACAAGTGGGCTCAGATGTTGCGAGGAGAGGCCCCTCCCACTGAAGCTTCATCCATTATCCAGTATTCACCTTTCCACTTAAATGAATGTTGGGGGTTGGCTTTTGTGTTTGGTTCCTGAATCAATTTCCACACTTCATGGCTTTATTGTGGAAATGTGATCACACCACAAACAAAGATTGTTTCAATTCTTCAGAGATGGTTTGATATTTCAAGTGAATGAAGGACAATGGGTTTTATCTTGAGATGCATCTCAGAAATTGTTTTTTTTTTTTCTGAAGCACTGGCCCCTGAGAAGTAGCCCCTGCCAGCTAAGCACTTTGCTTCAGCTTTTGTTTTCTCTTTATCTAGCTGCCCCATCATTTTGTTTCTGTGGATCATTTTAGTGTCTTTTGTGCATCATACATGCTGTACCTCGCATCACTTGAAATAGAAAACAGAGGTCTGTGGAGGTGCCTAGTGCAGATGTCTTGGGAGCTTTTTGCTGCATTTGCTACACCCAGATCTGACCCATATGGCAGGAAATAAGCCCCTCGGGTACATCTCCAAAAATTTGCTCCAACGCCCTTCTTCCCTCTCATATTGGCGCCACAGTCACATGGCTGACCTCTGTTGTCTTTAAACATGATATTTAGTTCTTGGAGACAAATCAAGAGGACAGATCACGAGCTTCCCTCTGTGGACCGCGCTGAGTGATTTGTGGCGTCTCTGTGTGGTCAGTTTTAACTCGTCTTGCCCGGTATGTCTGACATCAGGCTGAAACTATAAAGTTAATTCTCGGATGATTGGATTTCTGGTCATATGTGCTGTTGCTGGTCCCGATCCTCCCACTTGAGTGCTCAATTAGTTTATGTGGAGAATGTGCCCTGTCAGAGCTAGGTCAAACTTTGCGAGCTTGACTTCGACTAGAAACCTCGTATTGTTTGGTGTGTCTGTGGTCGCCCTGAGGGAACGAGTTTTCACTGCCAGAGAATGAGTTACACCAGCCATCCTGGTCAGGACCTCGCTTTCACTTCCCCCTGGGCATTTAATAGTTTATCTCAAGTAAAGTTTTCTCTTCTGTGAATCAAATCTCCAGTTCTTTCCAAAGTATGTGTTGAGTAAACACTTGGACTGGACTTTTCATTGTTTCTTTCACGGATAATTTTCAGGGTTTTTCGAAGTACACAAACTGCCGCAGAAGACTTGAGTCATGCACTGTAAATGTGCAAGTATCTCCTGCCCCCCTTCTCCACCTATTAATCGTGATGAACGAATGACTAACAGACTTCTCAGGACTTTACAGACACACACAGACTGAGGCCAACAACTGGGATGCACATGTATGGTATCTTTTGCTGCGTAACAGTGACAGGAAGTGGCCCAGTTTGACACCTAAACATTCAGTGCGACCTGATGCGTTTAGATGTGTAACTACTGACTGGAGTGGCCTGAGCTAAGTGTCTCCTTTGTTCAGCTTTCAGGCCTTTCGCTACTTTGCGTTTGACAGAGACACTCGCCGTGTGGAGTTAATGACCACACTGCTGCCTGGGGTTTCCAAGGCAGAGAAAGGGTGGAAGGGGAGCGCAGGAAAAGGAACGGGGAGAAATTTCTAAATAATGGAGAAAGTGGGAAAAGACAGGAAAAAAAGTTGTACTTATAAAAGGATTAATTAGAGAACAGTCCAACAGACAAAGTAAGGAAAGAGGGCACTAATTTGCTGTGAGGACGAGAGAGATGCTCCTGCAGATCCATTTAAAAGCGTAATGGACTTCATCGGAGCAAAAATGTAATTCAGAATTTGATGTTATTCCAGTTTAATGTGGGAAACTGAACAAAAAAAGTCAAACAGCGCGCTGGCAGATCCAGTTGAGTAACTACGAAATAACAAATGGATACTGTCGTTTTCCAATTAAGGGTTTCTGGGTCTCTGAGGCAGAGGTTGGTGCATTTTCAGAAAATATTTGTTTGTCATTTGACAGAGATGGATGATCTTTAAACGCTCACAATAAAAGGGATTTTGGAGGCTTCATCGGCACCTCTCTCCTTTCCACGAGGTTGGTACAGTAATGTGTCCCATCGCTTTATTTTTCTACGATCCCATAATTTCAGCAAGCGCCTGACTCGTTCTGCTTGTTGAGTTAGCCGTAAATAAAAGCTACTGCCTAAAGTGCTGCATACAGTATATTAGCATTTTCCAAAGGAAAAAAAGTTTGAGTTGTTGTTTAGTGTCTTTTCATTCCATATTTTCCTCCATACAATGAAGATTTATACATCTTCCCCTGCTGAGAATGGATAACCCTGCCAATGAGTGTGTGTAATTGATGGAAGTGTCTTGTCATCATGATTAAAGTGCAGGGAGCATTTCAGTTTATTAAATACCAAGCGCAGGCCAAGGCCTCTTAGAAATATGAACTCTTTAGTGTTCCACATACTGAATTCCCCCGGACCTTTTTATTTGAATCCATCAAATAATACTCTACTGTCCCATCTGTTGAGGCATATTGGCATCTGACATATGGATTTACTACTCCTGATCAAATAATGGACCCCATCCCATGGGACCCCATCCCATTTGTTTTGAAGGGTAACACAGTAGAAGAATAGTTTGGGGTTTTTTTGGATATTGTACAATGAGCCCGCTAAAAGAAGCTCAGCGAGGAAACAAGAGGACATCTTGTGTGTCTCTCATCGAATCTTTGTTCCCCACTTTGGAGCAAATGGATGAACTGGCGCCCTCCCCGGATGAAAACTTTGAATCCCGTACGTGGCAGTTTCCCAACTTTACCAACTGGCCCCCCGTTCTCACAGAAAATGTTACAGAACACGGATTAACTCTGGTCTCTTTTCTTGCCCCTTTCTGCTGGTAATGGCTACTTCAGCTGTCGCATAAAGGCCAACAGTGTACCCTGGCCTGGCCGCATCGGATGCTGTTGAGGCGCAGGTTTTCAAATGTAAATGTGGCAAATAAGCAGCAAAGCCTATTAAGGCAGAGAGAGGACACACACACAGACACACTCAGGGCTACATTACCCAACCTTCTCACCAGCTTCAGTATGGCCTTTTCTTCCTTTTTTGGTAATTTAATTGAAGTTGTGTTATTGGGTTACATTCTGTACTTTTGAGGAAAATTTTAGAGACTAGCCATTCCATTGCCGATTGGGTGTTTGTGCGTCTTCGGCGGTTGTTATGGCCCTGGGTTGTTATCAGCACTCAATCAGGAGCGAGGCCTCCGAAGTACAGTACATACCGGCATAGCATCGTCTTGAGCGACGCCACCAATAACAAGGCCGCTGTTGCGACGACAACGTTTCAAACGCTTCCTCGTCTCACAGAAGTGGGACATGGAAAACCAACAACAGATCAAGTAGATGTTAGAAGCCTCTGCGGTTGTGTGCGCTCTTTTGTGTGCCGAATTTTCTGGGGAAAAAAAACGTACGCCGCGAGATGTTACATGAACCCGCGCAAAATTCATGGTAGATTAGTTCTGACTGGGCTGTGCTCATGCCCTATTACTGGACAGGCAGCAGCACTTTGTGGCCTAATTGAGCTGGCACATGAACAGGGACAGACTCAGCAGGGGAGAGGTCAGACAGAGAGTAACCTGCTGTCAATATCAGTGTTTATGTCTCGCCTCCTTTTTTGCAATCTACCTCTGTCCCCTTCCTTAAATCTCCTTTCCTGTCTCTTATTAATAAATGAAGGCTAACAGCCTTTAGTAAGCCGAAGCATTATCTTTTTTTTCTTTTTTTTATGCACAGTTTCAAAAGTTCTTCACAGTTTGTCAGGTTAAGTTGGAAGGATGTTAGGCGGGACAGGATTCAGCGGCAGCTGAATTCATCGTCAGTGAAATGATGTATGAAGTGAACAGCTGAGGGGAAACAAAGTCAGAAATGAAATGGAATAGGAAAATATAAATAGGTCTCGTACGTACCGACTCACCTGTTCAGTGCAGATCACCCGGGGAAATAGCCCAAATAGAAGCAACCCTCAGGATAGGCAACAAAGCAAACGCGACAGCCACTTGATGTTGAAGTTGGAGGGCAATAAGACGCTGAAGGTGAGCTTTACCATTATTATCCATAACTGCATCGACAAAACATGAGACGTCTGTGCTGCAAGAAATAAAAAGTCAGTTTCGTTTTACTTTTGTGCCGACTGATAGAGCATTCAAGTCAAGTCAAGTTTATTTAGATCATGCCAAGTCATAACAGAAATGATCTCAGGGCACCGTTCATGTTCATAGGTTACAGTGTTAATAGTGGAGCACAATTATGTTATATATTGTATATTGATAGGGACAAATGGAAGTAGAACACGTAACAAAAGATACACAAGGACTCAAGGAAAGTTTCTCCCTGTTTCTAAAAACTAGTTTTAAAGTTTTTCATTTCCATGTAAATGAGAGGTGTTTGCAGCTTTGTGAATAGCCTCAGTCTTTACAGAACTCTGACTCAAAGTCAGATGCAAACACGAGAAAATTGAGTCCCTTTGTTCTTTGTCGTCAGAGTAATAAATATTTTCATAAGCGCTATAGTCGAGTTTAGCCTTTTTTTAAAAAAAAAAAATCTTTCCTGTCTCGTTTTCTGTCTCTCAGTACAACCTGTACTGCCTCTCCACAGTGTTGAATACATTTATTGTTGAGGGGACTCATTATTTTTTACTGCGGCCATAAAAAAAAAAAATCCCATTCTAGAGCTTTTATTATTCTCCCTTACCTTTAATTATAGGTGCTCTCTCTCTCCTTCTCTCTGTAAAGGTTGAAAGGTTGGCACCTCCCTAACAATGAAGACTTGTTTTCCCTCGACCTTCCTTTACCTGGACAAGCGTGGCATTTTAAAGTGTCTCCTGCTGTAAATCCGGCTGTGTACATCAGCTTCACTGCTGAGCTTGGCATCTCTGCTGCCCGAGGGTGCGTTCGGCGCATTTCAAAAGGGTCAAAGCCGTGGATAGGGGAGAGGGGAGCGCATAGAGGTGGCAATAAGTGGCAGCCGGCATATCCAAGTTCAGTCAGTTTTATTTATAAAGGCCAAAAATGACAAATTTGTCTCGGTAATCAAGATTCATCAAACTCTTGAACATTTGATAGTCTTTTAAGTTCTTGAGACAGTTGAACTTTGTTATTTGATGGAAATGTCTCTGATTAGAGTAGATTGGGTAATGGTATATAAATTCTAGTAATTTATTCAGTGGTAGAGCATTTCAGAGCAAGAGTTCCTGATAATTCAGTGTCAGGAAAGTTGTGTGGATGGTTGCAACCAATTGGGCTGAATTTCTACCTGATAAATTATTCTATGTATGCATTATATTCCCTTTTAATGTCTGCAAACTCCAAAGTATTACTGCTTCTCTTTTTTGGCCATGTTGTTGAGGATGTGGTTATCTTTTTTGAATAAACTTTATTGGAATTGTTCTGGCTTAAAGCGACCGGGGTGTTCTGTGCCAACGTTTGGTGCGAGCGCTCATGTTTTGGCCGCCTAATTGATTCAAAAAGTCACAGGCTCTGGCTGCACGTAAAGGCCAATTAAAATGTGCAGTGTGAATTAACACATCATAAAAGATGCTCACAGCTGCCAGCGTCTGCCCAGCTCAGGAGAACTGTGAATGTTGATTTTCAGTCTCGGACAGGAGAGCGCGGCACGTGCACTGTACACATCCAAAATACCAGCGTGTTAGCATGTTGACATTAGCATTTAGCTCAAAGTACCGCTGTGCCAATTATACTGCTAGCGTGGCTGTAACCTCTTAGCACTGCTCAATAATTGAAAACAAGACCATGATCTGTTTCTTCACATTAACCATGCGTCCAGAAGTGTGTGTGTGTGTGTGTGTGTGTGAGAGGGGTGGGTGGGGGGGGGGGGTTGCTTTTGCCTGCGTGTGTGCTGATGTGTCGTGGGGGTGTTTTCATTTGCCTATGCATTGACCCGCAGTGCTGTCTCATCTGCCATGCCCTATTAACTCACTCCTACTCTCACAGGCCGCAACCTCTGCTTCCAAAATGTCAGCGTTCCACTTTTACATCTACTTTGTCAAAAGACAACTCTCTCCTCCTTCTCACCACATAGTTCTTCTCTCCTTTCTCCCTCGCCCCCAAAAACCTCTGCATGTTTTTCTTCCATTGTTAGAATCCCAGTGGACTGATAATCACCAAAACTTAATTATGATTTCCTTTTCCTGTATGAGCTGATGTTACAAATGAGGCTAATGTATTCCATCTGCTGGAGCGACATATTGACTCCAACACACTATGGTATCGCTCGTAGTGGTTCAAGATGGAAGGAAAATCATATTAAAGGATCAATACAACTCCCATTCCCACTGTTTATTGCAAACACGAACATCTTTTACCTATTTAAATAACGGAAGATGAAAAAGTGTCATTAAGACTAAGGGAACTTCTTATTTTGAAAGGAATATCCTCTTAATGTACTGTACTGTCTCATTTTACTGTTCTGGGCAGCAGAATTGGAGTTATTGAAAATGCATAGCATTTCCAAAAAGGCAACCCCCCCCCCACACCCACACACACACTAATCTATACACTTTTCAGTCTACTACCTCAAGTGTTTAAATGTATGTATGTAATTACATATTACCAGATCTGTTCTCACTGAAGAAAAAAGCACAACAATGAATGTTAGAATTTTATTTTCCAACAGCTATGAACTCACAGTAGTCAGTATTCACTTGTCCTCTTTAAACTACAGCTTTCCTGCCACTCTTTACTCCATTATCCATTTGGTTTGGCTCATGCTTACAATGTGATATAGGTTGATTTTAGCACTCTCGAGCCTGCTTCACAGCTACCTTTGTATCAGGCAGGTCCAGATGTACAGGACCAGGAAGATATTTCAAAGTGTTTTCACTTCACCTTGTTCTCCTGAAGCCAGCAGCACGAAGCCATGCCAAGTTCAGTGTGGGAACGACAAACATCCCTTGTACCCAAGCTCTGAAGTGCCAGCGGCGTTATCACACAACGGGGCTGCCGCATTTTCGCTGTAGACTTTGCTCTTATGAGCAGGATTAATTAAAAAGACCACAAAGCCAATGTTAGCAGTGGCCATGTCAACATGGCCAGCAAGTCTCCTGGAGCTGTTTGCGGCACTTGGAGACGTACAGGAAAGGGAGAGAGGGAGGGAAACAGAAGTGACTCATAGGCAGTGGACACACATACGCCTTAACTCCAAAGTACTGGTGAATGACTCTTTGGTCCTCAAATGGGAAATGACAAAGTTAGCGTAAACAGATTTTCTGTAGCAATGTGCAGAACACAGACGCACAGAGGCTCCTGGCCCTTGAGGACTATTTGACATTTTTGGTTTGCATGTGGGTTGCTCTTTCAAAACTTTGTGCTCGTGTTGCCCCTGCTGCCAGTTTTGATGTCAAGTTAACATCTTGTCAGGACCCACGTGTTATTTGATCATTCAGACTTTTGAGGGTTGCAGGGAACCAGTGGAGAAAGAGTCCGTTTGGCCAAGAACAGTCGAGAACATGGTAACCCCGTGGTAAAAGCTAAACTAGCTATCTCCTGGCTGTAGCTTCACTCTCTGCAAGAAAGCAAATAATCCAAAAATGTTAGAAGCAGACCATTATGTAACACTGATACCTGCCCCACCCCCACCCCCGACATAACCTTCTTCTCTTGTTTCCAATAGGTCAGCTGAAGCTGTCAATCATCCAACAGCAAGAAGTACTTGTTGTTAGTGGTGAGTGATACAAAGGCTGCTTGTTCAGACAGACGTGGCTGTGGAGACACTTTGTACCCCCTTCATTTTAATGAAAGTACTACACAGTGTGTTCCTGCTTGGGGCTGGTCATACCATGTTAAAATGATATGTAAAACATTGAGAAGGCATATCATGTGCAACACATGAAGTAAAAATCTTTGACGGCACAGTGCGGACAGCCTGTCAGAACCACGTCGGGCGTCCGTCAGTGAGAAAAGGAGTAGGCAGGCGAGAAGGAAGCTGGGTGCATTTATCCAGCAGAAGTGGTCGCTTATTTCGGTCTCCCAGCAACCGAAGCCATGTGCCCTCCTACTTTTGTTTGTGAGTCTCCGTCTCTCCTCTCAGCTTCTTTTGTGCCCCTGTCATTTCTGTGTTTGAGTGGCCATTAACTCATCAGATGCCAAACTACACGTTCTTCTCAGCATCCAATTTCTCCACCTCGGTTTACATCCAGGAGGGGCAACAAAAAATTAAAAACACTTCCCGAGATAATGCATCACCACCGTCATCAACCCCTTCCTAAACACAAAGCTGTGGTAAATATATTTGTGAAGAAAGTTGCATCTCAAAAAAAATGATACTCTCTCACAACCCTTGAGTCAAAGTGCATTCGAAGCCTTGGCTGTGTGAGTTTGTGAGATTTTGCAATCGTCATCAAGTGTTACTGAAGCGTCTGAGGTCATCAGAGGTGCATTCGAACACAATGCACAGGTCTTCAACCTCAACCTCAGTTTACTGAAAATAAGGAAATATTTTTATCTTAATAGGCTTTCCAGAATATATCTTCCAAGACAATGTGCACAACAACTAGCACATGGTCACAGAAATGCAGTGTTTTAGTTTCGAAAACCAAACATATTCAGTTGTCTCATGTGACTGTGATGGCTCTATACTATGTGATATAATCATGACTCTAATTTACAGATTATACATTTAGAACTTGCAGACAGTTATTATATTTGGTCGCTATAGTTAGCAGTTGAGGTTGTGTCATGTGGAAAGAAATTATATCTATATTGGTTAATGTAACCATGCGGGGGAGGATAGTTTCTGAGGTCCTGTCATGTATTATTTTCCCTCAGCAAACACCAGACGGGTGGAATCTCATTCGGTTACAGGATAAAATACTTGACAAATAAATGGCCTCGCTGGCTGGGACAAGGGCAGAAAAAAATTGACAATGTTGATATACGCACACAACTTTAGCAGCTGTTCTTGTCAAGTTTGCAGATTTCCCTTTTGAGTTCTCAGTCGTTGGAACTCTTGCAAATCATTTTCGCGGTTTGTTATTTCAGCAGTCAAACATCCTCTTATTCTTCCTCCACATACTGTAATTCAACAAGAAACAAAAAATATGGGCGAGTTATTAGGAGTGAGGCAAGCTATATTAAACCTGTCAGCCACCCTCCCCAAACCCAAATCAACTTGCTCGCTGCATATGCCAAAAATGCTTCTATGCGCTCTGGATCTGTTATGCGTGTAACGCGTTACGTGTAACAACAGTGAGTTCATTCAGAAAATATTGCTCATCGTGCAGGATCTCAACCGCAGTTCACTCTTTTGCGTTAGCTGACATTTTGACCTAGAACTTGGAAATCGGATGTGCGTACTGTATGTAATTAATGTGACTAGAAAGTCAGCAGTCTGTAATCATGTGGTGAGCTGTTCCATTATTTATTCAGTGCTATTTATATGTGTTCACAGTTTTAGAGGCGAGGGGCATGCTGGGTGACCGCCAGGGGCCGTGTGACACTTACATTAAGGTATGCACCGTATACTGAGTGATGCAGAAAAGCTCGTGTGGACACTGAGGGGAGTAAGATCACGTATCATTTTGTTTTGCTGTGTTCCTCAGGTTGGCATGTCCCCAGGCAGCGATCCCACAGACAGGCAGAGGACTCAGATGGTTCCTCACTGTGGGAACCCCATCTTCTTACAAACCTTTTACTTGTAAGCATTTAGCCAGTTTCTACATCCATTAATTGTCCTGGGAAGATTTTTGAAAACCATGTTTTGGTTTAGTTTTGACAGTGCTGCATCAGTCAAATTTTGTTTATTCTCTCCAATCCACCAGGTCCACCTGGATGCGAGTGATAGAAAAGCATGCTGTTTTGTGCTATTCGGTGTTTCAGTGGAAGCAGGCAATATACAGGAGTTAGTTAGAGAATTACAAATATACTTCAGACAGAAAGCAAGGTCAATTTTTCACCTTACATCATTTTTGTGTTTATGCAAATATAAGCTCCAAGGTAATGTCTGGGAGCTACTGTTAACCTCCACTCTGTGCCCTACTTCCTTTCCTCTGTGTACCTTTTAGAAAACAGATTCATAAAGCCCCAAGATAAGCAGAGATTATTGGTCGGGTGGCAGGAACTAAAGTAGACACATCTGCACTGCTCACAAAAATATACACTGCTTAAGGATACAGTTACAATTTGAGACCAGCTGACTTACTTTTTCTCTCCTGTTTTCAGTGCTGTCAGTGAGGGGGACCTTAATAAGAGACTTCTCTTCACAGTGTGGAACCCTGACTCCACAACAAGGTACCCACTGGGAAAGTTGTCATGATAACACTGACAGGACAGAGCATAATGAAGAATATTGTCTTTGCCTTTGTTTTTCCCCCCATTCAAACTCATATTTAAAGTGTTTGTTTTCAAGAAGCTGCAACACACACGCAAGCACACCGCACATGCCCAGACACAAAGCTTTTATAATTGATGTTGCTGCATACTTCTGTGTGTTTGTGTGTGATTCTGAATCTGGCAGAAGGAATGTGTTACTCTTGCCTCCCTGCCTCAGCAGACTTGCGCTGAAACAGGGTCATTGGTGGGGATGGAGAACATATGGTCGAATGAGTCACAAGTTTCTTGTGCTACGTTGCGCTGAAGACAGAAGAAAAGCATCTCTCTGTGAAGAGCACTGTTTTCTTAACATGGGTTATATGGTTAAGGAGAATGATCTCTTTCAGTCCATTTACTGCCCTTAAAAGATGCTACACTAAAGTGCCACATACAGCAGGTATTTAAGAGAATGGCTACAGATGTGCTGTATAAAGTGACAGGCTTTGTGGTTGTGGTGTGGTTGAGTTGAGGTCATGGAATGATAGTAAAGATAAAGACCTTTTTGGGGCAGTTTCTGGGGCACAGATTAAAGGCGATTTACTCATCTTTGGTTAAGCAATTAAGCCTCATTCACACCAAATGGCCACTGGTATTAATTGAGAAAAGCCAGTACGAGAAACCATTTTCAGCTGTAATACACAGTTGATAACGCAATATTCCTCTGTGGTTGCCAGATATAGAATATGCATATTTTTTGTTACTTTTAATATACTGAGAACTTGATTTATTAAAAAAGATGGGGGCCCTCTGCCCTCCTTCTGGCAATAGAAATAAATTTACTCAAAGATGAAAGAGGTAGACTGTTAAATGTTCTTATTTCTGTACCAAAAGGCTCTGAATCAAAGGTTATGGTACATACCGATGTGTTTAAGAGGCGTTGTTCACGTACTTCAAATCCATGCAGAGCTGTTTCACACACACTTGGGGGTTCGCCAGATGCCCTGTCGAGCGAAGACATCCTTGTAGCCCTGAACGATAAAACAGGGCAGCATCTGTTCAGCACCGGCCGTCACCTCGGAGGAGCAGCAGTGAACCTGACCAGCTCCAGCCGCAGCTTTGTTCTGGAGTTGCTCAAGGAAAAGGTCGCCGCCTCATACACCCAAGGACATCGCACATTCATAGCATTCGTTAGAAAGAACATTCACGCTGCTGCGCAAGAAAGGATCGGCTTGGACCCTGTGTTGAATTGAAAATGATGTGTCCCATCTCACTTGAAAGCTCAGGAAAGCAGGGAAATGGAGGAAATGCAGACCCCCTGGATGATAAAAGTGCTTGGTTTGTTAGAAGTGGAAATGTAATGGTTAGGTGGAGATCCAGGTACTGTGAGGATTTTTGCACCGTAGACAAGATTTGAATGTTAATGGGGTGTGCAAAGTGGCCTGCACAGTACAAAATAAGGAGAAAAAGACCTTCCGGAGTTGCAGTTGTGATTGTTGGAACACTCAACCAACCCGTGCTCTCTGCAGGAGTGAACTTTACCCCTGCGCCATTTAAAAAAATGAAAAAAACCCCCGTCCATGTCATGAAAAGGTGCTTATTCAACCTTCCCTTCTGCTGTGAGGAAGTTTTGGGAGGCAGTGCTTTTTCAGCAAATCCTCCTAAGCACTCGCAGCATTGGCCAAAGTGCTGCTGTAGCCAAAACCCAGCTGATCCTTTCATAAATGTGAGCGGTCCTGTAATGTATGGACACAATGACACAGCACGCTGCAAAGAAGTGTCTCTTCACGGACCCAATCACACATCGGGCACCGCCATTGTTATTCCCACACAAACCTGCACAAACATGACTGCTGATTGCAGAAATGCACAGTGATGAAATAAATTTGAATCGGATGTTTTTTGCACTTTGTGTGTGTGTGTGTGTGTGTGTGTGTGTGTGTATTTTTATCCCCCTGCTCTTCAATCATTTCTTGTTCTTATCTCCAACAGATCCACATTGCACCAAATGTGTCCTGTGTGCGCTGCTGCCAACTTCTCAGGATTGTTTATCACGACTTTGAAGATAAAGCTCAAAAATATGGACAGACTTAGCTGTTGCCAAGATGCATTATTTATATTGCACAGATAGCTCCGCTGTCTGTACACGAATGTACTCAAGCATGGTGGCGTGCAGTGACGTTTTTGGCATAAAGTATATTAGGATTTGACTTTTAATGTTGCAACTTTTTAGCAGGATCTATTAATTGTTGGTTTCAGTCTTTTTATGGGATTTTTTTTACCAAAAGAAAAATATACAATATCACCACAGTAGTTCTCTTCCCTTCTGGAGGGCTGAGAATAGGGGGCTGCATGATGTGCGTGTACTGTTGGCTTATTATCCTGGTGAAAAAGTTTGACAGAGCTGGATCTGGATCGTGTGGAAGTCCCGGTAGAACAGGTTGTTACAGACTCCTCACAACATTCCGTCAATGCGGCCGAGCTTCTTTTCGGTCACTGGCTTCATTCTACTGAGTGGAACCGAGAAACATTTGAGTTGTTCATTTGTGCTGACGGACAGTTTGTCGTCCAAACAAGCATCGGCAGCTGCATTAGTCCCGTGCAGCTGGGAGCTTGTCGAGAGCACTTTTTCTCATGTATGCATAATTTAACATCTCCACCCACTCCACCACCGCCACCCCCCAACATACTTACCAATAAATCCGCCGATAATAAACTTGTTCAGTGTCAGTTCTGATGGCGTTTTCATGAAAAATATTTCCCCAAGTATCACATTTTTATTGCTTTATGGTTTTGTTTGTCCTTTGTTATGGTTTATTATTTGTCTAACAGCACCAATTTTACCCAAAGGGATCAATGTTGTCTTTCTTCTCCATTATAAAGGAGTTTGTAGGGTAACCTGGGACGAGTTTATGTGTGACAAAATCTGACTTCAAGATGAGAAACAGTCTAAAACTTTAAACAACATCTCATTGATTAGTTTTGACTTGTGGTTAGGTCTGTTTTATTGAATGCTTTTGGGTCATAAAACGCATTTCAGATGTCAGACCTGAGTCAGATGACACATCGGCTTTACTTGGGGGTTTTCATTGATTTTTTTTTTTTTTTTTTTGTTTTTTAAATCCCATTTACTTATTCTTTGTGTGTCTGCCTGTGTATTAACAGGATGAGCGCGCTGCTGGGTTGCATGAGCTTCGGTGTCCGCTCCCTTATGGACGCTGACAAGGTGAGTTTGAACACGAGAGATTACAGGTATAAAGACAAAAACAATGTCCTTAGCTCCCTGCTCAACTTTCACTCTGTGTGTGTGTGTCCATCCATTAGACCATGAATCTGAGAGTTTTAGTTCAGTGTGAATGAACTCCAGTGACCTCAATAGTTGAGAAGAAACACTTTGGGGTTACCAGTGTTACAGCACAGCAGCGCTGCCGCCAGACACTGGAGTGAAACACACTTTGAGTCACTCTCTGCTGAAATGTTACGGGTCAGACACGCACACGCATGCCTCCTTTATTTTGGTCTCGCCGAGTCTCATGTCTTTCATTTAATGGAATACGATAAAGGTCGGATTCCATAAAATTGGAGTAAACAAGCGGTAAACATGAACAAGCAGTTCATCTTCGTAGAAAGACCTTTGATAATCGCTGGCACCGTAACGACAACAAGGCCCTCTTTGATGTTTTCTGTTAAAAGACGACAAAGCCGAAAGTCGATTCGCTTTCGTCGGTCTGCGTTTGAGCTGTGAAAATCACATCTTGTCATCGCACACTTGTTTCTTAACTGCGGCTTTGGTCTTTGCGCTTGGATAGCTGAACACTGTGTTGCCTCAGAGTCTTCTGCAGATGGGGGGGATTATCGATGCCTGTACAAAATTTGATTGGAATCAATTCAATAGTTGTTTAGATGTTTCAGGCTGGACCTGTGGAGTGACTGTGCCACTAGCCTGGCCAGAACTTTACCAAGAGCAAAACTAGTTGAGAACCAAGTCTAAATACTTGGTGGGATGAAGCATTTTATATTTGGACTCTGTTGACATCACTTCCTCAAAAACACCCACATCATGTTATAGAGAGAACACTAACCCAACCCCCATCTTTCTACCTAAAACTGTCCCAGGTGATAGCAGATGAATGTGAGGTCTGAGAGTTCAGTGTACAGTATCTGCATTCCGCTGCTTTTCTTAGCTCTTTCTCTTCGCCGTTTAATTATTCAACTCTAATTTATCCATTTCCATTTGTCTTTTCCTCTGCCTCTTATTTTTTTCCTGCAGTGTACCACATATTCACCGAAGTGCACGTTTCAGTGGTTAGTGCAGTACCCAATGCAAATGCTACTTCAGTGCCTGTGGTATTACACCTATTACATCTATTAGCATGCATTTGTATGCACATTTAAGATAATATAAAGACAGTAAAGTAGATGTATTATGCCTTTTGCAGTCAGGTAGTGATTATTGACAGTGCAGGGCTCATAAGCTGTCAATCTAAATGGACTCTGCCTTTAGAGAAAGAGGGAAACCTGTACGATCTTTACAGTTACAGCACTAATGAGACCCCCCCCCCCCAGAGAAGGGAGCAACAGCTTTACCCATGAATTATGGGCTTCATCAGTTTCTATACTTGCACGATCAGCGGTTGCACTTGGCTGCCCTTCACCAATGGAGCTCTCTGCCCCAATGAACCCTAAAATGTGAAGTGCAAAAAATAAGTGTCCTGGTTGTTTAAGTGGTTCAAGTGACACAGTACAAAGTACAGTGGGTCCTCTCTGTCTTTTGGACCCCCCCGTTTGACGGAGAGACTTGTTAAGGCTGAAAAAGTCTGTTAAAATGATTTATTTTCTTTCACTGACTTTAAGAGGACATTCAAAGAGCCACATCTTTCAGTTTGAATGACACAAAAAAAATGATGTCTGCGTTCATTCAGTTTATTATTACTGAGACTGGTGCTGTTCTTTCTCAGGCACAGCGAGAAGTTGACACGAAACTCTTAATTTGGTCTTTAGAAGTGAAATTAGAAGCAGACCACGAACACAGCTGCGTATTTCTAAAACCTCTCCTTGTCTTTTCACTCCAGTAAGTCTTTTCTGTAGCTGGAATTAACGTCCACGTCAAGCGAGGAAGACAAACAAGGGAGTGAAATAACATTTAAGTCGGGCTTGTGGCTTCCCTCCTCTAACATTTATCCCAATCAATATTTAATTGGCTTAATATGCTAATGAGGGAGATTTAGCTTTGAGTCACGGGGAGTTGTGTCTCTTCATCCTCTCCGCCACATCCGTTATACACTTCTGTGACTCGACTGTAGAAGCCCACCCGTTCCCGGCTCTGTCCGCTGTGTTCTTGTTTGACTTCAGAGGCATTTGGAGCTTTTGACTGTTTGCTGTTACTTTTTTTTCCTCCCTCCTTCGCTGTCACATCTTGTTTTTTTGTTTGCGCCCGTTTGTCACATTGTGCTTTCTATTTCTTTGTCATCCCTCGCATCCGTCTCCCTCCCGACTAACGGCTCTCTTTGCCCAACTCGCGCCAACCCCCCCAGTCACATGTGCAGGGTGCTATTGAACGACGGCGCAAATCCCACACTGACTCTCAGGACATATGCCCTCCCCCTCCCCCTTCTATACAAGTCCTCCCACCCATCCTTCCCCCTTGTCCCACAGCCTGCAGATATCTATCCACTCACATAAGATGCTTTTAAAATGGAGATTATTGTTACTGTCCACAGCCCATCACATTATTTAGTACAAAAGAGGAGGCTGGTGGTGTGCGTGTGTGTGTGCACGTGCACAGTGTGTGTGCTTCAACAAACGTGTGACAGAGTGAAATGATGGCAGAGCTGTGGACAGCGTTTTCATGTCCTTGTTTGTAAGACTGTGCTCACATCATTGGGATTACATATGGAGCCCCCTCTGCCACTGCCTCATGTAACACATGTACAGTAGTGGCAAGCACCTAACACACATGTACACACACACACACACGCATGCAAACACACACACACCATCTGGCTCGCAAGGCAGTAGTGCAGAAGTGGGGGCATCAGCTGCTGGAATAAGCTAAAGCATTGTGAGTGTTGTGTGTGTGTGTGTATGTATGTGTGCGTGCGTGTGTTCAGTGTTTGCAGCCCTGAAGGAGCAAACAAATTGAATCTGTGTGTACGCATCCTTGCGTTTGTGTGTGTGTGTATTTCTGTACATGTTTATGTGCTCAAATAGATGATTCATTTTAAACATAGCACTCGTTACGTTGAGTTGCCGCGCCAGCACTCATGCACACTGACACATTGACACACACACACACACACACACACACAGTCACTCTTTGTGTGTGTGCTGTAGGAAGTTCAAGGATGGTACTACCTACTCGGGGAAGAGCTGGGGAGGAAGAAGCATCTTAAAGTGCCCACACAACCCAACTCCCACACTGGTAAGTTCATCACTGATGATGATGACTAAGCATCGAACTCCGGTACTTTTGATGAGTGATTCTCAGTCCTGTTATTCGTTGATTAGATATGCATTTTTGTTCTATAAAGCATATTTTATCCAAGTGATTAATTTGATAAGAATGTATTAAGCACTTTTTACTTTATGGTGCAAAAAAGTGTTTATATTCCCAGAATGAAAGATCGAAAAATATACTGTTTGGCAAGAAACTCTGGCATGATAACCAGCTCTGCTGAAGTTAGCTGAGACATTAAACATTAAAAGTTGTAGTACAATGAAGCTGTGTAACAGCATCCAATAGGATGAAATCAGTGGATTAAAAGGTGAAAGTACATTTTACGAGGGTCAAATAAATCTTGAATGAAAATAGAGACTAACGACAACTAAAAATAACACAGCGCAGCGTGAGTACAGTAAGTACAAGCCATGTACTTTTACTCAGGTCTGTGTGTGCCTGGAGTGTGCCAGGCTTGCGGCTCTAAGTCTTTATCAGTCTTTGGGTCGGGAGGTGGGGCGACTGGGGGGAAGCGAGGGATTAAGAGAGGGAAAGAGAGAGGGATCGGGAGAGCGAACGAGGGGAAAAGACAGAGAGAGTAGGAGGGAGGGAGGGAGGGAGGGAGGGGTCTGGGTGAAACTGACGCGTCACAGTTACCACAGAGAGAGCGAGAGAGAGAGAGAGACGGAGCTCTACATACAGTTCGCTCCTGGAGTGGATCTCCCCTCACAGACACACACACCCACCCACCTCACGCACACATAAATCCACACACAGACACAGTTGTTTGGAAATCTATTTTCTCCTTTCCACTTTGGAGTCCTCTCTCTCGCTCTTTCTCTCTCTCCTCCTACTTATGTATGCACTCACTCATAGTTTCATGTTGGTGGTGGTGGTGATGGTGTGTGTTAGTTGGAGATATGCTACTCTGTGCCAGCCATAAGGGCAGCCTAGACTAGGTGAGTACTATGTTTGTGTTATCATACTTGACTCTGCTCACTGCACACTAAGATATTTTGGAAGTTGCACGTTGCGTTGCAAAGCTGCAAATTTGCAATGTGGACTGGTGTTGGTTTTTTTTTCTCAGGATGCTTTTGGAATGTTTTCTCTTCCCCTTTTTGGTCTGTTGCTCTCTCTTTGCGTCTTCTTTTTTTCCTTTTATTGTGCCTTTCTTCTCTGTCAGTTTTCCATCCATGTATTTCTTTTCTGTGTGCTTTTATCACTGCTGACATTACTTTACAACTCCGTTTGTGTATTCGCTGCTAATCTGTCAATTCTCATCCCCGAGCTGAACTGGTCACAATTGCTCTCCATGGAAGACCCCTTTAAGGAGCTTATCTTACCCAGTCGGTGGATTACTTACAGTATGACCCCACCTTTTTGTACACACATGTACATGTGCACAGGCATTTCACATCAAGGAGCACTGACATGCGCATATTCCCACATACACCCTTTTCCCCCCTCTCTCTCTCCGTGACCCCAGTGCTTGCGGTGCCATCCACTTTCCTTTGCTTATTCACGTCGTTTCACGCCGGCTTTTCAGAATGATGGTGATATCACCAGACAAGAATTTACCCATCCCAATTTACACTGCTCGGCTGAACTAGGCTAATCTACCTCATGCAACTTTAAAATTAGTTTTATGCTTCCGTGGATGGAACTGGGACAGGGCTATCAGATTGGCCGAGGCTCAGCCAGTAAGAAACCATTACAGGGTTTGTATGAGGGGATCCTGACTTATACTGAAAGGTTACATAGGCGAGTAGCGCTTTTAGCTGTGCAATAAAGTGCAATAAAGGAAGTCTTTAGTTCATTCATTTCACAGGATTTCAAGGCAGAAGGAGTGCACACAGAGCTGTATTAATGGACGCGGAATGTTTTTGTCTTTCCCACTGGCAATACTGCCCCACTACTGTCTCATCCTATCCATGTGTGTCAGTGTGTGTGTGTGTGTGTGTGTGTGTGTGTGTGTGTGTGTGGGGGGGGGTGCATACTCATGCATGCACTTCTGTGTTGCCAGCTGGCAGAATGTAGGCCAGTGCTGCACCACAGCATGCACTAACACGGAAATGACCAAAATCAAAATCTCATCATTACAGTATCACTCATTGTGTGTTTTACCTCCCTGCCCCCACCCTCGTCTCTCTCTGTCTCTCCCTCCCTCCCCCTCTCTAGCTCTCGTTGTTTGTCAATTGTTTGTATTTCATGTTTATCTCGTTCACACTGATTATCCGTGTTTTTCTCAGTATCCTTGAGCCTTTTCTCTGTCTCTTCCATTTCACACCCTCTCCTTTCACCTGTAGTTTTTCTTTGCACGCTCCTCTCTCCTGTTTTCTCAGTCCTCAATCCATCTATCATCTACCCAGGTCCTTTGGCAGAATGCTAAATCATTTACTAAACTTAGTATCAGGCCATGGTTTTAATAACGTGTACAGTATATCTTCACAGGAAACCCATAGAAAACAGGAGTTAGCGGGGGCATACTGGGAGCTTGGCAGGCTCCTCATGTTCTTGTAATCCTTTCAATTCAAGGCCAGTTCAGAATTTTTTCCTCTAGTCATCATGCCTCTCCTCAAACTCTCTCTACTCGAAAGCTGTGGCGCCGCAGCAGCAGTCGTGAACCTTTTTAAGTATTTTCGTGTTATGTGTTTAATGAAGATGTGCCACAAGATTTTTACTCTTACCTCAGGTTTCTCTATAAATGAGTGAGCATCTGAATAATTCATTTCCAAAAACATTCAGCTTGAAAAAAGTAAGTTTTTAAGTTAGTTTAAAGTTCCATGTTTGATCTAACTTCTGTGCTGCCAGTGAGCAAGACAGCCCTATGCGACTGTTGTGGGATGGATAGTGTATTATGATCAAAGGGTTTTTTTGTATAATTTTAATATCAAACTCATAGCAATATTTGTACTCAGGAGGAGCCCCCCAGTCAGAGCTGTAGTTGGTTGTGTGTGTTTTTTGATTGGTTGGTTTGTTTGCATGCTCTGATTTTGTTCAGCGCCTTGGAGAATTGTGGTATGTACTGTTTGGGCAGGCACAGTTTTAGAGTCCAGGTGAAGGAAGTGCAGTCTGTGGACTTTCCGTCAAGTCACACCAGGGTGAGACAGGTAAATGTAATGAAATGAACCACACAATAGAACAGTAAGAGATGCAGATGCAAGTTATGCAAAGATTTCATTTGTTCCAGCAAAATAATTACTGTATTCACTGCACTGTTACTCATGATGAGAAGGACTATGGTTGGATATAGGGTTGGGGAGGTTAACCTCAAGTTTGTTCTTGATAACATGAGATGAACTTCAGCCAAAGCATCAGTCGACTAGTCACTGAGTTAGATAGATAAACAGATAGACAGACAGACAACTTGATTTAAACCTGAGTCAATGGAGTTAAAAAAAAAGAATGCCCATCTGGGACACTGAAATCCACATTTAATTTTCACTGTACATATTCACTGTAGACAAATGACATGTACACACAAGAGCACATTTTACCTAAGACAGGATTTCCTCTTTATCTAGTTCGGGGCTAAAGTCATAACTGTTTAAATAATTTATCTGTCAGCTACAGTGTCATAATCCTATAATACCTTATCCACTTTGAAAGGAAGTCTAACCTCATATGCAGTTATGATTCGACGATTGCTCGATTGATCCATGTCATTGTGTCTGACTAATCCCTCACTCAGTGACCTGTGCCAGTTCAGAGTCAGGACAGTGCCAGGGCAGAATCCCCGAGGGCAGAATTATGTTGGACGAGGAAGTCGGCAGCCCGTCTACACATGATGTAGCATCATACTGACCTAATGGGAAGGAGGCGTATATCTGTTATAGTCAAATATAAACTTTTAATGTCATGAGTGTTGTATAGAGAATGAGGATAGAGTTACATTTTATAAGGTACCCAGCTGTTTTATGAAGTAAGTTTTTCAGTATTTAAAAAAAGCATGAAACTGTTTGTCACACGTTTTTAAAGATTTACATCAGGAGCAGGAATAAATGGGCTGCATCCAGTCTATATTGACAGATGGACTGATGAAGCACTAGATACATAACATCCTGGATCCATTATTGTTTTAGATCTTTGACACACTGTAAAGACAGGAACATTTCAAAGAAAATATACTTTTTCATAGAAAGAGCTGTCACAAAGCACAACAGTATCTCTAAATATCAGTCATTCTTCTCTCCACTCCCCGGTGCCATTGTGGCTCTGACAGACTTTCGTCTTGCTTCTACCACTGAATCTATCCGCCGAGGATTTGACAGCAAATTAGTCTTTAGTGCTACATTAAAAACGCTGCCATCTTAACTTTGCTAAACATGCGTTGAAAGGCTGGAATAGAAAGGCTGCGTAAGAGTGGCAGCCGAACAACATAGCTGTTGTGGAGTGACAGGGCAGCTTACGTTGATGTTCGGGACACATTTTTGTAAGCTGTGGCTGCACTGTTTTGTTTTTTTAAATCTACAGTAATACTGCACAAATACAGCTATTTAAATGCTGAGACTCTGTTCTGTAGGTGTGCGGACTGATTGTTTTAAGCCGGTGCTCACTTATGGTTCATGTGTGGATAATTAAAATCAGGAGACAGAGGAAAATAAAACCAAAAAAAATCCTCTGTTGCTATGATGTTTAAAGCAGCAGCAAATTACATGTCAGTGGAGACTGAAAAAGAGCTTAAAATGAATTTCTTTCCATTAGTCTAGATGGTGGTGGACTATTTTTTTGGAGATTAGATTGCACAAGCACATGTATGCATTTTTGTGTATTTTTTCTGTGCATTTATTACTAATAGAAGCATTTGAGAAACTCCCTCAGCGATACTATTTTGGCTTGCGTAGTGCGTCAGTGGAGACAGCTGACCCACGGTGACATGTACGTGTGTGTGTTTTTGACCGTGGCTGATGCATTTCTCTCCGACAAGCTCACGATGTGGGTCAGGTGGTCTTCGTATGCGTGAAAGCAAAAAATAGCCGAACAGCCACTGGGCTCGTGCATCACAAGTGTGTCATCTGCTTCATGTGCACACTCGTTTCACTATTCGCATTGGACGAATGGGGACCCACACATACTGTACACAGACACGGACACACACACACACACACACACACACATGAACGCTGCCTGGCCTTTCCAGATGGCAAGCTGCAAATCAGCAGATTAAAATGTACATGGTGCAATTAAACTTCTATGGATGATAGACGGCGAGATGGGCATTGGAGGAGGGGCTTTTCTCATATTGCCAAGTTGTAAATACTGGCTGTTTTTGTGTATGTGTGCGATCATGTGAGACAATGTGTTGATGAGTATATGTCTGACATGCTTTCACTGAAGGCTAACATTGACCCCGGGCTTATATGCACTTGATCCGAAGTGAAGCATTTGACCAAATATACACTCTAATATCTGTGCTTCTGCTCCTTTGACATTGTCGGCCATTATATATATATATATATATACACACAGCGTGATTTTAAGTGTTTAGAAAGACGTTTAAGTTTGATGGATGACAACCACTGTTACGGATTTAAGTGGATTGTAAACTGTTTTGAACAGTTTAAATTACTGGTGGGGCTGTCTTTGAGGTCACCAGACTTTACGTAGCAATAGGTATTTTTCACAGAAGAGATTCTGATGAGTCACAGCAGGAAAAGCACAAGTGTAATTAATAAAATTATAGACAGATGGGTTCCTGGCATCGCTACCGTCCGAACCTTGTGCCTCTAGAGCGTGAATCTCTGCGGACTTCCACACAGCATATCTCCAGAGGGTGGACACGTGTGTTTTGGGGTCAGAGGTTAAAAACGGTCACAGACATGTAGTAAATTGGAATCAGTTTCGTGATGGACAGGCTGTGTTGAGCCGTCAGAAGGTGGGCGGAACGAGGTGGGCATGACTGGAGGGACTGTGACAGTCAATAAGGAGTTCGCTCATGCAGAAAACGAGCATATTCCCATCCTGCTCTGCAGAGATTTATTTTTTTATCATGTGTTATGGCACATACTGACAGTTCATCCTCACACCAAGAACGTGCATATATCCAACTTTAATATGATCAAGTTGAAAATGTTCTAAAAGAAGAAACAGGTTTTATATACAGTATATATTGTAGGAGCATTACGACAGAACATGTGCATTCATGTGTTGTAATATTAATGAGTCCTTGCTCGCTTAGTTTAGACTAACTGTGCGAAGCTTCACGAGAAACGGCATATTTCCACGACTGTTTCTGCTGTTTTGACCAAATGTGAAACCTGGTGAAGTGGTCAAAGTTAGTGAGTAGTGATGTATTTGGAGTCACCGCTCAGCCCAGTCTCTGTATGTTTTTGCTCACCTTAAATAAATTCCCCATCGGGGAGTCATGCAACACACCGAGGCAACAGACAGCAGAGAAAATCCTTTCTGACTGCTCCGCCTGGCTCATGATGGAAACAGGAAGTGAAATGCTTCAGTCACGACTGTCCGGCAAACCAGAATGCCCAAAAGTCATCACATTGTCTGGTTCCACGTGGCATCATGCCGTAAATGAGTCAGTCTTGCAGCGACGGCTTCGGTCAGGAGCAGAGCACGGAGTCATGTGTCGTGTTTGGAATGTATTCAGCTCTGGGATGGTTGTGTGCCGATAACTCCAGCCTTTCAAAATGCATTCCTCTGTGCGGGGAACATGGGCTGTGCATTACCTGTGCATCCATTACACATTAATGAGGTAGATGTTTGTATTACAATATGCATGTATGTCCTACTTACTGCTCCCTCCTTTGCATGACATAAAAGTGGTGGCCAAAATAAGAGGAGCACCTTATTATTCAGTGTATAAAGTATCTTTTTGATGAACTGGATTATTCAGAAGTAATTAAAAATGTTATTTGAGGCTTGGGTTTGTGGTGCTGTTGTTCTGTGATAGAAAAAAGAACTGCAGATAGATTTCAATGTGGTCCTACTATTTTTCACCTCTTGCAAATCATCCACAGATAAGATGAGCTGTGACCTTTCAAAACTTTTTTCGTGGTCAGTAAAAAAGAAAAAGGAGCAATACAGTACATATTTGTAGGCTCTTGTGCTTTGACTATCAGATATAGACCTATTATAGATCCTTTAGGCCATCTACATGTCTTCCATATTTACTGATTGTACAGTGAAACAAATGTATTAACACATCCACGGGGGGGGAATAACCCAGCATAGTTAGTGGATGGGCACAATCATGGGACGCTATGAAACTGTCTGTACAGATGGTTCTGATAAAAAAGAAGATATAACTGTTGGGTAGTTGTTAAATGAAATCACTTGTGTGCATGTCACCCTGCTCTCAGTGGGCGTCACGCCTGTCAGTGACTCAGTATTCGCAGTGAAAAGATCCGTGTCCCCGGGGTCTCTCGGTCAGTCCAGTTCTTTAGGACATGACTTGTGCCCCAGATATGGCCAGGCAGCAGCAAAACATTTTACCAAACACGTCAACAACTGTAGACAAAGGCTCACCGCACTGTTTTATTGTAGCTGATGACTGGTTGGCCTGGTGGATTAAGTGGATTATCCTGAAGGCCTACAGGGATCATCTTCATCCTCGAGTGTTCCCACAGAATGCGAGATGTAAGATGTAAGATGCGTGTCTGACCTCCGAAAATTGATGGAAAAAGAAAAGCACTTTTATCTGCACACAGTTATCCCGGCAGACTACTGAAGGACGGAGCGGATCCCCATAGACCCGGTATAGATCCTTTTTTTGAGTGTTGGATGTTGCATTACGAAAAAAAAAATCTCATTGAATTTACAGAAGTTTCCTGGTGTTTACGTTTTACGCCATCATTTCCTGTTACATCAGGTGATCTTAAGAGACTGAAACAGTGAAAAGTGAAGTGGAGGCAGTCTCCCCCCTTCTTGACTTTTCCGCTCTCTCCATCAAGTGTTTATTTGTTGTGGGCGACAGGAGGTGAAAAGAGGGACCGGGTGTCAAGTGAGCGAGCGGCGCAGTGAGGGATTTGGGCAGAGTCAAGGGCTTTTCCAACCGCTGACGGCTGCCAGCACCTTTTGATTTCTTTTCTTTGCTCATGTCTTCTGCGTGTTCTTCATGCTCTGCCCCCCTCCCTACATCTGATTTCATTGTTTGCCTTTCTTCAATCTTCTGTTTCTAACTCCCCTCTTCTCACTGCGTTCCTTTTGCCCCATTCCCTGAATTTCTCTGGTGTAGACTTTTCCCACTGTCCACCGTTTCTGTCTGTAATTGTCCCTCTTTATTTACTCCCATCTTTATGTCAGTCATTCTGGATGTTTCTCGTTGCCGGCTGCTGCACATCTCTCCCCTCATTTGCCCCCATGTTACCGATATCTTACGCAGACAAAAGGCTCCTCTCCCGGGCTTGATGCCAGCCAGGTTTGCCCCTCTTTTTTTGCCAGCCCCCTGGAGTTTTCAGATTCACAATTGACAGAATCTCTCTTTTAAAAAGCCCCGACGTTACGATGGCAACCACAACTATGGGATTGGGGCCATTTGCTCTGGGTTTAAGCTTCAGGGTTTCAGGGGAAGGTGTCCAAAATACTGAGAGGTGCTTAGTTTTCAGTTCAGCATATGGACTATTCTAAGTAGTCTGCAGATAATTTTCATACTCAAATACTTTTTTTTTCACTTTGATTTTGATTTTGACCCTCACTGTGCAAAATGATGCAGAAGACTGAAAATTACAGTATGGTGTGGAAACTTCTACAGCTCACATACAGTACTGCCCAATGGTTTGAGGCAATAAAAGTAAAGTCAGGATGTTTTAAAAAAAAAATAATGCTATGAACAGGTTTACTCATCACTTAACTTTATACATGATGTATAATAGTGTAGCAAACAGTGCAACACTTGTGCACACAGGCTGTCTCAGTGTCTTGTGCCTCTTCATTATCCCCTCTGGACAATGTCGGGATCAGGGCTCTCCTTTATGGTCTGACAGTGCCACGGTTTTACGGTTTAAGGTTTGGTTAGGAATAGGAAAAGGTCACACTTTGGATTAAAAGGAAGTATTTCCAGATGCTTAGCAGACCCTCATTATCAAGGTTATAAATAATAAGTATTTGGTTGAGGTCAGGGAATGATTGTGGTCATGGTTAAAAGAAACTATGACCGACAGTAGAAAACAGGAAGCAAACAGTGGTCTCCCATGGCAAAGTCCCACGTTTTTATTGTTACACTACTTCCTTCTTTGCTCCCTTCAAGAGTCATAATTACTACGGCTGCTAGAAGACTTTGTCACTTAAACATAGGTCATTTTTGGCTACTGCGAAATGACCAGTGCTGTTATTTTTCTTGGTGGGACACTCTTTTACAAATGCATGTTTTACTGCCAAGCCTTGTGTAGCCCTGTGCACTTTTATTGTAAGTTCTTGTCACTAGAATAAAATGATTTGCAAGACATTCCAAAGCTTCCTTCAGGCAGCAGTAAAACAACAACACAAGAGTGTTGCAGTGCTACTTTTTCCAACTTTAATGCTACTTAAGCATTCAACTTAGGCACTTCAAGGTATTTGTGTGTACATAACGTGATTATTCCAACTTTTTCGAGGTTAATCGAAGGTTACTGATCCACTTACGCTCTTTTACTTGTGTCCGGGCTGTTCGGACTGGGTTGGCAGAGTTTGGAAAATAGCATTTCACAGTCTGGAGGAGGATAATTTCTCCGCCACGGCGATGGAGGTAGGGGTGGTGATGGAAGATTATAGAAAAGAGAGAGGCAAGGGCAAGGATAAAAACACCAGTGGGACGGTGGTAGTGCTTGGAGGGGAACGGCTGAGTGGCGTGAGTGTGTGAAGTTATATAGACGGAGGAATTGCAGAAACTAAGAAGGGAAGATGTCATGTATGAAGTGAGACATGTAGACAGAGGTAAACAGAAGGAAATGCAGAAAGAAAGTGACAGAAAGAGAAACAGGGAGAGGGAGTTCTGCATTGTGGCCCAAAGCTGAATGCTGCCTTTATGAGCAATAGTTAAAAGGACACTGAGGCGTGAGTCCCTGTAACCATAGCAACTTCCCAGGAGCCCTGTGACGGACAGATAATAGAGTGAGAGAGGAGTTCCTTTTCTCCTCCTCAGCCCTCCCTCCTTCCCCTCCTTCTCACTTGTTCCCACTTCCACTCCTCTCTTGGGCAGTTTGCAGGATCCTCGCATCTTACAGGATTTTCCTTGACTCGGCTGGCCTGTTTTTGCCTTTTATGTGCGCTCTCAAGTTGGAATCCCAGCCCAGCGCCGGCTGACCCAGACAACTGTTGCCATAATTGCTTGTTGTTATCTTTCTGAGTCACTTTTATGGACTCGCAGAACTATTTGAGGACTTTATTTTTGTGCATCCAGAAAGCTGTTTGGCGTTGGCACAGGGAGAAATGTGCTCCAAAGGCACTGTCTCAGCCCGTGATTCCTTTGTCTACATTTCAGAGGCTGTGCTGTCAAACCATGGTGCTGCCCCCGAGACCAAACGCCCTGAGAATATGCAATGCTTAACAGTAAGTATGCTCAAACCTTTTCTTTTTTTATTGTACTTCCTGTGTGTACATGTCCTGGTAAAGAATAATCATGCTTATATCCTTGGTTTTCTTGTGCTCTGTGAGTGAATGTGAACTTGAGCAATTGAAATACTGTGGAAGGTTAATGGTGTTTATGGACATAATAGTACTATTTTTGTAGTTGGAAGAAGTTTTGGTGACTTTTTCCTCCATAGAGGTGCGTCATTTATTTTGATTGTTGGCAGTTTGCGTGTCCTCCGAATGTTTTTTATTTACTTTGTTTGCATGTGCGTGTGCAGTGAATGAATAGGCCTATAAAATATATAGAAAGTAGTTGATCCATGACATCGCACCATGTCCAACAAACTCGTCATGCATAAACACGCCTTCGGTAAGAGATTTACTGCATGAATTCCATGTTACACATTCTCAGCAACCATAGCAACTAATTGAATCAAGCATTTCAGCTTGGAGCGGTGAATGGTGCAACATGTCATTTCTTGGAGGACAATGTATGTCAAAAGGCTCACTTGCATGAGAGTCATATGTGGAGCAGAATGATGGTTTGTCATGAGAAAGGGGAGAGGCGAAATGTGCAGTCGCATGTGAAGCCAGATTTCCTTATCTGTGTCTGGAAATCACAAACCCTTCCTGTGTTCGCCTCACTCATCCTTCACATCTTGTGGCCTCTTAAAGCTTTGTCTTAATATTTCAAGCTACATTTCCATAAAGTCCATTTTCTCAATTACCACGCTGTTGACTGTACGGTGGCGATGCATTCATTAACATTGGATGAGGAGGACCACTTAAACTGTTTACCGAGACACGGGAGGATGACTGATGATACTTTCATCCATTTTACAGCAGGAGAATAGGAAACGATGATTATTTAAGTCAGTATTTACTTGAGAGCACCATCAATAATAACAGCAACAGGAAGAGAAACATATTCATGTGTAAAGACCTTCCTTGTCCGCTGGATTAATTTCATAAGGGGTACACGAATGACAAATATATATATATATATATATATACAGTATGTTGTTTTTTTCCTCTCTGTGGATTTTCGTGCACAGTGCTCTAAATAAATCCCATTAAAACATATATTCTAGTTTGCAGCCGATGATACATGCACCTGTGCTTGTTGGACAAGCTAGCATACAAAAATGGTAATATTGTTTATCTAAACAGCTAGTTAGCTGTAGCCATTTTAACAGCTTTCAGCTTTTTTTAGATGCAGGCCTCTGGTATCCCCCCGCAGCCGAATTTACACTGTTTGCCTCTTGGCTTTTAAGCAATAGTAAGAAAGCATGATGCTCACATCTCAGGCCGTCAGTCAAAGACCAGGGCACAGCAGCATGTGAACCTACGCCCCCCCCAAGAGGCCTGCAGGCTAAAGGAGCCTTTCTGATAGATGCCTGAAGCCTTCATATTCGCTTCTCAGTAATACAATAATGTGAATGCTAAATTTGAAAATCCCGTTTACTTTGAATCATATTTTGATAGAGAAAAAGGATCGTGTTTTGACACTTCAGCTGGCATAAGTAAACTTGAAGCAAACAGAACAATTGGTCCCATTGTCTCTCTTGTTAAACGTCATGCATGCTGCATGCTGACACTAAGAAGTCAACATTTAGCGAGCACAGTTAACAGTAACTTCTTTTACTATGAATATAAATAGATTGAGGAAGCTGTTTAATTTGGCCTCACCTCATTTGTTCATTTCACAGTGGATACTCACATATTCATAATTATAATTATGATAACACAATTTACTTTGAAAGCTTTGAAATGCACTTTCCATAGATAAATGATGAAAAGGACAAAGTTTCATACAGAAAGAGAGCAGAGGTAAAGACATGGTATTAAAAGGCAGTGGGTGTGAATTCCTCTGTCTTTACTCCTGAGTCATTTGACCTTTCCTCCAGTGTCACACCAGAGATAGGATTGCATCATTGGTTATGAATGCTGTTTCTTGTTTGATTTTACCCTACAGCTATGATCTATTCTTTATATTCATAATCTTTTGGTGTCCTGAGATGGCAGCTGACTCCGGCTTCTGTCCACACCCCACGCCAACACGGATCAGCAATATCACTTGTGCAGGTTAAGATGCGTGTGTGACATTGGATTATGATGAGGCATATATGATGTTCCTGTGATGGGTATTTCTGTCATTCAGCCCATCTACAACAGCAGGCACTTGTTAGAGACGGTACTGCAGTGGAGGTGCCGCAGTCAACGGAGCGGGCGACATGAATCTGAAAAAAGAAACTCATATACAAACACTCAACAGGGTGGGTATCGCATTCGCGTACGCATTCTCTGATTTTTCTCCAGCACATTGTCAGAAAACAGACAGCACGTCGGCACAAGCGGCAGCCTAATAAAACAAACTGACAGACCCTAAGTAAAGGCGCAGTGGAAACCACAACCACACGGTCGAGTCTGCTGTAAGAGAAATGCCCCAGTCTGCTCCAAATAAGCTCGCCACAAACAAGAGAGCATTCACATTCACACTCAGATGTGTAGCCCGAAATGTTCAGCTTTCAGTCGGACAGAGGACATAAACCCGGTAAAGCAGATGACGCCAGTCATAACTGTATGAGTGAAGAAGGAAAAATGACAGAACTTAAACATGAAACGTGGTGTCTTGTCAGTAGTGTAACGGCTTTATCTGAAACTGATATGAACCGCAACTGTTTGTTGTGCTTTTGGAGTGAGACATTATCCTCACTCTTCTTGTAGGTGTTAATGGGTTCGTTCCCCGGCAGGCATTCAGCTGCAGTGGGTTTTAAAGATCCATCACCCCGGCAGCCTGTGTACTCAAAGTATTGATAGCTTTTTTTTTCCTGCGGTGTCCAAATTGCCGTCGGTTTCCAGCAGCGCTGCTGTGCGTTGTGAAAAGAAGCTGCTGTCCCCGCGGGGTCGCGCGCGCCAGAACAGTCTCACGAGATCATCTCTGAATGAAGACGATCCAGAGGCAATGCTCAGTTCTCGCAATAGACAGTGGTGTGACTTTATTTGAAACTAAAATGAAAAGCTATCGTTGAGACGTGGCATTTCAATGCTAACGGTCAGGCTAACGGTCAGGCCTATTCAGCAGATCAGTGTGTCTGTGAAATGTATCCGTGTTTCTTTTGAAACCCTCCAGGATGTGAACTCTGTGGAAAGCAGTGCTCGTATGACGTTACTGTAATAAGCTTGACCAGGCGGGATTAGACACAGCTCACTTTACTTTCACCTTTCACACACTCTTCCTCCCTCTCGACACGTAATGCACATGGGCCATAAGTCAGTGCTCTCCTAGTAGTGCTGCTACATACTTAATAGTGCTGCCACGCTTGACTTTTCCCCACTTTGCGTATTTGTACTTTTATCTCAGGCGAAATGTTTAATTGCAACAGATCCCTTGCATTCCTGGCATTGCTGGGAGACCAACAACACAGCATCCCCGTGTGTCAAGAGTCGTGAGCGGCTGCTGAAGTCATGTGGAAGGTGAAGGGGGCAGGAATGATGCGGTGAAGCATTGAGATGGAAAAGTTCTACATCCGTATTTGAATGCCCTCTCTCCTTCCTCTTCCCTCCCTCCCTCCCTCCTTAATACTTGTTCTCTCTCTTCCTCTTTATCTCCGGGTGAATCAGAGTAACAGATGATTGTGCGGTTTGTGTGGGATAGTCTCAGGGGAGGGGGGGCACATTCACCGACTAAATTAGGGGAGAATGGAAAACCTTTTAGACTTTCTCTTCTTTTCGCTGTACTTGTTTTCTGTTGCCCTTGTCCTCGCTCCCTGCCAGACCGCTGCCTATTTCCTCCTTCGCTGTTGTGGCCTCCTCCACCTCCCCCTCCTCCTCCTCCTCTCTTTTCTCCCTCTGTCACCCCATGGCCATCACCCATTCAGCACAAAGACCTCTGTGGTATCATTAACTGCCTACTCTTTACCTACTCAAACATTTTTCACTGTTTGATGACGGCCTTACACATGAATAATTTCAGTGATTTACGCCGGGCTCATTTAAGGCTTTGGACACTTTAGATGTTGGTGGAGATAATACTTGATATCCACAAAGGAATGTCCCTCAGAAAACCGCAAGGCTATTTCAAAAACTGTTTCCTATCCACAGTCTACACTTTTACAGCTTCCCTCTGCATCTTTGCTTCAAATCCCCACTCTTGCGTATTCAGATAATTACCACATGTTTGGGATAAATTATGTTTTTTGAAAAAATGTCACACCAATCAGGCTCAGTTATTTTGCTTTGTTTGACTCGATGTGAGCCAAATGCCTATTCAATTTATCCAAAAGAGACAAATTTCCCATGGTTTGCTTTGTAGGGGGATGTTGTTGACATTTGGGATAAATACTTGCCATAGTCAAAAGGTGCAAAATTATTAACTTCAGCTTTCAATCACTGTGATATTTCGAGAATCTCTGACCTTTTCTTGAAACCCCTCCCCTCTAATTCAACACCTTTTTGATAGTACTAAAACTGAAGCACTTTCTCTGTAAAAAAATTCTGCAGGTTTTTTTTGTCACATTTTTGATTTATGGGTATTTACAGTACACAGTAAGTTGGCCTGTAGGAAAGTATCGTTTCAAATATCAGTTCAAGTATCTCCCAAATGTGAGTGTGAGAAAATGACTGTTTTCTCAGATCATGACAGAGATCATCTGAACCAGAGATTATAGACATGAGATGCGGTGTGACATGAGATGAAGTGTTCATTTCCTCAGTTGCCTTGTCAGCATTTACCAGCTATGTTTACAGGCACAGAAAAAACCCAAAACCTGCACTGTTCTTGTCATTGGCTGGGAGCAGAGAGTTCATGAATATTCACAGCAGTTGCGTCCCGGTCACTTGGTAACATGCCCCCCACCCCACCCCCCACCCCCTGCACCACTTTGCTTGTCAGCTAGCATTAGCTTCCAGCCCATCTCTGTGAAAATGGGTCTGACACTTCAGTCTGACAGGAAAGATGGGAAGGAAGGGTGAGGTGAACTGAAAAGAGGACAGTGAGGTTAGATTTTCTGGCCGGCGTCTCAGAATAAATGAAGAATGGATACTCATTATGGCCAGGACGTATCCCTTTGTGAGTATTTTCGGCCCAGGACCCTGGCTGTTCCAAACTCTCATCTGTTCTGTGCTAGATGCAGGATGTGTTCATGCTTATCCTCCCAATTTTCTCTTATGCCCCCCTTTTTTATTCGAAAGAAGTTACAGTTTAAACCAGATGCACATGTGTGCCTTGGTGAATGAAAGGCTTTGTAAAGACCTTTGTCTGGTCTGCTGGTCAGTTGCTCTGTCATTTTAATCCTGGCTGAAATACATCACCAACTAGTAGAGGGATTCCCATGATGTTCATTGTCCTCACAGGATGAATCCTGAACGAATTTGATCTCCTGCATCTCCTTTTATGCATGTAGTGCCACCATCAGGTCAAAATGTCACGTTGTTCAATACATGCAAAATGAATGACACTGCCAGCAGTACTACTCTAAGCAAATGTTAGCAGGGTGACTGTCTGTGAAACTAAGATGTGCGCATGTTAGCATGCTGACTTTAGCATTTAGCTAAGCATGTCTGTGGACTATGTGATTCTCACAGAGCTGCCACGGAGATTCTTAAGTGTTGCATCTGACTCACATTTTAATTGTCATTTTTGTTTTACTGTTTAATTCTACTCTCTTATTTGTTCACTTCACTTGTAAAATACTGTGAGTTTCACCCATCTGTGCGTTTCAAGGTCTCATTCATTTGATTTATTGATTTACGAAGCAGCAAACCTAATCAGGTAGGTGTGACTGTGATCTTTAATGGCTGTTTGTCTCTATGTGTCAGCCCTGAGATAAAACAGTGGCCTGTCTAGCGTGTACGCCTCCTCTTGCTTATGTCGGCTGGGATTGGCTCCAACCCAAGCGGTAATGGATGTATAAACTTAATTTGAAATTGCTGAAGCCAAGTCTTGGTTGGTTGTTGAAGCCAGGGGACTGCTATTTTCTGGCTTGTTGTCATCTCGCGGCCTCGTGTTACGCACACTGACACCTCCAGAATGTTTCACCTGTAGTGTAGCTGTAAATCCATACGATTAACTGCCACAGTTTGGAACTGAAGCGCGAGTTGAGTTGTGACCCTGAACTTGGCCTCAGACCCATCTTGTGTGTTCAGTGGCGTGGAAGACGCCTCCTCCTTTGATAGCTCTTTATTCAGGTCAGAAAGGGAGAGAGAGAGAGAGAGATCCCACACTACTAACCACCAGATTGGCCTCGTCTGGCTCCTAGACAAGCTTTTCAAACTCTTCTTTCACTCCTCTCCCTAAGACATGCTTTCTTCTCTCCCTTTCTTCCCTCCCTCTAATCCGCCCTTCTGCCTATTTAGAGGTGAAAAGCGCAGCGTGAAAGAGAGAGAAAGTGTTTTTTGTGTGTGCATGACGGGTAACCCTCGCCCTTTTGAAAAGGCAAACAGGGAAAAGCTGCCATTACTACTGGCATGAAGGGATCTTAAGACAACGGCCTTTTCTGCCACTTTATTAGCACTGTAGAGAGTAGTGCGGCACCGCTCCTCACTCGCCCCTCTGTTCCTCCATCACTTCTCTGTCCATGTTCGTTCCGTGAGCCAGACGTCTGAGCCACAAAAAGTAGAAGAGGCAAGCTGGGAATTAATGTGCTTGTCGGGGGTAAGCCTGGCCACTGTTCTAGCCATAATTTAACAGGCTTTTTCCTGCGCTGCTGTGGAGGTGGTGTTGTGATTTTTTTTTTGCTGATTACCACCTCTTTCCCAGGCACATAGATATTGAAAACAAAAATAAAAGTTGTGTTTGGATAACTGGAAGAGGAGGGGGAGATTGTCAGAGTTCACAGACCCGTGAGTTTCCGTACCGTGTGGTGAGAGGGCTGATGGGGGGGGGCAGCTGAAAGGAAAAGCAGAGGAAATATCGAAGTTGAAAACATAACAAACAAGCATAATGTCTGGACGGAGACTGGGGACTGTGGGAGCTAAGGTGGAAAGAGTTGGATGAGGTGTGAAGTCTGATTGACACGTGTGTGTGTGTGTGTGTGTGTGTGTGTGTGTGTGTGAGTAGAGTTCGTGCCCCAAGCGTTTGTTCTCTTTTGTTTGGAAAATTTGGTCAAGTTTTTTAGCCCTGAAAGTTGTAAGCATTTAGCAACATTTCCGTTTAGAGTGGAAAAATGGTCTTAAGCTTAAGTCCACTGTTCATGCCTTTCTTTCCTATTCATAATCCTGCCTTTCTCACCCATGCCTCCTACATTAGTCACTACAGTGTATATTTGCAAAAGACCAAAAGCTACAGCACCTCTCACAACCTCATAGTGTGGACTCAGGAAGCAAACTGGCCTTATCGGGGGCAGGCACACAAAGCTGTCCTGGCTGTGGGGTGGCGAGGTATGCACAAGTGCATGTGCATGTGTGTGTATGTGTGTGGAGGGTCTATGTGTGTGTGTGTGTGTGTGTGTGTGGGGGGGGGGGTAGCGGCGGTGGGAGGCACTTCCTCCTATTCTTCTGCTGTTGAAGAGTTCCCATGAGCGAACCCAGCCAGGAGCTACAGTGTGGCCGGAGCAGGCCGAGCCAGCGCCAGTCTCGCCTGCATGACGCCGCCACACCACTCTCTCGCACAGCTGATCTCAGGCACTGCTGCTGCCACTGCTGTTGCCGTTCAGGCCACAAAGCAAGGCGCTGGACATTGTCTCGCGGGACAGGGCAAATGCAAGAAGAGGGGCGAAAACGTAAAGGAAAGAAGATGAGAAGAATGAGCTGAAGTTTCAAAAGAATCAAGAGGAAGAAATGAAGCTGTGGATAAACTGCAGACTCGTGAAAACTTAAAACAATGGAATATGCATTGATGACTGGAGCTGTTGTTAACAAATCTTGAATGGACAAGAGCTCAGCTGCAGGTCAGTCAGAGTGTCGCAACCAAGAAAATTAAATCTCAACCCCTCTGAGAAAACCTGACGCTGGGTGACGGCCGCCTTGTCTGAAAAAAGTCTCCAAGGACCTTCTTTCTTCTGTTCGACAGAATCCTCTTTCATTGCAGGGTGAGAAACTATATTGTCATCTGCAGCCGTCCCAGCTGCACTGCACTAGACACTGCAAGTCTTAAACCACTCCAGCCTCTCTTTCGGCTGCTGTCGCTGCTGAGATGATCCACAACACCCTGAAGTCCACTCAGCCGTCGGAGCGCAGCCCCAGGAGCACGCACTCCGCCGCACAGAGGCGGCTGTGGAGATACTCGGGCTGCAGACGGGCTGCCCAGGTGGAAAGCCAGCGTCGCAGCGTCTGCGTGCTGGCTGCGGACTTGAACGCTGGTGAAGGAGGAGAAGGACGAGGAGGAGGAGGTGGAGGTGTGATGCACACTATACACGGGCTGTGCCACCTGTGCATCGGATGTAGGCTCCCGCAGGTGTGTCTGCTACAGAGAGAAAGGCGAAGGACGGGGGGGAGAGTGAAAGAGAGGAAAAAAGTGCATGGAGTGTACAGTATCGGCCAGTGCTTGTGTGAGAGGAAAAAAACTGGGAGAATGAATGAATGAAAGCTTTGAAAGTTACATTCTCTGATCATTGCTTTAATCATTCATTTGCAGAAGATAAATTATGTTCCATAATTTATGAAAATGAAAATCAAAGCAAAGGCTGTACATAAAAAAGTGGTAATATCTCCGTTTGCATGTGGTCAGATCTTCATATTTCGGCATTACCGTACAGAAGAAAATGCACTTCCAACTGCGTGTCCGACACATCGGGAAGGAAATAATTGCCTGCATTGAATGTGGGAGATTCGGAGAATGTGTGTTTCTCGAGAGGGGAAAAAAGCAGCTCTCTGTCCTTTACATTATTTATCCTCCACATAGTGAGAGGAGGATCGGACGGAGGGGGAGAGCTGGAGTGGATGAGGCGAGACAAATATTTGCTACGATATGAATCACAGAGAATATTTGTAAGACTGAGCCTGCACGGGGAAAAAAAATACTGCATGGCACTTTCGCCACGTGTGTGTATGTGTGTGTATTTGTTGTGCTGGCGTAGTCACTGAACACACTGACCCAGATACCATTTTCTAACAACATGCAGTACATATGTTGTGTGCAACTGGTAGATGTAATATAGTTTATGAGCACCTGTTGTTATCTGTTACTGTCGACATGCACACAGGACATATACTGTAATTATCTGGAGGACATTGGCAGGACGTTTTTGCTCCTGGCTTCATGCAGTCCAGTCTGAAAGGATGGTGGCCCACTGATGCTGTGGCAGACATGCTCAAGCTCACGCTGCACGCACAGTTTTTTTCCCCCCCATTTAGTATAACGTCATTGCAGGAAAAAGTTTGAGTCAAGTCAGTTCTTCCACAAATTCGATTGACCATAATGTTTTAATATTTAATGCATGCTGAGAACTTCTCCCGTTAATTTATCTTTCATTTCAGAAATATGCCTGTGAAAAATGTGAAAAAGAAAGAATCACTCGCAGAACCTTCAAACTAATTTATCGTATTAGTTGAGTGTCCTCTTTTCTGTTCTAGTTTCAGATTAATCCGTCTGCTTTCATGCAGAAGTGCCAAACGGGATGCAGGGGCTTCCTCTCTCTGGCAGACCAGTGGGAGTCCAAGTGATCGGAGTCCACCATGCTTAAAAATTGAATTAAGCTGTATGGAGAACAAATCCAAATTAGGCAGTTCTTAGAGTCCCCTGAAGAAGGACACAATGTCTGAAACAGACACGTAGACAGATAGATGGACTGTTCACTTTCAGTTAGTCTGCTTTTCTAGATTTTCTATCACATCTCTCACAATTTCAAGCTGATCAAATTTCAAAAATATTGTTGTTTTCCTTCATAAGTTCCAGTGAAATGTTTTTTTTTTCTCTTCATACTATCCGTTCCACCATTTGTCATTGTCATCCGCTCTGTCACCAGCACTTTTTAAGGTCCCAATGCCCTTTATTTCATACCACTAACTAATCTGTCTTTCATTTGTTTCATTGCCTGTTTTTCCTTTTTTCATCCGTAACGTTCCCTTCTTCTGCATATCTCATTATTTTCTTTCTGTTTTCACCGGTTCATCTCCATTCTTGTCACACAGCCAGGCTCGAGGATGATTGGTTTATACCCATCTGTCTTCATGCAAAAATATACACACACACAGCAGGGCAACAGTTTTAGGAAACACAATACAGCCTGTGCTTTTACCCAACGGTCATGAATGAAGATGAGGAGTCGCATGTTCACCAGTGTTTGTACGCATACCCTGACATGTGGTGCATCCTTTCTAGCTGTGTAAGTGGCTGACATGTCTAAAAAACACAGATGACTGTCTTAATTTCTTTAATATGGCAGGTAACAAAGTCTGAGAACTAAGTTCTGTGCAGCGTGACAATATTTTTTTTTTCAACAGTGTCAGTTTGGACGTACACTGAAATAGAGACAAAATTCGAGGCGCCTAAGGCCAGAGAAAGATGTTTAAAGAAATGTGGCCCCAAACAGTGTGACACAGGGCACACGAAACCAGTGGACTATAAGATACTGCAATCCTACCCGACATTTTAGGGTCACGACGAGCTTCGGGCCCCTGAATAATCACTGTACTCCTCCAAGTTGATGCATCTTGCTCATGGGTCGACTGTAATTTAGCAGCATATACTTGCAGTTTTCCGCTGTGAAAAAATAAAAAGTAGAGCGAAGGCAGGGATGTCTGTGTGTGTTTTGTGCTTTGGGCCCCTGGTTGTCAGCAGATAAGATTGGAAAGTGAGATGTTTTGGACGGGACACTGTTGACTTTGGCTCAGACTCTTGGGCACAGGTACCGAATGACGCTGTAGGGTCAAAGAGAAAGAGAGACAATGGGAAAGAGACATCAGCATTATTTGTGTATGTACCCAGTGTGCGTGTGTGTGGACGTGGCATATTTGAGCAGACAGACACTGTGTCTTCATGTTGTATTTTTAATACGGTGTCTGGTAATGTTGAGATTTGGCTAACAGTCATCTATCCCTGATTGGGTTTGATCGATTGATTCCAGCATTAAATTGCCAAAATATGTCGATGTGTAATTGGATGAAAAGACTCAAACAGTAGAACACAGTAGTCTAACATTGGACAGTCCTTACTCTCTTGCTCCAGCTGCTTACTTTTGTATTAAAAAAATATTTTGACAGCAGATTATAAACATCTAAAAAACCTGTATTGTCAGATCACATTACTTAATCTGTAAATTCTTTTATTAATCTATGTTCCCTTATACACAGTTACTTGCTGTATGCCTTTGTGCAGTTTGGCCTTGAGGAGAAAATCTTAATCTCACTGGGAGTAACCTTGAAAAATAAATGTTTAAACAGTCAAGACTTACTCTTCACAGTTGTGCTTAAAGCAGCTGTATACTGTGGAACTGAATTAGAATTTAGCAGTCTCTAAAGGCGATGATAATTGTGTCCACGACTAAAAAAAAAATGTTTATTGTAGAAATGTGTATTTTTTTTTTAAGCGTCAGAGAGGCTTTGTGTTTGTTTTCCGTAGATTCAGTACATGAAATTCTTTCCCAACTACTGGACAAAGCGCGTCTTTCTCCTCTTTATTAAAGTTGCCCCTCTCTTTCCCATTTTCCTGTTTGGCTAATTGGGTTCACTGGGAAACTGCTGTCAAGACAGTTTTAATAGGAAGTAGGAGGAGAACTCAAAATCTTCTTATTCTTCCTGTAGGAAGGAAGTCGATAATTTTGCCAGCATGCTGCTTTTGGTTTCTTAGGTAGTGGGGGAGTGAGAGATTAAGGTCATATCTTCTTATAATTTAATAACTGTGTATGTGTGTGTGTGTGTTTTGCAGGTGACCATCCTTCGAGGAAAGGATGGCTATGGCTTCACCATCTGCTCGGATTCCCCTGTGAGGGTGCAGGCTGTTGATCCAGGCAGGTTTTGCATGTTCATTGCACGTTGTCATTCTACGGCCGAAACCCCAAACCATACATTTAGCCATAAACAAAATGACTTTACAGAATTAGATCTGATTGTGATATGTGTACCTATCAGTGATGTGTTTCATTTTCACAGGACTTTCACAAGTTGATGTTGAGTTTTAATGGTATTTATGACATGAATATGCTAGTGGTTAATTTTGCAGTTACTTTTGTTTCATATTGATTGACCCGAGTATAAAATCTCACTCATGCGCTCCGTACATCATGAATCATGCATGCCAGTCGTGTCTGATGTTTTTTTTCCCCCATTGGTTGTCCCTTTGAGAATTAGTATCAGCTCTGTCGGCAGGGGGTTGCAATTAATAGGGAGCCTGTCTGTCAAGTGGACAACTTGGAGTCAAGCCCACATGTTGGCAGGTGTTCACCCTGCAGCCATGTCTTTGAACAAGATGCTGAGTCTTGAGCCGATCACATCATTACTGTCCTCGTGCAGAGATGAAAGGGATTCAAAACAGGATTTCACCTCAGAAAACAACAGAGTATCTTATCGCTTTTAGGTTATTATTTTATTTTTTCATCTGTGCATTCCCCAAGACTGAAGGAAGGAGCAAAGGTCACGGACAACGTGAATGGTGCTTAAAAGTGTGTAATGATGTGAACGCTCTCTCCTCTGACAGGGGGTCCTGCAGATCAGGCAGGTCTGCAGCAGTTGGACACTCTCCTGCAGCTAAATGGTCAGCCAGTGGAACAGTGGAAATGTGTGGACTTAGCCCACGCTATCAGGTAATGACCCCATCACACCAGAGGATTGTGGGACGACGATTATGGGATTGTCTGCGGAAGACTGAGATTGGGCTTGGCAGTAGTCAACAAGAATTCAATTATCAGTGAAGTGAGGTGGGAATTAGATATTGTGATGTCAGTGACTTGTCAAGTTGACAACATATATCTCAGCTATATTTTATGTGTTTGATACTCACTTTTGATTGATTTGTCCAATATATATTCTTTCATGATGCAGTTAAAAATACTTTTCATGTACTTTAGACGTCATTCATTTGTACCATTTCACAAAATATATTGTATGCACATTATATTCATTATACACCAGGTTTTATTGATCATTATCTTTCTTTCTCTTCACAGAAACAGCGCCAATGAAATCACAGTAGTGGTGTGGCGCACCGGTCCCTCAGCTAAGCCTAATTTCGAGGGCCTCATTCACCGGCCGTCCTACAAGCCCTCCACCTCAAACTATGATGCCCCCTCCCCTCCTACCCGCAGGCGTGCACCAGATGTCGGCACCAGCAAAACCCCCCCAGCTGTACCGCCTCTGCCAGCCCACCACCGTGCCACCGCCACCCGCAGGCTGCTAGTAAATGGCTCTGAAGCGGGAAATAGCGGGGGCATGGGCATGGGAACCCTGGCGTGGGGGGCCCAGGGAGGTTCAGCTGAGGAGCTGGACGGGAAACCGCGACACCTCCACCACCCCCACACCGCCACACTGAAGGGTACCAGAGTGAAGGCATCCAACGGGGACAACTACATTATCCTGGCGCCCATCAACCCTGGAAGCCAGGTACCGCAGACTGGTGGTGGGCTGCACCTTCATCATCTTCTTCGTCCTCCTCATCCTCATCACGGCCATATGATGGCTCATCCTAGATATGTCTCCTTACCTTACATCCCTGGTGCTGATAGATAGAAGGACTGTATTTACAGTGTGTCTGGGCCACTTGGGTTACGATGGGTGTCTGATTTTTGCTCCACGACATGTTTTGAACATACCACATATAGTTCAGTCATGTAGCTATGGGCCTTAGGTGAGGACGCAATAGGAGACAGTGATATAAAAAAACCCAGTTGTTGTCTGTCTGTATTATGTGAAGCTTTAGCAGTTGAACACAGTTCATAGTAGGAAAACAATGCATATATATCTGACATTATTTATCTTACAGGTATCCTATAGATAAATCATCTGTGTGCCGTGGATTATACATTGAAAACAAATAGTTCTGGCATTTAAGAAGGAGACCAAAAAATGCAACATAATTATTACGTTCATGCATACTTCCTGAAAATTCACGTACAGTGTTCCAAGGCTGGTCCATAGTATAATAAGCAGTTTTACATTAAGCATAACATATATGTACATGCACAGTATTACATGTACATGAGGTTTTATATAGCATGTCCTTATGGTTGAATCTAGTAACATCATGTATATGAGGTAAAAACTTTGATCATAAAAACAAAATAAAGCAAACTCATTAAAGCAAAAAGGCTGAAATGAATTCCTCAGCTAACACCCGTATAACAGTATGATACTAACCTATTAACCACCCCAGGGTAACAAACATGTTGAACCACAACATCCAGGATATGTTTGAGTCAGTCTCCCTGCAGCAGCGCTCACTGCCTTTTATTGATTGCAGTCTTGGTTCGGCCTACAGTCTCTAAATAGCTGCTCCAGGCTTCCCAAAACATTTCTAACTCACTAAATCCCTTTGCTGTTGCATGTGGAGTTGATAAAGTTAAATTCACTTGTTTCATTTCCATATCTCCTCCTCTGTGTTTGACTTCTACTGGAGTTTATCTGTGACTTGAAGCTGTGTGTGTGTGTGTGTGTGTGTGTGTGTTTGTGTGTGTGTGTTGTACTTTTGTGTGTTTGTGTGTGCCTCACGCAGTGACCATCCTCATCTGTAAATGATTGTTCTGGCTCAGTAAGCGAACATTGTAGTGCATTGTTGCAAACAACACTGAATCAGATTCATTTTTGATCCAGAGAACTGACGCACAATACGCTGAAAGAAAACTAAAGTGTAGGGTGGTTGGGAAGTTTCAGAAAAAGCATTGGAGGTACATACCAACGTAGTGAACAAACATCCCCCTTTCAAACTGCCACCTCTTCTACCCCACACAAACAGAGAGGCAAGGATCTGGTGAGATTTTGTGGTGGCCAGTGCAGGCTAAATATACTGAAAGCCCCGTGGAAATGGGTCATGTTGGTGACATATCACACTGACACAATACTCTAATTCACAAAGAGCTTTGAAAGGCGATACTGCAGATAACATTTGTCCTGATAAACTGACAGAAAAGCGCATGTAATGATAAGTTTTATACATATTGTGACTCTGAGTTCGCCTCCCGTGTTAATCTGAACAACATGTGACGTGGTGGCAGCTTGTTCTCTTTACTTCCCCCGGTTGATTGTAATTCGTTATGACAGGTAGAAACCCTCACTGCCTCGCTGAGTCCAGAGCAATTCAACGGGGCTCAGCTGAGTCCTGGATACTAAATTCAATGTCATGCAAGACATCGCTGATGATAATTTCCAGCTTGGTCCTGAAACACAAGCTCATGGCATGGTGACATTGAAAAATGAACATGGAGGACACAAATGCTGCAAAAAATAAAATCAGTTTCATATCCAGATTTAAGAGGAAAATGTGTCATAGTTTCTAAAATGACAGTTCTCCTTTTATTGTAAGGAAATATATCACAACCAACATCACATCATATAAAGTTAAGACCAGTTATTCTTCAGCTCCCAATATGTTATCAATTTAGTCATAAATCAGTCACATTACGTATCTTGAGCCATTTGTTGCATTTGACTGTATTCCAGTATTCTTGTATTCTAGATGAAGTTAAGATGTCAGTTGAAACAAGTATTATTAATAATAACATCATTTCATGTTACTCTGCTTTCAGATCTTGAGGCCTGTTTACCAAGATAACCAGGGAACACTAGGTGAGACATGCATGTTATGTTCATACCCCCACAATCTAATTGTTAGTCATTGTGTGAATTAGATCATAGTTGATCAAATTCACTTTAAATTTGGCACAATAAAATAGAATGAATACACAATACTTTATGTGCTCTGTTTGAATCTAATTGTAAATGACTCACAACATTCAACTTGTTTTATTTAGCATGTGTTTTTTTCCTTATGGCTGGCCAGTGTAACTGTTTGAAATATAACCGTATATAATGCGTCTTCATGCTCACCTCCTTCACCTTCTTCTTGTTCCTCAGCTGCCAGGTTGTACCCCACACGGCAGGCCTCTGGTCCACAACACCAGGGTGCTTTTTCTGGAGGTATGAGCGGTGGTGGTGGTGGTGGTGGTGTTGGAGGAGGAGGTGGTGGGGGTCTGTCTAGCCGCACTGGCTTCCTACGACGGTCCAACAACTCAAAGGCAACGAAGACATCGTCCGCCTCCACTAATGCCGCCTTACCCAGTTACCAGCAGCAGAACGCTAACTTTGCCAATTACCAGAACTGTACCATCGTCCGCTCACACACTCCACATGCCAATTATGGATACGTCAAAGTGGCACCCAAGATCCTTATCTTCCCCATCTTTGTTCAGGTAGGCCTGTTTCATTTGAGTTCTCCATTGTTTAAAGGGAACGCAATCACAGTGAAGCAATTTCCATCCAATCCTGTTGGGATCTAGCGCTTAGCCTATGTACTGAAATGCTGACACGATTTTACACTGCTGTTTTTCTGCAGATGAAATAGACCAGATATAGTATATGTTAATTAGTGAGCTTCGGCAGTGATGGTAGACAGGTTTTGTTTCCTTTGGACAGGAGAGATAGGCTAGCTGTACCCCCACTCGCTCTCCATTTTCTTATGCTTAGCTAACAGGCTGCTGGCTATAACTTAATATTCAACATGATAATCATAACAGTCCTCTCCTTTAGCCCTTGGCACAAAGCAAATACATTTATCTCCCAAAATACCAAGCTATTATCATTGCGAGAGAGAGGGATGACATGCAGAGGACTGGCTGGACTTGAACGGTGTGGTTGTAGTAGCGGTTACATGGCATGTATCTTAGACTGCAAGGTCACCATGATGCTCTGAAGCAAGGTCTTCTGTGGTCAAGCAGGGAATCCCATGTGTAATGGTGCAACAGATGTTGGGGTTGTAGACATGAGGGTTTCCCCCAGCACATTTGGGTCCGGCGGAAGCAAATACTTGGTTTTGCTATGAAATATGAAATATAATGACACTTGCTTGTCAGTCATCTCACGTTTGACAAATCATTACTTATACAAACACATTTTAAAATGCATTTTTAAAAAAATGTGTACCTTTTGGCCACATAAAGTATCTGCCTTTGAAGGCATAAAGGAAACTATGGAGGATCATAATGTGCAATGTGCTACCCCTTTTTTTCAAGACCTGGACTTGAGAGGAAGTCCCCTCCTCCATGTTGCCACACTGTTCATTTTAGGTGTCAGTGTCTTGTCATACTCAGACCACACATACCGCCTCACTGGTTGCCTTTTGTCTTCATAGGAAGTACTTCAGTTGTGTTTTACCACAGCAACTAAAAAGGACTTGCTGTTTGCTCTTTAGCAGATTCTTTAGATTTGGGAGCTGAAATGGATTTGGTACTGCAACTTTTTTACTAATCAAAACAAGTGCAATATTATTCTCTTGGAGCTAATCTTGAGAAACACTTATATAACATCAGTCTAATGCTACGGGCAGCAAGACCAGTGAATATCAGTGAATGAGCCTCAAAGTTGTATCCAAAAACTCCTAATGTGGCATAATCTGTTGTTTTTCTATGTCCAGCCTCTTGACCTGTGCAGCCGAACACTCATCATATCCGAGGAGATGATACTGCATGAGAGCAAGCACCACTCTCTCAAGGTAGGTCCCAAATTTGCAGCAAAGATGCTAATATATGTGTACATCTTTGTCCATGCATGTGTTGTGAGCGTATCTCACCCTCTGTGTACGTTCGCTGCACATGTTCACTTTAAGTAAATACAGCAGCTGCGCCTTGAAGCCTTTACTTCAGTTTAGTGTTCCGCACAGGAACTTTGGCTGTTGTTCGTAGAGAGCCATCCAAACCCTTAATACTCCATGAATGACCAAAAATAATTTGAAGAAAAACCAAAGGATGAACCAAAGTGGTGCCAAGAAGGTGCAGGGTTGGATTTTCTCTCCTCTACTGTCTCCCCTCTCCTCGTCTAGTAGGAGACAAACAGACTAGTGGCACTTTGTTTATATGTCACAACCAGTTATGCGGTGTGTTTATTCGGTCAAAGTGAAATGTGTGTGCGTGTTTTTTCAGAGTCACATTGATATAGAAAGGGAGAAACAAGTACAGAGCAACATCCTGAGAGGAGATGTCTGAACATCTCTGTTGAATTTGTAACTACCCTGAAGTATCAGGTCCACATGAGTCGAGCAAAATAAATCATTGATCGAGGAGGAGGGAGAGCCAAAGATCTGACTATTACAGAAATTCTGTTTCATGTATCAAAAGAATTTACAGCCCCTTATATTTAATTTATTCACTACTGGTCAAAAGTTTTGGAACACCTCATACTCTTTTTATGAGAAGTTGAAGCAGTTTAAATCCGGTGAATAACCTTCACTGGGACAAAGGGAAGTCGTAAACTGCCCAAGGTAAAAAAGAAAAATGTTTGCGTCACCACAAATTGAAAAACCATGTAAATTTCATAAGGAAAAAAAACCTGCTTTCCTGCAGCAGTGGAAGTAATATAAGCCTTATAATTTAAAGCAAATGATTCCTTTAGGTGCCCCAACTTTTGTTGATTACTTCTAAACCCCCTGGCTGGACAAAGGCAGTGTTGGACCAAACTGTGCTACTCATAGAGTCGTGGTGCTGCATGTTGGCATGATGATGGTGATTAAAAAAAGACAGACTGGTTAATTACATGTCATTTACTGCATCATCTACTGTGAATGTGTTAGTGAGAAGTGACGCTGACAGGTTGACTGTGTTTCAAACCAACGTGAGGTACTTGCCACATGAATATTTGCATTACCTTGATGAAAAGTGCAGATACACTCAAATAAACAACTCGTGACGCAGGTCAAGTTTCATTTCATGGCAGCAGAATGGATCACAGCCAAGTGATCGACATCACTCCATGTAACAAGCTGCAAGAACACAGCTCTGGTAGACATTTGGATATGTCTTTCAAAATTGAAGGATTTTGGAATCAGTGTTTTTGTCTCAGGGAATCCTGACATTGTGATGCTGTGTTTTTAACACAGCACGTTTAGTGAGTATTTGTGTTGAATGGACTGTATGCAGATTTTTTTGCACTGAATTAAGCGCTCGCCACGGTTCTGTAATTTTGTTCCGTCAGGATCCTCTTTGCTCTGTGGTGCAGTGAAGTGCAGTAACTGCTGGCATGGAAGGTTATTCTGACCTCTCCCTGGGGTCAGTCATAAAACAAATATTAAACAGCCACTGTTTGTCAGGAGGGGAGTTTCTGCCCACTGTGCCACTTTATACAGGCTGTTTTTAATGATCTCTCTGTGTTGTTCCAGCTTTTACACTTTACTTACTCCTGTCTGAACACCAATAATAAGCAGAGCGTTGTGCAAGTTTGATTTAGTATAAAGAGACATTTGAAAAAAATTGACTTTTTGTTGATTAAATAATAGTAATGCTTTGAAGTAACACTTGGACATAACGGCTTTAATTGGATTTTAGCATTAGAATAAGAACTGTCCAGAAAGACAGCAAGTGACATTAACAAGAAGTCAACACACATTTTTTTCCAGTTATTGAGTTATTACACAAGTAATTAAATCAGTTTAAACTGATTATACTGTAGCATGTGTTGGTGCTAAGCCCTATATGTATATTAGAACATTGTAAAGCGAGACCAACTTATGTGTTCACTGGACCTGGCTAAAAGGTTACTCAGACATTATTTAGCATTTTTTAAAATTGTTTATTGGATGACCGAGCTTTTGTGTTAAAGGAACATTTGAACAGGATGCATTTGTTTCTGCTCGTGTGTACATGTACGACATGAAATATGTGCTGTAAGTCTCCCCCCCCCCCAGTGTGAAAACCGTTCGTTACTCGTCTCTCATATGCTCTGTCCTTGTTCTATATTTTACTTACATCCTCTTCCACCCACTCACATCTACACAAACACACGCACACATGCACGCACTTCAGAGAAAGCCACAAAGCAAAAGCATTGTCTTGAAGCAATGCCCATCTGCATGAATTACACTGCATGCGTGTTATGTTGCTTGAGAGCACAAACTCACATGAGCAACCACGATGCTCACATCCAGACTTCTTTGTCGTCGTTCTTCGTAATTTTTTCTTGTTTATCCGTTTTGTTTGTTTTTTTACTTCTTTACCGCCTTGAATTTTCTCACCGCCCTTCATGTGCCGTCATTGCATGTTGCAAATCTTGCAAATCTCCAAAGTGGCAGTCATCCATTTTTAAATAATTATTAGAATAACAAGTATAATGGGCCGGACTTGTCGTTTCACAGCAATTTCATTAGTAGGCTATTGAATGCCTCATGGATTAGACATGCCACACACGTATAACAATTAATCAAATAATAAGAAAGTGGTTTATGAATAAGTCAGTATACTTAATGCAGTTTTAACTTCTGACAGGCTGCAAAGTGGCATTTGACCGTCAACATTTATGTGTGAACTGCATTTCCTGTGCTATGTGCATGTTTTGGCTCCCATGAGTATGTTCATCTCTCAGAGTGTGTTCGTGAGATGTGATCACTTAAAGGTGTAAAGTTGTGGTGAGACGTGTTGATGCCGAAGTATGAGATCAAATTTCCCCCTCCCACCTTTCCACCCTCACCCCGCTTTTTAGGTTACAGTGTTTGTTTACAACGACCTGATGCTGGTGACGAGAGAGAGACGAGCCGGGCAGGTGTAACGTCCTTCAGAGTCCTCTGTTCCTCAGACAGCTCCGGCTCCAGGATGGTACGTAAGCACGAATACACCTGTGAACACAGCTATGAAATCCTGAAGGTGTCAGGCCATATGTTTATGTCATACTGCGGCAGGGCAAGTGTCGCTTTTACATGCAAGAGCGCTTAAGTCAGTCCTGCACTCAAAAGGTCACAGATATAAAAGGCCAGCAGTAATTCTTTTCTGCTGAATTCTTAAATATGATATTCATGGTCACTGTAAATTAAAGGAGCTGTAATTCTGAGACGTCAGAGAGCCTGAGCAAAGTCCAAAAACAACACGCCATCGGCCAAATTTGCTATCTGTAAATATATCTCCAAACAGTCTTATGTGTATTTTACCTTATGGAACCATGTTTGAACTTTTACAGTTCTACACTGAATGATAAAAAGAAATCTAACACTTAAACACACAAATAGCACAGTTAGGAATAAACACACAGCACTGTGTCTGTGGTGATTGTTTCAGCCGAGTTTAACCAGAGGATATTTAGGAAAACACTGCCCAAGTTCCTGTTGCTTTGTCTTTTTATTTCACCTTGGTGTAAACAACCATCTCCTCTGGCAGTGTGGAGAGAATAGTTTGGCCATCGGGGGCTGCGCAGAGCGAAGGCAAGTCAAACAAACAGGGCTCGCTGTAAATATCTGTGTTTAGAGTGGTGGGCGGCGACGTGGGCGAAGTTTGGAGTCATGTTTGGGACAGAGCAAAGGGGAGAGGAGGATACACTCAGACCCATACTGCTGAAAATGCAGCAGTGTATGATGTGTGGCAGTAAATGGGATTAGACAGTAAGGTAGCGGCGCCAGGATTAGAGGACTGGTTTGGAAAGGTAACAGGTGTTGGGAGGATGCTACGCTGTACCACCCAGAGTAATGGCTTTAAAGCAGCTTTTAAAGTGTTCAGAGTCAGTGTGGACAACTGTGTTCTACCATCACTAATTGGAAATGAATGTATTTGCTCGGTACAAAACAAAGATGGTAGGATTAATAGGTTTGAATCTTTCACTTGAATGCTGGGCACATTTTAGTCTTTTTTAAATAAATGCAGTCTGCTGAGTCATACTTATGACAGCGTGTTTACCTCTTGGCCTTTTGCTAAATTAGAATCAAAGGAAATGCCAAACGCTGAATCGGATTATTAATTGCAGATGCACAGCAAGACTATGAAAAGAAAAAACACACTTTCACTTTGCAGCTTAGGTTGGCATCCAATGAACACGTGAGCTCAAACTAATGCACGCTGATGCAGGGTGGTCTAAGCAACTCTGCCCTCCACATTGCTGGTCTCCACCAGCCCACTTCTGACCTCCACCCTTCACTCAAACAATCAGAGATCGCCAGGGTGGGGATTCTGTCGGGTTTGCGTGTCTGTGTGTGATTCACGAGAGGACACACACGCACACGCACACACACACACACACACACACACACACACACAGACATACATCTCCGCCCTGCTGCCTGTCATTGTTATTTCGGCTTCGGCAGCGTCACTCAGGAAAGAGGCGCCGGGGGATTGTGTTTGTTTCAGCGAGGGTGTGTTTGACGTGTGTGTGTGTGTGTGTGTGTGTGTGTGTAGGGTGTACATGTGTATGCATGCATGTAATGACACAGTGCAGCTTCAATACAGGGGCTTTCCTGTGTTCCTGTCACCCCGTTACATGCTGAGGAGCGTGGGAAGTGATATTCAACAAAAAGAAAAGAAAAACAAAATGACCATGTGTCAGTCCGAACAGCAAACTAACAAGACCACTTCCACCTGGCCATCTGCATGATGTGAAACCTTTTGACAAGTCCAGTACCAAAGTGTTAAATTGGTGAGAGAGCGACATACAGCTACACTGAAAGAAGTAAGAGAGCTTTCTTACTTTTTGGGGTATTTTTGCTTCATTGGATTCATGAGAATGTGTGAGTGACAGCAAATTATTGGGATAACTACATCTCTGACATCCTGCTTTTGTGGGATTTCCTTCATATTTAAGATTATAACTTTTCAGGAATTAGGAGCCTTCACTGTGTCTTTTTAAAAATCATTCAAACATTTATGGGCATTTTATGGTCCATATGAAACAGTATCATCATTTAATCTAAATTAAAAACATTGGCATTGCGAATTATGTATCTCACAAGGTTGACTACGCTGTATGAAAGTACTCTGCTGGTTTTTGGAAAATTAGAAAGATATCCAACAGTGACCTCTACTGTTGGTTATGAAAAAAAACACTTTTTAAAAAATTAATAAAACACATCACTTCACATGGGCCCTGCTGTACCTTCATCACAATTCGACAGTGACCGCCCCTGCACTGGGGGTGTGTCTCTTGTCTGTTCAGCGCTGTGGCCTTCATCAGTGAGACCTTGTGAAATACAGAAACAGAAACCAAGAAAGACTTAAAAGCGCCGCCTCACAGACTGCAGCTCTCTGCTATTGCAGTTCAGGGCAAAGCTGTGAAGGCTGGATTCAAACACTGTCCTCAGAGTGTAATAAACACGTCGGGTATATACAAGAAAGAAAAAGGAGGATGATTTATAGATAAATTGTGAAATTGATTCTCCTCCCCATGGTGGATGTAACAACTATTTTGTATCACAAAATCTTTGTGCTACCACATCTCCACAACAGGCCGGTCACAAAACAACCTTAACAGCCCCAGTGCATTTAGTTAGACATTATCCAGATAGATAGATAGATGTGCCCAGTTAAGAGAGAAATAATGGGGAGAAGGAGGCATGTAGGGTTGAATGGATGATCCCTGTCTCTGTCAAACATATTAAATCATTTTAAATTTCACCTCAGGGCTGAGCCTCTCCTCAGTGTGATCTTGAACATCAGACAAGATTGCGAGTCATGGTTTGACTGCTGGCTTGTGTGTGTATGGGTGTGCACGTGCCCGCGCCTCTTGTAATGGAATAGCAAACATCAACATATGGCTCAGTGCTTGTATGTTTGAGTGTGCGTCTGTGTTAGAGGGGAGGGATCATTCGATTAAAACCATACATCTTGACTCCAGTCCCCCAGGCTTCGTCTCACAGAGCACTCCCTCAGTGGATTATGGGCGGGTGTCTATAAGGCCGAACCTACAGTAAATGCTTCCCATCAATAAAATGTTTTTGGCGAAATCACAATCGGAAATCAAAGTGCTCCAGAAATGCTGCTTTTAGTGTGCAAGAAGGAAGGAAGGGAGAGATGGCAAGTTAAACAGAGGAAAAGAGTAGCTACGTAGTTGGCAGGAAGGAAAAAGATACTGTATCGGAAGGATGGCAATTAATCTCTCTGTTGCTTTTTCTTGCAGATTATGCCGAAGAATTGAGATTCTACCTTATTCACATGACCGAGGTAAGAGAAGAGATGGTGTGTGTGTGAGAGAGAAAAGGAGGGTCTAATGTGAACAGTCTATTTTGTCTGTGAGCCGGAGGGGCAATTGACTCTGGTGGAAATCACATTAGAGGGAAGACACAAGGATTAGCAGAAAGCTCTAATGAAAATGTCTTTGTCAGATCTGACTCTGTCACAGACCTGTCTTTGCAAAATCCATTCATTTTTACATCTGTATTAGAGAAATACATAGTGTAAAGATTTTATGATTGCACCATCAACCTAGTGGGGTTTTTTTTCGGGGTTTTTTTGGGGGGGCAGAAAAGTTTTTGAGAAATTCAGATATAAAATAATCCTAGATAAAGCCTTGGCATATACAGCTATGTGCTGACACAGGTGTAAAACGAAGCCTATTTCACATCGGGATTTGTGTTGTGCCCACAATCTAGTTTGTGACATTTACTGCATGACAAATCGTCCTTTCTTCCATCCGCTGCAACACCTGTCAGGTCGTCATTTAATTATGAAAGGGAATTGCCACATTATTAATATTACATAGCTGTGTTAACCAATTATTCAATACCGGCTAATGGTTAACATTTTCCATTGTTTCAGCAGTGTAAAAAATAACACACAACAAACATTCTAGCAGTGTGACAAATGGTTTTGGAAGCAAGTCCATATACTAAAGTCCAAACACTAAAACATGATGTATACCAAGATGTAAAACACGTGTTAAAAATTTTCAGTGGCAGCAGAATGACCCATTTGAAGGTGGGTCGATGTGATTTGTTAAGAAATCAGTCAGAAGTATCAGTATTCAGCATCACTTTCTGTCCTCTCAGTGCTCATTACAATGTTTAGACAGTAGCTTTCACATAAAAAATTCAAATCAGCTGCACTCAAACAGAGAGGGAGGGAGACAGGGGGAATAAAAGCAAGCTGCTGGGAAGGAGGCAGAAGAAAGGCGGGTGTGGTAGTCATCTGACAGATAGTCTGACAGGATTTGATAGTTTTGGAGTCCATTTGGCTGATTTTCAGTCTCCACAGCTCTAGTTAATGAGTGCCTTTGCAGGGGTTGGTGGGCCTTCACTTCCTTCTCTTCAGCAGCTCCTCCCTCCCCACTGTTGCTCTCCATGCCCATTTGATGACTTCCTTTTAAAGCTGGCGAAGTGTGCAAAGATGGAAAGAAACATGCAGGTTTCATCATCCATTTTAAACGCTGCCGTACGTTAGGTTTTCATCACTTCTGCTCAGCGCTTTCTTCCACCTTTTCATACCCTCTCCCTCTTCATCTTGCACACATCTCTCAAGCTGCTGTTTTATATCTAGCGGTAACAGATGCCACACAGTCCCTGGAGCCGCTTCACAGATTTTTACCTTGAGTAAAAAAAAAAAAAAAACACATAAAATTTTCCACCATGTCAGCAAGGGAAAACAAAGTCCAGGGAAACATAAATAAAGAAGTAAAGAAAGAAAAAATAATTTATGCTGAGATCAATGCAGCTTTGAAAGAAACCCACTTGATTTGGCTGACTCAGACTGCTGCAGCCTTACAGCAAGCAGTAACTGTTACAAAAAGTACAAAGTACATATGGGTATGTGACGGACTGAAAAAAGAAGTATGAACATATCTTTAAGTACAGCAAGAGTTCAAGTTTTATGCTCAGGTATGGCAGGGAACAAATACCGACTAACGTTGCAGCTGCATCATAACTGGCAGTGTTTGCTCACAGGGAGCTGCAGAGGGTCCCAGCTGCACTACAGCGCCTCTCTGTGGTTGTTTGTGGAAACCTGTGCAAACCGGCATAAGACTGGGAGGGGGTTTGTGTGAATCCCTGTGTGTGTGTGTGTGTGTGTGTGTCACACCTTCCTGGAGAAGCTGTGCAGTCGACTCAGTGTATTAATGACAAATAAAAAAGGCCCTGACTGTGAATTGTACAACTCCCAACTCAATTTGCCCACAGCATCTTGTGAATCTGTGGCGCTTGGCTTGCACAGATCACTCACTCTTTTTGCTCTTTTGGAAACACTTACATGAAACTAGAGCTTCACAACACTCCCGGCTGAAACAGAAGGTTGAATGTCACAGAAGCAGTTTTAAAATTAAGCCGAACAGACTGTACAACTGATGGGGTTATTTTCCCTTTCCCTTTCCCTTTCATTTTTTTTTTTTGAAAACCCATCGAGCGACCGTGTCTCGCCTGCAGTTTGTTGCGGCTGCAAGTTTCTGCTCATTTGGTTTATCTTTTCAACAAGCAGCTATAAAAGCCCCAACTCCTCCTGCCGCAGACACACAACACACACACGCACACACACACATATCGTCACGCTATTTTTTGCTTTGAAATGTGCTGCATAACCTCATTAGCAGCTTATGAATCTTTTAAAGGGCCTTTTTTCAGAAATTCCAGACAGAATGAGAGGGGCCTAATATCTGTCCCACCGGCTCGAAAAGAGGAAGAAGAAGGCTCCAATATTATTCAGTCTGTCCAATTAGGCAACATATATAAATAGAAAGTCTTACATAAAAAAGCATTGGAGAGAGCCAGAGAGAGTGAAAGGTAGATTTAGGATTTAATGCGACACGTTAAAAAGGGAACAGTCGCATCAGCTCTCGGGTTGTGCAGCAGCTTTTCCCATCTCTTCTTCTCCTAATCTGTTTTTCTCTGGATTGTTTGTGTTGTCTAATTCTTAGTTTTTTGCTTTTTCTGTGAGCTCCTTTGTTCCTCGCAAAAGATAAAAGAAGCCTTATGTGAACAAGTACCTAGAACCGCCGGCTGAGACAGCCTTGCAAAGATGCACCAAAACCAGTGCAGTATATATACAGTATATATGACAGGAAGCAAGAGGAGAGAGAAACAGCAACCAGACTGTGTGTATGTGCGTGTGCGCGTACGTGCACGTGTGTTTTCTTCCAGTTAAGATTTACTTTGCTCAGCCTCTTCTCTCACCCCTGTCAGGCTTATTCCACCATCCATCCTGCCAGATACCACCATGCAGTCACACACACATGCACACAAGCACACGCACACATACAAAATGCACAGTCATCTATTATAGTTGATACACCTGTCAGCAGTTCCTTTCATACCTCGACGAGCAAACACAGCCACAAGGAAACACCACATACAGTTTGTGCCCAGAGCTCTTATCTCGCACATGTACTGTAACAAATGCTGTAAGAAAAGTACTTTTAGTTGCATAACAACATTCATTGTAGGCTACGTAGATAAAAAAAAAAAACACTGACAAAATGAGGTAGTCTCTTCTCTTGTATTTCTATCTCTTCTAGCTCATTTATTTTGTGTGCTGACAAGAGTCTCTGCAGAGCAGTTTAACCCTCTGGACTCGCTGGTAGGGTAAACTGGTGTGCAAAGAGGAGGAGCATGTGAGGTGGATGGAGAGAGGGATGAAGGAGAAGGAGAGAGAGGTGGCGGGGAAAAAAAGCAGGCGAGAACATCTGCCGAGGTCATAAACAGCTGGACTATGAGCTGTTCTGATCAGATCGGCGATGAAGACGTGTTTGAAGAGTTTGACTGACCCTGACCTTCCCCCCTGCTGTTTGTGTGTTTGTTTGTTTATCTTTACTCCAACGAGATATGTGTGTAATGTGATAGACTCTAATTGAATTGCTCTTTCTCGCCTGTCTTTGCAAAGGTCACAAACAAAGGCCCAATGCACTAACGGAGAGAAAGACAGATAGGGTGAGATTTAGGACACCTTCTCATGCTTTTTAGTTAAACATTGCATTTACCCTGAAGACTACTGTTCCCCTTTCTGTAAATAGATACAGGGACCTGGTTGCGACTAAAAACAGGATTACAAGCATCCAAAATGCGATGTATGCACAGTAAAAGTTTATTAGATTTTTTTTGCCTGCACATTCCTTGTTGCAAGTGTCTTATGTGTAAGTGTCTATACTTGTGCAAAATATCTGAGTTCATATCTGACCCGAGACCTGTGTCGCATGTCCTCCCCCTGTCATTTCTCCCCAAGTATTTCAGTCTCTCTCCACAAGAGCCTGCCAATAAAGGCAGAAAATGCCAGACATGCTGAAAAGTAAAGAAAACACTGTGTTTGTGCAGCACAGCTAAAAATACCTACAAACTAGATGACCTAAACTAGAAACCTTGCTCAACACATTAACACACACAAGACTATAGACCAAAATGGTCAAATTCGCACTAATTCCAGAGGGATCACACAGCGACATATGTGGCTCCCACGTACCACCGATCATGTAACAGAGAGAGCCACTCCACCCCCCCACCACATCTCTCCATCACAGGGAAGTGTTGTATCTCCCTCAGCATCATAAGCAAAGATGAGATAAGTAGATCCCTCAAAATGATGCCTCATCTGTATCAGTTTATTCAGGATTTTCTGCTCGGAATATTTCTTTATTCATTTAAAAGGTATTAGCACAGGCTGCGGTGAAGCAGCACTTTGTTTCTGCTCCTCTTCAGCTCTCCATCTCTGACACTGTCACAGCCCGCTCTCCTCCTCTCATCGACTCCTTGTCCTTCTCCTCCATAGCTGGAGGTTATGCTATTTTAGCACTTGCTCAAAACAGAACTGATGTAGCCCAGATTTACACGTGAAAGGGAAGTGTGTGTTGGCCGGGGGTGGGTGGGGGTGGGGGTGCAATTGTGTCTCTAGAAAGTCATGTGTGCATAAGTGTGTCAGTGACGCAGGCAAGAAAAGAAGCAAGAAATCGTTGTGTAGGTAATCGAAAGACTGCTGAGAGAAAGGAGGGACACTGCATGAAGATTGTTGACCATCGGAGTGCATCAGGGTCATCACAAAGTCATAATGGGGAACCTGGCCGACCGGGTCGGGCCGAAGAGGAGATTCGTCAGGGAGGCGAGCTCTCTTCAGCAGCACCTGCTCTCTGACAGCGGAGATGTAAGTGCTACTGAATCAGGCTTCTGTGCATTCCCCCCCAAAAAACGTTGAAAAAATCTCTTATACAGAGGAGGGCCGACTTCATGGTTTTTAAAAGCTGAGTTAAATGTAACTTTTCATAGTCTGGAGTGAGTTTGACCCGCAATTATCTGCTCGAAGCTGGAGCACAATCGGCGTATTATATCTCAGACTTAACAAACTTAGAGTGATCACAGTAAGTGTTTTTGTTGTGCTGAAGTGGAATAACCGTAGGAATTTGTGAAGGTGATATAAATTTCTGCGGACTCTGTGGTACTTAGGTGATGAGGAAGAAGAGTCTAATGTTCTGTTGTGCTGTTCCCAGTGTCATACTGTCCTTAAACTGCATAAATGTGGTAATGGTTTCCACAAATGAAAGCTGAGAATTTCAGTAAGTGCGCCTTCACTCGTTTGTCAGCATTTCCCAGAAATTATCATCAGTATCTAAAGGGCATAATGGAGTCATCAATTGTGACCACAGGATCATGAATATTCTTCACTTGTCACAGCACAGCAGTTGCAAAACTGCAACTACTTACCTTGTCTCAGCGTAGCCGGCCTAGTGGACATTTATATTACACATTAGATTAGTACTTCTTCATTGTTCAGCTGTTACAAATGATTTCACCCTTGATCCATGCATGCAAGTCGTTTTTCATGTGGAGTTTGCAGTCATTGGTTTTGAAATATGAATGATCTTTTGTACACTTGAAGCAGAGATGATTGGGTGGAGATGAGACGAGAGGCACCAAATGCACAGAGACGCTGCTAAACTAGGTGAAATCACAGTGTGGTGGTTTGCGTGTAGGCCGCGGAACAGCAAGGGAGCGCTGCGACCAGCCAAACATAGCACAGGGCTGTGCATACAAATAGACTTATTTATCTGTACAGGTCTGTACAGTAAAAAGGTCAGGGTGTTCTTGGTTTATTATGTGTGGGATGATGTTCATGTGACGCTTGTGGACATGGTAAATAACTGTGCAATTTTGACTTTGATTACTTCAAGTGAACACTCACTGCTGATGCTTTTTTCTAGCACTAAGAAAACATCCTGTCTATACGGGTGAGCACCTATAGGCACTACACAATCTGTGTATACAGACAGTATACAGAACATCATGCCCTTTTATGCATTTAAGTTTCTTTGTGCTTTCAGGTACATCATTGACTCCATGACATACGGGCTGCCACTTGCGGTCTGAACGCAGTGTGTGAATGATATGCACCCAGGGGCTCTTGTCAGCAAAACACCTACTTTATGGTAGCAATCCATAACATGGCCAGGGCGCGCCCGCTCTCTCTGGGGTCTAATTGAACCGTGATGTACCCTCTTCCCACCAGTTGAGCCACTACTTAAGGTGTACTCTGCTCTGTCTCTGATTTAATATTCCAGCGCAGCCTCATCTCCTCACATCAGATACATCTAAATATAATCACTTAATGACCGCCATCTTAGCAATGTGATTGCAGTGAGATCTACGACCACCAACAGCTTAGCCGGCAGCACAGGCGATGAGCGAATTCTCATGAGCGCTGTTCCAGCAGGTGCAGGACAAATGACAATGAGCATCTAAATTATTCATTTACTTTTATTGGGTGTGCACAAGCACATAAATACATGCATTCAAGGTGGTAATTAACAACGATTTCCTAAGAAAGAGGTATTCCCAACAACTTTTAAATACATGGGCCGTTATATTCATATCACAATCACTGATGTGCTTATCATACATATCGCCAGCTATGTGTATACAAAGTGTATACAAGTCTATACAAAGCCCTATGTGCACTCAAGGCTCAACATGCAATAAAAAGCACAACTGATGTGATTATGTAAAAATGAAAAAAAACTCACTGAGTGGGTAATGATTTTGACAACAGCAAACACGCAACACTACTGATGCTAAAAAAAGGACAAAGACTTTTCGGGGACAGACATTTGACTTCAGAAAGCCTCTTCTTGGCCCTGTCATGTGCTTATCATCCTCCCTGGTGGCTATAGGAAGAGCCTCGGGCCAAGGACTCCAGTTTATTTGCTCTTTTCATGGCAGCTTTGTCCAGGCGAACCCACAGAAGAGCTCTAAGCTGGAAACCAGACAAACAAACTAGAAATAGATGAAAGAGTGTGGGAAAGCCACTGAGTGGAGAGGAATTTGCGTTCTGAAGTGGTCTGTGTAGTATAAAACATTCATTTGTTTGTACAATGAAATTTATCGACAGTTTGTTTGCATATTTTGGATTAGATTGAACAGGTGTATATTGTGCAGGCATCCACTGATTTGTGCAAAGAAATATGTTCATGCTCAGCCATTACCTTTTTGTCATATACAAGGGACTCCCAGCTTCAGGAACAAAAGTTTCAGCCCTCAGCAAAATCATGAGACAGTTAGCATAGGTACCAGAACAGACAAGCTGGATTTCATGATGGCACTAGACAAAAGGTGTGGATATCACCAGAATCAGCAGGCTTCATCCTCTGGGGACCATGAATATTAGTAAAAAAAAAAATTGTTTTGTTGAAGATATTTCAGACCATCCCCAGGGACATGCCACTAGCACAGCTGGAAAGTGATTTGAATAATTTTAAAAAAGACAACAGGAGAAAAAAATGAGGACATAATACTGAAAATAACAGAGAAAGAAAAGTTTAATGGGCTTCCACATCCAGTGACATTAGTGAGGATACACTGTACCAAGATCTCTCTTGTTTACATGTCACTTAATTGGAAGCCAAAAGCCCATTAAATGATACAGTTACAAAGCCGCAGTGCTTGGAAGTGAAACTCTATAGCCCAGTGTTGAAAAACTGGACACAAGATGAAGGTTTTGTTTAATGATTTCCGACATCAGAGCAATGACTCTATGAGCGTGCTCTTGAATCTGTAGGGCTATGAGATAATGGGACAATGATGGGCTGGTAGTTTTGTCCGTAACTAACTCGATGTGTGATGCAGTGACAAGTCACGACAGCACGTCCGGCATTAGTATGGGGCTAAGAGGGTATGACGCTGCTTGGTGTGACGAGCATGGCCAGATATAATGTGAACACTTAGTATAACAGGCTCTTTACATTTTATATTTCATCATTCCTGCTATTGTGGTTTTCCAGGAAAGAATCTGAGATGTACAATATTACATACGCTACAGTATTCTCCGTGTCATTATCTTTATCCTGTGACAGCAAGTGCGGTCGGTGGCTTATGTCTTCTTTTAGACTCTTTTTATTGACTTATAAAGATTGCCATCACCACACTGTGGATATGTGTACTCATTTTAGTGTGCGGATCTGCTCTGTGGCACGCACAGCAGACTGAGAGGATTCCACTTCCTTTCTGTGCGCTACTTGTTGGCCGCCTCTGTCTGCTTTTAAAAAGTGAGCCGTATCTGCCTCCGGTGTGTGCTTTCAAAACACTCCCGTCTGCATGAGCAAACTTCAGACAGAAGTATTGCCCAAGAGCAGAGCTAAATTTCCACTAGCATCAGTGGGTGCAAACAGTGCAGAGATAATTGAAGCTGAGGTTGTGCTCGAGTAGGGATGAGGGTACAGAGGATCTGGGGCTGGGGGGGTCAGTTAAAGTGGGAGGGATTTATAGCACATGGCTGTGCTCTGCTAGCACTGTCCTTCATGTGTAGTAGTTGGGACAACATTGGGGAGCCAGCAAAGTGAAGGCATTCCAAACATATTATGATGGCCTTAACTTGATAACTTTATTCCCATCATGTCTGAACGAGGTTCAAAAACAGAGATCTCAAAATATCCCCCCAAAAAAGGAAATTTCTCAACATTTTAGGGAGGGATTGATCTTCTTATGGCAATAACTTGGCAAGCCTAAAGTGTATTCATAAAAATATTCATCATGCATACTGTATGTGAACTTTGCCACATGGAAACACAACATTATAATTGGGTTAATACAGTATCAGTGTTGGGGAGTAAAAGATAAACATACATTAGCTGTCACTGGAACCATGCTAAACCGTTGTGGAAACAACTTAGGTGAGCTGTGCTGACAGCCATCCAGTCACACACTGAAAAGTCATCTGCCAGATGGCTCAGGGGGAGGGCTTCAACCACAGAGCACTTTAATCAATCTGATTAAGGGGAAATGCTGCCTGTATTTTTAGCCATTCCATGGCAGACCAGTGGCCATTCATTGAATTTTGTTTCATTAGCTCTCATGTTTATCTCTTGGACCGGTGGATTTATAAATGAGAAGCTAGTGTAAAGGAACCATTAGCTACTTTAGCTGACACAGTTCTGTAGGTAATCATTTTATGAATTAGATAGTCACTCTATTATTCTGATAACAAGGGCTTCGTTTATGCCCTGAATCTGGTGCTGAAAAAGACAAATTACGATTTGTCTTGGTAAAGGGCAACCGATTGTTTCCAAGACGGCAGCCGCGGCTACTGCCCGGATGCTGTTTTATTGCCAAGAAGCAACATGACCTTAACATGCAAATCCCTAAAGATTTGTTTCCACAGAGTCACGGAGATTCCAGTGAACTCCCTTCAATGTCCAAACAGTCCAAATGCTGAAGATAATTTGGTGCTAGCACAAACATAATGTTATTTTTATTTGGTTGCATTTGGCAAAACTGAAGTACCACTTAAACGTGGCTGTAACTAGGAGACAGCAATCCAAAAGACATTGCCAACATTATAGAAAGCCCAGTTGGCTGCAGATGATGCCTGCCTAAAACATGTAATCTGGAAGCAGCTGTCAACAGTTTACTCATCTTCTTGCATGACTTATATTTTCAACTGATGTAATGCAATGATCTGTAAGACGCTGTCGAGAAAACTATCCCAGCCAGATGCAGTAACGCACAGTTAAACATCACAGCATATAAGTTTGTAATAGTGGCAAACAAAAATTAACAAGAGAAATGGAAATTCATAGCTGCCATCAGCATTAGCGCCCCCCCTCCCAGCAGGGCATGGTTCATTTACTGTGCATGCCATATTACTCAGAGTAAGAATGACCTCCATGTTATTGTACATCTGTCATCTGTTACTTCCCCCTTTTCTCTCTTCACCCAAAACTAAATATGCATGATGTCAGTAAGTGGTTTACAGTGTAGTATGTACTGTGTGCCTCATATTTACACACCAGGACTGTGTAAACAGACACGCTTCCTCCATTTGACAGATGGGGATGTAAACCCTCTCGCAGCTCTTAGACCCGCAGCTCACAATGACTCATAAAGCAGAGAGTCCAAACCGGTTGCTCTTTTTTTAAATTTCTGAATGATTGTATCCTGTAAACATGTAACTACAGTAAGACTGTACTCACAGTAAGAGTTCAGACTGGTACAGATTTTAAAACTGGCTGTGTGTGGATGCAGGTGCATGCATGCCTCTGGGACCCTGAGCTGCTCTGTCGCAGATGTGCCTTCTCTGATGTGGGACAGTGGGAAGTTGCCGAGGACAACCTGACAATATGAGGCAATGTTGTCTGGAAAGTCTGAGCCTTTGCATAATTTTCTATCACATTATTCATCCATATATTTATATTGAAGACAGAGGAGCAGGGAAATCTTCTGAAAATCAGACACGCATCAGTCGTGATAATTCAAAACGTATTGTTGGCAAAAGCCTGTGTGTGTGTATCTTTTGTGTGGTGTTGGGTTACATGTGCATTAACAGGTGTCATTCACCAAATTTTCTGATGTTGAGATATTTCACTGGGTAACTGAAAACTTTGACCTATTGAAAAATGGAAAACCACCACACAATTGTTGAGTGTTTATAATTAGCACCAAAATGAAGGCGCAACTGACATTCTTATCCATAAAGATCCTTTGTAATCACAGTCTTACATTTTAAGTTAGCAATAGTCCCCCCTCAAAGAGTACACTTTCCAGGAACCATTGGCGGTAGGATTGTTGCCAGCTTTATAACTCTGTGTTTTCCACTTTCACCACTTTCCTGACCTGTATCATGTGATCCTTTACGCTAGAACTCAAAAATGACCTTAGATAGAACTATGACATTTTCACTGACAGAAATATCATAAGGGTTTGCCCAGGAGCTGGTTGTTTACATTGAAGTTGTGTGTGTTTGTGTGTGTGTGTGTGCACGCCTGTTCATAGTATTATGGCCTCTGCTGCGCCCTTATAGACTCAGATTCAGTCCAAATGATGGATATCAAAGAAGATCAATATTGATTTCTGTCCGCTCTGAAAAAGCCCCTATTTCATCATCTCTCGATGCAATTGAAAACAGTCAGGCTCAATTTCATAAATGCTTTCGCTGCCTGACCTGCTTCTCTTTCTTGTGTTTGTCTCTGTATTTCTCTGCTTTTGATTTGAAATTGTGCCTCTTTATTTTTTTCTCTTACTGTAGCCTTTTTGTAGCTCGGAGCTTCTCTGTTTTCTGGATTTATTTTACATCATACATTTTTAGTACTATTTAGTATTTTATTTGATGATACTAAACATTAACAGAGAACTCGTGCCTTTATATGTAATGCATTTTATGCTGGATCAAAGCAAAACACTCTTTACATCACCTGTAACCTTCAGGAGTCACCTTACACCCTGCATTGGCTTCCTTAACGATGACAAGGCTTTAACCACCTAACACTGTGTGCCACAAGACCCTTATACAGCAGCAGTCCCATCTTCAATAGGACACTGAGTGACACTGAAGGAGACATAGTCCAGGGCATAGCAAGGGAGCAGGGCATGCAAAAGCCCATGCAGCCAGGACACAGGCAAAGAAACTAACATCATGATTCACTGACCAGGGCAGCGAGCGTCAAGAAAAGCCCCAAGGACTTCAAGTCAATCTCTGAAGACTTGTACAAAATGGAAAAATCCTATTTATAGCCTGACTCGTGCCCAAAAATGTGAGAACACAAATGTTTTTCCCTGACACCACCGGAAGCAGAACAGCCGAGGTAGATGAAAATGAACGAGATGGAAAGAGGAGAAAAAAACCCCAAGAGAACAAAAGGTTCCTTTCATGTTGGACTGTAATCAGAAAAAAATACAACTTCAGCTGAACACACATACACACCTCAATGATATAACAATAAAGGTGGATGAGAGGACCTGATGTGGATGTGTATGGGTGCGCCCAAATGACTGGAAATTGATTTGTTAGTCAAAAAACCATATAATTTGTATTTACACAGGAAATGTGTAGATTTGCATATTGGAACTGGATGCAGTGAATTATATCAATGGAGATATGCAAGGAGATGAGGAGACATTTACTATTATACTATTACTTTAAATTTAACCCTTGCATTGTTGCAGTTATAAAATGTTTGTAAGATTATGAAGTAGGTTCAAGAAAGTCAAAGAACTTCAATATTTTCTTCATATGATAATGTAAATATTTGTATCACTGGAAAGAGATATATCAACTCTGGTATATGTCAGATCAAAGTCAGAACTGTTTCTGTTCCTGAATTTTCGTTCAGCTCTTAAAAGGCTGCAGCAGAAACAACCCCACACTAGAAGCGACGCAAACTAGCACAAAGTGTTCTTATCCAAGAAATTATATTCCCTTAACATCCTCCCTAAAGCTTTTTTAAAATGGTCTGCTGCAAAGCTGTTTCCAAATTAGGGCTTGGAGCAAAAATCTACATCTATTTCATCTATTACATGAAAGATAATTTTCGTACAAGATCTGTCTTTTATCAAAAATACAGTGCATCACTGGAATCAAGAATACAAAACAAATAGCCCATTAATCCATGCAAGATTTAATCTGGACATCACTGAGATCAAAGACAGAGTCAGGAAGTCCTTGAGATTCAGTCCTACTTCACAGTGGAAAGCTATTTGACCAAAGTCCTCCAGCTTAACATAACCACTGGTTTGTTCTCATGCATTTTCCAGCAGAGTTGTATCGATTTGTGCTCTTTTAGGAGCACGATCTTGCCGTTACTCGCATAATCATTTTGTCAGCATATCAAATTCTGCCTAAAGTGGATACTGGCTTTTATCTAATTTCACTAATGCTAGCATTTTGCTACCAACAGGGCTGCACTACTTTACAGTCCGTTGTGTCATGTAAACAAAATTCCAATGGCGCCAGAATGTGCAAAAATTCAGGACTGAGATGAAACATGCAGAAAGTGACAGCACATACTTTACCCGTATGGCCGCAGTGTCAGTTATGGATCTCCTGTTGATTTTATATTATCATATTTATTATATGATTATCCAACACACATACACACATATAAAAGATGTAACAAGTTTGATACTTAGTGATGTGGGTATTGATGTGATGCTGGAGTTTTTCCGTCATTGCACACACACACACACACACAATGGTAGCTCTCATCTTAAGGTCTCATTAAAAAGGGCAAGAAAAACCTCTTGTTTTGCCTTTAATTCATTTTTCCACATTCATACTTTCTATTGTAATCCTCTAATTTGTTCTCTAGTGCTTTACCCATCTCGAAACCTTTCATTATCCAAGGATCAGGAGACACCTCTGTATTTCTCTGACAGGAGATGCCTAATTGCTCACTTCCTCTCTCTCTCTCTCTCTCTCTCTCTCTCTCTCTCTCTCTGTGCGTACATGTGTGTGTGTCCGTGTGTCTCTAGAAGTGTGACTGCCTGCTCAGTCTGGAAGCCTATTCAGCAGACCAGAAGCGCCGTGTGTGTCAGTGCCTGAAGGACAACATTGACAAGCAGCTCCAGCTTCACAGGAGGGATCCTCCCGTTCCGCATTTTGAACAGGTATGGCACACGAACACACACAAACACACCTTTTTTCGTTCTTTTTTTGTTGTTGGTGGTGGGTTTTGGGTTTTTTTTGATTGAGGAGCTGAATCGATAAACACATGAACACATGGCAGTGCATGTATTTGTGCATACCCCCCATCGCAGATGCCCCGTGAACACCACACGCACTGAGTCAGTAATTCATAACACCTTCCTGCAGCTCACACTGGCATCATTCTGATTTTCCACTAAGGCCTTCCATTTCTTGGGGGAACTTTAATCCTCCCTTTTATCTGCTTCCATATGAACAGTTGCTGTGCTTTAGTGGAGTGTCAACTTTGTGCCATTAATGTCCCGCTTGACTCTGCTCAGTTACTGTAAAAGAGTGGAGCAGATATTTGCTAGCAGGAGCAGGTTTTTAAACACTGCAACTCATATATGTTATCTCAATTTCACCTTGACAAAATTCCACTGTGTTGACAGTTTTGGTAAATTATACATTGTGCAGTTTGAAGGACTGAGCTCCTGTTTGTGGCTGTAAATAGAATATAGTAATGAGCACATACGTTACCTGCTATAACTGAAAACAAGTTTTGAATGCAGCAGACAATTCAGCTTTTAAGCTGATGTGGCTAAATTGTTAGCAAAACAGCTGCGTATTTACGCATCCAGCAGCATTCTTTTGGAGCCATGTTTGTTTTCACCTGACAGATGTGAGTCGTCATCACTCTCTTTTAGCTCTGTTTTTGGTCTTCACCAATTTTTCGTGCTGGACAGGTAACACACTGCATAAAAACAAGGCTATGAGAGCGATGAACTACAACATTTAAGTTGTGGGCCAGGAAGCCAAAACAATGAGCTGAAAGATGCTAAAATGATAGAGCTGAGGCTGGTTGAGAATTCGCTGTGTATTTGTCAAAATTAGGGTCTGAATACACACTGTCATTTGATCTATGCAATATAGATTTATTAATCAAGACCTCTTTTAGTCCACTTCACCTTTGTAGACCTATTTGGACTGAGATTAATCCAATAAAATTGAGTTTAATTAAATCCAGTCATGCACAGAATGTGACATTTTAGGATACACTGAACTGTTTCTGTAGGAATCAAAACCCAATTTTAATCACTGTTGGATTAAGTCATTACACCCCTGCCCCTGTGGTGCAGGGTGCTGTTGAGAAGGCGCTGTAACTGATCTTCAAGGGCTCACTTGGCATTGACCGCCCTGATTAAGAGGATGGCTGCTGGGGGAGCTGTGAATGAGGTTTCTGCGGCACAGTTTGGCCATTACAAGAGTTACCAAGGGAAATTTTCTCTCTCTCTCTCAGAAAAAAATGTTTTCTTTTCCCATCAGGCTTTCTAATTGCTTTTCATGGAGATTTTGAGAGAAGTTTGAATGGCAAAAGTGGGGACAAAATCAATGGATTCATGTCCTTTCAGGCAGCATTCAGAGGTTGGGAGGGTTAATATAATGCTATCTGTAATGTGGAAATGTGTTTTTGCTACTTTCATTCCTCATCTGATTTCCTCTTCGTCATTCCTTACGTCTTTTAGTTTTGATGAACAGCGGGCGGCCCCTTCGCTTCATCAGTTTAAAGGGTTTAAAGGGTTTGTTCGAGTTTAGCGGAAAGGTGATTAAAAGGGATAAATAGCCTTGTGTGTAGATGGCACACCTGTTGTACATTAGGGCTTCATTTCATCAGCACATGAAAGAGAGAAAGCGAGCGGGACAAGCCGACACTCTTTCATCCCTTTCTGTCTCTTTGCTTGTGTGTGTATATCTGCTGATATGGTCCATTTGAAAAGATTCAGGATGACACATGATTACACAAAAATGTTTGAATATTCCTCAGCATCTCAGTTACTTCTGGGTGAACTTTGCTCAACAACTAGTGCCTGAAATGTTCAGTGTGTTCAATAACAGAACAGATTGGCAAACCTGCTGAGTCACATCAGTTCACATGAAATCAGTGCCATGAACCCAAACTCCATGGACCAATCCAGGCAGAAGATTAGGGAGAAATTGATATATTTGAACACAGCAAGGTTTGTTTAGAAATATCCACTGAGTTTTTCCATGTGAAATCCAAACAGAAACGTCTTATGAATCTGTTCATTACTGTGACATAAAATTTCACAGGCTGAGGAAAGAGAGGTATTTTACTCTAATTTTTTGACATTGTATGTAATAAAAGATAAACATCCCTGTAGAAAGGGAAACCCATCATTACTCCTGCAACAGCTGATGGTACATTCTCAGTTAAACTGTACATGCAATGTATGCATGCCCCACCCCTGTAGAATAATTCCTGTGCACCTTCTTTGTGTGGTTATTACAGCCTTTTTTCTGTAATCTCTTATTAAATGGAACTTTGAACACTGTCCTGAAGGCAAGGGAACACATGCTTAATCATAATATTTTACATCTAGACAAATTAGTTCAATTTTGATTGCATTTCTCCAGAGTACCTTAGAGGCAAATAGTTTGCATTCAGTCAATTACAAATGTGTTTAATTATATGCAAATTTAGCATGAGACCCTTTAAATGTGTACTGCGTATTTTTGCTTAACAGCATTAGAAGTAACCTTTGGCTAATTTCATACTGGCCGGAGAAAGGAGGACACTTTGCTATAGATAGACATGCACAGACACATGTGGGTCAGATCCTTCCACAGGCTCCTTCAGATAACATAAAACCCCACTCACTCAAAGCATGATTAAAATCTCCTGCAATGTCCCACTGTATCTTAATTTAGCACAAATTGTCTCAGAGATCATTCATTTGTATAATATAGAGTTCAAAACATCTCAGAAAATGTTGCGGTATACATGGAAGTATATTTCTTTGCCATTGCTTAAACAGCTCCTTTTCTGTCTCATTGTCACTGCTGAGTCAACGCAAGGACCTACTTTGTAAACTGAATGGAGTGTATCTTTGATGCACTGTGTGTATTCCTGCCAGTGTGTCAGAACTGCAGCAAAGGAGCTTTAGAAAATTACCCTTTGTATCGCGCTTTTCCCTTGTGTAGGAAACTGCATTTGTTCTCTCATGCACAAAGCAGAGTAAATCCACACTTAGCTGAAGCATGCACTTTGCTCAAGAGTTGTGTTCAAGTGTGCGGAGAGAGCAGAATCCACTCCAAAAGGAAATACAACACACAGGCTGTGGAAATCAAGTACATTATAGCTGCTACTTCGTTTATTCATGTTTTTAGAGGAGATGGGGTTTACCCCATCACCATGTCAAAGTCAGCAGCTGCCCTAGTTTCTCCAGTGGATGGCAAGATTTGGACATCAGCCCTTTTTACTTGGATGTCTTGACAGAATAGTTTGGCATGAAGTTACAAAGAATGACTTCTAGTAAAGTGGTGCATTTAAATTTGAATTACTTTTATTTTCATTTATAGATGATTTCAGAAACATGTTTTAAGTTCCATTAATTCAGATGGTGTCTTAAATGACTGAGTATATAGTAATTTACTTGAGTACAAACCGTTTATACACTTTGTAAAGTTTGTGATCACTTTATCTATTTAACATCACACTGTGCCGTAGTGTGATGTTGTTGGCTTTTATAGTAAAATCAGTAACGTTAAGCAAAAAAAAATTGCACAACTTTCCAAAAAACATATAATTTTATGATCAGTTTAATAAATATCAGTCAATTTAATCATAGGCAAGCAAATTTGATTTTAAGAACCTAAATCAGGATTCCATCGTTCTCAGTTTAGAGGATATAAAGTGATCATTTATTTGTTTCTCTATTCATGTTCATTCACGTTGTATCCAACAGTCACTAAAAATCTCTGAGCTCCTTCCTTGGAAAGCTTCCGCTACATTCTTGCCTGGGCAGCATTAGCCACTAAGCTGCTGGAAAAATAAATTTGTTCAGCTGCGCACACACACATTGTGTGTGCGCTCAAATGGGAATTTAAGCAGTACTGGCCATTTTGAAAGTGACAGCCGCACTTCATCACCCACAGTTAGCATTTGATGAGCAGTCCTGGCACTCCCTCTCTGAGTCAGAAGAAGAAAGCAAACTGTCTGCAGTAAGAGATGCATAGATTTACTACATGAGAGCACAACAGTGGAAAAAAAGATGGCTGCTGCTAATGAACAAAGTGTTCCTGTTGAGGTTTGGAGGCAGCTTCTTCTGTTCTCTTTTCTCCGGCTGTCTCATTTCACATTTATGAGAATCTGTTTTAGCTGGTGAACTGGTTATAATACAGCATTTATGCTGGAGGAAGCAGTGATGCAGCGGGATGAGGACCCTCTTTCCCTCCCTCTGTGTCCCACGTTTCTCTGTTTCTCTCGACTTGACTGTTTATTCATGATGAAATTAAAGAATGCTGCGGTCCCTCCTCTGCTCTGTTTTCCGGCTCTGTCATGTCCTTCCAACACAGTTAAAAAATGTACTTGATCAAAGCCACATGAAGCTCTGGACAGATAGGAAGCTTTGGTGAATATGCAGCATATCTCACCGCCAGGGCACACTGCATTTTTAGCAGTAACACAAAATAACAACTCAACAATGGGCCGATTGCTCAGCTCCAGTTTAGAATATATCAGAAATTGGAATAATTTAGTTCCTCCCATTTTTCCCATTTTGACTGTAAAAATTTTAATGACCATGCACACTGACAGCATCTGCTTGCCAGGATGTGCCAATGTCCTACTGTATTTCCCAGCACCACCAATCAGCTCCTCAGAAAGACAGCAATTTTTTTTACCACATCCAACCCCACGATCGACACATCCTGTGCCTTGTCTGCCTCTTCAGTCTCTACACCATATTCCATGTGTGCTACCAGCAACTCCCTCCTGGTTTCTTGTTATAATTTAGTTATTGATATCTGGCAGCAGTCAGCTGAAGTCAATAGTCAGAAGGTCCTTGAGAATCTGGTATATCTGGTACATCAAAGATGTAATCTGTTTTCCCACTTTGTATGTTGAACAAAGTCTACAAACAGTTTTCTAAAAGTTATATTCATCAACCGTTCTGTGCAGAAAATACTTAAATAGCGAAAAAGACACATCAGAACACATGCAAGTTCTCTCGTAGTGTACGAAAAGCAACAATTAGACGGCAAACAAGCAGCATACTTGTAACCTGATTTTACCGCTGAAAAGATGACATAACACTCAGGTCCATAAGTATTTGAACAATGACACAGGACATTGGAATTTTGCCTTTGTATGCCACCACAATGGATTTTACATCAATCAAATGCAAGCAAGATGTGATTAAGGTGTAGACTTTAAAGGGATTTAAGGGATTTAACAGAAAAATAACATTACCTTATGAGGATTTTTTATACATTATCCATTTTTATACTACAACTTACTACAATAGTACTCCTGTAGCTGGAGTAAACTTAATGCAAATTTAGGGTGGGCCTCTCTTGACTGTGGCTCCTTAGTGATGAGCTGATGCGAGGGAATCATCAGGAAGACACTGATGATAGTACAGGAAGCATATTACAAGTGCCAGTGTATGTTGAGACAGCAACAGGTGCGTCAGTAAGGCGTTCCAGTTTGGAGTTGGCAGGAGAATGGCCGCTTCAGTGGGTTACAACTGGAGACACACTCAGCAGCGGGTGAGACCGTGAAGAGAAAGCTAACAAGTGTCTGAGAGAAGGAGTGCATGTCATTTCTTTTTGACAGTTCATTGTCCAATGAGGACAGGGGCAAACTGTGAGAGATGTGAGCATGTGTGAGATATAAGAAACTAAGTGAAGTCTTCTTGCCCCATTCCTGCAGGATCACTGCTCGGTTTAAATGCATAGTCTCGACTGCAAGTGAACTATCTAAATGTAAACTCTAATATGGACAACATCTGTCCTCGCACACTCACTCTCACCGTTTCTCTGCCACAGACTCACCTTCCCCGTCATTGTCTCCAGTTAAACACGGGCGGATTCCATTTGGCTTGCCTTCATCTCTTTTCTCCTCACATGTGCACACTACGCACACGATACAGACACTAACGGCACACTGCATGTTATTTGTGGCATGCGTTATCTTTCCAAGTGTGACATTGAGATTTGGAAGTGGTTCAATGGAACAGGAACCATGCCGTGAAGGAGCCATGCTGAAACCTTTCATGAAAAGCCATGTCTCAGTGTAAAATGAAAAACAGAGTTGCTCCAAATTATGTTTAGATCTTACTTTTGCAGAGAAATTGTCTGTTTGCAGGGTTTTTTTCTGCTGAATGCCATCATCAAGTAGTTCAGGTATCCAGCTGCCATTCCACTGATGTTCTGCTCAGTGCAGATGCATATGTAAGACATTTTATTTCTGATTTGTTCTCCTCATTCTACTTTTATATGGAGGCTATACAGTACTAATATTAGAAAGAGTCGAAGGTTGCTTTTCTTTCTCTTCTCTGACCCTCTTTTCTTTACCTTTTTTTAAGAGTTCATGTGAATTTTGCTGCAGCCGACAAGTGCAAATATGCAGTCTGTCACCTTCACCCTCTCTGTCTGTCTGTGCTTCCTTTTACTTATCTACCTGTCTGTCTGTCAGTTACACACAGGCACAGACACACAGCTCAGAGATGTTATCCGTTGTGGCCTGTAGCGTAGAATTAATTCCCTTGTCTCTCGTTAAACATTAATGATTTCCCTTTGATGGAGTGGTGTTTGGCTTTATTTTAGCTCACCTTTAACTATTCATAACTGTGTTATATAATGGCAATTATGCATCAGCGCAGCAGCTAGTATAGATAAGAGCCTCGCAGACTCCAAGAAGGTACAGCAGAGCATGAAATCAATTCACTCAGTTGTAATTACGCACATTCCTTACATGGAAAAATGATGTTTGCTCCATTGAGCTCACAATGGTGCTGGGATAATAGTTTAATCGGCAAATAACGGGGGGAGTGGGGGGGCCTTTTGACTCCAGGATATTTTTGATCACTGCACTAAGTGTTTGATGACAGTTGGGAGACCGAGGACTTTAAAAAACTGTGCTACCAATTAACAGGAGGCCACAGACACAGAGCAAAGTGCGAGATGTGCATGAAACTGCCGAACGCTGAGATCTAGTTTGCTAGATCTAGTTAGTTGATATTCTACCTCTGAAATGTCAATCATTACTTTATGGATTGGAAATGTTTTCTCCAGAATACCTTGAGCCAGAGATGAAGAGGGGGACGCAGTCTGTGCAGTGTAACTGACAAATGTTTAAAATAGCTATTTGAGAAGCCCATTACATATTAGCACATGATTTGATTAGATAAGGCCTGATGAATCGCTTACATGACTCCCTTCAGGTCTGATGCAGACACACGGTCACTGTAACAGACCATGGGTGTTTGTGTGTGTGTGTGTGGGGAGGGGTCTTACTAGGTGTGAAAGACATGGCCCTTAACATCCTGCTCTTTGATAGGTTTTGATTCAGTGCTTTGATTTGCGACAGAGCAACTTCTAAAAATAGCATGTAGAGGAAGAGAGGGACGGAGAGAGAAAGAGAGGGAGAGATGGTGAGCGAGAGAGGGAGAATGAAAGATACTGACTGCTTTGGTCTCCTGAGAGTTAGTTGCATTTGATCTTTTCATAACCACCCCTCCCTCTACGTTTTTTTAATACTCTCACTCTATTTTTACAGTTTCTTGTTTTCACTCTCACACCTCTATCTCCCCCTGATTCCATCTGTCATTTTTTTCATTTCCCCCCCTTCTTCATCAAATCCCATTTTACCCCCACCCCTCGCACTCTCTCGCTCTCCCCTCTCACTGTCTTTTGCGCGCACACGTTTGCATGAGCGTTATCACCGAACGGGGTGAAGAAAGCCACGGATTGCAGCAACAACACAGACCCGAGAAACAGAACAAGGAAGGACAGAAGAAGCACTGACACGTCCAGAACAGAGGACAAGGGGGGGGAAACAAAAACAAATCACATTTGGTCACATTGGATTAGCAGCTTGTATCAGTTTGTGCTGCACACGTGCTCTGTCAGTGTGCGTGTCTGTGTGGACCAAGTGTGGCATTCTTTGCTGTACTCTGGGACACACACCAATAATAACACACTTTACACACAGGCAAGCAAGCACACTACGCTTCCAGATGCCCGTGTCTAAGGTACAGTATTGTATGTTATCTTTCTCTACTGTTAAGATCAGGTCAGACTGCGAGCTCTTTCTGGAGACCTCTTTGTTTGTTTGCTTGCTTATTAATTATGACCTAACCATGTGAATGCATGTGAATTCTTGTTTAGGTTGTGTGTGTAAGTTGCTGCTACTCAGCATGCTGCTGTCAAAAGTAACCTGCAAATGCCAATGCAGGTGAATGCACAGCTACGTATTTACACTATTTTGTTAGTCATATCTACCCTGATCAGCCACAACATTAGAACCATTTACCTGTGTTAATGTTGTAGCTGATTTAATGCAAAAAAACCATATATATGTTGTACAGCAACAGTTTCTTTTGAGATTGGTGATTGAGTTTTCAGTTTTTTTTATTTAAGATAGATCAGATAAACAGGGATTAGTGGCTCACTCCTTTCTGAAGTACATATTCCACATTTAAATTCTGTGCAGAAGTATTTGTTTTATGTTTATTAATGGGAAAGTATTGGAGAAATCTAACTCTGCTGCCCTGGTGTTATTCATTGTCAACTGTGGCTAATGTAGTTCCAGATGCAGGGAAATTAATCTCTTAGTGTCTTGTTTTTACTGTCTATTAATGCGCAGCACTGACACAAAGGCTTTATTACAAACTCAGCAACTGTTAATGTGCAGTCGGCATTAGTGTGACTGCAGCAAAGTGTTGTCGGAAACGAAAACCATCTTGTTTTGAATCAGCTCTTGAAGGATATTGTCCAGAATGTTGTTGACCTGAGGAAACCTGTCCAGAGACAGCAGGTGTAAGTGACCGTTTCGTCTTCGATGTCAATGTCACGTGGAGGAGCTCCAAAAACCTTTCCCTGTGAGGAGCATCAAGAGGCTCTTGAGATAACAGAGTGACAGAGAAGAGAGAGAGAGAATGTGTGTGAATGAGTGAGAGAGGCAGATAAAGAGTACCATGCAGTCTAATTAACTCAGGTACAGCAGGTACATTTGATTTGTGGTTCTTGTAAGACTCATTAAATTTTCACTTTTGAAGCTTTTGTGCTCTTATAGTTACAGTTGCACCCTGGCCTGGGTGTCGGATGTGTTCAGAGGTGAATACTCAGATTTGTCTTGTATGTTATTCTGGGAGTTTCTAAATGTTCTTTTTGGCACCTGAACAAAAAACAAACATATTTCTCTAACTTTGGGATTGGTAAAAAAAAAAAAAAAAAAAAAAAAAATCAGGTGTTGTATTGGCAGCTGTATGGGGGAAAAAAACAGATCCACTTGACAGAAATTTTGTTAAACTCAACAAGTGGCAGAGCTACAAAATCAGCAGCCATGTGGGCTCAAGCACCCATGCTGCCTGTAGTGCAGCTGCTTCAGCGCAGCTTCATCTGTTTATAACTTATAGGATGCATTCTTATTGGTTGTTTACAATAATTGTCTGCATGGAACAACATTGAAACCCATGCCGCTGAAGGCAGAAGCTGCCATTAGCCTGGCTTCGATGAAAGTGCACTAACCATTTGACTTTTTGCTCACTCGCAGGGTTCATGAATGCCTCCCTGGCCTCCGCCTTGTCGAGGCATTGTTTGAATAGAAATGGTGCATTGATGTCATCCAAGTCAAGGACATTGTGGCAGGCTGTGACTCATTGCAATTATAGAGTGGAAACGTACTGTATCTATATATGGCCGCATAATGCATACCTGTGTCTACAGTGACCTGGACAATAACAATAAAAAAATAATGAAACTATCACTGCAGATCAGTCGCAGATGAGCAATATAAAGTTATTGGCACAGGCTTACATATCCAATCTTATAGGTTTTGATCTAATGTTAGGCAGGATTTATTCAGGAGTTAAATCTGCTTACTTGTCAGATTAGAATAGTTTTAACCTGCTAGTGCCACTGTATAGAGAGACAATGTTTAAGAATAAGCGTTCCACTTAAAAAAGCACAGTTCCCCTTTCATATATTGTTAACCCACGACTGTGTAGCTGGTGTATGTTTTAACTACATGTGTTGCTGTCTGCTTACAGTGGATGTGTGTCCATTGTGTGCTCTGCACATCCTGTGGGACCTGGCTGTATGGCCTTAATGTCTTCACAAAGAAATGGAGGGTGGGGGCGATGTGAAGGCACCAATGAATGTATGTACATATATGTCAGATGATATTTGTGGACACACAATCTGCAATCATGGAGGATATTTCGAGCCAGTTAGCGTGTTCGGGGGGGGGGACGTATACACCACACATGTGTACGCATATGCTTCCCTCTAAGCTCTCACTGCTCATTTGTCTCTTCTCATTATCTCTATCTCCTCCCTCTCTCTCTCTCTCTCTCTCTCCCTCTTTCCTTCTCACTTGTTTGTGCAGCTTGGGAGTCTACCTTCTTAGCCTCTGGGGCATTCACTCTCTTCCCCTCTGTTTCTCTCTCTCTCTCCCTCCCTCTGTCTCTGCGCACACTTCAGTTGGCCTAGCCCACACTGACAGAATCACACACACTAGCCCAGCTAGCCAGCCACAAACACTCACACACCAGTTTGACAGAGGAAGTAGGCCACTTTAATGGGGATGAGTGGAGTGCCTGTATCTGCCTTTAGTGGACTGTAACCTGGAACTGCTTCCTCTTGCCAGGTAGGGTATTTCTACCATGACTTAATTTCTCATCTGTAGAGTGCATTGTTTGTGAGTAATCAACAGAGCTTTCTTGCAGACAGGTTTTTTTTATGATGCTTTTGTTTGACTTTGTGGGCAAAATAGATTTTAGGGCATTCATCCAGTTTATCTTGGATGTTGATATTATTGTGGTGATGGGAGGCAGGGAGTGGTTTGGTCATGCGGAGAGAGGATAGAAAGAAGACTGGGAGATGAGAGGAATGATAGGGAAAAGCAATAAAGGCATATTTGTCACTGGGCGTCTTTACGACAGGCACATATGAGTTCGGTGTCAGTGTCATGCTCTATTTCCATTTAACTTCACTTTTTCTACCTGTTTTTGTTTTTTGTTCTCTTTGTTTTATGGTCTCTACTATAACTCCGTCCAGTTATCCTACCTCTCATGGCATTAATAGATCTCTCTAATATAAGTGCCCTTGCAGTATCATCGTGAACGGTATTTTCTGAACAGATTGTTAGACAGACATACCCAGTTTGGTTTTCTTATTTCAGTCATTTCTGCTCCGTTTGCGGGCCACTGACATGATTTAGCCCTCCACATGGCCGGGGAGTCGTAGAGCGAGGAACGCAGAGCCCGAGAGAGAGAGAGAGGGAGAGAGAGGGAGAAAAGAGGGAGATAGGGAGATGGCCATTAAGAAGACATACTCTAAACCATGTTAGAGCCAGCGGAAAGTGACAGAGACAAGAGGAGAGAGCAAACAGAGGGACCAGAGGGGGAAAAAAAACAACAGGAAGCATGCTGGGGAAAATTGCTTTTCTCTTTTCCTCATTAAGTGAATTGTGGGGTTATTGTCTTCTTAGAAGGAGAGAGAGAGAGAGAGAGAGAGGATTAGATGCAGAGCTGGATATTCTGCGTTGGTGCCTGTTGATGCACAAATGGGGAGATGACCGATAATTGGCCGTTTAAGCAAATGGTAGCTTGTGGTTGAATACATTTTACAGTACAGTGGTGTAAAATTATGAAGTTTTTTTAAGTGAGAAAGGAAGATTATAAAGAGAAAAATCTCCTCTTCTCTATAACAATGTCGCACACATCAAAACCCCTTGTTTGTCACACAGACGCATGGATGCACACACAACAAAAGACACAAACCAAACAAAAGATAGAGGCATCTTCGTCCTCTCACTGACACCACACACACACACACACACTGACCACATACACACAAGCGTCTCTCTCCATTTTTTCTATAAAGGCCTTCTCCAGTGTTTCTCAGTGGTCACATTGTCTTCAGCTGCCTGGCGTCACGGGGCAAGTTACGTCAATGACATTTTCACTGTGAACCCTCAGCTTCTATCAATAATGCCTTTTGCATCTTTGGATGTGACCCCCCCCACACACACACACACACACTCCCACTCTGGTTTCTGTGAGCAAGTGAGCGAGGCTCGACGCTTGCAAGGGTCTTGTGGGTGTGACATGCCACGTCATTGTAATGTGAGGACTAAAACATGAGTTTAAGTTGAAATATTAATGAGACTAGACTTAATGCTAATAAATTGCAGTCGACCCCCTCTAAGGTTTAACTCAACTGCAAAGTACTCCTCTGAGATACTGAACCACTGTATTTCTGCTTCACTTACTGTTGCTGACTCCTGTGGCTGCGGCACCTGTGATGAACAGCAGCATTTCTGTGTACATCTGAGCCGGTGAACTAATTTTATACTGATATTGTTTCCATTGCCACGTGAGAACCTTGCAAGTCTTACTTGCTTTTACTTGACATTGTCACCAAAAGCATCAGTAAGAAACACAAATGTAGCTGTACATACAGTCAATACTGGAATTCTGCAAGAACATAAACCATTTTTATCACGCTCCTAATCCTTTTGATACCATTTTCTCAGATTCTGATGTCTGCAGATGTCCTATTATGTTCTCAGTGCTCACCTGGCATCTTGTCCTCTTGATTTACTCGGATCTACAGACCCTTTTCGCCTGTTCCCTTGCGCCGTTTTCCATTTTATGTTTTCTCCATCCCTTTCCGCCTGATCACGATGGAGGGGTCTGACAGATAAATGACCATTACTGTCTCATCGCTCTTCCCTCAGTAAAATCGAGGGCGAAAGAGGCCGGTGCATTGTGGTGCATATAATGAGGCCCTTCAGCGATTGATCATCCATATGGTCTGGCCCCTTATCAAGTTATTGGTATTACACAAAGAAATAATGGCTCTTAAATCTTCAGACCACAGATTGATCTGAACAGCACATGTCACACAACTTGACTCATATATATTTAGTTTGTTCAGACATGCACGCATTGATACACAACATACAGACTGTCTTCCTGTCAGTCACACACTGTCTTAACTCTTTTTTTTAAAGCAGCAACAAACACAATTAACTACAATACAAATGCAAAACAATACTCTAGTAAGCACGTTCAGGAGGAGAGAACAAGCAATATCGCATTTTCAAGGAGGTTTATAGTCTCCAAATGAGAATTACATTTCCAATTTACATTGGTTACACAATGATTTTAGTTTGGAGGCCTTCTATTGTGCAGTGTCTTTTCACCTTCAACATCCTTTTTTTTCATTTTTTGTTAAAGGCCGAGTTTGATTTTTTAAAAATCTCTGTAAGATTGTAAATGATGCAACTCTGCGTAGTGAGACTGACATTGATTTGAAGGATATGAATGTCGGTGGTGGAAAGTAAACAACATTTACTCAAGTGTTGTTCAAGTTTCATTTTCATTTCGAATATGATTTTACTGTACATGCAAAACATAAGATGAGCTCCTTAAATAATACTTACATATTTATGCAGCAACAATAACAATTTTATAATGTAATCCATAATCATATAACTCTGACTGCATACCAAGTGCTTCTCATCAAACACTGACACTTTTTTGCTGGTGGGAAGCCCTTGAGGGATCATATCATCACTGCTAAGGGGCAAGGACTGCTGTCTACAGCAAATTGCAAACTGGGTGAAAAGGGACAACATGCAGACAAAAAGCCAGGCAAAATACAAATCTAAGCCACTTTATTTGGAAAATAGTCATCAGTATGCTACATATATGCTATTTGTAATAAATGGGCCAAAACAAGTGGGCTAGAACATAAAACTCCTTAAATTGTTTTTGTTGTTGTGAGAATTACCAGTGAATATTTAAAGCTTGGGGGATAGGGGCAGATTTGGGGAGAGCAGGGACAAAAATCAAAATTATTCTTTGTCAGCATGCAGCATTTTAACTGGTGATTTGCTGAACTCAAAGCAGGTTTCTGAGATGCCTGTTTCCTTTGGCATGTTTGGCACTCTATTTCTGGGGGGTCATGTTGGAAAATTCAAAAATTATTCCAGGTGCTTCAGTATTTAAACATTGTGTCGGTGAAATGTTTATCGTGTCATCGTCCCAGTTTCAGAGCAGGTAGCATGAAATGCCCTTGCCTGAGAATAACTTAAAATATTTTTTCCAGCACTGCTAATTAACTAGAGCTCGATTTATTGAGGTTGGATGTGGATTTGGCAAATGTAATGATGGATACATTAAACCATTAATATTAGACTATGTAGAGGGAGGCGGGAGATGACTTCAATGCTCTTTAATGTCATGTCTTAAACTCAACTACAACACAGGAAATTAAATAGGGAAAAGCGAGGGGAGGAAAGGGAGGGAAAGATATAAAGATGAAAGATGCTACCTGGAAAGTGAGAAGCGGAAGGGGTTTGGGAAAAAAATTAAGATGACAGAGTTCAAAGGTACATCTTTAGCTTTTGCAGAATGTGCAGCACAGCTGCTCCCCTGGGATGGGTCTCTCATTGCCATGGTAACTGTGGGACAGAGTTCATATGATTGACTCTGGGTGTCTGTCCACAAGTGTGTGTGTGTGTGTGTGTGTGTGTGTGTGTGTGTTTTTTGTACTTCTTAACCTTCAGAGATTTAGACCTTCAGAAGATTCTTTTTTGCAAACTGATGTAATTTTTGTGAATATAAATTTCTTTAATGGGATAAGACCGTGGAGGTTCTCTTAGGGGGTTACTTTTCCACTCATTCGGCATAGTTACACCAAGCATGAGTCAGGAATGTGTAATCAGGTGTCACTGGAATGTGTAACCTCTTTTTTTTTTTTTTACAGATGGTAAACAGATAAACAGAGGGGGTACACTTTCTTGTAAAATATACCAGTTGCAATAGAGTACTTGTGCAGCATGATTACCATCCCTCTTCATTATTATTATTATATCACATTAATATAATTTAATGTTCAATCTGTGTAGAATGATACATTCAAATTGTGATGTGAGGTTATTAATTTTTAAATGCAGCTTCCAAACAATTTTTTTAACACATTAACAAGTCAAGAATGCAGGAAATGAGGTCAAGGGTAGCTTCCCATCATGCCCCAATTTGGTTTTAAAAATCCCTCTAGGGACTCCCAAGGCTGACAAGCATAAATATGTTTTTTGTTTTGGAGCCAGTAGGCCAAATGGCAAGATATGCAGCTGAACAGATCTGTTTGATATTGATAAAAGGTGATGCCCAAAACTTGTTTTTGGTCTTCAGCAACTGGCCCAAGGGTCATATCAGAAATAACCAAAATCAGAAGGGTTTTTCATCTTGTGAGCATTCAAGTGTTAATAGATCAGTGTGGCAAAACATAGTTGTTGTTTGTGAGGGTGGTGTAACATGTTTAGTCACTTGTGATACATATGTAGTGACGGTGGAGTATGTAGATGTATGTGAGAAGAGATTGTTGTTATTTGTTAATTATTACACTTGAAACATCTTCATCTTTTGGAATCTTTGGGATCAGTGACTGAATGTACAGTACACAGCATACTGCATGGTAGTCCATTCACCAGCTGTTGAAGCTGAGCAGCTGTACCACAAATGTTAAGCTATTGATGGCACTATTGGAAAAGTTGGGGCAAAGCCGCATTTGGCAGGAGTCATCCTTTGGGTGCCATGAATGTCTGTCCAATTTTGTGGCAAACCATTAAATATCTGTTTGAACCAAAACAGAAGCATTGGATGTTTTCTGCACAGTGAACATAAAAAATTGTAGAAAATGTAGAAAAATAAAATGACGTAAAATCCACTGGGGCTTACTTATTTGTTGAAAAATGTCAGTCGCCTGTATGGCTGCCTCCTGGCCTTGAACAAAGGTAACAGTCACAATCTCTAACATGATGAAACATAGCTTTAGTTCATGGAGGCCATGGAGTTATCTGGCCAACAAGGCATTAAATCACATCTTTTCAGTGAGCTGAATCCAGTCTCTGTTTGACCCTTCCACTCCCACTTCCTCCATTGTGCAGGAAATTCATATCCTGCACAATGCCTAAAAGGTTGTCATTAGCTAGTTAGGTCATTGTGAGACCAGTACTGGCACAAATGGTCTATCTGCATGAGAAACCAAGATGGATGTCATCTCCATCGCTCTCCTCTCCTCTGTTTATTTCCCTTCGTCTGCCCTCTTCCGCTAACTCATTGCATTTCTGTGTCATTGCCTATCACTGACTCCGCTCCTCCCTTCTGCTTGTCTTATCCACTTTGTCTCCTCCATCTATTCACTCTCTTACCCTGCATCCCACTCTCTCTCTGCCTTTTAGCGCTGGTTTTGTTTCCTTGCTTAACCGAGGCAACACCAGAGATTGTATTCTGTTGAATCATTGATGACTTTTGAGTACACATGGTTTGTACATGCACGTATACATGCACATAAATGCAGATGGAGAAAGTGCTGCTTTCATTTCCCATTAGCCTGTTTTTTGTCACTCATCTTTTGAGGAGAGAATGTTAAAGGTTGTAGGCAAAATGGTAAGTGTCATTACTGGACAAAGCCTTGAGGATTAATGTGTTTATTAATATGTTTGTCCTTTTCATATATTCAGATAAAATGTGAGTACAAGCTCATAAGATACACAGGGTTAATGTGAGGCTGCTTGAGTTGTGTGTGCGTTTCTACTGTGGAGCATGTTAGAAGGGACAAATGTATCTGACAGGACAGGTGGCTCCATTGTGTCTCAAGCCATATCTTCAACAGTCAGGGGCTTAGTATATATGTAAGCGATGGAGGTCAGTGAGGTGGAGAAAGGGAACAAGAAACTGCCTGTGTAAATCTCAGGTCTAAATGTATAATGAATGGATAGAAAATTAGTGTTCATCCCATGATGTTTCATAATGTTCATACTATGACAAGCCTCATGAAATAACCAAGAGTCGTAATGTTTCTAACAGTGACTCATTATCTGACTTGGACCACCATGAGCAAAGAAAGTACAGAAACAAAGCTGGGCAGATGAGATAAAGATAGCGGCTTCACCTCCTCTTTCCTCCATGGCTGCTTTTATGAAAAGTGCATTTCATTCTAAAAATACATATACCCAGGGGATCAGTAAGAAGCCTTGATGTCTTGGTTGCAACACTACTGTGAACCATTTAGATAGGATCACAGGGAGGTTAAGAGGGAGTTAGAAGGGAAAATGAGAGGTCTGGAGCACCTCGGGGCAGTTGTATATGTCCATGGACATCAAGACGAGTTAAGTTTATATTTATAGTCCTGAGTCACTGTTCTTGTCTCAAGGGGCCTCACAGTTGCAGAAATAGTAAATGAAACCTAGACCACCCAAACAAACAAGTAAAGAAACAAGTCTGTCAAGCCTTGGGCTGTGTTAGTCAAAGATGTCTTACTAGAATGAAGGGCTATCTCGGGTGTGGACACCACAGTCGTTTCACCAATCTGCCCGTCAGTCTTACACTTTAGTCCCACCATTGTCTGTCAGAGAACCATGGCCTCTAAACTCTCATCCTAAAGGCCTAATACTTGTCTGCAAACTGCCCCCCCCCCCATTCTGTCGGAGGCCAGGGTCTAATGAAGCCAACAGAACCACATCATCTGCGAAGAGCAGAGAAGTGATTCTGAGATCCCCAAACTGGACACTCCAATCCCCCTGGGTGTATTGTCAGACCATGTCCAAGGGATAATGCTGCAAACAGTGCTTTATTGCAAGCACTAGCCTGCATATTAATTGTTATTACTCATGCAGAGAGATCAGATGTTATGTGTTTGATAGATTAATCAGGCGTGTCATTAATCTAGGCTGTAGTCAAAGCCATTCCTTCTGCTCCCCAATTGAAGGTGTCATGTTTATATCAAAACAGTTCCCAATGACAGTAAATGATAACAAGACATGTTTTAAAGGAAAATGCTCCTCAGAAATGTGTTTATCTTAATGTTGTTGGCAAATGCAGAAACAGTCAGAAATCCCCAGGGTTTGTGAAGTGCAAATCTATTTTTAAAAAGTAATTCTTACTTCAGTTGCTCATTTAGTTTATTTGAATCGATTTTAGCCTTGTGCACTTTCCTGTAATGTGAATCTTAAAGACTCTTGGATGTGCACGACACACATTATTGAATTTCCCTCCTAAGGGATGTATTAATTATCAGATGGTAGATTAGTGTCGCTTTAAAAGATTAAGATTATTTATTTTCCTTTATTTGATCTTATTTCCTACCGTACGTTTCTGAACCATGCCTGAGATGCTGGAAAAAAAATCTCTGATTTAACAGGTCCCTGAAAAAAGTTGACGATGGATCAACATAGTACATAGTGGTAGAATTTGCCTGTAAATGCCAGATTTACAGATAGTTTCAGTGAGTGATAGCATGCATACACAAGAAACTGACTCAGAACATATCCTTGAAGCTCTCCACAGCACATATTACAAAAATATGAGGTCATATTTTTGCAAGAGTCCCTGTGACCCCAATTTCAGGCCTTCCTTATCCAGACAAACTGTAAACAGATTGCGCCTCTAGTCACAGCACTCAGTATGTAAATATCCACATACATCACTTCTGCTTATGCTTCTTATCTGCTAAAAAAACAAAGTCAGTACAGACTGAGTTCTATTATTTGCACACACTTATGGAGTATTTATATGAGTTACTATTTCAGACAGTTTAAGGATTGTTTGGTTTTTTTTTATTTGAGTTTGCCTGAAAGTTCTAAAAACTCTGCAAAGTTCATGAATACAGGTCAAAAGTTTAAAGGCGAGCACAACAAGAGCCACGGCCTCAAGGGAAAAATAATTCAAGCTGCAAAATACACAAGCCGCTTGTGAAATATCATGAGAGCTGTCTGGGAGGAAGCAGCATTTATCTCCAATTAGAGCACAGTGTCTTGTGACTGCAGCTTGTCATCATGGGTTAACTTGACCAGCACAATGAGGCCCTTCACCAGACTGCAGCCTCCAACAAGGTACAATCAATTTTGCAGACTGAGATGGCAGCTTTACCATCTGAGCATGATCTCTGTCTTCATAAACAAAACCCACTACAGCCACTTCTTCTTGTCTTCTTTGTTTACACAGACTCTCAGCATGGAGATCTTCACACATTATATGCTTCGTTCCAATTTTTGACAACAAAGCATTTGTTATCTAACTGTGTGAGCTACATAAGTAACATTCAGAAGTCCATTTCTATCTATCTGGAGTCGATGGCTATCATTTTCAATCCACCTTAACTCACTTATGCCATAACTTTCCTCTTCAAATTTAATTGAAATGTTAAAGCCAGTTTATCATCTCTGTTTAAAGTATTTATGCGTGCCTTCAGGATTATAGATCTTCTCCTGGGAGACTTGTTTACTAGAGCACAGAGCAGGACTCAATATCCACACCATGTTGAGCAGCACATTTTCAAAGGTTTTTAAGCCCCTTTGTCACAATATCCTTGGGCCATAATCAACAGGTTTATAGTATGTCATTAATTAACATGATTAGCCTCTTGAACTCTTTTAAACTGCTCTTTAATCTATGTCACATGATTCCAATTACTGCTTGTTCTTACACTTTATTGAGGTCATATATTTTGAGGAGAAACTCAGTGGGGAGCAAAAAAAGTCTGTTTTGTGCAACACTTTGTAAATATATTCAGCATCATTCACAACGTTTCATGATCTTTTGTCAAATTTGCCCACTCAAAATGTGTGTATGTGTGTGTTTGTTTGCAGTCATTTGATGAAATGCTAGAAACAAATTCAGAGAGGGTGAAAAGATGTGTGGCTGGTGCAAACACATTCAGGTTTGGCCCGTTTTTTGTTGTTTTTCATCACACGGTGCCCGAGGGCCCAGTACCAGTTTAATATGACTGAATCAGCACAGTAAGTTCCAGTGTTGTACAGTAGGTAGCAGCATGGGTGAGAAAAACAGCAGCATATCACAATGTGAACTTGCTGGCGCTGCTATTACAATGTGCAGGGTTTTTTTGTCAGTCTGATGAAATTCGACTTAAAATGTGCAAAATCAGCAAAGGGCGCACAACCCACTTTGGCCCAGATGGAAAGCTTAGTATTTGATCATTTTTACACTGTCATTCAGCTAGTTTGACAGTGTTCACAGTGTGCTGACGGCACGATTGATGACATTCCTGGTCGGGAAGTCTCTCTGGCAGCAAAGTCAAACCAGTGCCTTCATTTTCCAAACAGATGGGGCTAACTTTCGTTCCTCTTTTTCTTTCTGTATTCTCTTTGGTAGATGTTGGAGCCTAAGGTGGATGCCCCTTCATGTGAGTTGGGCAGAGTCGGAGGAGATCGAGGAGGTGTGTGCCTCCACCTGCCCCCCCGCAGCTCAGAGGGTGAGGAAAGCAGCCTGTACCCTTCAAGCCCCTCGGAGCCCCCAACCCTGGGGAGCCCTCACCCCTCAGAGCCACTCACCCCTTTGGATGAAGTGTACATGCCTCTCGGTGGTCTGGTGGGATCTGAGGAACGGCATAAGGTGCCTCCCACACCCCCTCCTTCCACTGAGGGTGAAGATTGCAAGAGTATGGAGGGAAATGAGATGGAAATGTGGAGAGAAGTGAATGATGGGGAGAACAGGAGAGAGGAAGAGGAGGAGGAAGAGGGTGCCAGCAGAAAGAGTATTGTAAGTGAGGAGGAAGAGAAAGAAGGAGGAGAGGAGGACGAGGAGGAGGGAGAGATGAATGAAGAGGAGATCAACCTAAACCTGGTGATGTCAAACACAGATGAGGACAACGAGGAGCCTCCTGACACCAATGCTCCTCCCTCCTCCTCCTCATCCTCATTTGTCATCCCGGAGCTGCGCCTTGATCGCTCCTTTAGTGCGGATGCCCTCTCCTCACCCAACACTGATGAAGAAGAGTATGATGACGACGAAGATGAGGAGTCTGAAGATGAGGACGATGAAGATGACAGCGACGATGCCTACCTGCAGCGGAGTGACAGCAAGCGCCGTAGCATGGTGGAGGGCGCCACCTGCGAGAAACATGGAGGAGGGGGGCTCAGCGTGCAGAATTCCCTCCGCCGGCGCACCCACAGTGAAGGGAGCCTCCTTCAGGACCCCCGCACGCCTTGTTTCACCTCCGACAACGCCATCAACTGCCTGGAGGCGGGGGGGGCGCACCACAAGGGCGGCTGGACACTCCCATCACCCAAAACCCTGAAGAAGGAGCTGACCAAGAATGGAGGCTCCATGCATCAGCTGTGTATGCTGTTCTCTGGGAGGAAGGTAAGCAGCTTCACACTCGACAAATATTATTGTAATACTGCAGGAAGTTAGACATGCCATGAAATTCAACCACATTGTTCATTCATAAAACAGGAAAAAAGTTGATCAAATAATGGAACATACACACATTAATACTGGCATTTGGGCTATTATAGAATTATAGAGTATTTCAGTTTTTCTTTCTAACCCCATGTACTGAGTAAAATGCAAAGTACACCTCAGGCCAAGGTTTGGGGTCACTGTCTCTGTAGAAAGGGTGACATCAAGTGGTAAAATAGAGCAAATGCATGAGAATCCTGTGGTCAGCATACAGCATACACTTGCACAAGACAATCTGACGAGAATGTTCTGTCGAAAGTGTTTAACATCAAGTATGATGCTTATGTATGTAGTAGACACATTTACAACGCATTGCAGCTAAATTTATGTAACGTTTTAATGTATAAATACAGGATAATACTAAAAACTATTGACTAATTGCATGACGGAATTACTTTGCTAGTATTTTCTGCAAACTTGAGTCTGAGCCTGGTTCCATTTGAGACAAAAAAGTGTTAAAATATTGACTGTACAAGAAACAGCACTCAGCCTCATTTGCATTTATATGCCCCCCCACACACACACACACACAGACTTCTAAAGTCAATCTAAGTGATTTTCTGAATCCACCACACTACACAGTTACCTTGTAAAAATGTAAAGACCTTCAAAGTTTAGTCGGTCCCATCACCTCAACCTCCAACTCCTTATGTTTTACACATTCTCCTCACATTCTCCTCCACAACACATTTTTACGAAAGCAATCAGCTCATAATGCCAGGCATTTATGCAGAATACATCGACCGTACATTTACCATCTGAAACTTTAAAAGAACTGTGCCTCAGTTTGGGTTGAAATTAAAAGAGATCACTGAAATAGGGAACTGAATGTGTGCTGCGAATCACAAAATAGTGGACTGCCATTGGTTTAAGTGCAGTTGTTGCAGTTGTCCAGCAGAGGGAAGCATGTGTCACATCATGTCAGCCCAGCAGCCTCGAGTGTGCCTCGTGTCATCACTCACCTCACTTTGGCACAGATGAGGTAATGAAAATAACAGAAATCTCAGTGGGGCTTATTTTCTTGTGAACTATGAAGTAAATTTTTTAAAATAATTTCTTTAAAATTATTACACTTTTACAGGAATGCAGACAGGTCATCATCTGTGCAACAATATTTCCCGGCAACACTATTTATCTTAGTTAGAGCTGCACACCTGCAGACTTAATGCTGCCTGTTCCTCAAAGAGGTAGCCCGAGCAAATGGAAAGAAAATGCAAGAAGACAGTAATATCAGAGCTCCGCTGACATCCCACAGGCTTAACGAGAGACAAATGACAGAGGTGGTTAATTTCTCACTTTATCGTTGTAGAATATCAGAGGCACTGCTCCTCTTTATCTACCTCTGCCTTCTCCGAGATGTGTCAGCACGCTCGGCAGCCTTAAATGGCAGTGTGTGTGAGCTGTGCAGAGGAGGAATGCAGCAGACAGGGCTGAGGCCTATTGGTCTTGGCAGATTCAAGGGTAATTTTACTACCTATTGGCGTCATGGACACTGTTCCTCTGAGGCCTGTGTTTCCATTATTTAAAAATTATCTGTCATCTCCCCCTCATTCATAAATCTTGTGACATCTCTAGGTGCAGAAAGTGAGTGAGTTTGTGTGTGTGTCTAGCCTCTGACCAAGAGCACTTTATGGGATCACAAAAGACTGGCAACACTGATTCATGAGCCTGCATAAACGTACTGCCTTTATTTCACGACACCTTCGCAGTTTTCAAAGCTTCTTTTTTTCAGTACTCCAGTGATTGGAACGATTTTCTGGGAATATTCGAAAGCAAAGTCTAAATTACAGTTAGTTGTTGATGAAACAATTTCAAACGATTGCCAATTTATTATATTTTTAATACCACTTTATCCAGTCAAAGGGGAGACATTATTCAGTACCAACAATATGAAGTAAGCACTAGCATCCATGCTAATATACTATATGCCAGTCACATGTCAGACGTGAAGAAAAACTTCATTGTGATCTAATTTTGAGAATATAGTAAGGCCAGTCATTATTTAGGTGCAGGGACTGACTAAATGGAGTTGTCAGACTTAACTGAAGCCTGTTTTCACATGTGTGTGTGTGTGTGTGTGTGTGTGTGTGTGTGTGTGTGTGTGTGACTCTCTGTCGTCTCATAATGTGAAACCCTTTTCTGTCCCTGTCTCGCTTCTCTTTTTTCTCTGGCCAGGCAGTCAGCCTACTCTGGCCCTGTGTCTCTTTCCGCTCTGCACCTTTTCCTCTCTCACTCCATGTCTTTAGTGGCCTATCATCAGTGCAAAGAGAACCAGAGACAGACAGAGAGCAGGTCGAGAGTAATCAATGTCAGTTTGTTTGACTAAGAGATTTTTCTCGACAGCCGCTTAAAAGAAAGTGTTATTCCTGCTACTTATGGGTGAAAAATAGTGGACGAACCTCCTAAATCAAGGCTGCTTTGAATATGACTTTTTTTAAGTAAGAGAGTGAGCTATTCAGAGACAAAATAAAATACATTTTAAAGCCGGGACATATGCAAAACATGCACCAGAATAGCGAAAAATAGCGCGATGTAGCTTATTCGTGTCTATTCAGTATCTATCACATCGTGTTACATTTGATGTATTCGAACAGCAAAAATACCACTGACAATAACTGCTGTCAGGGGCACTCACTGAGGGGTTTTGCCACTAAATACAAGGATTTGGTGGATGGTTTCAGGATGAAAAAAGGGGAATATTGAGCCAAGAAAGAACATGGCCAGCTGATAAAAGCCAACAAAGAGTCTTTGGCTTCGGCAGGCACCGTAATGGTGCCATTAAAACATTTTGCTAGTTAAACAACTAAAGGGGACATTTAAAGGAATGAGAAGTCCAGCAGAAATTTCCACTGGCAGTTTTTTAACCCTGATGACTGAAAAAAATCCCAAATTCCATGACAAGGTGAGAGTTGTGCCTCTTCCAGTCACATCACGGAATAAAACTCTAATCTTCCTGTCCAAAATTCTGAAATCCTGATTTTTTTCCATCCGTCTCTCATCGTCTTTCAGTTTGGGACCATGTTGAGTCCACACAGATATTGCTGCAGCAGATCCGGGGGGATCCAACCCAGCGCTTTCGGCTTTGAGCAGGCCAAACATTTTGTTTATGGGGTCTGAATGTTTGTTTGAAGCTTTGATAAATATCAGCTGTCTTTCCAGATGTTGGCAGGGAAACAGTTTTAATCTGTTTACTGATGATTGTGTGATGGCTTACATTCCTGCTCTGTGTTAAGGATACACAGGAGATGGAAATAGGTTAAAATGAATTCAAACTTGAAAACAGGTGTGCTAACGGGTGGTGTTGTACATTATGTGCATGTATGCACACATACACGCCATAAATAGAGTTGGTATGTTGGATGTAACATCTGCTTCTTTTCTTTATCATTTTTGCATCATTGCTCCTCTCTCCTTTGGTATGATACAATCTAGATAAAAAACAGTAAAAACTATTCATAAATAATGTTTTATATTGGACAGTGGGAATGAGAAGGAGATGAAATCTCTTGTTTCACTTGAATAACATTCGAAATTCAACGCTTGAGCAGGCAATTTTCATTTAATGCCGCTGCACTGCGTTGCCCATCAATCATTTCTCGCTGAAACAAACCTTTGCACTGCTGCACAACTAAATTAATGCCGGAAAGTAAATTAAATATCACTGCAAAGAAAATATTTATGCTGCTGTCAGAACTAATGAAACAACATATTATGCTCTGTTTGTTAAAGGCTGAAGCAACCAGGTTTCAAATTCATCTCAGCCTAACTGACTCACCCTTATCCTCGGGGCTAAATCCACAATAGAAAATCAATTCACGACCATGGAGGAATGAGAATAAAGGCATGCAGTACGTAGTCTTTTGTGTACATAAATTTTGTTTGGACAGACCTGCATGGCTGTTTTTGCAATATGTATTAACTTAGCTCTTAGATTGTAGAACATGTTTGGAGCGTTGGACCCTCAGCTTGTCTTCAATTTCTCAGACCTCCACTAAATGTCCTCTGCACCGCCTTAAGCAGGATAAACAGTTACAAGAACCCAAACGTGCTATTTTAGGCCCACGTACAAAAATATTAGTAAACTTTGTGTACCGTTAAGTCATCTTCAAGTACCTCAGCTACACGTCGACCAGGTTCCCAGTTTCCAAGACAAAGCTATCACTGCTGACCTCTCATCATTCCCCATGCACCAGTGTGCAGGGTATAGTGTGCGAGAGCCACTTGTTGATATCGAGACCGTGATGTGTACCTCACATGGGTCAGCGCGCATGACCAGAGCTAAAAATAGTTTGTTTTTTTACTGAATGAACTGCGTAAGAGGTTCGTGGAAACAGTTTTTCAAAAATACTAGGTATCGATAAGTGCCAGTGTCATCCCTTCAAGTGTTGTTTTGTCTGAATGTGAAACAAAACATGCCACAGGGCTATTCCCCAAGGCCAAGGTGTACATAAGGGTCAGTGTGTATTCTCTGACAGCACTGTGGTGCGCTGAATGGGCTCTATTGTAGGTAATCACAAGGGTTTTCTTCTATCTGACCGTACAGTAGATGGCCCGGAAGGGACAAAAGGTCTCCGGGGTTGAAATCCATGTGGGATGCAGCCAGGCTCGTGAAATTCTAAATGAGTAACATGTAAATATTTACTGAGCAAACTGAACAAGCTTTCAGAACAGTCAGCTCAGTGTCCGGTCCCCAAAGTATGTGCTTACAAACATTTTTTTTTCTTCTCTGTTTTTTGACTTCACAGTACACAATAACATTTCAGTGACTTCATTTGCAAGAGTCCACCTATATTAAGTCACTATGTTGTATATGAGATTACTCTAAAAGGGAAAAAGCAGTTACATAAGTAGGTGCAGACAGAACTGTCTTTTTTATTATTTTGAAAGGAATTCTTGTCACTTGTTGTGAAATTAGAGACATCTCCCATAGTCTGTGGGTGAAGCGCTTGTGTTGTCTGGCGCTTCCAGAAATCTTTTCTTTTTATATTGGATTCTTAAAAAGGAAGAGGAATGTGTCTTTCTCCAATTTGTATAAAAATACACATATTAGCAACGCCTCAATCAGTTCTGCTCTCTGACATAACTCATGAGTTTTTATATCATATGACCGCAATGGCCCCCTCGCGTTCTCTTTCCATCATTCCACCCAACTCTCTCCATTCTTGTTAATTACACCATTGGCCTCAACAGTCTCGACACATTATAAGAAGTTCTGGCTTTCGGGAACCACACGCGCACACACATTTTGCATTCAGCATTCACTCTATTTGTGGCGTTTTGTCGATATTGTGAGCTAGAACAAAGGAAGTGACTCTCTGCTAAGGTAACCTTGTCAAACTTTCCCCAGTGATAACAGTGGCAGGTACACCATGAAAAGTAGCTGTTCAAATGAACTCTTATTAACTAATTTGCTAAATCAAAATGTGATGCAGTAACATGACCCATGATGTTTGGGGGCCTAGTTTAAGCACACAGGTTAGATTTTGTGCGTCGCTACAAGCGACAAAAAGATGAGGACTAACTGTGTGAACTTACTCAGACCAAATAAAGACAAGAACAGATCAGCTAGGTCTAAAATCTGAGATACCGTCATCACATCCAGGACCAACTCCCACACAGTGGATGTTCCAGTTCTAAACAGGGACTTTTCTTATGTATCATTTAATCCTAAATAAAGATAGTTAGTTTATGATCTACTTCTTGGGTTTGGGAAGAAAGTGGTTACTGCATGCATATTAATGTTTGCAGTCATCAGAGCAGACAATTACACTGTTAAGCGAGAACAGCAACAAAAAGACACAGCAGACTGTCGCCCTCACACACACTGAGAGAAATCTCAGCGTCAGTGGTGGTTTTTTTGCATCTTGTTTACTAAATATACACACATTTCTGTGATGATGTCTTGTAACCGAGCGAGGCTCCACACATAGCCAGTCACAATGAAAGCAAGGGAAACGTCATTCCCACTTGAGCAACTGTGATACCAGCCAAGAGCCTTCTGGGAAGAACTAAGACATTTTATTGTAACTGAGTGTCAAGTGACATAACCTCATATTACAATAATTATTATTATTATCTGCTTATTACATTTCTTTCTTCTCTGCCAAAAGTCAGGATGAAGTTAAATGTGGGACCATGAGTTTTCCCTATGACTGTCCAATTTTCAAAATATTTGTGTGTACATGAGTTACGGAATCTTTTGATTTGATTTTATATTGTTATCTTTACACATTATTTGCAAATTTGTTTAAAGTCGTATCAATAAAACCAAATGAAACCTCCTACTTTATGTCTGGAGGAAACATTTAACCTTAGTTCAGCCAAAGGGTTTAAAACTCAAAGTGCCCCTCTGGGTTAAGAGTCAGAGGCTTTTGCACAATATCTGCAGAATTATTTAGGATCATTTCTGAAAAACAAAGTAATACACTTGCCATTTTTCCTCTGAAATGAAACCTCATCGTTGTGAATTCAGTAACTCCCTTTGACCTCGTGAGAGTTCAAAGCTTCCCGCACAAATCCATCTCTGCCAGGGAAGCTCCCACATATCCTTTTTCTCTCACTTTCTCTTTCTACCACTGAAACACTCACTGGGCTCCACATGGACTAAGACACTTTCACAAATCCCCGCCACAAAGGTTAGCTAATCCCAAGCTAATGAAGCTAGCATTCCTCTTGTTTATTTGTTCGCAGTGTTTGGCTGTTTGCGATTACTTGGGGGGAGGGGATTAATGAGCTACCTGGAGAGCTACTGCTGTGAACTGTGTGAAGCAGTGTGGGAACGTGCTGCTTCCGTCCATTAACTCTCATTTTGCTGTACTGTAATGTGAGCCAGGGCCACACCAGCTTTGTTCCTTGTTGTTTCCGGTTGGAACTGTCGAACAGAACGGAACAAGCCAAACGACGACCGCCGGGTCTCCAGTTCCTGACTTGTAACTCTATCCACATTGTAACAGATGGCTTCCATGTGTTACGCTTGCCGACAGTACTGACATTTGACGAAAGTATGGCAACAAAGAAACAGCTGGGGTGTTAACCCTATGAGTTATATACATGCTGTAGACAAAGAGCTTACAATTCAAGTCAGTCTGGGAAAGCCTGCAAATGGTGAGACAGGGCAGGTTTTCAGTTACCATCAGCTGTCAACGACAATAAAAGACAATGACAGTAAACGTGACGAATACAGTAACACATCACATACAGTTTAGTGACCATCTTAGGGGAATATACAGTAGTGACTATCAGCGATCAACATTTGATGATGTCTTTCCTTCGTAAGACTTGAGTTGTCCTGATGTCATGGCACTCAGTAGTTGGACCTGTTTCAGCAGACTCATGCTCTCTGCCCATCTGAGTGCTGTCAGGTCATGACGTGTCAGGAGTTTGGATGCTGAACGGCAGCGCCACAAAACCCCCTCGCGACGTTGGCCCAGTCCAAGACAGGATCCAGAAGGCCTTCCCGTTTCATAGCTGTGTATGTGTGTTTGAACGGAGGCGTTTGCAGCACCCGTTGCCATAGCAGTGTTGTGTGTGCGTCTGGGACTGGTTACGTGAATGTAGATGGATAGTTTCTTGTAAACAGATTCCTGCAAACATGCACACGCAAAAAGTAATGCTTCAAAGTTTAAATAAATGTTTAGAGATTAAATTTGACCTGACATTATTTGTGCCAAAAAAAACAACAAAAACAATTCAATATTCTTTCCCTACAAAGTCATTTTGTAAAGGAGACAGAGGTAGAGACAAGCAATGATACAGTGGAAAATGTTTGGGCAATAATAACGTTCTTAAACATGAGCAAAGAGTGGGAAAGTCCGTGGTAAACCTATGCCAAGAACTGCTCTGTCGTATTTTGATTTGGGAATATCATGGGAATAGGTCTAATTGAACCATCACCATAATCTTTCATTAACCTTAAACAAATAAGTTCTCTTCTTCATGTCATCATATCATTATGTCAAGAACACCCAAGATTTTTTTTTTAAAATTTGAATTAATGTTGTTCTCCTCTGTATATATGTAACAAGGGGGAAATGCTCTATACACACACTTAAGATGAAAATATTCTGAACATTGATCAAAACTTTTGTGAGATCAGCGCTTATAAACGCTTGCAAATCTCAGGACCCAGTTGCACCTTTAAATGCTTGACCGTACCCATTATTTATGAAGCCGGTTGTGCGTTGTGCAGGGTACATTTTGAAAGGCTCCTTCTTTTTGTCCGTGTCCCCGTGTGTTCTCTCTGCGGTAAAAAGTTGTACGAGAACGTGGTGTACCTTAGCCGCGTGCCGGCAGCGCGGACCACATCAGCACATAAACCACGGCTGTGTTTGAATTTTTTGCAGACATAAAAAGTGCACAGGGGCACATGCAGAAACAGAAACAACAAAACACACAAGGCAGGAGTCAGGGCGAACAATGCAGGTGGGATGAGGGGGAGCGTACATGCTGTCCTCACAGGATGGGAACAGGGTCAAGGGAACAATCAGCCCCGGAGGGAGAGAGAGGGAAACCAAAGTGCAAAGTTAAGAATAAGGCGTGCCCAAGGAAATAAAACATCTAACTGGCTTGAAAGACCTCTTTCTTCCTGACACTGACATTTGTAGTTGTCACCTAAGGGTTGTTGCTGCTGGCTACTTCCTGCTATGATTACATTTTACTGTAGTATGGCCCACATTTGATCATACAGGACTATCACACTCGTCCAGTTCAGTTTGGCAGCATCCTTTTCACCCTGGCATTCATTCATTTCTTACAGTAAAAAGTAATCATAGCAAGAAGTAGCCAGCAGCAGCCCTTAGGTGACAACTAAAAATGTCACCTAATCAGGATCAGGATCAAACCATTGTCTATACTATGAAAAATTATTCAAACTTTGTTTTTGGCTCCAGACTTGATGTTTTTTTTTATTTTGTAGGGTTTCTTTTTGTAGTATCACAAAGCTAAAATTATATTCTACAATACATAGCAGTACTTTAGGAATTTCACTTTTTCTTTCTATCTTATTTTATCTTTTAAGAAACATTCCCATAATAGGCATAGCAATTTTTTGTGCTGGTGTGAGTCTGGAGTTTTTGTTTAGAAGGCCTTGGCAAGCCCCGTAATAGCTTATAATTTATCACCACTGAAGTGTACAGTTTGCTTTCAGTTTTCCTTTTACGTTTACAGAGTAGGTAATGCTGCTATGGCAATGCCATGAGGATAATGGTTTTGCATTATATAACACGTTCGATGTGGACTTAAACAGCTTACAGTAAAAATCTCCGGGAACAGATACTTTGATCTTGTCTTGTCGCTCCACAAAGAGAAGCCAACAGTAAAGTCAGATATTCCATGACTGCTATGTGTTGTTTACTTCCACTGGGAGGTGAAGCATGACCTTTACATGAGCGGGTTTATGACCCACATCATTCTCTGGCTGCTGCGGCCGGGATCTCATTCGCAGCATTCCTCCCTTCCCTCCCGAATGCCATACGTCTCACCCCGACCCGAGTGCTTTCCTCGAAATCCTTTTATTGGAAACCAGCCCTTTGTTTTGGCTGTAAATCCAATCCCTCTACTTTGTAATTGGCCCAAAGTAGCACCTACCCCTCGGTGCCTCACCTGTCTGAGTAGATATTACAGATGTCATTCTCCAAGTGTTACAACATACATTAGAGCTCCATCCTAAAGAACTGTGTACATGGATTGAACGGAAGTAGAATTTGTATGTGAGGGACCGGTCACCAGCGCCATGTTGCAACATCAAGACAGTGTGACAGCATGATGGACGTCACTCACATAAATGTGTGTGAGTGTGTGTTCAAACAGTGCTGTGATCACATGAGCAGTGCCTTTGCAGTTACCATTCCGTACATCATGACTGTGCCTTAATGATATAGGAATAAAAAGAAAGACCAGTTGAACAGAAATACTGTTAGTAAGTAATTTAACATTATAGAATATGAACACCTGTATGACCCCATCCAACATCCAACTGGACCACTGTGATGGTATTTAAGATAATACAGTACACTAATTACTGTATCAACACTGGCTCTGCAGCTGTAATAACAAAAATGGATGCTAACCACCAACCAAGGTATCAAAACTAAAACTAATGATTCAAGTCATCACACAAGATTAGCATGATGACTTATTGTTATTCCTTTCTATTTTTTCAGTGATTAAGCCCATTAGCAGGATAGGCAGTATTTATAGATATTATAAGATGGGGTCCTGAAATTCAGGAATTGACATTCAGAAATAATAAGAACTTTCATGTGGTCAGTGTAACTGACTGATTTTTAGTGACAAATCCATCATCTGTTTGAATTGCAACAGTGTAAAAGCTTTAGTTCAGTAGTTAGCTGTCATTAAGTTATTGAAAAATAATTAGGCAATTTCTGTCGTAAGAAAATATGCAGGATATTAATGCTTCAGCCTGTTGTGGCTGCAGCCGATTGGGAATATTTGGCCCTGAGCGATGCTACTGACGTCTGCTCTTTGCACAACTGCCAGCTTTGGAAAGAACTGTGACTCTGCAGCCATTAACATTGCAAGCATAAAGGTCATCAGCTGGTGAGACAATTTCAGAAACATATTTATGGATAGCAGCGGTTTCATGACTGGATATAATTACAGAATTTCAGCGCAGGTACACAGACGTGTTGTTTTGTCAGCATTGTTCATAAACATGCTGCAACATGGGAAGTGCTTATGCGGGAAGTGCCCATCTCCTGAGCTGTGCTGACTAACAGGAAGCAGAGGAGAGTCAGAGCAAGTGCAAAACACATACACTTACTGTACTCTTTGTGTTAAAATGGAACACCCTCACATGCACACACACGCACGCACAAACGTGCAGACAATGCACCTTTTGTATCTGCTTTCATTATGTAGCTTAAGTAGGAATGAGTCAGTATCCTGTGTGAAGGTCACAGAGTTTATTTTCAGATATTACTGAATATTGTGGTTTTGCCATTCTACTGTGTGTGTGTGTGTGTGTGTGTGTGAGAGAGAGAGAGAGAGAGAGAGAGGGGAGAGAAAGAAAGTGGAGCAGCATCTGCCACCCGACATCAAACATGCTGTCACGTTCTCACAGAAACGTGCACACACAACAACGCTCCCTCGGCTACAACCGGCTACAAGTTTATTTTACCCCAAAATTTCCTTTTATTTGTAAAGGAAGTAAAGGAACAAAAATATGTCCTGTAACATAAATTGAAACAATGAAAAAAAGACATTAAAGCAGTTATGTAATTACACATCAAAGAAAATCCTACTGGCAGAACATAAGAAAGACGTTTTCCCAAGGCTTTTGTAAAACAAAGGAAGGACAGTGAGACAAACTGTCAAAACGGACTAAAGAGTACTTGACATATCCTCTTTCCTACATTTTGTGCGAACCCTTGTCAGAGTTTCATAAAAACTTCCCTAGACATCAGTTTCATATGTGGATTAGATTGCCTAATCATTACAGCTCCCCCGCCGAGCTCAGCATTTGCTTTTGTGATTTTTCTCATGTTTCTATGTTTAAACATCAGTTTGTGCCTTTATTAAATCTTTTTTTCCTCTACATTTTCTTGTATTTTCTGGCTCTTATAAAGGCCCCATTGTTCTTCCAGTGCCCCTGGGACACAGGGCCCAGTATTCTGTTTTTTCTCTCCTTTTACTTATTTTCTTTAAACTCTCTGGCCAAGATCTATGAGGAAGTGCAGACACTTATCACAGGCAAGACAGGGCCAAGATTATCATCGAACAAGCAAGATGTGTCCAGTTATTTGCTTGGTTTGCTAATATGTGTGATGCAAAAGGAATGCTATTAAGCTTTAACATAGAAAAAGAATAATATATCTGCAAGTATATTCAAATTAGGCATGTTTTTGCCCAGATTGCAGATAGTGTTATGGTAAAGTCCTTATTTTTGGAGCCATGTGTTTTCTGACTTTGGGGTCACAATCCCTCAGGGCCTGTATCAAAGATCACTGTGGGGAAGTAAAACTGGGACTAAAAATACTAAAAAGTACTTAAGAGTACATTCACAGAGTTAGCTTCACTTTGTCATAAATTAAAGGTTCAGAGTTGAGAGTGATTGACAAGACTCATAACTGTAACTTTAATGAACTGCACCTTTCATTTCTCTCAATAATAATTGTGCACCCTCAACACATTCAGATGACTGACAGGCTAATCTAAATGCATCTTGGACTAATGCATATTAATATGCATCAAGACAGGATGATTATTAATAGTTGAATTTATCAGATGCTTTGGCTCAGTCCTTGGTCTGTTCTCATGGTTTTCGATCCCTCTGTGATTCTTGTGCAACACAGTTGACAGTTTTGCCACAAAGTAGCAGATTATTCCTGAGTGAAGATGTTTGTATAATGACAGGCGTTAGAGTTTAGAGGTGCAGTAAATGCACAGTTGTTATCTCCCAGATCATCATTGTTGTAGCTCTATGGAGTGTATATTGTCCAAAGGAGCTTGTAACATGGTAGGTCAGCTCTCCTCAACCTGGAGATCAGAGTAAATGTCGTGATGGAGAAAAATGAGGAAATTCTCATTCTTGCACCAAATAATGAGAGAACTTTGGTGTAGTTCCAGCTGATTTTAACACTGTAAGGCCTGTAACTGATTATTACTTGTTTAGTCTTTGCATCAAACAGTCTGCTATGTTGCTGCAGCTTAATAAGTTGTTAACAGGAGCCTCGCTCTCTGTAAAAACAGTGTGATAATGGGCTGTGACTGTGATTCACATCTCAGCGTGTGCCATGCTAACCTGCTGCTGTCTGCCGCCTGTTCAGTGTCATATTATAGCAGATAAAGGAGAAGGTTTATGATGACCCCAATAATACTGTTCTAAAAAGCTGGGAGGAAAATGGATAACAGCAGGCTAACAAACTTTATTTTGTTTCATATTAAAGTTAACAAATAGAAAATGTTTTTTTTGGTTTATTCTAGTCAGTGGAGAAATGTTAATGAGTCTTGTGACTATACATATGAATAAGCTAGTAGGAATTTTGATAATACTTCTGTATAGTAAACAACGCATTAAATCCAAATCAGAAATAGTGCGGTCTGGGTTGTCACATGGAGACAATTTTGGGAGTAATTTCCTCCTCTATTTGTGCACTATGTAGCTCCCACTTCCTGCTAAACATATGACTCTCAGTCTTCAGTGCATCCTTTCTTTTTTTAATAGAAAGTCTCAGTAAATAGAAACAGAAGAGCCGAAACCAACAAATTCTCTCTCTCTCTCCATGCAGTTTTTACACAAAACTGCATGAAGCTTTTCACAAAAAGTTTAGTGAACACAGGTTCATTTAACCACATTAAACCACGGTTATCACCCTTTGCACGTTGCAAATCCCAGGCTGTAGGGGCGGCACAAATCGCTGCCAAGGATCTTTATCTGACTTTCAGTAAGCTTCTAACGTTCCATCTGAGCAGTACATTTTAGGAAATCCAACCACTTGCATTCAGCATTCATGTACATTATCTATGAAGATTACAAAACATGTGCACCAGGGCCGTGTTAAACCTGGGTCAGGAGCAGGGCCAAGATGCCAGCTCAGATGATGCGTCAGATGATGCCTGTCATGAAATAGGTATGACACGCACACAAAGAGTAGAGCCATACGATGCCATGAAGCTTGGATTTTACAGGTAGCAGCAGTCTGAGGATGCACTCTCTGGATCGACATAACACTGTTCAGATGTCGGCTTGTCAATTTGTTTTCAAATAAAGAGAAGAAACGCAGGAATGAAAAGGAAGGAAGCAGCCCGAGGGTCTGATGAAGAAAAGCAGCGGGGGCTGAACTGGTGAGAAGTTTAAATACACAGAGGCCAAGATTCATTTCTTCACCTCTGGGGTTTTATGTTGTTGGAGGATTTGAAATCGAGGTTGACTGGGTCAAGAATGTTTCAGAGCTGTGTTTAGAATATTGTTCCTACAATGTGTTTGTTAGTGCAAAGTACAACTGAAGAATGTGCAGTTTGTTGAGACAAAGAGACAAAAATTTTGGATTGTCTTATTAGGGAAGAACAGCCCTTCGGTAATCTAACCTTCATTTCCAAACACACACACACATTTTTTCTCACGCTCATCCTTTTCCTTGAGACTTACGCTAACCTTAACTGTATCTACTGCTGGCTGAAACTAAACTTAAAACGCGTTTTCGTCCTAAAATTTAATGATTGCCCTAATGGGAACTTACTTTTGTTAGTATAAACAGATTCAAGTCCCCACAACATGAGTAATACCAAGTCACACACACACCATGAGCCCACAGACCTGTGCCCAGGTCATGCGCATGTGTGTCCATAAAAGTTTTCATTGATGTTTTGGAACTTCTTTCGTATTGTCGGAGACGTGCTCGCCCATACGCTTACCTTCACACGTGTGTGCGTGTCTTAGTTGTTTCGCAGCAAAAACACGTGTGCAGCACACATGTGGTCAGGTTAAACCTTTATCTGTGTATCTGCACAGCCACCCTGCGGCCGCTAACAGCGCGCATCCCATGCCTCGGGGGGCAATATCGCCGTGTGGTCTTTGGCAAATTCGGTGTTTTCTCACTGTCTTCAATGAAGCATGAGAGTAGGCTATACACATAAGCATGCACACACACACACAAATACACACACCAGGGTTATTTTTAGAAAATACTTTTTTATGCTCCAGTGGCCATTGCCAGGCAGTCTGGGGTTGTGTGTGTGCAGTTTGTCTTAATCGTGTGTGTGTGTGTGTGTGTGTGTGTGTGTGTGTGTGTGTGTGTGTGTTTGGGGGGCTCGGGTGGGGTCAGGCAGCCAGAAAGAAGAGAAAAAGAAACTTTAGGCTAAAACTGTAACTCTGCAGTGTTAAGAGAAGATATTTTAACTTTAACAGAAATACTCAACTGTACTCAAGCGATCACCAGCAGCGAGCCTTACTCTTGGTGGTCATGTAAAAATGCTTCCTCGATTATAAGTTTCATATGACTCAAAACTTGTAGCACTATGAGGATTTTACTGGCAAAAATGGCTGTGATAAGCATCAAATAGACAAATGTAGATATTTTGCTGTAGCTGGCACCAGTGTAAAATTTGGAGAAGCTGTTACTGCCCTTCCCTGTTGATTACACTCATGGACATGTTTGAACATCTTTAGCAAGTCAGTTTTCTGCTCCTGATACTGTTCACCATGGTGACACAGATTAGACAGGAACCGCAGCTCCTGAATTCACTATGACTGGGCAACCAGTTCTACAGTATTGTTGAGGACAGTCTGAGGTGAGTAGCATCGTGTCTCATAAAAATTCAGATTCCAAAAATATACAGAGAGAGTGTTCGCCCACAGTTAATTTATACCTCTCAGTATCTCTCAGAATCTGTGACCTGTTGAGGCTAATATTCAGTGTTATGCAAGAAGTGATTTGTGGGAGTCCAGACTAACCCTTGTCAGGTAGAATTTAATCATTGTGGTCCCAAAAATGGCACTCTCACCCTCATAAATGGGAATTAAAAGGAAGCTTGATGGACATCTCATTCTATCTGATGGCACGGTGTTGAACTTTCATACCGTACCGTGCTGCGCTTACATCGGACTGATAAAATGCAAAACATCTGTCTTTATTTATGGCTCTGCTGTTGGGCGTAGATAGGAGATTTTGGCACTGGTGTGCGTGTGCATAAATGACAGGGAGAAGGGAGTTGAGAAGTTGGAATACCATCCACATTATTCTTAGTAGCACCTCTGCAGAGGACGTGCATTGATTAAGTTGGACAGTATGTGTGCATTTCTATGAAAAATCCCGGTTGTTACAAGAAGGCAGACACATGTCCCTGCGTGTTTGTATGCCTGTGGATCTCACGCAGCTGAAACATAGCAGACCAGTGTGAATGAGCGTGGAGTCCTTACATGCAAACGGCTAGTTGAACGAAGGCTGACCCGACAAGCAGGGAGAACCTCATCTCAAATGGCCACGCAATATAATGTGTCCTCTTGATACCCCTTAATAATCCTGTCCTGGGGGCTGCGTGAGGACCAATGTTTTTCAGAGATGGCAAAGTCTGTGTTGTTTTCCAAATGTTTCTCAGTTTCCAGGGGAAAGCCTTGCTGATGGCTCTGTGGGGACTGGGATGCCCCTGTTGTACTGTTCCCTCTGAGATTAGTAATTAGATTTTGAAGTTTTTGATGTCCCGCATGATCCTTAGTGGCTGAATTCCTGCTTGTGCGACCGAATATGGCCTGTGTCTGTAGCTGTTTTTGGAGGTTTGATTTAGTTATGGTGTACTCCCAGATCCTGGAGGGTAATACAGTATGTCCAAAATACTTTATTGTGGTGGAAGTACAAATATATTCTGTGCAGTGAAATCAACAACTCACATGTCTCTCCCTGTGTGGTCATCACATCCACATCACTAGTGGTCTTCTGTATTTCTTCTGTGTGTAACTTCAGGCATCAATAGTCATCACCAAATAACATCACATCTTTGTTATCTTAAAAAAATCTTAAAAAACAAAATATTACCTGAGAATTGGCTCATAACACATACCAAATCTTTAACACAAACAGACAGTGAAAATAAAGCAGACTCCACACACACAGACACACAAACTGTATATTTTGACAGGTCTTCATACCCATCAAACAGCAGCAGGAAACGTTTGCTCATGAGGCTTGACAATATTGTTTAAATACGACAGCCGCCGTGCGCATGCACAACTGGGATGCACAAAGGCGTTCAGCCCCGAGGGACAGTCTTGTAATGCGTTTTTATCCTCTAACTATTACACCCCCAAGAGTGTAGTGCCCCACAATTTCAGAAAACACATGCGAATAGACATAACACAACCAATTTGGTGACACAAGTGAGACATTAAAGAAAACACGGAGAGCAACAGCTGTGGTCAGTTTGAAATCAGGCAGTTACCATGGATTCCAATGGTTAAAAAAAAGTGTTCATGATGGAAAGAAAATGTGTGAAAACAGTAAATATGGAAAGCCATGCTGCTGTGTTGCAGAAGGAAGTTGGGATCTTTGAGAGATTTTTTGCTGCTTTGGGGTTTTTTCCACTATGAAATCTTGTCACCTCTGGAATCCGCTGTGACTGACTGAATGCAAGCTGTATTCAGTCACTCTACAGTCAACTTGGAAACCTAGGGTGAATATTTTTGGATTGTGTGTCACTTAAAACTAAAAAAAAACAACAACGAAAACAACTCCTTGAGTATGTGAAGGCCAGCCAAAAATGTTCTCAGTCTAGAGGCTGAAAGTCAAATTGGGTTCCACAAAGACGTCAAGCACACACCACCATGTGTTACCAGCTGTGGATTCAGCTGTGTGTTCCTGTAATACAATGGCTCATTATTTAGAGCCTCACACACACACACATACAATGGGGCAGCTTCAGACCATCAGATTAGTGAAGACTGACCCCTTCTCCACCCTGAGGCTACTTCCCTTTTTCTCTCTTAACCAATCAAAACGGTGGGTCGGCAGAAAGTGTAACGTGAAACCGGGGATCTGGGCTCGACACTTCAGACCCGGGGCACAGTTGGAGGCCAGCAGAAACAGCAGCCGTTGCCTTTCGCACTCTCTCGCTCTCATAGATTTGCCTTACCCTGTCATACCCAAACACATGCAGTTTACAAGCACAGTCTGCTGCGTAACACGCTCGGTCTTCAGAGAGATCCAGGCACCCACACCTCAGAGGGCTTCGCTCCCAGCCTCTTGGAGCTGGTTAAATCGAACCGCAGCGTCTGCATGAGGCCACAGGGCCCTCTTTCTGTGTGGAGGGTGGATCATGCAGTGTGTGCTCTCCTTCCTCTCCCCTCAGCTGAGCTCCGGATCCCCCTGTAGCTGCGAGGTCGGCCCCGAAGGGACAAAGAAGAAGAAATCCAAGAACCTGTAAGTACTTGAATCTTGAGTGAATCCTTTTGTCATGTCGTTTGCCTTCTGTGATCATTTTCTCTTTTACCAGCCTGCTCTTTTTTGAAAGTTGTAAACAAGCAGTGGCACGTCAAAGCACTTGAGATTTTAAAAAATCAAAATAAGTCATGACAGTGACAGTGATTGGGAAGTGATAGTGATTAATTTTTCATGGTCCTGACAACTGCAGTAGCATTTGCCGCTACTGTGTTCAGTGATCAGCCTTTTATTTTCATGCTGTTTTTAATCAGCATGTGTAAAAGGGCGCAGTTTTCACACCCTGCTTTAACACCCATCATTTCAAAAGGGTGCCACTTCTTGTGTCCAAACTAATGGTAATTGATATTGGCTTGCCTTGTAGCAGCCCACAGGAGGTTAATTGAGATATCAGGGTTTATTCTGACAATGCATTAGCATGGGTGTGATTGGATTAGCGGAGGGAAGATGTTAGGACACGTCCACACTCGGATGGCTAAATTTAAAACCTCTCTTTTTAGTGTAACTTAATTTAGATTAATTTAGGGGGATTGAAAATTGGTTGGTTAATTTGTGTGTTGCATGCAAGTACTTACACCTTTGTGATGGTCTACGCAGTGCCTGCTCACGTTCCCAAACCTGCAACCACAGAAACATGTTTCATGCTAAAGGAGGCAGTGAGAATTTAAGCTAATCATTTGATGCAGTTCATAATCTACTTAATGAAGTGGTAAATGATGTGTGCGCTGCTGAGGTGCGCGGTGCCATATGGGTCTCTCACATTTGCAATGGTGTGACAAGAGTGATGTGTGTGCGTGCGTCGAGGGTGTTTGTTTGGGTGTGTTGTTTGCGTGTCTCGACGCCTCGGTGATTCATCAGCTGTTGAGTGAACTTTATTCACGCTCCTGTTCATCAAGATGAAAGCGCATTTCAAGCCGACAGGGACAATAAAACCACTCACAGCGGCCGTCCTTGGGCCTGATAGCGACCCATTCTTCTGCACAAGCTGCGTTTAATGTTGTTTAGTTAACCAGCAGATTAAGTGATTAAGATTCCACAGCTTTTTTCCCCACAGAGTCCAGAGTATTTTGCATTTTTGTCAGCTGTTGCAAACAGCTTTAGCCCCATTTTATTTGTTTAAATAAAACACCCACCTCAAAGATTACAGATGTGATTTTCAGAAATGAGAAATGTTTTAGTTTTAACTCCAGCAGGTGTGCTTGTTTTTGTAAGTCTGCAGGAAGGAAAAATAAAAGCATCAATTCCAAATCAGCTATTGCCTTTTAACTAGTTTTGAACAAGAAAACTTGGTTTTCATTGGAGTAACATCAAGCAGGATTTGATGTTGCTACTGATACGTCGTTTCTCATACGACGAGATGTAATAAGTGTCCATGTGTAGACCGTTTGAGTCAGTCAAATGAATCTATGAAACCCTAGGTTTGCTTTTACTTCTCAAACACCTTAGATGTAGATGGCACACAGGAGATAGATCTAAAAATAGCCCAATCTGGACATGTGGAGTTTTATTTCATTAACTAGTAAGCCTGGTAGACTGTGTACGTATCTTGTTATGGTGGACCAGCCTTTACTTTTTCCTTGTTCCAGTGCTGGATGGTGAAAAGCTGCTCTGTCAACATTTGATTGCCCTGCCAGGTGCAGTGCCAGTTAGCTTGAATGAGTTCAGCTTCAGGTTGTTTTTTTGTCTTTTGCTATTTGAGAGGCATGGTTACAGCACAGATGAAGGCTGCATGGGAAAAAAAGGTTTGTCTTCTGTCGATGAAATGACTTCCTGTTGTTGATGCTGCGTTCATCTGTCATCATCAGTCAATATAAAAAGGATCACCCGCTAACCTCTCTGGCCGAAACACTGCATGTTTACTCACTTGGCTGTATTTTCAAATCCTTATTTCCATTACGACGTCATGAGCCTGTTGTCACTTCTGAAGCTTTTTTTCATTATACAGGACTGTCCCATATTCAGCCATTTTTTCATTAAGCTGAACTGTAAACCTATACCAGGAGTAATAAACTACTCCATCACATTAAATCACAAATAAACATACTCTGAACACAATATCTTTCTGTGTAACCCAGAGAGAGACAAATGTAATATGCTGCTGCTGTAGATTGAAATCTCAGGCTGTCCCGTATAACTGAGCATGAAAGAAATGAAATTATTTCCTCCAGATGTTGGAGACTGATCTAGAACATACAGAGAGAAACAATGGAGCACGTACTGTAGATGTTCATCTGGAGCATACTGAGATGTAGCCATTTAGTTGAAGAAGGTACTCTGACCTTTGACCATGGGATTGTGGGAGCAAGATATAACAGTTTACGACACTAAATGCCACAGCATTTGGTCTGGCTTTCAGAAAAATGGCCTTTAGAAAGAAATGAATGTGAAATAATTTAATAGAAGGTGGCTGCGTCTTGTGGTGCAAGACGCAGGTCATTTGGTCATTTGATCCTATTTGGATGTGGTGGTCTCAGTCTGGCAGTTAGTATCGCTGTAACCACTTTTCCTCCTCTTGCCATGATTATCATAATCACCATCGGTGATGGGAGGATTGAATTAAACGAATCTCAATACAGAGCGGTTGTAGATAGTAGGAGAAAACAATAAGTAGCATTTTTGCACAAAGAGGTGAATCGTTATTCACGTGTAAATGCACATTACGTGTCTTTGAAGGTTCCTTTCTCCACTACAACAAAGCACTTGGCCACAGCACAGTGAATTCATTGTTTCATCCTCACTCATTTGCAACAACACAGTCTGGCCTTTGACTTCCTTCAGCATTCTTTCTCTCCTTCTTTCTCAATAAGTCTCAATAACTTTTTTTAGTGCAATTTCTCATTTCCAGCACCTCCTTTTGCACATTTTGTGTTTTCGGTATCCAGCACAGCTGTTTTTCCTTGGTCACCCCTACCCCTCCCACATTCTCACCTTTTGTTTTTACTCAGTCCAGGTGTTCTGCTTCCCTGAGCAATTTGAATCCCTGTTTCCAACAAGTAGCAATAAAGCAATGAAGCACTCAACTAATTCACTAGAGTAATATGTGCAGACGTCAGTTTTTGGAAAGATTAATCTAAGTTTATGATGATGATACCCAGAGGCAAACTTTTTAATTTGGGGTTTATTTTACTACCACAACAGACACCTCAGAGATTAGAAATGGTGCTCGACTTTGCTTCGTAAAGGCAGGAAATACAGGCAGATGGAGGAGGCAGAGACGAACAGAGCAAAGCGCTGAGTGCCTGTAAAGTGTTTATTAAAAAACGCATCAGAAATTACCATCTGTGTTCCTGTCTTTGACCTATGTATGGCTGGACTCTACGTACTGTGTATACATATTCATGTCAGTGCTGACAGATGGAAAGTTGTATTTTTCATACAATACTGAGCCTGTGCCATTGCCAGTAGCAGTTCACAGGCAAATAAGTAATATCACCTGTTTCTAATGCATTTGATTATGCGTTAAAAGTTGGCCAAAATGAATGTCATACATGTAGTTAGACATGATGTGTGAGATTGGTGAATTACTTCAAGCTTTTACATCTGCGAAAAGTCTCAGTTATCCAGGTTATATATAGACATCGAGAAGCACTAAATAAAAGTTAACTGGATTTCCTGAACCTGGAATTTTTCAGTCTTCCAATTAAAAGTATATGATCAAAACTTAGAAAAAAAAGACTGGATGTCACACATGGAAACCCCGTGTAGCTTTAAACAACTGGGACTTACGAGCAGTCGTTAAAACTGACAAAGCCTCTGGGATGGGTGACAAATCTCTTCAAGAGCAGAGCAGAAAGTCCAGATGTCTTTGACTTACACTGAATGTTAAAGTCAGTGCCAGGGGCTAATGGGGGTCCTGCCGCGGTGTTGGTTTTGATTTGTAGTCGGGTGTCAATTTCAGCTGTTGACTTATTCAGCGCTTTGTTACTTATATACAGTGTGATTGTAGGCATCACATGCACAGCACCTACAGAACTGAACTAACATCGGAGTAACATAACATCATTTTTTCTGGTCTCATTACTCGGCGACCAATGGCGTTCAGTTGCAGTATTTCCAGCTGCTTGTCAGTCAGTTCACAAGATGAAGATCATCTCAACTGACTAACACATGAAACTAAAAAACCTGTCCATGCCCCAGTGGAAGGAATCTATCCTCTCTGTGTGGTGATTGGGTGAGTCCATGGTCCGCCTTCCCCCAGACCCCCAGGACTATATAAAGCTGCACCAGAGCCTCTCAGGGGTTAGAGGAATGTGATTGTCAAACAAAACCCCTGGCCCCCTGAGCACTGGGACTCCTGACACTCAGCTTACATGCTGTCAAATTTCCACACACACCAAGTGAACCCGCGTACAGGCCGGCACCCATGTTTCGCACTATGGTCGATTTCTCAGAGAAGTACCTGGAAAGGTAAGAGCAATCAAGGCAGCGTGTGTGCATGTACATGTGGGTTCCTTTGTGCTTTCATTTGCATGATCGAGAATTTGAAGCATTAGAAGGAGAGGGCGAGGGAAGCGTTGGTTTGGCGTCTCACAGGAATAGTTGCTCTAAGAGCTGGTAGGAAGCTATCTGACCTCTATGTGGATCTCATTTGACAGTCGCTGGATCCCCCATGAGGCTAAAGCACTCAAGCTATTTTGGAGGAAGAAGCTTTAACTTTCTAACTTGAGGCTGTCCCTTTTTTCTTATTATATGCAGCCTGGATTTCAGGAATAGGATTGCTCCTGTGGTTTTTGTGGCTAGGAAGGTGAGTTTCCTCAAGAAATGGAGCTCTTTTTTTGGTCTTGATTGAGGGAGACTATGAATGTAATGGTGTTATATTTATGGACAAGATTTAGGACAGTCCCCTTTTTCATTCTTCTTCTAGGAATATGGCAGAGTGACTCTATCATTTATAGATTTGCAGAGGAGGCATGTCTCACGCTTTTTGGTGTTTATGTGTGTTACATCTCTGGACTGTTTTGTCTCTGACGAACGAACGCAGGACAAACACTCACAATTTGTTCCCATAGCCCTAAAAGTGTTAACGTTATTGAATGTGTCAGGGACACGCTGTCACAATCCTTGACCCATTATACTCGCACAGACACAGCTGCACAAGCAGGCTCACACCTTTGCACTGTGTTGTTTTTGCGTTGTTTCCCTATCCACTTGACGGGCACGCGGCCTTCAGTAAACAGAAAGTGGTGGAGGGAATGAAAACGTGCTTGAAAGTTGCTGCTCTTGCCATCTGTTTCTTAACATCCCCTCTGTGCTCAGTGCTGTACCCCACATGTCACAGCTCAGGCTTTACAAAGGGTGAACTCGGGAAAGCGGGATGAAGTGGGGCACTGGATTTGGCCGGAGCTTGCGTGCCACATTGTGATCTGCGGCGTGTCTGTCTGCAGCTCTCCCCCATGTGCTCCCAGAGCCTTTCCCCGGGAGTGCGGCCTACTTTCCAGAACACCAGGAATAGCCAGCAGGGTGCTATTAGCGCGTCTAATGTGAGCCAAGCAAAGAGGGAATAAAGAGCAGAGAAGCCTGCAGATAATTGCGGAGCTGTAGACCTCTTGCTCCTTCGCTCAAGCGCATGAAGTGGTCTGTGATTGTAAAGACACGAGCAGACAGGCACTCAGGTGTGTGCGCATCTGATGCCATGTGCTGCAACCATGAACATGCTGTGTGTGGTTTACTGGTGGGGCTGTGGAGCATACGCATTAATTTGATCATCTTAAGAAGAGGGCTCACTGTATGTAATAAATCAAATGGAGTGTGATACATAGCTAATCGAGTTAGTGCCAGGGAGCTGTTAGCAGCTGGAGAGTAGCTGCTTTAAATAGAGAGGTACTCAAAGTGAGACTGTGAGAGGAGCCATTAGCACATAAAGGGCAGAGGTTTAGTTAGCACAAGGGGTAATAAAATTTCTTGTTTTAGAATTTTTTTTTGTGCAGCATCATTATAAAGTGCTGTTTCTATAAAAATAGACTCAAGCACAAAACTGTTTTCTATCTCCACTATTAAACAAAACTGAAGTAAAACTGTGTGCCTGCGCCTTTTTCTGTTATCCTCTGTTAGAGAGGGCAGCCTTCGTTGGTATAAAGTGTGCTTACTTGCTGTGCCTGCATGTATCAGTCTCCTTTTTCCTCCTGCTTTAAGTCTTAAATTAGGGGTTTACAGTTTCGCCCGAGGAGATTTTACCCAGCATATTAATAATGTTTTCCCTTTGTTTGGGTGATTAGTCATAGTTAGATGGCTGATTCTGCAAAATCCCCGCATCTCAAAGGAGGGAGGAGTGTATATGTGGCCATCCTTCAGTTTGGACTAGTTGTTGACTCCCACTGAGCTAACAATCACAGAGGTTTTGCAGCTGTTTCAGTTGAGTTGACGAGCAGGAAGGAACCTCTCACCTTCCGCGGTATGACAAAGTGTGTTACTGCAGTGTGGGTTGCAGTGTGCAGGGGTTTAAATGCTGAATATTGTCATAGCTGTGTTTGAGCGTCTGAAATAAGACAGGGGGGTTGTGAGCTGTAAGTTGTTGCCAGCACTGACACAAACTATGCGGTGCGAAGAAGGCCTTGCAAAGTAATCCGTGCCGCTGTTTGCGTTTGCAGTGTACGTTGACACCCACATGGTGGCAGGATAGAAACATACATTTCCCTTAAAGCGCCTGTTGTCATGACTTCATCGTCACACCATTCCCAACACAGGCCAGCATGTATAAAGCCAGACATAAATAATAAAGTGCCCTTTTTCAGGCCAACAAAATATTTTCCAACCCTTGTAAAATTTGTTATATGCTCTTTTCTTCCTCACATGCACCGGCAAGACAGAGGCTCTCTTTTAGCTAACACACACACAGCTCAAGACCTAATTGCCTCGAGTGCAGCCTAAGAATAGAACAGTCTAATAAATCCCGCTCTGATGTTATGAGTTTATTTAAGAGCAAGAGGGATTTTATTTGGGTAATAATGTCCTTCAGGCTGGCAAGTGTGAGCTAGTCACAGGGATTTTGCAGTTAAAGCGTGCCATTATTTCCATGAAACAGAGGCCTAAATTCTACTGCTGTGTCACACAGGGAACTTCTGTTATTTCAAGTTGTCTCCCCATCAGTGATACTGTGTAGATGGTTAATTATTCATAGGAATACCTGATGAAATGTATCTGTTTTTTTGTTTTTAAGTGACTTTTCTAAGTTCTCGGTTGTCCTCAATCCATTTCTGCCAACACAAAGTCACACCAGATGCGTTTACCTTGTTCATCAATCATACACATTTTCAAGGAGCAAGTCTGAAAGTTCCTGAATCGGACAAAATGCCCCTTGTGGTTCTCTGAGTCAGCTAAAGTAATCTGCACCAGCTCAGCTGCCTGAACCCAAACACACCCAAATCAATCCACCCACAAAGTCACACTCATCCTGATTTTAAAGGATCTATTCAGCAGCTCTTTCCAACAGCTCATGCAGTCATGTTGTATCATGTGTATGGGCATGTTTCTTACCTTTCCTCCCCTGCAGCCGTTGGAAAAACACACATCTGCAGCTGACTGTGTTCTCTGTTCAGTTTGGCAGCTCCTGTTAGTGTGTGTGTGACCACATTACATTTACATGTGCATAAATTACCTCTCTTCCCTTTTCAATAACACACACATGCACACACTAGTTGCAGACTGGGAGTTTCCCAACACCTGTGACTGGAATGAAAGCACCGGTGAAGTGGATATGAGTTTGGGGGGGGGGTCTCTGGATATTGAGATTTTTCACCCCTATCTGAATTTATTCCTGTGCAGTATTTGGGGTTAATCTGCCGCTGTGCGTTCCCCTGCACCCGCATCCCATTCTGTTCAGGTTTGAATGTCTTTAAGTGTTTCTTAATTTGGGGTGTGCATGGTCTCGTGGGGACGCTGGTTTGGCAGTGGGACAGCTCGCAGTGATTAGGGCCAGTGAGCGCACACCACCACACTGCATTATTAGCAGGCCAGCCAATCCACAGTGGAAATCAAAAAGCAGGGATTCAGGAAATGGGAGTTGAGTGAGGTCACATCCCAGTGAGGCAGCTCGCGCTCCGGGTCGGGAAAAGCCAGGACAGGTATCCTGGGATTATGGGAATGCGCAGAATCCTGTTGGAGCCCACTGAGGGGACTGAGGGTTGGTGTACTACCTTGTCTGAGATTGAAGGTGGCGCGTGTGCAGCACAGCGGGGCGGGGGATGTCCCGCGTGTATGTGTGTGTGATGGTTGCAGAAAGGTGAAACAGGTGAGGAAGGCGGTTAGGGGGATTTCGGATGGTGCTGCTGCTGCTGCTCCTGCTGGTGGAGGGAAGCAGGAAAGGAGTGAGGAGGTCATTGTGCCCTGTTGCCTCGGCCCTGGGTCAGCTCCCTCTCAGCAAAACCCCTCTAGGCACATGGAGAATGGCGTGATGAAACGGAGGAGTGAGCATTGAGTCTCTCTCCTCCTTCTCTGCCACATTCGCTCAGTCCCTGCCGAGGAACCTGCCAGGGACACATCTACAGGAAGACGTTCTCAGAGATATTAAATTGACAGGAGAGACGGTGACACGAAGCGAAGGAAAAGGCGCTTGATATCCGGCTTTTGGGAAAAATCCTGTTCCACCACAGCAACACACCTGGCTGAAGACTAAAATGTACACAACACGGCATTTATTTTCATCTTTTCTGGCATTTGTGGGTTTGATTTCATATGGATTGGATTTGATTGGTGATTCCCATGCCTTGGATTGTTTCATTTGTGGGAAGTTGGACTTGGAAACGCAACACTTTCTTCCCATCTCTCCTTTTGTCTTCCATCTACTTTATCTTTCTCATCATCCCTGATCCTGCCTCAACTTTCCCCTGCTCCTCCTCCTTCCTCTTCCATGAATCTTTCTTTCACCCTTCCCTCACTTCCCATCTCTCTCTTCCTTTCGCTCAGGGCCAAAGACATGAAGAATCGGCTGGCTTTCCTGCGGAGGAGGAATGAATCCCCAGGAAGCAACCCAGCCGGCAAGCTAGACAAATCTATGAAGTCAGTCAAGTAAGTGACCACTTCCTGAGAGCATGTGCATGTGGGCGGGTGTGTGAGAAGACTTTTTCCGGTTCTCACCACAACTGGTGGTGACCTGGTGTTGGCAGTCAGACGTGTGGGCAGTAAGAGATGTGTGGCATGTGGATGTGTGTAATGTGTGGCATTGATAAACATGAATGGGAGGATGTGTTAGTAAGGATGACATGTCAGAAGGAGGGAAAGTGAACTGTTTGGATTTAGTTTTTTTTATTATCTGGAAAATACATTTACCAAATTTAAAAAATCATGTAAATGTTTAAACGTATGAAATTTCACCAAGAGCAATATTAAATACTGATGTTTTCTATGCTTGTACTTCACTGTCATTTGCAATAGACTTCACATGAAGCTAACAAAGACAATGTTCTTTATATTCTATTTATATATTCTTCACTTTAAAACTAGTTGGTCCTTAAAACCAAAATAAATATCATGTACAGAATTACATGCAGATATCCTAGTTATAGATTGTCAAATTGTAATTTTTCTTATGTCATAACAGTAAACTTTGCAGGCAATATTTAATTCAAGAATCTGAGAGCCATGCACATTACTGTATGGCTATTTATGTTTCAAACGGCAGCTTCAACACACGAAGGGTGATAAGAGAAAAAGGATTTTGGATGATGACAATAGACGTCAATGGATGTCTGTGTCAACAGGCCTCAGATGTGGATTGCAGAGATGTGAATGGGCATGCTTTATGGCAGGGTACAGGGTACAGGATGAGAGGCAGCAGGGGGCAGACACACAGAGAGGTGTGTGTGGGGGGGGAGGCGTCTCTAAACCCAACAAGATATCCCCATTGGCTAGCTGAAGCCCCTCCCCATCCAGCCTGCCAAGCTGCTTTCAGTGGGAATATAAAAGCTACCCCCCCTCCACTAGAGTGAAGCAGACGGACTCATGGCTCTCAGTGTTGGAACCATTCGTGAAACAGAACTGAACGTGAGGGACAGAGCAGCAGACACAGACTAGAGCGGAGGGAGAGCAGCGGAGAGGAGCGACTACCACATCCACATTTCCACTCACCTACCCAGCATAGACAAAGTTCTGCGGATGGGTCACACAATGAGAAACCTGGCTGAGATGGGCTTGTTAAAGAACCGCTCTGCTTTCATCTGCAGGCCCACCCCCGAGGAAGCTTTGAAATGGGGGGACTCACTTGACAAGCTGCTGGCACACAAATGTAAGTTGCTTTTAAATCTTTTTTCTTCTTTTTCCTTTTTTAATCTCATGTTCTCCCTCACTGTACACACACAGGGGTATACTGTCTTTTGTGTTAAACATGTTTGCCTTATGCTTTAGTGCAAATATATATATTGTGAAATAGTGGGTGCATACAGGCATGTGGTGCATGCTGGAGGTGGTGGGGGGAAGGGGGTAATCACAGGAAATAAGCATGTACTGATGAATGGATTACATACACAGACACTGCCGCAGTGAACAGGCAGCTTGCAGCAAGTTTCCCTAATCCCAACGGACAAGAGTCCATGCGTTAGATAGGCGGGGGGGGGGGCAGGCAACCTGCAAGTGTGCTGCTATTTTTATTTTCCATAGTTCCGTCCCACCTCCTTCTTTTTTTTTTATACTTTCAAAGCTGACACAAAGCCAGTGCTACATCTGTTCCTCATCTGGCTTTGTTGACTTCTTCTTTCTCCCTCTTCTAATTTCCTCTCTTCCACCTCTTACCTCACTCCTGCTTTACCAGAATGAGGTAAGAAGTGGCCCTCTTGCGCTGGCTCTGCTTATCAGCGTGGGTGATTCATGGGAACGGAAAAGGTGCAGACAGGGAGCAGTGGGTGGACTCGGCTTCCTGCCTTTCTTTCTTCTGGTTGCCCTTCTTCCTCAAATCATTAACGAGAACGAACTTAAAGAAGCCCAAAAGTTCCAGAATTAGTCTTTTTTTTTCTTCTCACCGTACCACCCCCACCCCCCTTGGGCTGAAACAGTCATGTCTTTGTTCATTCACAGAGAGTGCATGAGGAGATGCATTAGATGTCACGCTGAATAGTCAGGAAGGACTGGGTCAGCGGTGTGATGTCACTTAAAGCATGTCAAGGACTTGAATTTGCGCTGCAGCGTTAATAGGGTTTTTTTAATGTCTCATTTTATTCCAACCACATGACTCAAAAGACCGTCACACAGCTATTTTAGGCGCTGAAACTCAAAGGAGAGCTTCAGCTGTGAGGTTGCCATGGCACTCTAGTCATCTCTCCTTGTTTATTCTCCTCCTCCTCTCCCCTCTCTGCTCTCTCAGATGGTCTGGCAGCGTTCAGAGCTTTCCTGCGCACAGAGTTCAGCGAGGAGAATCTGGAATTCTGGCTAGCATGTGAGGAATACAAGAAGATCAAGTCGCAGTCCAAGATGGCCTCAAAAGCCAAGAAAATCTTTGCAGAATACATCGCTATCCAGTCTTGTAAAGAGGTGAGTGAGAGCCAACACACCAAGTACGGACACTGGGAAAAAAATGACCCTGAAATAGCCTCGTGTGATGAAAGAAAACATGCAATTTTCCTTTTTTTCCCCTTCAAAATAAGGGTGTAATCTTGCACTCGCCTCACTCGTCTTACTGTTTTCCTCAACAGGTAAATCTGGATTCGTACACCAGAGATCACACTAAGGACAACCTGCAGAATGTGACGCGCTCCTGCTTTGACCTTGCGCAGAGGCGGATATACGGGCTGATGGAGAAGGACTCATATCCCCGATTCCTCCGCTCAGAACTCTACTTGGACTTAATCAACCAAAAAAAGCCCAGCTCCACTTCGACTTCATCCTCATCATAAGAGACCAGAAAAAAATGGGGAAGAGAGAGAAAGACGATGAGACGAAAAAAAAAAAAAACAGTGGCAGACTTGAAAAACATACAGTGGGTGGGTGGGATGTGAGGTTCTTCGCTTGCCTTTTAAAAAATTTTTCCTTTCGCGTCTGTCATCCTGTCCACTATGATTTTATGTTTGTTTTGTTTTTATAGTGTGAGAGGACGTGGCAAAGCTATGGCACTGCAAAAGGAATGTAGTTTACACAGTTACCAGGTGGATGGATGAATGGATGGACTGATGAATGGATGAATGGATGTTACTGAAAAAATACAGAAGCCCACGAGTGAGGGCTGGAGCAGGAGCTGGACGCTCGTCTGATCACTGTTGCTTTTTTCTTTTTAAATGTTAGTCTCTCATATGAAAAAAATGACTTATTTGTGTTTTTAAGTTTTTGTCCTGTTGCAATGGAGAAAAGGAGGGGTTGCTCCAAAACAACCCTACAGACATGACAGACAGTCGGGTACTGTTTTGTCACTTTTTTCCATTATATTCTTTCGAAACTCCCACTTAAAAATCCCCTCCTTTCCTCCACCACGTCCTCTGTGAAGCCACTTCAAAAGCTGTTGGTACGACACAGTCCTTTTTTTCTTCTTCATTTTTTTTCCCATCAGGCTCCAAACTGTGTGATGGAGAGACAGAGAGAGAGAGGAAAAAAACCCCAAGAGGATGTCTGAATGAAAACTAGCGCTGTGGCTCTGTTTCACATGCATTTTGTTAAATTCTGCATCCCCTCAAAGCTTCTAAAAAACAGCAACTCATCCAGTTCACACCAGGTCTGTGGAAAGATACTGTGAGTGTTCAGCACGGGACACAGATGGAGATGACGACGGCCAAAAGAACACAAATATATACAAGTGTAAATGAGGGATGGACTGGAGCTGTGAAGAAACAACAGATATGTGTCACTCTCACGTTAAACAACATGCAAAGTCACATTCAAAGCCAGAGATGGAGAGAAGAAAAAAAAGACGACTTGTTTCATGTCTCCAAAGACTGTTTACAACAAGGAACAAAAAAAAAAACAAATCAGCAAAACGACATTTCCTTTAACATTGTAGCTCATTCTGGACTAATTGAGGAAGCATTCTCAGGACATTGCAATGACACGGTTTTGGTTTATCTTCTCACCTGTTTTCCTGCACACACACACACACACACACACACACACACTCATACACACAGTCACTGTTCCAACCTGCACTCCCTGGCTCTACTGAGCAATACATGAGAGGTCGCTCGTTTCATAGTCCGAAGAGAAAAAAAAACTGCGTTGTGTTGTACAAAGGTTTGCCTATTTATTTAGATTAACTTGCTGGATGCTTCTACAGACACCCTCACCTCCTCCTCCAAAGCACTCAGCTAAAAAGCTCTCACTTTCCTCTTAACCACCAAACAGGTCCAATGCTGTCCTGAACTTTAAAGTGCAATATTGTTTTTTTATTTTATTTTATTATTATTATTATTATTATTATTATTATTGGTTTGTTCATTTATTTGGAGAATCTTTGAATTTTTATGGGGGATGACGAATGGCTTGAGCTCTGTATTAACTTTATTTGTTAAGAAAACAAAAAAAATACTTAGAGCTATAAGGTTGACTTAACGTAAACTTTCAAGAAACCATTAAGTAGTTTAATGAATTTTAAGCAAGTGATTCTAACTGTGTGTGAACCCCCCCGGCAGCAGGCAGCTGGGGACATTATGGTTGTAAATATAATTCTTTAAGAAAACTATGTGATAAAACATACAAAAACAACAACGACAAAAATAAACAATAGGTCTCTGCTGGTGGTGAATGTGGGACCCAGCTGTATCTATGTAAATATGAGAGACTCAAAACTATAAAATGACATGTATTGTTTAAAAAAAAAACATAGGTGAGAAGGAGCAGGTGCGGTCTGCTCTCTTCCCTGGTCATACACTGCTTGTAAGGAGTTTTCTGCATTTTTATCATTTTCACTGTTTACAAATTCAAAATGCATCTCCTATGATAGCAAGTGAAAACAGTAGAGTACATTTGGTGTCCATTGCTAACGATAAATAAACCAACCAACTGATGAAGTAAGACACGTTGTCTCTGAATTTTGTCTCATACTGTGTATTAGATAACATGTGTGCCATCAGCCCTCGGGTCCAGATGAGAAGTAACATCATTAGCAGGAAGTGGATTAAAGGACTAGTTTGACATTTTGACAAACACACTCTCCAGGTTTCTCAACACCACTCATGTCTGTGTGCTAAATGTGAAGCTGCAGCCAGCTGGTTATCTTAGCTTAGCATAAAGCCTACGGGGAACTAGTCTGTCTAAAGTTCAGCTTTTAAGTAGTTTCTTGCTGGCTGTATAGCTTCACAAATCATTTTCAGTTTCCCAGATCTATTCCTTTGCGTAACCTGAATAATGAAAACCCTCCACTCTATGGAAATGCTGGTTAGTCAAATTTTGGTCTCATTTTCATGGTGTTAACCATCGTCCCTGTTGGTAGTACCAACCTTGGACTGTCAATTTGGCGATAACGCTTGTGTTTCTCACCCTGTCGCATCTATCAGAACTTTGTTTCTGTGCTCCCACTTCCTTGTTATTGTCATAACAGCAACAGATATGATGGCCACAACTAATAAAGAAATGTCCAAATGCTGAATATTCTTAAATTTTCATATGAACTGCTGTACGAGCTGAAAAATTACACGATTTGTTTGCATACTTTGTCCACAATCCTAAATAGTTTTTTGAGTTGTTTATGCAGACTGATTGAGACTCGCCCTGTCATAACTGCCTGGTTTTTCTGAAAAGCGGAGCAAGTGAGTGTGGCACAGGGTCGAATGCTGCCCAGGGTTTTTTTGGGATCAGATGAGAGGAAACAGTTGGAGGTCTGTGTGAGTGTGTTAGTCTGTGTTTGGAGGGGGGAGGTCAATCAGTCGGAAGCGGTGTTGGAGACTGTAGTAACAGCGCCCTAATCTTCTTTACCAGCTGCCATCTGTTTTAATAGACACAGTTTCTTTTTTCCAAAGGGAATTTTTGCCATCAACCTTTCTGTCGCCTCTTGTGGCCTGTTTCCTCTCAGTCTCGCTCCCCAGTGGTCTGTCTCTTTGTCTCTAGGACCCACGCTTTTTCTTTTTTTTTCACGCTCATCTAGTATGCTATTCAATGGAGGATTCCTTCACCAAATCCTTTTGTTCAAGTTTCCTTCCTCTCTGTCAGCCCTGTAAACCATATCACAGTGTCAGTCATTGTTTTTTGAACCCGGCTGTCACGTGAGCCCCCGCATCACGCCAGCTCGCATTTCCTGCTCAGATCTCTCATATCCTGCTGTTCCCAATATGGCTGTTGATGTTTCCTCCACTGTGGCAGTCTCTTATCTTACATTCTTGTCAAGTAAAAATAATTTGTCACAAGGATATGTTGCGTGAGACCGGGTACAATTATCTTTATACACAGAAATCTTTCAGGGTCGGGCAACATTTTGCAGCTATCCATGTCTCATCTGCTGAACCACAGGAAACTACGTTTCCAATATATATTTTTTTGGTTTATTGGTCTGCCAGTCCGGCCGCCCTTCCAGTATTATATTGTGTAATTTAAATAAACTGTGTGCATCTTGTTTTCACAGGTCTGCCATTAAAAAGTTCACTCATTTAGTGCTTCTGACTGTTAAAGGCAAGTCAGACTGCTCTTAAAGAGATAGTCTGACGTGCAAAGGTTGCCTGTTGTGAAGTAAGAGATATCAATCCATTAGTTTAGTTTAGCATAAAGACAGGAAGCCACAGGAAACCATGCGACTCCTCATAAAACTGTAATTTTTCCCTTTTCCTTTTTTGTTTTCATACAGATTAAAGCAATGAGATATAACATGCTGATCTGTGAATGACAGGCAGATTTTTTTCCACTTGTCTTTCCAATGTTAGCTATTTCCTTCTGTTTCCGGTCTGTGGAGAATGCTAAGCTAACCTTTTGCTGTCTGTAACTTCATTTATGACAGATGTCTTCTTAATCTCAAATTATAGAACTTTGGCTTTGGATTCCTATAGTAACACAGTCCTTAAAACTTGTATTAAACTATTTTATTTCCACAAGTCATTTTACCCGGAGCAGTCCAGGACCACCGCTGATTTTGGAAACAGGTCAACACTGCTGCACAAAAAGTGATTTTTCGAACTACCCTGGACACAGCATTATAACATTCCTAACTGTGTCAAAGCAGCACAATGGGATCATTCTAGCATTATCCCAGGACAAGAATTCAGTATTTTTCACTCAAATAAAGACATGAAACTACATAATTGGATCTATTTTGGTACATTCCAGTTACTTTTTAAGCCTCTTAAGCCAGATGACATCTTGTCAATAAAAATAAACCTGTTAAATTGTGTATGTTGACATTTTTTAGCACTATGAACTCAGAAGACCCATAATATGCAGCCATGCTGAACTTAGTGGGGCTTCCCCTCCTGCTCCTCATATTATTATTCTCTTATTTGCGCTGCAGTCGTGGGACTTAAGCCCTGATTAATCCTTAATTCTCAGATCAGCCTATCCTTTCAACTCTTGGCAGGTTTACAAAAGAAGCATCACGTCCCCCCCTCCTGCTGTCCTCACTGGACCCCTCTGTAATGTGTGGTGTGGGACTTGTGTGTTTGTTTTTTGTCTGCCTGACAGTACTGCACTGAAGTCTGAGTCTCTTTATTTTCACATCATTAGCCCAAGTCATCATCCACACAGTTTAGCACAATATGTGGACAAATAACAGAGGATCATCTTCACCATGATGTCTATGTTTATTGGACTATATTCATCTCATTTTCTGACCTATTTGAGGCGACAATCATCACAATCACAATTATCACAAGCTCAAGAAGTGTTTATATTCTGGCGACCTCATAACTGTTCTGTCTGTCATTTCACAGGTACGTGTTTCCAGATTTTCCCCAGCCTGGCACGAATGTAAAAATACATTCTGGGTTAAGAGGAGCCAACCGCGCTGAGCTCAACTTCCCTGTGGACCTTTTTGCACGTGGCACAATACCTGCATCATGCAAAGCCCCAGCACTTCTCCAATTTTCCATCATAAACTCATAGTTTGGGCGGATGTCGTCATTGCTGCTGGTAGACAGGGACTTTAAAAACAGCAGCAGACAGAGGAAGGGAGAGTGGAAGGAAGCAGAATTTAATACCCTGTCTTATCCCAGTGGTCTATTCAGAACAGGTCAGCTTTATATAGAGATGGCCTTTATAAAAATAGATTTTCTTTCTTTTCTTACAGGTATCACTTTGTCTTTTTAAAATACTAGAGATGGAGGGCTTTAAAGGAACAGTTTGATATTTTCCAAAAAAAATACCTATTTGTTTCCTTGCTGAGATTGTTGATTCCTCTCTCGTGTCTACATATACTGTAGATATGCAGCTACATTCAGCAGCCAGGTTAACTTGGCTCAGCACAAAGCCTGGAAACAATGGGAAACAGCTAGCCAGGCTTTTTCCAAAGGCAATAAAGTAGGGTAAAGGTAATTAAGTTTATTTAGTGTAATCACTGCAGGAAAGACAGAGTTTTCATTTCATGCATACGTGAGGAGAGATGATGTGATGAGTCACATTTCTGGTAACTGGGGGCTGACGTCTCAGTCGATTGCTGTAACATGTAAATGAGCTGAGAGGTGGTCTATTTTGTTTGCATGTGTTTTCAATCTGTCTGTTTGCCTTTCTGTTTGTGTTCTGTAGATAAACCTACCCGTGTGTGTGTGTGTGTGTGTGTGTGTGTGTGAGAGAGAGAGAGAGAGAGAGAGAGAGAGAGAGAGAGAGATCACCTGTGGAAAAACTCTTCCATTCATTCTTGAAACGCGACCAAATTCTTCAATGGATTCAGGCAGACACAGCTGGACTAACAGGAAGCAGCTGTGGACCTCCTGTGGAATTAGACACACTAAACGCACACAGACAGAGACACACACACATGCCATACATAAAATTCTTTTTTTTCTTTAAATAAACCTCACTGAGAGAATCATATGCATTATTTGCCTTTATAGCTTTCTGATTTGCCTAGCATGAAAACACCCATGCATTTCAGAGGAAATTCTTCTTTTTACCAGTTAAAGGAAAAAATAGAAATTTGGTAAATATGCTTATTTGCTATTTGCTTTCTTGCTGGGACTTAAATGAGAAGCTTTTTACATATTTTTCTTAAATGTGAACCTACAACCATTTGACTGGGGATGGGGAAGGGGGGCGGCTGGCCTGACTGTGTAGTCTTCTGTAAAATTTCCTTCCCAATATTATCATGCAGGAGCCCCTTTTGCAACTGTTAACTACCCTGGTGTTTTATTCTCATGCTGTGAATCTTGTCTGATCTTGTCTGTGCTACAGAAGGAGTTAATGTGCAGTACAAGGCAATTTGGTTGTCAAGGATTGGCAGATTGCACCCGCCTTAACGAACCTGACTCCTCAGCGCATGCTATCAAACCATCTATTACATTACATAACTGCTTTCCCCCCAGGGATAGTGGCACCTTAGACCAATACAGTTTCTTGTTTTGTTGCTTCTTTCCAGGTTGTTTCCAGGTCCAAGATATCATCACATCACTTCTGTTTTTGAAGGTCAAGGATAGAGTTGTGCTTCCCCAGGAGAAGCTTCAGAGGTGAACCCGCTCCAGATGGTTCCTCTATAATGAAACAGTATTTAATCAACACCATGCAACACTTAATTTTGATATGTAGCGGCATGAACAGTAAAAATCAAAGTGACCTTCTGTACGGTCCAGAACCAGAACGAAAAATAAAACTAAAACATGAAACACCAGGTAGGAGATGATTGACGTGGCTTCACCAATCAGTCCATATGCCCGCTTTAAACCATCTGATGTGTGACAGGGGTTTCCACTTCATTTCACGAGGTTCAACAACACTTCAGACAGAGACATTTCTTCAATCATGTGTTTTTCAAGATGAAATCTGTTTACATCATAATAATGTGTAGAAGGGTTAGATTTTCAGTTTTTATGTGACACTAAGCCATTGTCTGGACCACTTACATATAAAAACTATATTTTATGACATTTTAGGGATGGGGGTTGGGGGTATTCCACAACAACACACTTTAAATGATGAGTGTTGTAAGTACAGTAACACTAAGCTTAAATAATGCACTCCACTCCAGTAATAGGATTGTAATCAACCAAAAACCCACTGACCTCATCAGATTAGCTACAAAACCCTGCAGTATCAGCATCATAAACCTTGCCTCTTTTATATATATAATAGAATTTATTTCAACGGTAATTTTGCATTTGTTAGTTGGGAGCTATTGCTTAGTCTGGTGGTTTCATTAACTTGTTTGCTAATTCTCTGTTGCTGTTGGTCATCTCTATTGTATATTACCTAACCAAGTACTTTACATAAATATCAATCATATTGACTCCTTTGAGTCTGTTTGAACCAAAAAGAACCACAACCTTATGTCCTTTCAGCTAACTGTAAGTGTCTCAGTGAGCTGTGACAGTGAGCCAGCATTTGCAATACTAGGACCATCATGCTTTTAAGTAGCTGAAGATAATGAGCTTTCTTACAGTGACATGTAAAAATGTCATGTGAAAAAGAACTGCCAAAGCTACTTGGTCTGGACTGCCTGAAATTTTCCCCAGAAGGTGAAGCCTACTGACTTTAGGGATAACATGTCTCCTCTCCTGGCTCCTGAATGTCATTTTTTAAAAATTATCTAGTGAAATAGCTCAACGTCTGCAAGATGGATTGGCACAATTTTTTTGTGAACTCTTGGCACTCTTTGTAGACTTTTGATCAAGTCCAGGTGGCAATGTCAGCGTGTCCACATAATTTGGTTTGAACAGTTTGGTTTTCTTCACAGTGAGCATTGCATGTGTGAGAATTGTTGTTCACTCAACTCAAATTCAGACCAGTGTATTTGTTTTGCCATCCAGGCTACTTTAACATAATCTGCATCTGCATTTTCACTTTCTTCTTGGAACAGTTTTTTTCCCCTGTGTGAAGCATTCCAGGCTTCGTAGCTTCCAGACTGCTGACGGCAGCCGCAGATGTGAACACTCTGCCAGCTATGGCAGCGTTTCCTCCCCCGGGCGCTTTACACCGTTGATTGGGTGCCTTGATTCACATTAATGAGCTGGTCGACTCTGTGATGAACTAGGATCAGTGTGTGTGTGTGTGTGTCATTCAAAGTGGGGAACTGAAACAGCGGAAGTGAATCATGCCCATGATGTCACCTAGGCATGTCCTACATAATACATTGTTCCACAATCTTGCTTCACTTGTGGATAGGTTCATGTGTTACAGTTCAGGTTTTATTAAGTAGCCAATACAAAGGAATGAAGGTCACTGACAAGGATCCTGGAACAGAAAGAAACTGTTTTCTCACAGTTTCCCATTCACTCCTCTTTCTGTGACAAAGAAAATACACTTTGCTAACTCGGTTTGCATCTGGCTTCATAGCCTTTACTATTCTTGGGGATGGGTGAAATGTTTTGAATTAAGTAAAAACTCTGCAGAAGCACAGCCACACTTTGCCCCTTTTATATGGAAAAAATGTTCAGTAGGGTTGAGAATTTGGAGAGAAAAAAAGGGGCGTCATCACAGGATCATGGTCTGTGACTGTGAAAAGATGATGCTCACACATCGATTCACGTGACCATGAACTTCACTGTTTTCCTCACATATCCCTGAGCGCTGAAGCACAGAAAGCAGCAAATGTCTAATTTTCTCCTCAGTTAGCTGATTTTACATGTTGGAGAAAATAGAAACAACAACGTCAACACCTCATCACCCCAGACAGCTAGTGGTAACAATTGTAGATATGTGCATTCTTTACATTGAAACACATTTAAAAGGCTAGTCCTTCAACTAGAAAACAGATAAATGTTTGGTTGGTAGACCTGATGTGATGCTGATGTCTCACAGCCCCAATTTTTTAAGCACAGGATATGGAAACTCAGTTTTGTGCATATGATCCTCAGGAGAAGAAAGGCGCAACCAAAGGAATCAAAACACTACATCTCTCTCTCTTCTGTTTCATTTCTCCTGATTGCCAGACACGCAGCATGTCTGCAACTCTGGGTCCAAAGAAAGAGGCAAGACATGAGACAAAATAGACTTGTTTGGTTAATGTGCATCCAGCTGCATTGTGAAGGAACATCAGCGTCAGTCACCTCTGATCCTATTTACCGCTGTACCATTTGACCGAGCTTTGTTTACCACTGTATAAAACAGCCAGAGCTGGGACTCCTCTTAACCTTGCCAGATAAGGTCAAACGACTCATCTTTCCTCTGCTGCCATGTGGCTCTGGATTATCTTAAAGCCACAGCTTGGAATATATATATATAGAGAGAGGATCGGACAGAATCAAGGGAAGCATGAATCAGAATGATTTGGCTGGTCTGGACAGTAGCTGTAAAACAGGGGATTAGTGGATGTGATTTTTCAGTAATTTGTCTTAGTCTGCAGTATGCTGCATTTAGCTGCTGCTGTAATTTATGGTCAAAACATGAGTGTGGAGATGGAAACTTAAACCGAATATTTTGCACACGTCACTGTGTCTTACAAAAGTCCAGAGACTTCATTTAAAAGAGCTCAAAGTGTAAATTCAGTCTTAATATGAAGTCATCTGGTTCAACACTGACCAAGAAAGTACTTACCATAAATGCATGCACAGTTTCCCTGTACAGTGATCGCTTATTGTAGCAATATCAGAGACATTGTTAGTGTTATTAGTATAATCTGGGATTTTTCTTTTCCTGTTTTAAAATGTCTTTATTTGGAGGTGGTGGGGGTGTTCATGGTCTGTTAGCGCAACAGGCCATTTGAAGTTGTTTACCCTGTGATCTAGCAGAGGGCGCTCTAAAACCCCATGAGCTTGACCTATGACATGACCTGTGACCTCTCAAGGCTAGTAACGTTATGTCTCTTGCTACAAAAGTGCAGGATACGAGCGACTGAAGCCGTCTTTAACGGGCTGTCGATACCGAAGCGTCTCAGAAACAGCGTGTGGAGATAGTTTGGGTTCCTAACCATTAGAAGGCAAAGTAACGTAGAAAGGTAAGCGTGTTTGCGGACTTTGAACGCAGCAGCTGCGGACTCGCCTGCTAGCTAGCCACCGAAGTGAAGCAGCGGAGTTGGCTAGGGATTTGGTGTTGCATTTTGCAGCAGGCTTATCAGACTGAAAACAGTGAAAACCTGAGACCGCTCAGTGATGACACTGTCAGAACAATAAGACTAAACGGTGCTAAAATACCAAAAGGAACTGCAGAGCAGGGTGAATATTCAGTGTTGGCACATGCTATGGCCGACACATACACAACACACATAGTCAACAGTCTGTGGATCTTTCGTTATTATAGAAATACTGACCAGAACAGCTATAAACCACAGAGTTTGAAGTCTTGTGCACAGATTCGGCCAACAGTCTGGCCAGCAGCTCCGTACACTTTTCTCCCACCAGCGTTTATTCTCTCATATAATAGTACGATGTTTCTGCTTCTATGTTATTTAAAGAATCAAAGCCATCGACTTTCCCTTCCACGTTGCACTGAGACACAAAGGTTTTGTAAAGTCCTTTTTTCAAACTTGCCTCAACAAAGCTGATAGATGTGCATTCACAGAATTAAACAGGTTTTCATTTCCCCCTGTGATGGCAAATCCATAATTTCTCTATTTCACACTATCTTATTAAAATAAGAAATTGGATTTAGAGCTGAGCTTGAGCTATTGTAACATCTAAAACCCTCTCATGTACAAAAAAGGGCAATTTCAGCTATTTTTTGTTTTGCATTACAATTCATTATTCAGAGGCAGTGCACAGGAGATGGAAGGCCCTAGTGCTTCACAAATCAATGTGGTTGCACAATCACAGAAATACGCCGACATCAACAAAGTGCATTTCCTGAGGCATACACACAAACATACTGTATACACCTACAACAGCATGTACACACACATACAGTGTACAAACATACCCTACATGGAATAATCAATGTAAGGTTTACACATGGATTAGGTGTACTGAGCTACATCTGCAGGTGTTTGCCACAGCTCAATGATTTATCCATTTTCCGTTTCTCTGTCACAGTCTCTTGGTTATGCAACAATTTAACACTAACCAGACAGTCTCGGCTTTTCTTGCCTTCCATTTCTTGACCCGCCATTTTTCTCGGTTCTTTATGTGCTGTAAGTACCTGAATCGCAGTGCTGTGTGTGTCAGCTGGCAACCAGAAGAACATGTAGAAATAACAGCACCCATTGCATAACGCTGCGCTGTTTACATCACATCATTTGAGACTGTATGACTTTCACAGAGTTGTATCCAGCATGATTTAGCGAATTCGTTGCCAAATAAAACAACGTGCAGCGAAACACATGCCGCTGAACTCGTTAAGTGGCAAGTTTTTACTAGCAATTACCTTTAATAAGTCAAAGTTTTGTAAAATCTGAGCTGCAGCCAAGAGGTATTCTTGTTCCAAAAATAACAGATTTCAAAAATAGCACCATCTTTTGGCCAGGTGTGTGGAAAACAAAACAAAATAATTATCATTTCAATATGCAGCAGACTGTGATTCTAAAGCTGTTGCATAAAATTCATCTGAGATGCAGTTTGCTAAGATCTCACCCATGGATTCAGATATCTCCCTTGCTGAGAGAGATTTACTCGGGCATCATGCGTCGCTCTGAATTCTTTTTTTTTTTTACAAAGTTTATCTTCCATCGCTAAGAATGTGGCGACTGATGGACCTGAATGAGCTGAAGGGGTTTTCAGCAGTTTCCATCTTGGCAGTGAGTCACACATCTGCAAACTGGATCTCCACCTAGGATTACTGTATCAGCCAAGCCTGTGCAAGTTAATGCAGGAAGCAGGGGAAAAAAAGAGAGCAGTGGCACAAGTAAGCATGCATTAATGTGGCACTGTTCAATAATAATAATGATAATGATGATAAAAATAATAATTATGATGTTAATAAAACCACCAACGCTATGTGATTATTCTTAAATTACATTAATTATGCTAATGAACATATGAATTATGTTGATCACATTTTTGAAACAGCACATTTTCACCTCTTCAGTTAATACGTTGAAGCAAACACTGGCCACATCCAACAAATGGGTAACATTAGCATTCATGTTTTATGATAATTGATCCATCGAAAGCTTGAATTTGAATTTATAATCTATTGTAGACAATGCGAACACACTTTAGATCTGTTGAAATTGCTTTTATTCCAAAGTTTAAGAAATTCATACTTTTCTTAGAAGAATCACTCCTTGGTTCATGGCACGTGTGTGTCGGTGTGTGTTAATGAATGGCACAAGAGAATAGATGGAAACATACAGCAGGGGCTTGGCTGCCACTTACAGATACATTAAGCAATTTCTGTTATATTGTTCAAAGTAGACTCCAAACTCCATACTCCACTCCCCTTTTTTTAAACATGTTAGACAATATTTCCATGAGACACCTACATGTCTGTAGCCAGCCCGACAAAGGACAGGGTCTAACCTCTGGGTGGTAACACCCAGCGGGAGCGGTTATGGATTTGTTGAGGCAGGTTAGCGTCTGACATATGAATGACTTGTTTCCTCTCGTCTCCCTGTTCGTCTCATCACTCAGGGTGGCTGCTGGGAGGTTTGATGGAGGAGCCGTGCTGTCATGCGAGATCAGACACTGACACGCCAACAGCTGTTCACTGTTGGCCTTGGGCCACATCCTGTGATTGCAGACCACTAATCCTTTAATGGTTCATTTATTGGCTGCCAGATAAAAATGGATTGTATATTTGGTTTAAAAATAGACCAGGAAAGGAGGGGTTGGGCGTGAACGAGGAAGCATAGTGTAAAGCAGAACATCAGAATCCAAGGTCAAGATAGAGACAGGTCAGGATAGGACATCCTCAAACTTCCAAGAAAAAGAGTGTGTGCTCAACAATGTTTATGATTTCAGTGTATGAATGACTTCTGGATTAACAAGTATGTTGGGCTGAGTCATTTTCTCTCCTCGTGTTTTAAATCAAAATGTTTCTGTGCACTCAAGAAATGAACAGTTTTATGGACTGAATCCTCCTCACAGTGCTTTCATTCTTTTTTTGGCATGTTATGCAAGAGCTTTGTGTTTTGTCAGGTTGTCCTTCCAAAACTTCACAACACAGCAGGAGTTAATGTAAGAAAAGGGAATTGAAGTTATTTCCAAACATCCACAAGTTCCCCTGAGGGCAAAGTTGTGTTGCATGGCAGCAACACAGTACGCTAATAATGAACAGCAGGTAGGACGGATCGCACGGTAAAAGTTGACTCAGATTTTATTTAAATTACAAATAATGGCTATACATAAAAGCAGTGCCCAGCTGGGCGATGGGTGTATGTCTTGTTACACTGATGTAAATTCAGATCTTTCTGTTCACCTGTGCAAACCTGCGTGTGTGTTGGTATGTATGCATTATACATATCAACTCTCACACTGGACACTCTTACCACAAATCTGGCAAAAACCTGGTGATCATCTGTCTCATATCGACAGTATAGTAACTAAAGTATTTCTTTCCAGTGTGAAGTATTTTTTCCATGCCTCGGTTCCACGACAAACAAAAGTGTTTCAGTGTGTTCCAATGGACACTGAATAACGGCATCATAAGCAGTGGGGACTGCCCGCCATCTGTGGCCAGTGACATTCACGTTGGTCATCATTATCACACATGTGGGAGGACTGTCCATTCTGTGATACAGTAATCCTGGAATTCCAGTCAATGATGGAGTAAAGCGGCTCAGATTTGTTTACTTTTCATTCCATTTGTGTGACCTTGGTTGATTACAATTCCTTCGGGGCCGAAATCTATACACTGTACACACTTGGCTTACATCACCAAACGCAAGCACATGGCGAAGGGTGAGACTGTTGATGGTTTTGGAAAAACACAGTGATGCAGTCTCCAAACAGCTCGGCTTCTTTGAGGTGGTTCTCGTCTTTAAAAGCATCTCTTCCGAGCTAAAAAAAGGACTTTAAAATGTTTATTTGGTTTGGTGGTGGGACAATGACAGAATAAGTGGCTTTGGATCGACAATAGTGGTCACAGAAGCCTAGTAAAAACCGTGGTGATGACAAATGAGCTTTTTCCACTGTGCGACTGCTTTCGCTTCCTCTGGATTTATTCTGGACTCAGACAGTGTGTCCCACATACTTAAGTGGTGGTTTGAAAAATTGCAGGTATACAAGGATTTGCAGCAGCTCCGAGGCTCCTCCTGTCTTTTCTGCCTCTTCAAAACAGTTGGGGCATAATTGATATCTGGAGGTGCAAGTACAAGTTTTGAAACACGCAAAAGCTCGCGTCTCCCCTTTGCTGTCTGGCAGAACCCACTGCCAAATGAGGAAGAGAGGTTGCATTCCTTTACTCCACATTCACAGCACCTTCAGTGTGGTACAAATCAAGATTATAGGTTCACGTGATGTGGGTTTGCTCTTTTTTCCGTCTTACTTTCATTCCCGCCTGCAGCAATCAGCGATAATTCACCGAAGGAAGAACGATCTAGAAAGTCCTGAAATGTATGAGCAGGTTTCTCTGGTCTGCGTTGCCACGACACTAACGTGACCAAAGTGTGGGTCAGTACGACTTTGCTTTATATGTGCCCTGTCGTGAATGAGACTTTCTTTCAGTGCGGCACAGTGAAGCTATTTTGCGAATGGCACAGTGCTTGCTTGTTTGCTGCAGCGCCTCATCATGAGCCTCAAAACTATTTTTTTTTCCCGTCAGGCAAGAATACTTTTGGCTCGTTTGCGTGTGTATCCCTACTCACTTGCCAACATGTGCGCCCCTGCATGTGAGTTCGACGAGGCTATTTGTGAAATAATTATCTTATTGTCTTTTTTGCGTGTCACTGCATGAGGCAATTTTATTTCAGCTTATCTGCAGTGCCGATGTACTGAGAGCGAGCTTCATCAGTGGCTGTGCCACAAAAGCGGCACTGTAACACACACCCTCTCACCAGTGAAAATGTCAAGGAAAGACCTCAGTGCACATTCAGTTAATCATGCTAAACCTAACAGGGCACATGTCCTCCCCTCGCCCACAGATGTGTCACCTAACACCACAATGGTTAATGTCAGCGTGTACTGCCAGGTTTAGAACGTGGGACCTAAATGGACCAACTCTGGATCGAAGCCACAGAAATAAACGGATGAGCAATGATTCATTGGGCTCGAGGTGAGGTGACAAATGACGTCGCGATAATGGAATATCTATGAAACAGATAAGAGAAATTAATCATATTTTCCTTTGACACGAGCAGAGTGAATGACCAATCCTAGAAACCTACCACTTGTTTTGAATTCTGAAACAAGAAGAAGTAGAAGCACTACCATGCAGACACTCCGCTAATTAATTCTGGTTTGTGCGTCTTTTAGTACAGTGGAAGTCTAATTATTTATATGTTCCTGTTACTCTTAAAGTGCGCATGCAGTCATCGTGTATGCAAAATATATGGGGTATGAGTTCAGTACAAGAGTTGTACATAGCACGTAATTGCATTGGACCTTGGACTTCTCTTCATGTAACTGACGCAATTAAAAATAAAAGCTTCACTGCGAAGTCTCGTACAGTTGATCTTAATTTAAGGTTGTTTTCATTGTCTATGTTATGACTGCTGTAAACGTCTCTAGGCCAGCAGCAAATGATTGGTGAGGTTGTGAAGAAAACAGAAGTGACTCCAGGAAGTCGCTGACCAGCCAAGAAAAAGTTCCAACACAACTCGTCGCTTCAGTTTTTGTATGTATTAAAGAAATGAAATATATTGCGGTAACCAGTGAGCTGTAGAGATCCTTTTGGGTGATTGTACCTTTCAAAGGGAGAGCGGTACCAATCCCCATCCTTATGCTAGGCTAACTAGGCAGCTAGGCAGTTTTTGCCACTTTCTATTTAGGTTATAAATTATCATGTCTGGATGTCAGTTCTTCCAACGCACTGGTAAATGCCTGCAACACTCTCAGCCTCATGTTTACTCTGTAGTTTATGTAATTAATTTGGTGGAGTAGCACATTAGCACTGACATTGTGATGATGGTAGCATGCCGACGTTAGCATTTAGAGCAAAGCATTGCTCTGCCTCAGACTTTGACATGGTTAATAAATCACAAAATAAACCTTTTGTTTAACTGTGGAAATGATCAAATGTGGCAGGTAATTTTGTTGAATGTTTACGATTTGATTTCCTGTGAATACACAGGCGTTGGTTAGACCTCTTAGCAAGTGACTTTTCAAGGTATTGTTGATGTCTCGTATTTTAGTCTTTGTCCATGAAGAAGTTAATCCATGCATGGATCCAGCCACGTCGTAGTGGCATCAAATGGGACGCAAATAGCACGGGGAGGGACGAGCGATGCGTAATGAATGCTGCTAACCTGCTCCTGCTTCTCATTTCTTGGACCTGTGACGCGTCACCACAGACACGCTACGCAGATGTGAACACGCAATCACACAAGCTTTGTTTTATTAGAAGGAAGTCCAATAAACTCATTAAAGTTCCCGAGGGACACAGCTACAGAATTAACCGCTGATCTTTCTTATAGGTGGAGCGTCATGTTTCAGGGCATCTTAATTATAGGAAGGAAGGGGTCGTGCTTTGAATTAAAATTCCCCTGGCTGTGTTTGTACTGGAGCAGTGATCAATAAAATTGTGTCAAAAGCAGCTGCTAAGGGATTAGCTGCGATTGAGAATCAGTGGAGTAAAATGCTTTGTCTGCACACACGAGCAAGCAGATGTCGGCATGAAATAAATCACCAAAGGGAGCAATGGTTATACTTATTATTTTTTCCATAGTGATGTAGTGCTTGATAATTTTGTATTATTTCCCCCTTTCATTTTCTCTTTCCCTCACTCATATGGTCAGATTTCCCCTGGTCAGTGACTCACCCATGCCATTCCTGTAGCCCCTGATTTTCCATTAGTCTCTTAGCAACCAGAGGTTTGATCCTTCAGGATGCAGTCAGGAAACTCCTCATCTCATTTTTTTCCGGTGTAAAATTAGAAAACAAGAACCAGGGACCGCAACATAATCCCTAATTCTTACTCCCTACGGGCCTGGATGCAATTTAGATCAACAGATTGTAAAGATACGGTCTTTATTAAAACTGTTTAATGATCTCAGTGTTCATTACAGCGCAAGGGGGAAGAAAAATGGTGACGTTTAACCTTAGTCATTCAAATGTGACATATACGGTTCCTGTATTCGTGAAAAATTTGCACGGTCAAATGCTTTAAAAAAGCCAATCTCCACTTTGAAACAAAGAATATGAAGGCCCTCGCAGTCACACAAAACCTTTGCATGAAACCACATTTCTACGAAAGGTAAAGCCTGATATCAGAGACAGACCTCAAGTAAAAATATCTGTCTCAAACATTCTTATTTTCTTTAAATACGCGCAGCCAATGCATTTCAGCAGTTGCTGATGGCTGTGATGGCGTCTGACGTTATAAATTTCGGTTACACAACCTGTCAAAATTAAAGATATCAGCGCCCTGTATGGCAGTGGCCACTCCGGCTCCCAATAGCAGTGTGCTTTTTTTGTTAAATGTGCCTTCTCCTGTCAGTATGTCGTGTTAAATTGTCATCTGTTGTTGTCTATTTGTACTATGTTTAGTTGTCGTGCACTTTATGTCATGTTGTGTGTCAATTTTTAACCTAATTACTGCACATTGGAGTTTGGAGAAATGCAATTTCAGTCTTCTGTGTAATTACTGTTCCATGGTCTGATTGACAATAAAGTTCACTTTGACTTTGACTTTGAATGTGAACCAGCTTTCCACTTGAAGCTTTTAGGTATCTTTTCTTCCCCCTCAGAATGCCAATAGCCTGCAATAATATTGTCTCTGGCTGCTCTCCTCCTCCTCCTCGGCATGGGAAGAGTGATAAAGCACATTTTGCTGAGCTGTCTGAGAGTAAAAATAACTAGTGAAATTACAGCGGAGGTCCAACCGGGAAGGCCACCTCACCCCGTACTCCTCGCACAAGCCTAAAATTTCTCAGGATCCTTTTATGTCACGCTCATTCCACAGTTGTTCTGGAAATATTAAATCACTATGTTTCCCTGTTTTTTTGTTGTTTTTTTTTAAAATTTCAACTCCTAAATTATCAAATATATCTGTATCCTAATGTATATAGTCATCACCTTGACGCTACTCATGTACTGTTTCTTGAATATTATATGTTCAATGTCTAAGTCAGTGTTGAGGCCAAATTATCCTCTAAAAGAACCATGTGATTGTCATTAATCCTTACGATTACGGTGAAATTACTCCAAAAAACAGGAGGGCAGCATTGTTGTAGTTTCAGGCTTACGTCATTGGGAGCACGTAGAAGCATCAGGAATTGACAGCTAATAAATACCATGTGCAAATACTGAGCAATCAGCCAGTACAACTGGAATTGATTACCTACTTCCTGACAACTCTTCTGCGCTTTATATCAGTGGAGTCTTTCTGTTTTTTGTCTCTCTATTTTCTGGTTGAGCTGATGTTATAAGTGGGAACGTCTGAGTGGGCCACTTGAGTCGACTCCCACTTACAAATCCACAGATGAGTCCACAGGTAGGGTGTAAACAGATCAGTCAACAGAGCATTCAGAGTTCACTAATAGATATGTACGCAGTATACAAAGGAATGAGTCAGCGTGGAAAGAGAATGTGGGAACTTGTGTTGTGTCGCGATTCGGCACAAACTGTAAGGCACAAGCGCAGCAACGCCACGTTCAAATGGTTTTACCAAACGCACGCGCTTGCTCGTGAGTGCATCGGTTCTGTCGTGACGCATGCCTTGCATCACGCTTGGCTCCCGGCTGTTTAAAGAGGGTTTTGAGAGTGAAAGACTAAAATGCCACTGGGTGGGGGGAATTGTTCCGCTGTACTGTATATTACTTCCTACCCCCCCCTGCTGGAAATGCATCTACTGAGCTTGGCCAAACACCATGGCTACCAGAATGACGCCACGCCTGTCTCCCTCTGGTCTGAGGATGAAAGAGACAGAGGGAAGAGAAAACATATAGTTTTTGTTTTATGGTGGATAACTCAGCATGTCCGCCCCCACAGGAGGAGGGTCCTGAGGTAAACTACACAGTTTTCCAGTAAAAGGTCAAATTCTAGGACTTTTTTTTAGGGGGGGGCATTTTAATTTTAACTTACTGTCTCGTCACATGAGGCTGTTTTTTTCAGGCCTGCTTGAATTTCCCAGTAGCCCACAGCAAAAAGGTTTTCTGTTACATTCAGGCACAGACAGAACTACTTCCACCCGTGTTCATTTGAGCAGCTCATTTTTTTTGTAGTCAGTCGAACTTCCCTGAACTTTTTAAGTCACGCTTTTTTCTTTTTTCTTTTTTTTTTTTTAACTTTTAATCATGTGCCTGGATGTTTGACTAGTATTTAGTCAACAGTAAAAGTGTGTTCCTTCTCCCCAAGCAACCAGTGTATCAGCTGCACAGATGTTAGCTGTAAATTAGCGACAGTGGCACCAGAACCACTGAGTATGTCTGTGTGTGTGTGTGTGTTTGTGTTCAGCTCGGTCTCAGGAGATAAAATCGACCGATGAACCACCAGTTCATTTCATTCTGGGAATAACATAATTTCACTGATTTTACCAAATGAGCCCGTCCTACATGCAGAACCCAAACATCTCTACTGCTTTGTCACATCTCTTCTTAAAAGGGTGACACACATCTTGTAAAGCTTTAAATCACAAGTGTACAATAACAGTAGACCAGTATGTGATGGTGGGGGACGTCAACAGTTTAGCTGATGGAAGCGTGCGCTCTGACGACATTGTTCTGCTCATGACTCACTGCAGCAGTATCTGAAGTGATTGATACTTTAACTACCTGAGATGTTCCAGAAAGGATGGGTGCAGGGCTAAATGGCTAAGACACAATAACCAGTATTTAGTAGGATGTGAAAATAATCTTTGCCAGACTTCATTTAATCACACGTATAACTGGAAGCCTGGTATGAAGCATCTAGGTCACCACAGAGCTCTATTCTCGCTCAAGCCTAAAAAAAAAAAGATAGAAACTGTTGGAAACTCATCCAGATTAGAGCTCACGTTTGGTTTAGCATAATCCTCTACTCATCACTAGCAAAGCGTTATGATCAGAAATGGTGTGCAAACAAAAGTGCACGTTCAGTGTGTGTGTGTGTGTGTGTGCACACAGCTGGAATTGTAGCTCCTGACGTCACAGGAGTGGGGGAGTCGTGCATTAAGGTTATTTGCCGTGTATTTTTAGCTTTTTGCATTAAACAAAAGGATGAATGACATCATGCTCATGCTAGCGAGTATGCAGGCAGAAAATCAGCTTGTCGTTTGTAATGTGAAAGGATGGGCTGAATGAATGACGCACTTGGCGTGAATCACATGGATTTGTTTCTTACGTTTTCCCATAGCTGAAAAAATGTCAAAGAGCACAATGTTTGTACTTCTGCACTTATCATTATTCTCTTGAAAGGCTCCTAAGGACAGGAAATACCCTGGTGCTTTTATTTCATATGGAAACCATTAGCTGAACAATGAGAGGATAAAGGCAAAGAACAGGTTTTACCTGTAGGTCAATTATGTAATTTTACCGTGAGCTCCATATCTGACGCAGAAAAAAATCAGAACGAACGAGGCTGACACAGTCCCTCAAAGGAAGGAAGGACAGTACAGAACACAAATGCATGAATGACGATGACACAAGTGCACTCTGGCACCGGACAGATCGTTTTCACCACTGGGTTTCCATCTGCGTAATGTTCACCCGGGGCCCACAGGAAAAACACATAAGCTAAAGCCCTGTTTTGTGTAGCCTGTGATGTAATAGTTCAGATTGTGTTCATAATCTAAAGAAAAAGCAGCGCTCTGCGTCCGTCTCAATCCTTATGTGCTATCTTATATATTATGTATGCAAGGTCAGACATCTGCTGCCTCGTGTTTCTCTCAGGGGTGGCCCAGGTTTTCGGAAGGAAGTGCCACAATATGTGCTTAGATGAAAACATTGAGTGACCTCACTCCTTCTATGCATTAATAAATCTTTTATCCTAAAATGATCCAGTGCACATTCTTTCTTTGTTGTTACTGGTGAATATGTGCAATAACCAGCAAACTGTATGATAATCATTACCTTGGCTACGCATAGAGAGCTCTGGTGCTGCTTTATATTCGTGCAATCTGGATTTAGGCTCCAATTATAATCCCTTGTGAATGAATACGTGGACAGCTGTGGCCCCGTATGAATCAGTTTGCAGAGTAGTGGACCAGTCCCCAAACTCAGGCAGTTGAGTGCAGGGAGAACGGACTTAAACTCTGCTTTCAGAGGTGGAAACTAAGTTGTCCGCATCAGAAACTCAAGTGTGTGTGATGTTGTTTCCCCAAACCAGCAGCGGCTGCTGTAGAGACTGCACGTGTTTGTGCAGATGGGCACAGATAAGACCCGTGACCGCAGTCTCGAATCAGCCCTGTTAGCAAAACATACACATGTGAATCAGCCCGTTTTGAATATCGTTGAATTGGGAACCAATCCATTAGGTGTAGGTGTGTGTGCTTGCACAAAAGGGTACCGCTGAAAGTAGGGCAGCACTATGAATAACAAGTGCTGCAGTGTTTTGTAACATCCACGTGTAGGCCGCAGAGTCCCATTCGCAATTTCAGTCAGCGGCTCTTCATTCACAAGAGAGACAGACAGAGGGTTGGGGGGGGGGGGGGGGGGCTGTGATAAGGTGTGAGATGTGTGAGAGACATTGAAGAGGACAGAGGACAACATAAAGGTAATGCCCAGAAAGGAGAACAGGAAGGGAGAGCGCGCTCAAAATAGCAACCAGTTGTGTCAGATGAGGAGACTTGAACAAGTCATGAGACAACTTTTTAAATAGGAATGAAACAAAAGGCAAGTAACGAAAGAGCCTGGGTTTTTCTCTTGCACATGATAGAGCTGTGAAATCTCCTCTGCCTGCCTCATAAATTAAGATTAATTAAGCCATTCTCCCAAGTCTCCCCCTGGCTACATTGTGTTGCTTGTCATGTAACATTCAGGACGAGGGAGACCGAAGCGAGCTGCAGGAGAGGATCCTGAGTGCAGGCGACACAGACTGTGATGAATAAGGAAAAAGACAAAGGCTCTTGACATGAGAGCAGTGGCTTCAAAGAGCCTTATACAATTCTCAGTAAAAACATCGCCGGTCAGGATGGATGAGGCGACCTAAGTATACCGGTTGTTAGAGATGATCATATTTTTTCTAGTCAAAGTGACGAGATTTCAGCAAAACGCAGCAAGTAAATGGAATGTAACTATGAGATGCAAAGTAGGCCAAGCACAAGAGGTTCAAATTTATATTCAAGTACGGCACTTGAGCAAATCTACTTCATCTCCACCGCTAGTCTGCTATGACCGCACGGCTTAGCTCATGTTAACTTCTCAACTTATGTTTCCTAATATTATCTGGAGTTGCTTTTTTGAAACATTCAACTAAATTCTGCTACAAAACAGGGAGCTACGCTGGTGACTCCGGATGAAAACTTTGGACGTGAACTCTTTTGCGAAAGAGCCGAAGAACACGTCTCAAAGTGTTGCATCACTGGCAGAATTTAAAGCCCCCAGCCTCATCTCCATTATAACAGCCCGGTAATGAGCTTCCATTAATAGACTGCTCATTTATATGATGTCAATGCTCAGGTCAAGCCAACACACACACAACAAGTATATTGCAAAGGAGTACAATCCTAAATGGATAGATGCAAGTTATAAATACCTTGAACAGTCTTGCTTTCCTAATTTATTAGTCCAATAATTTGTGTTAGGGGTTCCTCATGACCCAGATATATACTGTTACAGTTACATAACTGCCTTTCAAGTGATTTGAAATTGAAACTCTAGGCCGCACTTAGCAGTGAGAGCCTTCATCGTGACCTTAAGAAACTTGATGTCATCCCAACTGTTTGAAATCATCACATCTCAAGTAGATGTCATTTTTTTAATCATCACAACGTCTGGGTTGCTACAGTGCAGTTTTGCCGCTGTAAATGCAACAAGCTTCTTACGAGTTATTAGCAAGTAGACAAAGAATTTCTGAATTATTTGGAACATGCTAATGCATTCTATCTGAATCTGTTGGGCAACAACTAACCAGAGCAGGCGAAGTGGTTTATTTTGAGTTTATGAAGTGTGGAGTTGAAGTTTGTGTGGGTGTCATCCGCTGTCCGCGCGCAGTCTGCTCAGTGGAAGGTCAGACACCCTGTCTCTTGTCAGCTGTCACGGCCCCAGCTCAGGGTCAGGCCACAGGGCAGTTCCTCAGACAAACACAGTGCCAAACCTCCACAGTTTTGCGGACTGCTGAGGAACAATCACCGACTGTGTTCACGCAGACTCTTGTGGGTTGATGCGAAACTGATTAGGGCAGGTGTCACGTTCACCTCATTTTTTCACTCATTTTTTTCTTGTAGGCCTATTACGAAGGTCTTTACCACTCTGCTGGTTTGATGTTTTGTTGCCACAGAAACTTTATTCCACTGCTCTTCAAATGGGAGTTGACTCAGTAGTGGTATGCACAAAACATATTGCAACTTGAATCATCCTTTACTTATAAACCTTGAAACAGAAGGGGGCAGTTATTGCCCCCTTCTGTTAATATATCTTCTCAACTTGAAACAAAGCCATCTGCGCTTCTTCTGAAACTTTGCCACCATCTGGAATTTCTGGAAAGTGTATTCTTCCCCCTGCAGATGGAAAAATCATTTTGTTTTCCTTCATACTTGGGGTGCTTTGTAATCTGTCGTTCTGACTTGGCCGGCTTCCTGGTTTTGTTCTCCGGGCAAGTTATGACAGATGGTGCGTTTAGGTCATTGTCACTGTTTTCAATAACACCAAACTCAATTTATCTATCAGTGTACATTCTCAATTTAGCTGGTGATGAACTCAGCAATCTGGAATGGAGAGTCTGCGCCGTTTGGTGCTGAATGGGGGGATACAGCTGTGGGGAGTGTCATGTGCTGCACATCAGCATACGTGACCCTTCAGGACCGTAGTTTTTGCTTTTAGAGGGTTGTATTTTGTCTTGGTCTTACCATCACGTCAGTGGAAACCTCCGTATGCGGCGTGCTGTTGATCAAATGTGTCACCCGAGAGGGCAAAACAGCTCTGGATTGACAGGCAGATGGCCAAAGAATGACTCTGACACAGAAAGCAGAGGGGAATGAAGACACAGGATGACCTGGCTTCATATTTGCACACTTCAGACTCGAGTTTTTTTGTGATAAGGTATTATCATGTGTCGGAAAAAGCATTACATGTTGGGAAAAAATGCACTCAGAACAAAACAAAAGAAATCTAATCTCATTTGGCTCGATATGAGCGATAATATTTTTGTAGAGATGGCTGTAAATAACACTGAGTCAGCGAATAAAACTCTACAGGAACTTTTTTACTTGTTGAACAAACGGTTGAGCGAAGGAAAGGAGACAAACCAGCGTGTCCAAGTGACAAAGTGGTGGAGTCTTTGGCAGAACACACACATCAAATTGCAAATAAGATCACACCTCAAAGCTCAATCTTAACTTCATCAAACACCCTTCAGCTTCTTCATGGTAAAATATTCCTAACTGTGGAGAAGCAATCTGAGAAGACTGACGGACCTTGAGCTCTTCGACTCACTCAGAGTAAGAAGTGGGAGAGTAAAAAGAAAACACAGCGATGAAAGCAAATGACAGCGTCCACCAGTGAGTGAGGCTTCGCTCAGGAAATGAGAAACAATTATCCACCGGAGCAAACAGCCTGATGGCAGCGTAAATAATAATTTCCACAAAGGAAATGTATGAAAACAAGGTAAATTAACGCTTGATGGTGGTTAAGAGGTTGTTTTGAGTTCAGCAGCCTTCTCTGTGAAGAAGACGTAAGACTTGCAGTATATAAAGAGGCGATACGAAGCTTCACAGCTACTTGGAGGAGACGGGAACGGCGGTAGCTGGTAACGTTGACCTCAGTGTGAGGGGCTGTTCGTGGGAGTTTTTAATAGAAAACCCTTTTTTAAATTTAGAATTTCAACACACACCAAATAGTAGATTGTGAAACATAAAGGTGGGTGTGCGACTCACAGAAGACAGTAACATAAAAATGAATGCTCCTGCTCTTACTTTTTAGCCACGGTGGCATTGGTCAGTCAGCTATTTTGGTCCAGACTGAAATATCTAAAAAAAAAATGGATGGATACATGTTGATTATTTATGAAGTTGGATATGTATTTACTAATTTCACAAAAGTCACAATGTGCCATGTTAAAATGCACTTTGATGATTTCCGCTCTGTTCAGTTCAGTTCAGGGAAAAACAGAAATACACTGCATGCATCCTCTTATATTTCCAGTCCCTTGATGATGATGATGATGATGATGATGATGATTTTAGGTTGGAGCCCTGGCTGTACAGTGACAAAACATAAAAAAACAACATCCAACTACAGAATGTGGATAACTATAATTAGCTTTGGAAAGTGCACTGCTGTAATCAGACACATTTTGTCATTGTGGGCAGCATTGGTTTACTGTGTAATCATTGCGTGTTTTATTCTTAGCTGCTTCCTTAACCTCTCTTTGCCTCCCATGCATATGAAGGCAAAGGGGGTTCAGTCAGTTCATACTACACTGTCATAGCTGTAATTACGTTACTCACTTCACTTTCCCCTAATCAGGTGCTCACAGTGTAAGTGTAGCGATGGCATTAAAGCAATCATGGACTGTTTTTTGCGACGTCTCCTTGTCATGTTTTGCAATCATGTCAGGAACAAAACAACCAGGAGCCTCTGATTACCTGCAGCTTGAGGTTGAAAAGAACAAGGCAATCTGTCTTAAAATAGGAAAAGTGCTGCTCACGCTACTGTGTAATCTGTTTTTGCCAGAGTAAAACTGGCTAAGATTTCCACTTTCACACATGTTTACTCACAAAAAGTGCAACTTTTTTCGAAAGCAGATGAGCTAAGACCTGTGCAACGTCAGTGAAAGGGTATAATTTGACTGAGGCACAGTCAGGCAAAAAGTCACAAACGCGAGTTGAAAGTATACAGCACACAGGTAAGAGAGCGATGTACTAGCATGTTTCTTTGATTGTTGACAGTTTGCTTTTAAGTTGATCAGCATGTGTCAAGTTGGAGGTAATATCAGCAGACCACACTTCTTCAATATTCATTGACATTTTTGAAGTTTAAGTCATTAACCAAAGTACTGAACATGATACAGCGTGCACCAAAGGCAACTTATGGAAGGTGATTTTTTTTTCTTTCCTTTTCTTCTTTGACAGAGTCAGGCTGACTCCCGTAGCTAAACATGACATCTCTGCGACAGCTGGGTGACCTCGATCCCCTGATGAAGACCCTTAGATGAGGTTGAAAACTCTAGAAAATCTAGAAAGTGCTAGAAAGTAACTTTTTAAAAAATCTGTTCAGCATAAAGTCTACCGCATTTTGTTTTTAAAACCGTCACTGGCAGAAAAACAAAAATATTCTATTTTTGGTTTGGGGTCAGCATTAGAATTGAACAGGTTTCCTGATCCTAAATAACACACTGTGCATGCATTAATTGGCATTTGACAAAAACCTGCAATTACCAGTGGCAACGCAACAATCACCAGCCAGGTTCTCCTACCTGCTTTTACTGGTCTGTGGTCAGCCAGCAACGACTGTTTTCTCGAACCAACAATAGCCACACATTGTAATGGCTGGTTACAATGAAGTGCTCGATATTTTCACTGACCACAGAGAGTCTACCATTCTGTGTGAAACAGTTTTGCTTCAATCAACGCTGTCGTCATTTCGCTCCGTGGCCTAAATGAGGCCATCTGCTGTTTTTCCACATTGGTGTCGACACAATAACAGAAGCAAACACGCAGCATGTGCAAGGCAACGTTCTCATTGTGCACGTTATTTTTGTCAAATTTTGGAAAACCTCGATTTTGGCAGCATCTGTTAGGTGGGCATCATCCATCTATTTATGCCGAGCTCTTGAGAGGGAAGCAAAGGTCTGGGCGCTCTCAAGCTCAAGTAGGTTGCTGGGAAAAAAAAACCCCAGCATCCTCGTTGTCAGCCCCTCTCACCTGTCAGTCCGTCTGCCGGCTGAAGGAGTATTTCTCATAAAGTAGGTTGAGAGGAGGTCAGGCCAACCTTGAGCTGTGGACAGTCATAGAGGAAAGAGTGGGTTAGGACACTACATTTGCTGCAGTAGGTTTCTATTTTATCCCCAATTTCTGATCTGTGTTTCCGCAGCAGCGAAAACTCCCCCACCCCCCAGTTTCCTGAAACATCCTTCACATTAGACCTCAGAATGATTCAGTGCCTTTGTTGCCATCAGTTCGAAATAAGTAGAAAACCTCTTGTAACAACGCAGAGTGTTTTCATATGTTTTCATCTTAGTGCGTCAGTGGGAACTCCTGGACACAACTTAGTGAGCCATGGAGCTGTTTCCAGAATTCGACTGTGTCTTAAAGCACTTCCGGTCTGCAAAAAAAGATATTTTGAGAAGATGTGATGACTTCAGGTTTTACTCATCTATCAGCAGCATCACCAAAATAGCCTTCCATCATTGCAGAAGTTCAATGCATTCCATCCCAGCCCTCTTTAGTTTTTTCCAAATGCTTCAACTTGTATCTTGTCCATTACAGAATTGCCATTGCTTCCCTTTGATTTTGTTCCTGTTCTGTACACTACTTAATGATCCCAGAATATAGATATACATGCTGGAGCCAGCAGGAAAACCTCTCTTAGCTGCAATATTATGATTTGCTGTCATCAACTCTGTTATATTGTTGCTTATTGATTGAAAGAACCCATCTAAAAATGGATGATGAACTTTCCTGGCTCAAGAAATTCCTGAAATCACAAGGGAACTTTCCGTGAATGTGATGTTGGGGGGGGGGTGGAAAAACAGGAGAACAGACCTCAGAGGCATCATCTCTGAAAACTGATGAGGTGGGTCAGACATTTGCAAAGCATTAACAGCAGAGGGAGACAGAGCTAAAGGTGGCAACAGGTATGAATGGACAGATTCAGTGTACTCACTGGCTGCTGCACCGGAGCGATGGAAGTGAGTATTCACTAGTATGCTGGCGCGCTCTGCTGGACGGAGAAAATGAATGCAGCTCAAGAGAGACGGGGGTGAATAGGGTTCTTACAGGGTGAATGTCATAGAGATAAAAAATGCTTCAGTGTTTATCATCGCTGCTCCGCATCTCAAAAGCACCAGTTTATAACTCCTGAGTTCATCAGGTATAGAATTAGCACACATAACAACTTTGTTTAGCCGATTAAAATTACTCTGTCCTGATAATGAGAGGGCAGTGTTTCTGAAACTGACTTAAATGAAACTGATTAAAATTAGCGGCACTTTACTCACTCCTCTGCCTTGTTTGACTGTTTAATCGTCAGTTTTGTTTTAAGACACATGGGATCTCGCTACCTTATTCTTATAGTGTAAATGTAAATATTGACTGGTGAAATTATCTGGGATATCATTACTTTCTCAGTTCTCAAAACAAGGAAAACAAGACTCTGAGTCTTATTGATATTTTGTTTTTGGGATTCTTGAAGGAACAGAGGCTTGTGTGAAAGAGAAAACTCTACAAATCGATTTTAGTACAAATATAAGACACAAAATAAATGACTGCATATATATTTACACTATTCGAGTCAAAGTCTGGCAGAGGCACCTGTTGTGGTTAGTCCTCATGAGCTGTTCCAGCTTTCAGTTTTCATTAATCTTTGCACAAGTAAATGGAGAACTTGCCACAAATTCCTTCCAAGAACATGCCACAAATTCTTGATTGGATGATGTAGGGGGCTCAGACCAGGCCACTTCAAGACATTAAAATTGTTGTTCTTCAGCTATTTCTGTAACTGTGGCTTCTTGTTTAGGACTGATGACATTGTAGAAGAAACATCTCCTCAAGTTGCAGTTCTCTTGCAGACCGTAGCAGGCTTTCCTCCAGAATGTTGCTGCATACATTTGACCCCCGTACCCTCGCCAGCCCTCCAGGGCTTTGCTGCAGAGAAGCATCCGCTTGACACTGCCTCCACCAGGATTCATGGCAGGAATGCTGTTTCTGCTTGTGTGCAGTATTTTCTATTTTTAATTTTGATTGCTTTGCAAAGATTTGTTTTATACTTTCACATTTAGGCTGCTTCATTTAAACTCACTTTTCCCTGTTTTTATGTTCACTTTTACTTTTACAGTCACTGTGATTTAATGTTTCTGTCTCTGTGTTTATTGAATAAAATAAAACCTACCAATTAAAAAAAAAACCACTAATTGTAAAAATAAAATAAAATAAAGAGTGAATACTTAAAGCACTGTAAATAAGTCTTACTGATTGAAAGTAAATCCTGTGTGGACACATTTTTTTTCTTTTTTGCAGTTTATAAGCATCAATCATTGGGGATTTTACTTATTCTTTTACTGTATTAATGAATGATTTGATTAATTAGTTGGATAATTGAATGACTGATTAAATAATGAATTTGGTGATTAATTAATCTATTAATTCTTCATGCAAGTGAACATCCCTTATGAGAGATTTGCCGAGGTTCTTCAGAGGTTGCTAAAGGGCCAAGTAGTAATATAATTGCTTGCAAATGCTGTTTCTGTTAATGGAAACTGTTCCTACATTGCATCAGAGATGTTAATATACATAACAATATAACAATACAATAAAAAACAATCATATTATTTTTAATTTTTGTTCATTTATGTAGGTATTATCTAGTAGAAATAACTCAGCCCTCTGATTTACAGCCAATACCTGCACATGAAATTTATTTGATATAATGCTTATAATTAGTTGAGTATATGATTTTTTAAGATATATTACAGCAAAAACTTTTTTTTCTCGAAACAAAAACTGAAGTATTTTAAAATGAAAAAAGATTGTTAATTCTGACTGGGGTTTTGAAATCAAAATTTGTTGGCCAACCAAAGCCTTGCTCTTTACCAAGTAACTGTAACACAATGTAGAGACTGGTGTAGTAAACAGCAGTAACATCAGTGGATTGAGTGAACGAGTTGCCATTCTTTTTTTATTAATGACAGCTAGTAGGAGGCGTTTTGATTTCTGTTTCTGCGCTCGATGAAATTGTAGTCCTTAAATGTTTTGGAACAACGGGGTCTCGTGGGGGGAACTTTTCTTTCCATTTAAATGCGGAACGATTTAAAACATCAAGGAACACCTGTAAAACTTGAACATTCCTCTGTAGAGGAGGATATGGTGGCTTGATACAGAATTTGTCTAGGCGTCAGAGAGTATTAAACATCGACCTTAACAGAACCCTCTATATGAATTAACCTCCAATATCTCAGAGCCGCAGTAAAGCCTACTATAATAATATCCTATCCTTTAGATATTTTTCCCCCTCTGCGTAATTTCCTGCCTCTTTTTTCCCCGTGTAACTTCATAGTCGTCCAACCTATTTTTCTGTCTTCTTCCCAGACTTTTTTTCTTTTTTTTTTTTTTCATGTAGGCTAATATACAGGCCGGTGCTGCAATTTCGGAATCTGCCCTTGTATATGGCGGACGAAAATTTCCACAGGAGGAACCGCAACACAAACCCCCTGTGCAAGGCAGAAACGGAGAGCCTGCATGGGCTGAGCAGACGTCGGCAAATTCGCGATTTATTACGCCATTACTCTTTACTAAAATGTAACGTAGCGCGTCGCGGAGGGGAAAAAACTGCTGTGGTGGAAATTTTAACATTTGGAATTTCTCATAACTAATTCACAATTTTTGGGGGGGAGGAAGCAGTTGTGCAGTCACCTCTGGTCGGGGAGGGAAGATTTTCTGGAGCGGGAGCCTGTTTTCGCATGAGCTGCATCGTTTTTGGAGGTATGTCAAACCGCTGTGTTGTCTTTTTTCGGATTTAGGAATCCTAAATTTGAGAATTTTGAGTAGCGGATGTTAAGTTTCTGTTCCCTTCTGCGCAATGAAGGAGACCTGGCAGTCTCCGTGCACTACTGCCCGTCACTAAACCAGGTGCAGGCTCTGAAGCCAGGCGAAATAGACCTAATCTGTTGATGTTTTTTTGGGACTGGATTTTCGTAATGAAGTTTCCGTGTGACTGCTGACTAGTCGTGTGTGTATCTAGTTTGCTCAGATGTACATCGCCTAGGTAGAAACACCACGTATGTGCCGTATAGAGCGAGGGGGACCAGGCGATAATGGCAACATGAAGGACGATGAGGGGAGGAACAATCTGAAACACAAAAACCTCCTGCAGCCATGTTTTGTGATTTTTTTTTTTTTCTTTCCTGCAAATTTAAGCAGAGCTCCGGAGTTGCCTCTCTGAAAGTCCCGCAACGCTAACGTCACTTTGGGTCGCATTTTGACGGCTTCGGTGGTCGCGTCAGGACGGACCAGAAAGAAGTGTCGCCTCGTCAAAATCAAATTTCGACTTTTATTTTTGGGGAAGATAGAGGATTTTAAATCTGGGTGCCATTGGCGCCACCTGTAGGCAGTCATTTTGGGAAATTAAAAAAAAAAATGTAACGAGACTAGTTATGAGACTTGCTCATAGAATCGGGCGTTAGATCATGCGAATTCCGTAAATGAAATGAAATTGAAAGCACCGTGTGCTTGTTATGGTCATTAATGCGAGGCGACCTTTGTAAAACACCATTCAAAGCACTGTGCAACTTAATTCTCTACCATTCTCTTTTTGCTTTGTTTAACGTGCATATTCTGGCCTTGAATTGTTTTTCTAAATGTTTAAAGATAAAAAGCAGTTTGTCATTTGAGGAATCTTGCAATGTGAATGTGATCTGGGAGATAAAACAACTAAAATCTGTTTAATCTCCCCAATCTAACATACATATTATCATACATTTATTTTGCTGTTTCTCTGTGTTGGTTTGTGTGTGTGTGTGTGTGTGTGTGTGTGTGTGTGTGTGTGTGTGTGTGTGTGTGTGTGTGTGTGTGTGTGTGATTGTACCACAGATATAAACTGAACTCTCGGTAAACATGGAACAATTTGGACTTTTATTCCCAGAGATTGGAAATGTGTAAGCGGAAAATAACTATCCAAAGTGAACTGAACAGGAGTGGGAGACGAAAGACCAAGTCAGCATAATTTGAGGGCAGGAAAAACAATCACAAGCAGTGCCTCTACTGTTTATATTAATCCTGCAGACGCCAAACAGTTTCCCATCTTGCATGGCTTGCTTTTATTTTAATGTAAGGGAAACTGTGGGGGCCATTTTGCTGTGGGTAATTTTAATGCTGACCTTCAAATCCGTATAAATTCAGAGAGCTGGTGGAAATTGTATGGCTGGTATGCAAAATCTGGGTGTAAATTCTGACCTTTGCTTGCAAAGTCTAATCAGAATGCAGCACTTTCACTTAAAGTACAGAACGGAGGAGAGGCAACCAGTGTCATGAGTTTAATAGGGTTGGATCGCTCTGTATGTGATGGGAATGTTTATATGCAGAATACCTGAAGGGCCAAGTAATAAGTTATAAAGCTCTCAGGGGCTAATGCTGCGGTGTTGCAATGAGAAACACCTGATTCGGTTAATGGGAACTGTATTGTGGGAGTGCTCTCGTTTTAAGTCAGGTAAGAGGAATGCTGGTTTGTCGGTACATGAACAAAAGCTTTGTTTCACCCAGGATTTTCGGAGCGAATAGTTTGGATAAGAGAGGTGAAACTTGTCCCTCCGGGCTCTCGCAAACAGGAGATGCTGAGGGATCGTATCACAGTCTGTGGGCTGCAGAGGTTGAAACATAGTTGCAGCTTTAATTGTCATCAACTCAGTACAGAGGTTTTGTTTTCTGCTTAAAGGGTAAGGGCTGTTAGACAAACAGGCTCTGATGCCACGCCAGTTCACTTTTGTTAATGTGCAATTACAGATTCATGATTTGGGCCGAGATGTGTCTGAAGAACCATACGTCCCCTTTTAAACATAGTGAACATTTTTATGTTCCGTTATTTTCTTAATGGTATGTTGAAAATGTCTGAAAAGGGCTTCACTTAAATTAGTCTCCAGGGAAAGGCTTTTCCAGGGTTGGGGCTGCTGCATAAAAAAAGAAAAAAAAATCTGTGCATTCTGCACATATTTTCCAGCCTCTTCCTTTGTAAAAATGAACCTTATTGGTTTCATGCATAATGCATAAGGACGTTCAATTGCTGCAGCAATGAAAATTAGGCCTGTTTACGTGCAGTGGTTATGTACACAGAAGCTTCCTTTTTTTTTCCTTGACCATTTTCTGAAGGTAGAGCAGGGCCTGAATGGCTTTTCTGAAAATACAAATTTTCTGCAAAGCAAATCTCATTTCTTTGAGTGAAAAGGGGAGGGGGTGCAACTCCCGCGGGTTTAATGAATCCATAAATCACAATAGTGCCAGGTTTGCTGCGCCTGCGTCAGTGTGCAGTGTAATTTTGATTTTCATCAAAAATTTAATCTGCCAGCCTACAAGGGTTTAGCGGCAGACCGGATGCCGCCCTGAATTTCTAATTTTAGGGGCCTGATCTTTCAGGATTTATTTTTGTATAATTCAAGTCTGCTTTTCAATATCTCATGTTATTAAATTTTAATTCGTGGCATTAACATATAGATTGAAAAGGTTTTTATGGCAGTTTTTGAGTGTATGCGGATGGAATTTTACTAGACGACACAGTTTCTTTTTCCAGAGCATCCAGGGTGTGCGTATGTAGGTGTCTAAGAGTGTGTGTGTGTGTGTGTGTGTGTGTGTGTGTGTGTGTGTGTGTCTAAGAGTGGGGGGGGATTTATCCATTTCTCTGCATTATTGCTTTTTGAAATCATTGGTCATACACCATCTTGGAAGACATTTATTACAGAGGACAGAAAAATGTGCTTTTGATTAAAGAAACAGGGGAAAAGCAGGCAAAACATTTGGTGTGAAGCAGGTCTCGGCCGACCCTTGCTCCTGGTCACTGACTCTGCTCAGGATAATACAAACATGTGGTGGAAGTAGTGATTGAAGTGACCCCCATTTTAGCTTCTTCCTATTTTTAATCCCTCCACAGTGGAAACATTTGCATGAGCCTTAAACAAATTTGTATTTTATATATTTGGGATTTCTATTTTCGGTGGACATAACATGCAGAGCGCAGTGATTTTTGGCAAAGTGAGACACCATTCAAAGTAAGAAAATCCTGCTGAATTAGAAACACAAGATTTTTTTTTTGCCTCTCTGCTTTGACAGAGCGCAGTGATTGATTTACTTCATTATTGTGCAAAGGCAGATACCGCACTGCCCAAATATAGGCCAATTATTTTAAGTATCTCGACTAAGCGCTGAATTCTGAAGAGGGGTACGTCCTAGAGATGTTTTCCTTGTATGCCTAACCTCCTTCTTCTGTAACCCGAGATAAATTTAGTGCGGCGATATAACATATTGCGGTTAATATGCGTGCATTGACATTTTAAAACACAGCTGGGTCAAATCACAAAGAGAAAGTAGTTCAATAAATTGACATAAATCACAGTGCCACCGACGCCTGCTTACTTTTATGCCTGTTACACTGATACTATCTATAGATCCTTGATATGCAAATGGCATGCGATGATTTAATTGAACCATATTTCCTGGTCTTGTGGCTGTTTGTCTCCTCCGCTGGCCTTTTTGTTTTAGTTGGTTCGGGTTATGCTGCATTCGAGAGGAACATTAAGCGAACCTGCATCTGGTTTAGATTTTTCGTCCTGCCTTGGTGCTGCAGGTCAGTCCACGAAAATGAGCAGAAGGCCAGATGGCCAGTTTTTGCATTTTGACTTTAATTAGAGGAAGAATGCGCCGCAACAGGCATTTCATACAGGGAGAGCGCTCGCAAGTGTTGCGCAGGAAACATTACATAGATGACCAAGGTGTTAATCAAATTCAGACAGGCGCGTGTCCTTGATCGCAGTTGGCAAAACTCATTTGGCGTATCTTTAAGGAGCCAATGAGATGCCTCCATTTCCCCCCCACGGCAGGTAAGCCTCAACCAAGAGCCAGTCAGTGTCAGCTCATATCTATACGCTCATGAAAATCATCGCAGGAAAGAACTGTCGCTCCTGTAAAGTGGCCAAAATGAATTTATTCACTCACCGTCCAAGCACATTTTAATACATATCAGCAGTTGATGAATTCATAACACGTTTTAGTTGAGATTTAAAAGCCGCGGTGCAACTCAAGACGTCTTCATTCCAAAATTCCCCTGAACAAATGTGCTATTAAGTGTGCGATGGGGGGGGGAAAAAAAGCAAAAGTCAGCTTGTATTTTTTTGGTGAACCTGTTGGATTGGCCGTTGTCTATTGTCTGCGCATGGCCGTGCTCAGATGGTCGGTCAGATAAGTTTCCACAAAAACATGTCCGTGTGGGTGCATCAAGCTATCGCACAGACAGAGGGGAGAAGCAGAGCGCCCGTAAATCACAATGCGGTAGCGACTCTCAGGATAGTGTTTTATTACCACGACTATTTTCGGTACAAACATTTACCCGCCAGTGTGGCGGATAGTCTTGGGAGATTTACTCGCCAGACGGAAAATCTACCCGCATTTGGCGCTCGGCGGAAGTTAATTTCGGACCCTGCGCTCCGGCAGGCTTAAGACGGCCCCGTTGACCATCGCGGGAGCGCGCTCATGTGGGAACGGGCCACCGGCGCTCGCAGAGCCACGGGTCGTTGATTAGCATGTTATGAGCAAACAGTGCTGATATCATTCTTCCTCTTCTGAGGGGAAAAGGTCCTCCTCCTGCACTAAAATGTCCCCTGTGGCCTTACATTACATATGCCATACTAATGCAGCGGTTTGTAAGCAGCCTCAGACTGACGCGGCCGCTCGAGGTGGACCTGGTTTTTGCACCTCAGACGCCATCGGGTCGTCCAGTCGTTTGCAACCTCGGGGTCAGGCCCCTCCTGAGATACGTGTGAGGGGTTGTGAGATGATTAATGGCAGAGGAAACAAATAAATAAGTTCAGATGTTCAGATAAGTCTGTTTTTAGTTTGTACTTTTCTTTAAACTTTTTCTTCCCTCTGTGAAATAATTACCTCTTAGTGGCTCAAACGGTTGTTTGAATGAAACCATGTGACAAGTTTAACATGGTAAGGGCCCCAATCCACACTGTTGGGGCCACAGATTTCAATCCTGACACTGTTTTGGATCTCATACGCTTTTCATCTTTTGTTTTCTAGTGTAAATACGTCATTTGGTAGTAGTAGCATTTCCCCCTTGAATGTGGGAAACCACAGGTGAGTGCAGTAGCGTGTTAGAATAAGCGTGTACGGCGACACTCGGTGATCGCGTACCTCTCTGGGTTTCCCGTGTGTGTTCAGTCCCACGGCAAGTGACACCATCAGCACATTTCCATTTACTTATTAACAAACGATAAAGACGATGACGTTAAGAGGCGGCTGCGTTTGTTTGGTCTGAAATTTAAGCTGACGGAGGGCCTTTCCTTCCAAAATACAGAGCAGAACAATGATGACACGCTGCTTTTTTGGATGTGTCGGGGATTAGACTTTTAGTCACGGCAGAAAATTTTCATACCAGTGTAAGTTCTGCCAGAACACTGCCAAATACCGGGGCTGTGGAGACAGAGGAGCCAGGCTTTTACTGTACTGTTTTCAAGACTCGCTGTTAAATTCACACAGACGCGCATTTCACGCAGCATTTTCAGGAGGAAGTCGGTCGTAAAAAAAAACAAAAACGTAGGTTATTTTTAAATTGCCGTATTGTGTAAAAACAGCAGCCCACGTTCTGCCGCTAAGCGCGTCCGTCGATACTGTAGGTGCGGTGGAGACGAGAGACAGGCCTCCCAGAGTTTCAACTTCCTTCGTGGCGACGGCGAGCGAACAGGAGAAGCGGGCTCCGGGCTGGACTGAACTGCTGCCGTCCTGGAGCGGCCCTATTTGTTTTGGTTCACAAATTCACTGCTGTAATGTAATTACATCATGTCTTTCTCCTTGAGACAGAAAATTATTAAATGGATTTTTTTTTTCTGTCGCTCGCTGGTGTTATTTATTTTGTTTTCACAGTCTAAAGTCGGTGCAGTGCTGAGGAGCATTTAAAAAAAACATGAGCGATTCTTCGCTCTCGTTGTTAGGTGTGTTCTGCAACGCGGTGCCAGAATGATATTTATTAAATCTCCTCAGCAACCGAGCGCACGCAGAGCGTTGGTAAAAGGAGAGGCGATGCCACGCTGGGATGAACGTGGCCCCGCCCCAGCTCTTTTTTCGCCGGCTTCAAGTCCAAGCCGAGCGCAGGTGTCTCAAAAAAAACAGCTTCGACCTTTGCCCCGCTGTTTGATGCTGATTTGGATAAAGTGTCGCGTATGAACGACGAGCAGATCTCCACGTTCAGTTTGTGTGTCCAATTTGCGCGACATCTCGGGGTTGTAAAATCTGACACTGCTGCGTCGGCAGTAAATGGGTGACTTGACTGAGCTGACCTGAAAAAATGTTCTGTGCGAAAAATTCTTGCATCACAACAAGGTTAAAAATTCAGTCCATCCCTTCTCTTGTTGCAGCAATGCTGAAATGTTTAATGTCACAACTCCGTTCAGGCGGGTGTCACGACGTGAAGAGAGTTTCTCTTTTGATTTCTGGCTTTACACACAAAAAAAATAACGATGCATCCATTAATATTACACAAACCGCTCTGCTGCGCAGCAACACGTGAAGCCTTCAGACTGTGGCTTGTGCCTTCTGTCACAAAGCGTTATGAATAAATAATCCAATTTGATTGTTTATTGCTTTGGTCCGAATGAGAAGGAAAAAATTGGAAAAGGAAATCCTTTTAAATGAATGTTGCGTTAGATAAAAAAAAAAAAAGGGCCGCGCCAGACAAGCTAAAATGAAAATACTCAAATCGGAGACTAAAATGTCAGCGTCTGCCATTAAATGGGTGGTTTGTCGTGATGATTTGCCTCCAGAGGATGAGTCCCACTGCCTCTGGCGAGTCCCCTGACCTTTCCTGACGAGCCGTCAGTAGGTCAAATTTCCCCCTGTCCCAACGGTTTGGTTCATAGCAGGATATGAAAAGTGATTCTCATGAAACGCTGTGGGTTTTTTTATGGGGACACAGAATTGACAATGCGTCATATTTATCTTAAAGGGGCGGTATGAAGGTTTCTTTGCAAAGCCAGCGTCACGCCTGTTTTGGATTTGCTTCTACGACATTGAATCTCGAGCGCTTCTTTTGCGTCTGCTGAAGTTAGCGTGTTAGCCCGCTAGCCCCGGCCCGTTTCGTCACCGCGGCGGCGTCCAGTCCACCGCCAAGGAGCAGCGCCGCTCAGGGGTCTCTTGCAAACGATAGCGGAATAGCTTTGCGCCGGGCCAGCTCTGCGGTATGATTTCGCTGAAAGTACTTTCCCTTTCTGCGTTGAAGGTGAGCTCTTTAAACGGAAACCCCCCAAAAATGTTTTGTCTTAACTCCATCCAGTTCATGGGCCTGTTTGCTGAGGCTTGTTGGTTGTGCGTGTCACATCCAAAGAAAGGTGTATTGGGGCCATGAAAAGGCTTCTTGTTGCTGTATCGGTGCGCTATTAATAGAAGACCAATTTTCCCCTCTTTCCATAATATCAGTCATCCTGGCATAACTCTGTTTTGCTTGGTTGCGTTTCGAGCACATTCTTTTTGACGAGGCCCTTTTATAGCCGCGCGCTGAAGTGGCGAGTTGTGTAGTTTTGGATATTTTGGAAATTAGAGCATTTGGGTGCCACAAGGCTGCAGAATTTATGCCGTCGAACGTCACTCATGAACAGTTTAAGCCACTCTGGTTCTTCACTGCTAACAGCACAAAATGTGGCGTTTCTATTCTGTCCTCGAAATTGCGGCGTCGGAGGTGTCTGTTGTGCAATTTGAGCTCTCACATCTCTTCTCTGTATTTAGGAAAAGAAGAGATGGTTGTCACTGTTTATTTTTTTAGGCTTTCTATAGTTGTTGGGTACAGGTAATTGCCTGTTCCTCACAGTTTGCTCTCAGATGCTTCAAAGCTGACATTACAGACGCAACCTTTTTTTTTTCCCCGTGCTGTTTGTTGTGTTGCAGTGCTGCAGCTCACAAACTACACCGTATCTCAGGATACAGATTGTGCATCACTCACTTTGTGTGTGTGTGTGTGTGTGTGTCACTACAGGACCCTAAAGTGATGGCTTCTCTGTCTCTCTGTTGTGTCTCCCGCTCGTACAGAAGCACAGGCTCAGAGGAGGCGGAGTCATGAGTGCGAAAGAGGCACCCAATCCCGGGAAGGAGCAGGCAGACTGTGGGAGTGCGGCCACAGATGGCCCCTCACCGGCCTTAGCCCCGGCCATCAAGAGTACCAGTCCACCACCTGTCACAGTTAAGAAAGAGCCTGGAACCTCGGAGACGAGCAACGGGAAAGTCGTTGACGCCAACCCCGCGGAGATCTGCGTCGTCATTGGCGGAAATGATGGCGGAGCAAGCGGAGGCGGATCGCGTAGAGCTCAGACCGAGGGTATGTTTGCCCTTGGTACTCCTCCTCCAACGAAGAGCACAGACTCGTGCATAGGTGTGTGCATCTCCGTGCATTTGATGAGTGCAGTCGCGCCTGGTGTCCCGTTGACCCTGGCCTTGCTTCCTGGCTTTCGGGAAAAAAACAGGCCACACGGCCTCCAGAAATGACATTTTGAAAAAAAAAAAATCAACAGCAGTGTCTCTTTTTCAGAAACAGCGTGTCCTGGTGTGAACAGTTTTTTATCGGAACAGCTCGCAGCAGAAGAAATTGCCCCCGTCGAAAACTGCTCGCAGCATGTCGTCGCTGTTGAATTTTTGAAATGTCATTTTCCAATCCTGTGAGCACAGACAAAATTCCTTTCATCTCCATGTGTGAATGTGGCATCTGAAAATTTAAAGATGGGTATCTCAAAACCAAGACTAAGTGCAGGGCCTGATCCTGTTAGCACTTCTTTTGGTAATTTGAGTAAGCAAGGTTTTCACATGACGGCGGTACAGATTATTGTTGATATTATGACTGCCGCTCGGCAAATTCCATGGCAGAATCATTTGCACGCGTGCGCACATACTGTGTGTGCGTGCATGTGCAAAAAAATGCAAGTGCACTTTCTGCAGATTTGGTTGCCGTTTTATTGGGGGCACCTAGCAAAAGCTCAGGCGGTCCAACAGTCCTGTGATAAATCCTACATCCAAGAAAGTTCTGATGTTTCTAATATATAGTGTTTTAATATTTGAAAATAAATAAGGTGGGCAAAATAAAAGCACATTGAATTAAAGCTTCCAAAGTGACCGTGACGTTGAATTAACGTCTCTCTTAACACTGTAACCAAGGCTGCATCACTTCTAGCTAAGTGTACCTAATAAACTGGTTATGGCTTATAGATGATGTCACCTAAAAGTATTTGATCCAGATTTGATAGAATTCCCAAGCTGAGCCTGAAAAACATTAATTTCCCAGTATTAATGGAGCACAACTTAGCATTTTTGACAGCTCATATATTTGAAGCACAATGAACAATGGCTTGGGTAAATGGGACCTGGATTTTATGTAGCTGACGCTGACCAGTTGAAAATGCCTTCATTACCCCTGATACCAATCTTGGCTCATGGACATTCCCATTAATTGAATCAATTAATCAGATTTGCACTAATTCTTCCCTTTTTAGGCAAGAAATGCGGAGAAAAGATCTTGCTGGAATCTCGCTGATTCATTTTCCTGAATTCAGAAACAGATAAACACTGCGGGGAACGCGAGCAAAGACCATTAGCTGATTGTTGGTAATATTTTGGTTTTACTCAGAGAAGGTAGATATTGTGGGGAGAGAGAACTAACATCTTAAATTTCAGGATGAGAAAAACACGCGTACTGTCCCGACAAAACTGTTGCATTGTATTTATGTCACTTTTTCAAATTCTCATGCAGGTTCCTATGTGTGCGCGGTGTGCGGGAAGAAGTACAAGTACTATAACTGCTTTCAGACGCACGTCAGGGCACACAGAGGTAAGACGCTCCAGTTTTCATGCACCTGGGCGGTTTTAATGAAAAGCCAAATCATAACTGACGGCTCGATCGGTTTTTCCTCTTAGCATTGTCCCCAAATTACGCACTCTCTCCGCATGAGTCATTCACGTCCTGTTTTGGGCCAGGAAGCGTATTTAATTTATCTGTTTGTTTATTTTCATAGCCTCTGAATTATTTTAATCTTAGAGAGAGCAATTTTAGCACAAGGTGGAAGCTGTGAGCTGATGGGAGCACACTGCTGCATTCATCTATAAAGATTTGTACAAGGCTGACAACTTTTCTACCCCCCCCCTCCTATTTATCTGCTGTAGAATCAGAGTCCATGGTTGGGGACGGTCTCCCCCAAGCACCCAACAGTGAGTACACTTTTGCACACTCAGACAAGAGACTCACGTTCATCATCCTTTGATTTCATACTCGGGTCATTTAACAGACATTGTGTTATTTTTCAAGATATTTACATTTTTTGTTCAGAAACAGCGCACCACCATTTAACTGAGTTAGCAGGTTAAAATCCCTATCATGCACCCTCATACATTTTTTGGGGTGTGTTTTGCTTTCCACTTCTTATCCCTCCCTCCTCTCAGTCTTGTCTCCTGAGTGTAGTTGCTCTCGGCACAGGTGACGTCCTTGTCAAGTGACAAAATCCACCGTTACCTGTCACATGTTGACAAGTTCCCGATTAATTCCGATTTTATTTTAATTTGAAAGATCGGATATTGATTTTAAAAGCCCGGGGTCGACCTTTGCATTTGTCCCTTTTCTTATAAAACATGTTACATTATTACTAGTGCTTGAGTTCAGGCTATATGATGTGTGAAAAGTCTTCGACACGTACAAAAAGGTTCTATTAAATTAAAAGATGAGGTGGATGATAGCCGGCTACACGAGCCGCCTTACGTCACGACAGCCATGCACGCTGTCACTAATGAATAGTGAATAATTTAAGTCTCCGTGGACCTGCTGCAGGACCCGTGTGGACGGCCTGAAAAAAAAAAAAGACCGCACGCCGGCCTGAGCTCGGTTCGCGTTTGTCGAAGAGATATTATCTGTGGCTGCGGGACGTGAAGCCGTGGAAGTCGCCCGAACGGTGTGCGGATTCCACTTTAGTCGGCCTGTCCCGGTCGTGCGGCGTACACCAGCTAACAGCTTTCTGCAGAGGCCAGGCTGATGTCTTGTCAACACAAACAGAGCCCGTGAATTAGCGAGCAGACTTCCAGGGTCTGTTCTGCCTGTCTGTGCTCAAAGTGATAATTACAGTTGATGTCTGTGCTTAGTTGGAGCATCTGCTCCTCATAGTCACAGTATGTGATAGCATTTATCTTATTTATTTATTTTCAAAATATGCATAATGATGACCCCCTTGTAACTGGTGGAGGTTTTTATTATTCTTCAATTCAACTGTTTTATACACGTCGGGCCAAATGTTTTATGTTTCGGTCGTTTTGCTTTTGCCAGCTTTTGATAATAATAATAATACATTTCCACATCAAATTTGTCTGAGTCGCTTATTGGACCACGATCTTCCAGACTCATTGTGCTGTCACAGAGTCCTGCAGGTACGTGCACGTCAAACTGGAGACTTAAGGTGAGCGCAGGAGCGGGGGAATGGCAAAAACAAACTGCACAGTGAAGGTCAAACATCCAACTGCGGCATTAAAGGAAAAAAAAAGGCGAAACATATTTTTGAGTGAGCAGCTTGCAGGTATGAGGATGTGTCTCCTTTAATGGCATCCATCATACATCAGCCGCCGGGGCCTGCATTTATCAGGCATCTTAAAATCACTCCCAGGATTCCCCGTGAAAGTTTGATAAGGACTAAAAATACTCTTACCTCAGATTAGCACTTTGAGTTATTTTTAAAGCTCGCAAATGTGCACATCGCTTAAAGGCGGCAGTACCAACATGGCAGAGGGAAAACAAAGAGCAATCATCTTTAAGCAGACAAAACAGCCGCGTTTTTCTAGCTCCGTGAGAAATAGAAAACACAGTGTAACCAAAAGGTCGGTGACGCTGTTAAGGCCTGATGGGCTGCTCCAAAAGGCCAATGCTGAAGAGGATGGAGCATGCTGTCAAACATTTTTGGTTGCTATCGCATATTTAGGCTTAATAACTTAATAATGACTGACAAGCCAATTTATATCTGTATTTTTAAATATAACTTGCTTCTGTGAGCCGTCCATGCGGCTCCAAAAGAACACGGCGGCAAGTGGAGCTGAGACAAGCTGAGGCAGTAACCTCATATCCTGTTTATTGGCAAGTAATGCGACGTGTATGTCACGTATATGAGACCTAGCCAGAGCGTAATGACGGTTTACCACGGCACCTTCCTCACGACCACTGCAAAAGCTCGCATTTTCAAACCAACTGTGCTGATAACAAGCCTGGAATTTCCAGTTAGCACAGTTTGTGGTGTCCCCTGCATCGAAGGAGTCCAGGTATAGAAGAATTATGGCTGTAGTGTTGTCGGGGAGCGCCTGACTGGAAGGAGGGTATTTCGGGAGCGTGGCGAAAGGCGAGGTTTCCGTAGTTCTGACAGTTAAACAAAAAAAAAAAAAAAAAAGAAGACGCTGGGGGTGGTGGTAGTTAAGCCCATGACACTGAATGTTAAAACTTCACACACTTTTGTCAAAATGATCACCAGGTAGCGGGAGAAATGGAGCTTTTGTGTTCGACAGTAACCACGTGACCGGATGACGCGGCGTTGAGCCACATTCAGCCTTCCTGCCTGACGACATTTTGTGTGTGTTTTTTGGCACCCCTGCTGTGTCAACAGCGTGTTTCCCATTGAAATGAATGAGGGCCACATTTTAAAAACTCATTGGGAATGTGGCCTGAGACCGATGAAGCAGGATCACAGCAGAGTAAATTCTGTTCGCGTTCTGTTTAAATGGATCTTGTTAAAATGGAAAATCCGTTGCTGGGACTTTGCACATTAACTGGCACAATTACAGTGGGATTCTTGGAAACGTGGGTTCATAGCATCTCACAGTATCTCATGAGAGATCGTTATGAAGCTTCCTACACACACGCTCTGCCGTTTTACATCACTGTCAGAATGAAAATAAAAACTCCATTTACAAGCAAAGCCCTCGTGCACTCTGATTCCCAAATCAAATGTCTAAGTGACTCACATGCAGTTTCAGTTTTGCTAAACAGGCAGACAGTGAGCAACCCAAACTTGAAAATGAAAATGCAAACTGCCTTCACATTTGAATGTGAAACGCGTCACGGTGTCCGTGCACATCAAACTGAAACTGAAGCGGTGATGCCCGTATGCAATTTTCTGCATATGGTGGCCGGGTTTTTCCAGGCTTTCTTTCTAAAATCTGTCACCTGTCAAAATCCAGCGGGCCGGATTTACCATCCAGTTTGTTGAGTCTTAATAGAAACAACCGACGGATGTTGACAGTTGCAGAGTGGAGTCGACGAGTCCAACCTGCCTCCACGATCACCCGGATGTTGTCCCTGTGTTGTCGATTTGCTCTGAACGTGAACCTACCTGTGCTTGCAGCGTTGATGTTTTGTGAACCTGTCTTGCGGTGACAAATGCCAGGAAGTTCATTAGAAGATAGTTTTGGGTGTTAATTGGTGAGGAAATTATAGAATGTGCGCAGTACTGGAGCCTTGAGGTGTAAAGAATGCTCTTACCATTAGGCACCATTACACTCACTGTTCTAGCTGTGTGTGAAAATTGCATCAAGTGAAGTGAAGAAACTGGTTGTTTTAAATCAACCGTGTTAGCTTTTATTTTTTGTGTGTGCTCCTTTTATCACATTTCTTGGACAGCCATTTGTGGTGTCTCAAACGCTGAAAGCACATTTTGACAAAGGTTATCTCTCTACTTAAACTGTCCGCAGACTTAAAAATCATCAGGGCAGAGTGGATTGCATTTATTTTTCTGCTGTGATATTATGCACGGCATTTAAGTGTGCCTTAGAAATGCCTCAGGAACCCGGCCAAGAACGAGTCGGGAAGAGAGTCGGAGCGAGCTGCAGAAAAGTTAGAAGCCGCTGCTCCGCTGCTAAATGCTAAAACATTTGTCACACGGGCGTGTGAGGAGAGGGGGGCCTTCCACCGGGGCAGCATCAGTCAGGCCCGTTATTAGGGAGAGACGAGTGGACTTGTGAGAGGAAGTTTGAAAATTGATTTTGTCCTGGAGTTGCTCTGCGCTGTGCATGCAACAGATTGTGTTCAGCTTTTCACTGTGGCGTGCCAACGGGCACTTCAGGTGTTCAGGTGTCAGCAGCCACCTGGCCGCGCGTTGCACAGAGGAAGGAGGAAGTCACCTGCATCCCCTTGGCTGTGAAAAATGAATAAATGTTTGAACATGTGAACGGGAATCAATGTCAATGCACATTTATATAAAATGTACGTTTGCATGATTTAGCTGATAGTGATTGAATTCAGTGTTCCAGTCAGAAAAATAAAAATGCAAAGATGATTAACTATTGAATTCTTAAGAATTCTCTATTTTATTCAATTAGAATTCATATAGAATTATATATTCTAAAAAATTAATTTAACTAATTTTTTATTTATTTATTTTTTTAAAATTTTTAACTAATTTAACTAATTTGCATTGGAATTTTTATAGTTTTAACGTAAATTAAAGATTGAGTTTGACCTGGTTTTATTTATTTATTTATTTTCTGTATACATCCGTTTCTTTAAAGCTTTCTCTAAGCAGATATTGCAAAATAAAATAATCAAATCATTATTAACTTCTTTTCCACTTTTCCCCTCAGGGATTCATCTACATATTTTGTCTTGTTTATCTAATCTCGTTGAAGCCTCCCACTCTGTCTGCCCGTCTTGATGCAATCAAAATCTCATCCCGCGTATTTTTGTAACTTATTTGTTTGTTCATCTGTCATCTGCTTTTCAAATGCTAAGTGTGTGCTCTCTCTGCCCCTGTTTACAGCATTTGGCAGCATGTAATACTCTTTTGCACATTAAGTGTGAGAAGCGGTGGGAACACCTTGAGATGTAAGGTGTTCTGCTGCTTCTCTGAGCTTATTACGTAGCTGTGTGTCGGGGCTCAGGTGGTCACATTCATCTCTCCTGCTTTATGTTCTGTAAAGTGTGCAGCCAAGCAAAGTTTAGTTCTTAGTTTATCTTTATCAGGGTTTTACCTACCCAGATTCCAGTGTGTGAATCATTCATCCACAGAATACTGGGTCACTCCATACCAACTCGCCTAGGACCTAAACCACGAAATTTAGCTCCGAGGGCCAAACTCCAAAAATTCATACCAAAAAAAGTATCAGGAGCGGAGCTGTCAGATTTTGCACGGTCCCATGAATTTAATAGAAGTCCTTACATGATTTTTTAAAAAAAGATCCATGACATGAACTGGGAAAAGTTCTGTTTCCTGGGTTGAGTGGGCACAGAATGACCCTACTGCTTGTCCTATACATATCAATGTCGCCTGTCTCTGTCAATCCGCAGGTAGCTTCCGTTACTCCTGTGACATCTGTGGCAAGAAGTACAAATACTACAGCTGCTTCCAGGAGCACCGTGACCTGCACGCCGTTGATGGTAACCAGCGGCTTTTTGGACAGCTTGCGTGAAAGTTTATTTCTTCTTTGGAAACTCTGGAAGATTTTAGCCAGAAGTCCGTTCATAAGTGAACTCACCGTTTCCCGCTGCAAAAAAACTCACAGCAGGAAAAGCTGAGCGGCGTGGGAGGAGGAGTAGACCAGTCAAACAGAGATTCTTTTTTTTTAACCAGAAACACTGCAAAACACATAATCAAGTTTAAAGTAACAGCCTGTTGCTAATAATAGTCTGTCTCAGGTCAAAGGTAAAGTACACAGTTTTAAGAATTTACTAACTAGCTCTTAATTACAGAGTAGGATTCCATGTAAAGGAGGTATAAATGTGTAAGGAAACAGTGGGATGTCCTTTGCCACTCTCCACTATAAGCAGAAAAGAAACATTAATGCGTATACATCATATATGACTATATATATGTATATCTATATATATGACTCGGCTAGTCGACGATTTTATGTCACGTTATGTGCTGCGCTCTTGAAATGACCATGCCGTGAAATAGCTGCATAGGATGTCTGTACGAATGCAACGGGCTCTTCTCATTTCGTTATCGTTGTTTTAGTTTGGATGCACGTTTTCATCTGGTTTGAATCCGCCCTTCCCCCAGGTGAACGCGCGTGAATGATGATGCTGAGTATGAGCCTAAGCTCTTTCTGTTCTTGCCCATCTCTCACAGATCCTTATGAGCAGGTAGTGTTACCTGTGGATGGCCTTAAAGAGGAGGAGCCAGTTGAGCCCTATCAGAAAATTGGACCAAGTAAGACTGTGATGGAGGTTTTGTTCGTTTCAAAGTTGCTTTTATAGAACATGTCTACTAGTGGTGATTGAAAACGTTGTGTGATGGCGGATACACATTATACAGCAGAGCAAAATGACAAATTTCACTTTAAAACACAGAAACAGACCAAATGGGGATGATTTTGTCACTGTAGCTCATTGTTTCAAAGTCATTTGACATCATTTGATTTTGTCATACTGGTTATTAAGAGGACAAAATCCAAAATCTCAGTTAAAACATATCTGTTGACTTGGCATTGAAACTCCCACGACACACTGACGGTGCGCCTGTGCCCAGGTGCGCCTTCTGGATGTGGTTTGTAGCCAAAGACCTTAAGTCATGCGGATTGGTCCATGTCAGAAAAACATAACAGCACGCATATGAGCGCTAACTCCACATTGGAAAGGTTTCAGAACATGAGTCCAAAAGTCCTCCTTCGCAGGGGAAAAAGCGCTCGCCCACCTCCGCAGAGACCGCGGGTTCAACCGACGGCAGCGGGTGTCCCTTCAAACACAATTGGCAGTGTTCGCAGGTGGGAAGCCTGCACTTGTCACTGCACTAATGACTCTTACTGATTGGGGGGGGGGGGGGGTTAGTGTGAGCTTCCATACATTACGCAGGGAGACCCCTGTGCTTTTGCCTTCTCTTGTACTGAGTTGTTGCTAAATGTTTAAGCTGCAGCAGGGAAAAGATGCAATCACAATCACCGGCTCCTTCCTCTTCCCCACTTTGTTAGGACTTCTTCTTTTCTCCCACTCCTTGGTGACATACGGCATGATTATGAAAATAATTCAGTCTCTGATTTATTTTTTTTAATAACACACAACTAATCCAACAAATTGGATCTTAATTGATCTTTTATCAGCAACATGTTTTTCTTTTACGAAAACAAAGACTTGTTTGTGTGTTTCCTTGTCTCCAGAAACTGGGAGCTATGTTTGTGAGTTCTGTGGGAAGCAGTACAAGTACTTCAACCCGTACCAGGAGCATGTTGCTCTTCACACACCGATGGGTGAGCCTGTCTATTTGCTGCATAAAGCCGCTTATGTGTAGGCTTTCCAACCTATAATTTAAATCCCCGTATTTTGCTCACTCTGTTTGCTTGCACATACTTAAAAAAAATCTGTATGTTGTCTAAGAAGTGCTATTATCTTGAATTTTTTTCATGAGTGTTTGCAACGTTAGTCCTGCATCCGGTTGAGGAGAAAAAGTTGGATCCCTGAAGTGCAGTTAACCCTGAGAATCTCTTTCCTGATCTAGGCTCCTTTGATATGAAGGCATCACGGGTACAGGAATGTGGCAGTATGGATATGAGTAAATATGGCCACAGCCAAACTAGCAAGATAAAAAGTAAGTATCTTTTTTTTTTTTTTTTTTGTCAATCTGAACACTTCTGCTCTGGACACACTGGAAATTTGATCACTAAATCTTGGTATCAATCTTGGTATCAAAAACAATGTGTACACATCATACACGACATATTTGCCACTGGTGATGTGTGACTTGGATGCAGACATGACAGATTTTTTTAATACTGTTCGAAATAAGTCCAAAGCGTGTTGGTGAAATATGATCCCAAACACCTGCTGCCCGAACTGCTGAGTAACGCCTTATTGTAAATTGGCAGCGCGGCTCTCGTCGTACGCATGACCACACCAGTACATCGTTTTATCCGTGATCCTGGCAGTCGCCGGGTTTGAGGGCAGAGACCGCCACGGTTACATCACATACCTGCTGTGAGCGCGCAACGGAAATGGACACAAACATAACACGCTGTGGCCAAACCACGCTACAGTCACAGTGCCACAGTGAAAATAGAGTCCGAAGAGATCGGATCCAAGGTTCTGGGTCACCTTGCCCTTGCCACTGGATTTTACTGCTGGAAACTGTTTTAATTGAATGGGTATTTGCACAGCTTATCCAATGACACACAGAGAAATTTTTGATCTTTTTTTTTTTTATTCCCTCCAGCACCTAACCGCATGAAAATGAAATTGCTATATATAGTCTCTTGTCAGAAATGCAGACAATCTTAGATAATTTTGTTCCAGTGCTTCACCAAAACCTTTTTTCCAGCTGTCATGAATCATTGATTTTTCTCCCAACTAGTTCTGTATTTTGTGGTGTATAACACCCCCCCCAATCTTTTTGCTAAGAAGCACTCTGCCATAAAGAACTATTTAAAGCATGCCACAGACTCACATCTTAGAAGTGGGTCAAAAAGATGAGGGAATGAAGAAGAGGAATTAAACCCATATTTAAACGTAATATGAGCATTTGGTTCCTTTGTCGAGGCTGTTAACGTGATCGATTTGCATGCCGAGCTAAAATTAAGTGCGAATCGCACGTCGTCTCCATCTTAGCTGCTGCTCAGCTCGTGGCGTGGAGTGGAAAAACTATACCCCCACATTGCTCAGCGCGGCCACGCCACTCATTGTTTCTCTCCGTGTTCTTACCAACAGACAGCCCGTTCAGGCGGAAACTGGAGAGCGCGATTCAGTCTAGCCTGGTCGACACAAACAGCTCGCAGAACTCAAGCGGTGAGTCACATATCGTACGCGGATGTGTGTGTGTGTGTGTGTGTGTTTTCCTTCACAAATGCCGAAAATTTATTTTCGGCTGTGCTGCGAAGACAGTGTATGTAAATATGGTTATAGATAGACAAAGTGTGTTTGCGACCGATGCCCGGGCGGGAAAATCGAGATAGGGAGGAAGTAAAGAATGTAAAGAGGCTTGCATGACCTACCTTGCGTCAACTGTTACTATATAAAACTCAAGTCCAAGTGCTCTGTTATCACTATCATTCTGCTCCACGCTCGGGCCGTAAATAAGGGGCCTGTGTTGAATGCAGCGGCAACAGCTGCCGCGCGTCACTTCCAACGAGTCCTGTCGTCACTGGCCCCCCTGAAAAACCCGTCATCTCCGTCGCTTTTTACGATGAGCGGCGTTGTCACAAAAATCTCTGGTAGGTTACAGAAGTCCCGGTTGTTTCTCAGCAGAGCTTTGTGACTGTGCTGTATGATTTGAAACCTAAGTTATCAGGGCGGGGGGCCTTAAAGTTCAAGCTGGCTATACGGACATCAGTCCCTTAAAGGTTGAAAGCTGATGCGTGCTCTTTCCTGTAGAAGCCTTTTCCCGCCTTCACTGGTTTCCCATGGAGAGCAGAGGTACTGTGACTCTGCTGTTAAACCAGCTGTCATAGCCCCTCCAACTTACGTAACCTTCTCAACTTCTCAAGGTGACCCTCCACGCGAGCAAGAGTTTTGTTTTGTTTTTTAAGCTTTTGCGAATCATTTTACCTGAGTGAATGTGGAGTCTGAGTTGTGCGCCACTGTTTGTGTAGTGGCATACATAGCAAAGAGAGGGCAGTCCACTCCTTCACTACGGGTGTGGTTGTAGTGTGTTGATCACTGCGTGCGGCGCATGTGATGACTTGTAGGGATTTTTCGATCTTTGTCTTCTAATGGGCTGATGGTTCTCTTGTCTTATTTGCACCTACATCTGTCTGCCTTGGGGTTGTAGTGGTGGTGGTGGTGAAATCAATCAATATGTGCCTGAAGCAGACGCCGCCTTTGAACCGATTATACACAGTTAACGTCGTCACGTCGTGATCGTGATTCCCGTGAGGTCTCCAAACGTTCTGTGCCAAATCACGTGTAGTGTAAACGCTCTTTGATTTTTAAATCATGCCTGCACAAATGGAGATTTTTTTTGTTTTGGAAATAACTGTAAACATGAAATGAATGGGTAATTGAACGAACCGGGGATAAGAGCTCTCCCTGTCTGTGGCGTTAACTCCCTCCCTGTCCTCCCGTCTGCAGGGACGCCGAGCCCTCTAGTGGCCAGCTCCTTCTCTACAACGCAGAGTAAGTCCGACCCCGCCTTCCTGCTCCAAACAAAACGTGTGCATGCCGCACTCCCTCTCATTTCAACTTGTTTTCAGGTATGCTTCAGTTTCTGTTAATCTGTCATTGTTTGGTGCAATTAGTTTCCCTGTAATCCCCTGTGATTACACCGGTTTTCTACATTTAGCTTCATTTTCGCGGGGGAATGTCCGAACAGGACGATTGGTCCCGTCGTACATCCGTTTCGTGTTCAGATATAGCTGGCATTTGCTGACTCGTACCAGGTTTCCTTTTTTTTGGAAAAGAATGTTTTCTAGTTAACAGTTTTTACATATTACATACATATCAAATTGAGCCACTTTTTGCCACAAAATACTAAAAAAACAACCTCATATTAGTGGGACTGACTTTCAGAGCTGCTACATTTGGTAGAAACACTGTAAATCAGGGATAACAGAGGCTGGTAGGTGGACAGATGCGCAGTATTTTCTTTTTTTTTTTTCTTTTTTTGCCTCTGACAAAGAGTCAACACTCTTCTGGGCCTTGTGATTTTTTAGAACCCTACACTTGTGGTGCCTGTGGCATCCAGTTCCAGTTCTACAACAACCTGCTGGAGCACATGCAGTCCCATGCTGGTGAGTCCACGACTACAAGTGCATGTTGAGCTCGACAGGGAAGCGGAGACAGACTGCGAACACACCCTCGGTGGTTTGCAATGCATGAGAGAGAGTCTGTACGATTACACGTGATCCGTTCATTTTTATGTTATCCGGTTTCAGACGTAGCATCACGTTACACAATTGTTGCACGGAGTCCCAAGGAACATGTTGTTACAGTGAGGGTTGTTGCAGATCTGGATCTGAGGCCGCCGGAAACAGTTTTTGTTTTGCTACGTTCGTGTCACCCTGCAAGGATACAGCAGACGCCTTGTCTGTTACCTTTTTAACTATCAGTTAGTTTATAAAATGCTCAAATAAAGTCCAATGTCAAGCATCTACAGCTGAAAGTCAGTAAAAAAATATATATATATATTGATTTTAAATTGTATTACGACAAGCATACTAAGCAAATGCCCATACTTGAGAAGCCACGGTGACCAAACGTTTGATATTTTTATCATGAGAAATGGCTCGAGTGTAGTTTGTTTCCCCCCACGAATCATGTCGCTGGTCCTCGCATGCAGGCAGTTACACATCTATCATCCAGACAATCTTAAAATACTGTTCTACTACATTCACCAATGAAAACAGAACATATTTACACTAGCTGATCATTTATGATCAATCTTTGCTCTTTGGCCTCGCCCTTATGTTCTTGCTTTTGGAATTATTGCTGTGAGACTGACTTCATTGAGTAACACATCATGCAGGATTTGAGAATCGACGGAGAGAAGGATTCACTCGAGGTTTTTTTCATGCATGAACGCATACATGGCACACATGACACACTCAGGGAAGCCACGTGATGTATTTTAGTCCTTTCTTTTCGCTGACTGTTTTTCCGCTTGTTGAAATGTCTGTGTCATGATTTTGTTCTTTGCATTTCTCTCCACCTGAAACTCTTATCACACACCATGTCCGCCATGTTTGCACAGTGTCGTGGCCTCTGCCTCACCCCCCACCCCCCTCCCCTCTGTGTCTTGTATCTCCTCAGCTGACAATGAGAACCACACCAAAGGGGAGTCTCCCAAAGCCTCCTCAGCCTCGGGTCCTCAGGAGCAGCTGTGGAGAGGCTCTCAGGCTCAGGCCCATTCCTCAGTGAAACTACAAATCCAGCCTCAAAGTATCTCCCAGAGAAACCACACGCTCAGCCGTAAGTACCGCCGTCTACCTCATAGTCATCGTAGAGATGGAGATGTAAAAGTTTGCACAATCTTTGACTCTTTGAACACTTTGTTGTTAACAATTTACTTTTTATTGGTGGCCTGGATGTCAACAGACCACATGACTGCTAACGTCCCTGGTTAGGATTATTTTATTTGCCATGATCCTCTCCCCCTGTATTTCCTGACCGTATCTATACTGTATCAGTCAGATAAACAGTAAAGGGAAAAAATTATCTGATATGTAGCTTATGATCTTACACTGTAGTTGTAATGAAAATGTCTGTCACGAGTGACTATAATTCAAAATATACCCTTAAATTTCCCGACGTTTAAAGAGAAGCTGCCGTGTTAATAGGTGTTGAATGTGTACTTCCACGTGTTCTCTGTCAGTACATTATATCAAATGATCATTAGCACTAATTACATGTCTTTTCTTCTGTTCTGCCTTCTTATCCATCCATCTGCTGTGTTTTCGCTGGCAGAAAATAATGGGCTACCTGAGAAGGAGCGACAGCAGGTGGCGGAGCGCCTCTTACGGGTAATGTGTTCAGATCTGAGCATGCTAAACGTGCTTAACAGCAAGGACTTCCTGAAGCTGGCGCAGACCCTGGTGGATACGGGTGCTCGTCACGGTGCTTACTCCACCCGTGATGCTCTTGGCAACATGAGTGCCTTGGCGCTGCGCCAGCTGCCCCGCATGTACAACCAAGTCAAAGTCAAGGTCACGTGCGCCCTCGGCTCCAACGCGTCGCTCGGCATCGCTGTCACCTGCCACTCGCAGACGTCTGGGCCGGACGCGTGCTACGTTCTGACGGCCTACCAGGTGGAGGGGTCCAGGCTGAAGCGCTACGTGCTCGGCGTGAGGGAGGCTGAGCTGAGGGAAGGGCCCGAGCAGGTTCACCACTGGGTGCAGAATGTGCTCTCTGAGTTTGTGATGTCAGACATTCGCACTGTGTACGTCTCAGAGCCCAAGGTGTGGTCGGCGGGATTCTCCGGTTCGCCGCTGGGGGGCGGCGGCCGGGGAAGGATATGCTTGCGCTGCGCGGGGTGCTCCCTCGGCGCGGTCGTCCAGGCCGTCCTCGGGAAGCGCAGCCTCCAGGCGCGCGGCCTTCACGAGCTGTCCGAACTCCTGTCGACGTGCAGAGACATCGCCTCCTCCACCACGCTGGCACTTCGCGAGGAACACTGCACCAACACATCCACAAGCACAAATGAGGAAGGCGCGCAGGGCAGCCCCGCACAGTGCCCCACTCCGCCTTGCTGGGATCGCATGGCTGAAGCTCTTCTGCAGGTCCACGCCCACTTTGAGCAGATTTGCGAGGCTTATGGACGCAGCAAGGCCACGGCGCCGCTACTCCAAGGGCTCAACAAGCATCTGCTGGGCACGCTGGCTTGTCTGCTGGCACCTCTGCGCCTGGCGGCCCTGGAGCTGAGCAGCCAGAGGAGACCCACCTTACAGCAGGTGCTGCCCGTCTACCTGCGCCTGGAGAAGTTTTTCACATCAAAAGCCGGAGAGGCTGGAACTGGCACAGCCAGCAAACTCTGCCACTACTTCCTAGAAGCACTTAAGGAAAACTTCAAGGTACGCAAGTGGTTTTTCTTCCATTGCCTAAAAGTTATTTTTTTCCTGTAAAAGCAGAATTCTGTAAGGAATAGGGCTGCGTGCCGATTCGATGGCAGAGTTTCCTTATTGTACTTTTTAATCCGTCAATATGTAGACACATTTCTCTGCACTCATTTCCCCATTGTCATTTAACAAAAGAAACCAAAGCTCTGAGATGTGATATACAGGAAGTATTTCAAAATAATCAAGATTACACATCTGACAGACAATTGATAGCAGTTTTTGTTACCTGATGGACACTACAGTACGCAAAAATGTGCCCAGCCCGAGCCTGAGGGAACTTCTGACATTTGCATGTGAGTAATTGGTTTTAGGAAGGACTGAGAGTCACTGCACTGTGTCTCTGTCTGCAGGTCGAACGAGCTCACCAGGTAGCCATGGTCCTGGACCCGCAGCTTAAGCTGCGCTCAGTGCCGGCCTACCAGCATGAAGACATAATCTCCCGCGCGTGCGAAATGGCTGCTGAAACCAGGGATGGAGGTATGACGGGTGGCGGCGGTTCAGGCGGAGAGGAACGGGACGCCGACGGCCCGCCCACCCCTAAAATAAGCCGCATAGAGGTGGGCGGAAGCAATGGCGGCGTCTCGAGGGCGGCGTCCTCGTCCTGCGCGGTGTCTGGCAGCGATGAGAGCCAGAGCCAAGTCAGACAAGAGATTTTTCAATACCTAGCCGAGCCGCTTCTCCAAGGCACACCCGATCTCTTCCAGTACTGGAGCTCAGCGGTGGGGGAGAAGTTCCCCCGGCTCGCCCGCCTGGCGCTGTGGCTCCTGGCCGTGCCCGCCGTGGGCATACGCGGGGAGTGCGTGACCGTGTGCGAGCAGAGCCTGGCCATGAAAAGGAGGCAGCAGGTGACCGCCGAGGAAATGAACAAGCTGATATTCCTGCGCTCCAACATGGGCTAGAAAGGAACCCGACCGACCCCTCTCAACCAACCCTTCACCTCCAACAAATGACTCCAGACTATTATTTATATACTGTAGGTTTAGACCAACTGTAAACTTAAACGTGTATGGACATTAAATACTTCTCCAGACAGATATTTACAGGAAAACTCACATTGTATAGGTTGCAAAACGCCCATAAATGGTTTATTACATATTTTATATGGAGAAAGGACTGTTGTAAAGTACTGTGGACAAAATGTAGGGGTGGAACGTTCAACTCTCAAACGATTGTTCAGTTTGGTACGCCGCCCTCGGTTTGGGATGCACACATAAACCGGATGAGTTTCGCTCTTCTCTCGGGCCAGTGATTCGAATCGCTCCAGCCTAACGACTTTACTGCTACAAGGCTCTAGTGCTGTTATTCTCACTGGATGGCAACGTTTTCAGGTAAAATCAGCGTTCGCCGCTTGAAGCTGCTGTCATAGACCTGTGGAAACAGTCCCGCCGGACCGGCAGAGGTGTCGGCGTTGCAGTGAGGGCTGGAGCGTACGCCGTAGAGGTTTTCACCGGTGTATGACAAAAGAAATCAAGCGGTGAATCTTCACTGCCATTGTACCTCTGACACTTAAGTGTACTAGGTTTATGATTTACTGTTAAGTACCACTGATAATGATATGCTTTGACATATTCAGCCATGGGAGGGAACTGAGCTAACTCAGCACATGGTTGCTCCGGTGGTCTCGAAATGTAGCTGCAGATCACTTGCATGCGTGTTTCATCCACAGGGGTCAAAAAGAACCCAACCCTGCTGATCAGACGTTCATTCCGACATGATACCTTCCTCCTTGTTTATGTTGCAAATTGGAAAGAAAAGTTGCCCGCTGGTTTGTTTTCTGAAATGTAAGGGGTGGAAAATATTCGAAAGCGGTCGTGCGCTGCTAGATACGCAAGTCAAAGTTGCTAGTTCCTAAACTTTAGACTCGGTAAACTTGAGTTCCTTTCCAAAATGCGTACGTCCGGTGCGTGCACAGATCGGTAGTCAGCTTCTCCACCGATTTCACTCAGCCTTACTCAACGTGCACCAGTTGGATTGTACCCACAGAGAATTGAGAATCGTGCTGAACCAACAAATCTTATATCGTCGATACTTCAATACTCAATGGTACAAACCAGCTGGTATGTCAGTAAATATCCAATGATAGCATCCAGAGGACATTTTAGCCGGTTATTAATTTAGTGCCGCATCAGTCAGCTCTGTGAGGAGACACCCCTGCGGTAACTCGCATCACTACGCACCTCTTCTTGCATCAAGGATGCCTGTGCATGTGCATCGCCCTTAGATAAACAGCAGTGATACTATTAGACATCAGTTTGATAAGCTTGGAGGCAAGGATTTAAGTCCTAATTGCGTAAATCCTTGTGTGGTCACCCACTGTGTGTATGTGCATGCCTGTGTATGTGTTTTCAACGCTCAATTAGAAAACATTTCCACAGGAAAGTGACTATTTTTTATTTATTATTCCTTCCTCATTTAACCTTCTTAATATAAACTTTGTCTTCCTTATGTTAGCTGCGAATTTTCCATTTATTTTAAAGCAATAAGCTTTATCACCAGACATAGTTTCTGACTCTCTCTATTAAAAAAAATGACTATCGTCATAACGCTCTACAGGTTTTTTTTTCATTTATGAACGGTAAATTGTTTTCTCTCTTTGTGAAATCAATGGGATTTTCTCAGGAATGAGTACACCCAAGCAGGCACCGCCACTTTTTTCCTCACTGAACCTAAAACACACCAAACTGTGACCTCAATGCCGAGGTATGTACTAAACCGTGACTTTGGTGAAACGTTCCACCCCAGATGCAGTTAGTGCCATTTGCAACAAACGAAAGAAAAAGAGAGAGGAAAACAGGATCGCTGAGGGTTTATTTCTTTCAGGACGAACACAAATTCTGCAAGTACATTCATGAAAGTCAACGCATGCATACTAATGAAGTCAAGTTATTTATTTTTTTATGAATTCTAGGAAACATTAACCTGAGCTAATACCTCCTAAATTGACTTGGATGAATGGAAGTTATACTGTAAAATGGGTTTGTTGCCTCTGGAACTAATCAAATACTAGTTTGTCATTTTGTGTTTTTCGGCCTTAAGTCTCTTTCATGCGGTCACCTTAAACCCCTCGGTCGAGCCGACACCATGCCTTTATATTGCTGTGTAATGGCCTTTGTTTCACCATCTTTTCTAAAGCTTGTAGTTTGTTTTTTTAATTTTTATGTCGACCCTCAGGCACTCCTGGCTCACAGTTGGAAACAGTGCCCTCTACTGGCCAAACGTGGACTTTTTAAATTGTGGGCAACTGTGGTATTTGTCAAGTGCTTTATTCCAATGTTCCCAAGTTTTAAGAAGATTTCAGATTGAGCTTTTTTGGAATCCCATTTTGGTTCATAAACAGGTCAGGAATAATGTTATCAACAACAAAAACACACCCAAGCACAAGTTTCCACTGTATAATCGTGTACTGTAGTTTATAAATCACACTTGCTGGTCTTTATAAGGGTTGTACCAGAACAGGCAGATATATCAAAGCTGATGTTGTGACATAAGACTCTCATTTGGAGATTGTGGTTATCATAAAAATTGTGGCACAGCTTAAATATTGTCTTTTGATCCCAGAGGCCGCAGTACAGCTCAGCGATTTGACGGCTCCAAGTAAATGAACTGCAGATGTCTCTACCTGCTTAGTCAGCACTAATGGTGTTATTATTATTATTATTATTATTATTATTATTATTATTATTATTATTATTATTGTTGTTGTTTTTGGCAGAAGCTTCATCACCCACTCCTGATTTAATCAATTTAAATTCACACCAACTGTCACAAAAATGTCACATTGTCGATAGTTAATGTTTGTCCATGTTGGACCAGCACATCACACTTCTGCCTGACGACCACTTGCAGACGCAGCACAGTCAAACATCAGACACACTGATGCACTGTATTTTGATTTGGAGAAGTCACTATTGTAGCGCTGCGTCTGCATCTTTTTTCCTTGTTTTTTTTACTTTTACAATATCAAACTAACAAGCTGCAACAGTTACAGTATGTAATCGCTCCAATCAGTAGATTTATCAGCTACACTGGAGTTGTGGTGTCACGCCCTCATGTGGGGCTGAGCGTGGAGCCGTTCAGTGTAAAAAATAAAAATAAGGCTAATGTGACTGTACCTTTAAGTTGTAGGGGCACTGCACAAGGGAAATTAAAGGGCACCAGATTGAACAGCCAAGGACACATCACAGTCTCACTTAAATGAGAATCTTTTTGGTCCACCTCAACACACCAGTGTGGGTTTTCATTTATACTGAAAACACTTTCACAACTATACAAGATGTTTTTTTACAGACCAGTCCTCCTGTACCTCCTTTAACAGCTTTGATTTAGTGTTTTATAAATGTTTTTTCTCTTCGTAGTGGTTTTATAAAAAAAACACAACTAAATATGTGTGTTTTTGTTACACTTAGGTTCTCAAAAGGAATTATTATAATGTCTGGGTTGATTTGGTTTTGTTTTTTTTCCTCGGGGGAGATTGGCTTGACTCAGTGTAACCCAGACATACAGTACATCATTGCATTGTAATAATTTGCATTCCTGAAATCAATATGTAATACTGCTGTTTTCAAACTGATTTATGTCACACATTTATATTTTGGTAGAGAAAAGAGAAAAAGAAAATTACTGTAAATTATATTTTAAATTTAATTTTTTAAGTACCAATCCAATGTTTTACCTCAGCACTCAGAAGGTAATGTTGTAACCAAGTGATTGGAAATCAGCTGTTCATACAAAAAATTAACTTTGGTCAGAAAAATAGTCAAAATACTGTACAATGGTTTGTGGTGGTCCTCGATTGAAGTGATGAAGGGATTTTTCTTACAGTTTTTAAATAAGTATTTTAACTAGGATATGCTCTGGGACAAAATGCCATTGTTGACGTAATGATGTCAACGTAATTTTACTTAGAAATAATGTTCTTTTGTTGATTTAAATGAGAATTATATCTAAGATATGCATGCTTTTAATAAGAGTACTGATATATAAAGTTATAGGCCAGTGTTTCTCATCAGATGGAAGTGAATCATGTTGGCTCTGAGTAAACGTTACCTTAAGACACTGATGGAGAGTTAGATAAGCAAACCCGGACTGAATTTCAACCTTTCAAGGTGGGAGTAGCGATGCTGATCATGGGTTGGTGTTTCTGGGCTGACATCATCCATTTTCAGAGGATGTATTATGTAAATACAAGAGAACTGCTGTTTTTATGCCACAAGGGGGCGCCTTCATTGCAGAGATACAGTAGGGAGCACCAATAACATTATACCTCTTTTTTCTACAGTAGCATTTCAAAAGGTTTTGATATAATAGGAAACTCAACTTAGATACTGTTATTAGAAAACTGAAATCAGCTGTAAGTTTTATTTTGTTTCAGGATTTTAACTTATTCAGATAATAAAAGTTCACTTGTATAATATGGTATAAGGATGCTAACATGGAGATCTGTTTAACCATGGATTATAGTCTGTATTATCAATTCAGGTTAAGAAATTAGTGTTGCTTTCCATCCTATTTTACAGGCATTTCTTCCTTTTATACTCTGCTAAAATGCAAAAAAATGTGTTTGATTCTATTAATTTTGTCTTTTTTATCGCACTTTGGCAGCAGATTCCTGTGTAGATTCCAATCTAAGTTGTCTTATTAGTAAGCCTAATTTATACTTTTGTAGCAACACTATTTTTATATAATGGCAAAGAAAGGGTTCAGTGTCTTTTTTTTTCTTCCTGTGTCATATATGGCAGCGCTGTTCAATGTTTCTTGAATACATTACCCACTGTAGTATGTGATGTGTGAATAAACTCCAAATCTGTGTCAAACTGTCTAACCTGCTGTTAGAGGGATGGAATGGAAGCTGTCTGTGTGCGTGTTCAGAAAGGGAGGATGCAGAAGAACCTGGAAAGTATTTTCATGTCGTAATGTCCAGTTTTATCTCTGCGAGGTCAAGACTGAAGCTTAAAAGCTTTACGTTACCCATGCCCTGCATTTTGAAAGAAAATCGTTTCTCTTTCGGTCAAGGGGTGAAGCAAAATGTTTAGAAAACCTGCTCCTGTGTTTATGAACCGTGAGAACTTGATAAGATATTTGACTGATTTCCTGCAAAATGGGGCCGGTTGCTTATTTTTTTCGAGTGAATGAGGACTCCCACCTAGAGAGAAATAAAGCAGAGGTTTCCACAGTGGCTGAGCGGGAGAGGCGGAGGGCCTCAAACACATGTCGAGGGGAAAGAGGCCTTATATAAGGGCACACACATGGGGAGTGAATATACAGAGGCTGTATAGAGGTGCGTGCAAGGGTTCCCCAGGGGGCTACGGATAGGGCAAAAGAGCGAGCGAGTGTTCATCGCAGCCTGCTGTCTTTCTTCCTCCTCTCGCACCCAGGGTCAGTCAGCCCCCAAGGTGCAGCGGTCTGCAGCCATGCAGAAACACCCACACTCCTGTCTCCACCGCTCCCCACACAAGGGCTGCCTACCAAAGCCTAATTTGCAGCACATGCGTCCAAGTTTGCCTCCCCCACTTCTTCCTCCGCTGCCCCACCAAACCCCCTCACACACACACACACACACACACACACACACACACACACACACACCACATGCTTACACACACACATGCACGCGCGCGCACGCACACACTGCAACAACCTCCTCCCTTCCTCCACACCCCACTGCTGAAGGTGACGTTTTTCCACAAGCTATTAGTACGGTGAGATGCTGAGTTTGTTTTTGCTTATGGCACCGAGTGTTTGCGAGCCGGCCCCTCATTTTCAGTCATTTAGGAAAGCTAAAATGTTGGGAAAACAACCCAGCCCACTGGACAATTGCTTCCGTTTTGTTCTGGGTTACAGGTCTGTACTGTTTGCAGATCAGCTCTCTCGCTCTCTCAGAGAAGGCCCATAAATCATAAAAGCAGAAGCTATACTATTTCTTTTTTTCTCTGGTTGCTATTGTTCCAGTCCTAAAGTTATGGATCTGGGCTCTGACCATCTGGGGACGGTGATAAATGCAGCAGCAGCTGAATATATGGGGTTTCCCCTCTGTGCATCAGTATGTGAACACTAGGTGGCACTATCTGACTTTTTATCAGGTAAACGGTGGCTCCCATAATGGCATGGCCTATGCAATCCAGTAAAAGCAGCACTCAAACTAAGGCCTCAGAAATGCTCGTCTGCTTAAATTCTGGCTTTTGTGCTTGTGTTCGTTGAGATAGTTTGCACATATATGCATTGTACATTACATGTTATTTTACATATGGTGGGGAGTTCGTTGCGTGAGAAACTTGTATTCCTCAGTGTGGGTGTTTTGGAGTTTCTCAGCTGGATGATTTGTATGTTTTTGGGCAGTAAGAGGATTCCAGGACACCTGAGGAAATCCCCAGATGGCAGGAAAAACATGTAATCGTTCCAAAAGAGTGGACAGTGAGTCAAGATGATAGCCATGACTCAACGGGCTACCATGTAGCTCTGCACCCACACAATTTACTTTCAACCTCCCTTAACGTTCAGCATTAGACTACTTTACTTTAATGTTTTGTGTCAGTGTTCCTGTGTTCAGTCTGACCCGTTGGAAAAAAAAAAACTCAGCCTCTGAAGCTGATTTTTTTGTTGTACCCAGGAAGACGCATGCAGCCGTCCAACTATATTTACAGTAACAGAGAAAGTTCTGTAGACTTCCCTTTGCCCTTGGCTGTTACACAACTAAAAGCGAGGCATCCAGGTTTCATTTTCCAAGCCCAGATCAGGCGGTGCCATGCAGCTTTGCTCCCACCTCTGGCAATGACAAGGTTGGCACCTTCACCCCTGTCCAACCAACGGCCATCACAGCTGTCCTGACGTGTCTGCTCAGTGAGCATCGGAGGGACAGGGAAGGACAGGCGGAAGGAAGTGCTCTCATCCTCCTCCCTTTGTCCTGTATGGAGGACCCGGTGGCGCCGGCACTGTAGTTTCTCCTGCTCAGCAGGTGCTGACTTTTATCAGTAGTGACACGAATGTACAGAACTGCCAGGGCGCATCCACCCAGTTGCTGTCAGGTGTCGTTCCCGCTAACACTCCACCTAGCCCCTGACCTCACAGGCACCCGGTGCGCCTGTCTGTTCGCCTGCCTGCCCTGCTCCCTCTGCACACCTGCGCAGACACACATACACTCATGCACGCACATCATACGCAGGCTCGGATTGAAGTCTTTTTCCCACAGTAGGCCAAAAAGCTTGAGTTTGTGGCATTGCTGAGTTCTGCATGTTACGATGGCCGCTCAGTGATTCTGGCATGTATGATGAGTGTCCAGGTGTTTTTTGGTTGTTTTTTTTTTTATTCCCCATGTGTGCGAGCCCACAGGTGCCGGCCACTCGCTCCCTGAAACAAAGAGCACACAGTCTGTGAAGCTCACGATGAGGAATTTCGCTGCCTATTACAGTACGCAGAGCAGCATTTGAATATTTCATGTCCAAGTCAGAGTTATGAGATGACGCCGAAGTGTGAAAATATGATGTTTGACTCTTGGCTCGAGCAAAGCAAGCGTGGTCACTGTGAAATGGAGGTCAAGGTTAAATTTGCTCTGTGGATATAAATAAACCCTCCACGATGTCCCCCTGATCTCACCGTTATTATTTATTAATCGCTGCCATGATCTGGGGAGCGCATCCAGCCTCACCATGCAGTTTCAGACAGCTGAAGACAATGACAAGAGAAGGACAAATATATAGCCTGCATATTAGCCCCTTACAATGAAAACCATATATTTGGGGCTTTAGTGAATCAGGCCTGTTTGATTTGTTTAAAGTCATTCTTCCTCTAGTGAGGATGTTAGTCTTTAGCAAGCAATGTTATATTAGTATGTGTGTTTCTGACATGACTCTGCCTTTTGTTAAGTTGTTTTTTTTTTCATTGACATATTTCTAGCCTACAGAACCTGTGGCTTGTCAAGTAACATTGCACATACCAATAAAACTGTGTTATTTAGCTGGGAAATTATTCAAAATGTCAGAAGTTGAAAATAATCAACTCCTCTGTCTTGGCTCATTACACCATCTGTTCCTTCTGTTGCAGTTTTTTTTCCTTCCTCTGTTTTGTGTCTTCGCTACACATTCTTCAGCTTCAGCTGAGTCAGTTCATGGCACCTATCAAACTTCTTTCCCTGCAAATGAGTTGTTAGACACGATCCCTCGGGAAGTGTTGATAGCTCGCCGAGGGAAAACATACAGTATATCATGTACCTGTGACGTAATTTAAATTTAGATCCAGCCCATGACCTGGTTGTTGTTCCTTTTCCTCTCTCCTCCCCATTTCCCCAGTATGTCCTGTACTGCACTGCTTACTTCAAAAAAGAAATAAACATCTCTTACATGTTCTCTGAACTCTCCTTGGCTAAGAAATAGTCTAGCGCACCCCTTTAGAGGTGCTGGTAGGCTGATCTGATTTTTCTTTGCCTTTGGATGGAACCAGACTAGCTGTTTCCCCCTATTTCCAGTCTTTATTCTAAGCTATGCTAATTGTCTCCTAGCTCCAGCTTCACCTTTTAGCATACTGTGGTGGCAAGCCTGCAGTGTTTATCTTCTCATCTAACTCTAACTGCTAACTGCTGAGAATGTGGATGTCTATTTCCTGAAACTTTATTCCCTTACTGCCTGCAGAGTCTGAACTTGCAGGATTTTACGATTCACAATTTGTCCATTTCTTTGGTAGTAAACAGCAATGTTCTGTCTGTGTCACATCTTTGTGTTTTTCAAAACAACATTCCTGAAACATAAATTCATAAATTCATAAATTTCACTCAGGATTTCCCTCTCATTTATCTTTTAGTGATTCCATCTGTTTTTTCTTGCCCCTTTTGCTTTGCTGAAATGGGAGGAGTTGTTTGTAGCTACGCAGTTGTGGTTTTTTTAATGAAACGTAATCGAGGCATTTGTGTTATGCGATCTGAAGGTAACACAGCAGTGAGGTGGAAGTGCTTTTGTGAGTGACTTCCTGCTTCTGGCAGTTCAAGTGTCACCACTTAATTGCATTGTTCAAGCTGATAACAGAGCATTTTGAATTGTATTACCAACCTTTTAAATCTGTTTCATTGCTGTGTGTCATGACTGTTGTTGGGATATTGGCCTTAGTTTTAAAAAAGAATCATCTATTACCACAGAACGGCGCAGGCCAGCTCACTCTTCATGCTTGGCTGTTGGCCAGCTCATGTCATGTCAGGCGTCGCTCTGGAGCTGAGGTAAAGAAACTATATTTTTAATGATTTAGCAGTGAGAGCCTTTCTATTCTATATTCCATTATCTCATTTCCATGATTTGTAACTACTTGGTGGCTGGAATGATTCCTTAGGGAGAATAATTCCTTGGCACAGAAGCAGACACTCAATTGGAAATACACACTGGGCAATTTTAATTTGAGAGGATACTGAAAAATGACCCATTTATTAAGCCTGTTTGATAATCAAAGCTAATGGATCATTTCAATTTTCTTAACTCTGCAACTGCTAAAAGGAAATGAGGAGAGGTTGCTTGTGTCTTGCAATTTGGATATATGAAATGAGATGATTTATAATTAAATGGAAGCATGCTTTTGTAATCGTAAAGCTTAATTGATTTTCTTTTTTGTAAAAAGCTGGCGTTTTTTTCTACTGTAATGATTTCAGATGAATGTGTACTTCCACAAATATTAACCTTTCTTTGAAATTATTGCCACCACTAAAGAAGAATGATGTGGCAGAGTGCATATGTATGTGTGCGTGTGCGTGCGTTGCGTTAATGCCGTAAGGAACTCAACACTATGCAGCCAGAGATCTAAATCTCCCACAAGGTGTCTCAGATCTGGAGCAAACACAGAGGGACCCAAGGGCATTACAGGTGCATCATGATGACGCACACCACTCATCAATGTCCTAGTCCTTGACAATGTCATTCTAAACTGAGAAAAAAGGGAAGCTTCTGTGATCTGTTCAGCGAGGCAGGCTTGTTTACATTCTCCCCATTTCTTACTCCTCCTAATTCTTTCTGGCATTCTTTTTCCTCTCACTCCTTTGTTTTGATGGAAGCTGGTACCTTATTGGTGGAAACGAAAAGACAAGTTGATTGATCAGGCCGGGGGGTATTGATCAAGCTGATCCTCTGCCACGACCCTTGACCTTCTGATTGACAGCAGCCCCTATAATGAGGCCTTGGAACAGAGACCGTGGGATAGGGGGTTTTGGGAAGGGCTTCTGTGGGGAAAAAAAGAAACCCAAGGGGATGGGTAGCACACACACACGCACACACACGCACAGCCCAGCTCAATCAACTTGGTGCCATTGTTACATTGCAGTGCCCTCGATAACCCCAATTTGCATAATCGGCTTTTGCATTGTTTGGCCTAGACACATTAAGGTACGGCAATTGCGTTGTTGACTGCAAATCAGCACGTGTCCATTGTTTGCTCATCTCGATGTAGTGTTGTGCATTGTTTACTCATGCTGCAGCATGTCTTTTTCTGCTTACTGACTTTAGCTTCACACTAAACGCATTATGTTTCAATTTCCCGACCAGACTAAAACATACACTACATCTTGCGTGACCACAACTTGTCCACAAAAAAAACACAGTGTTGTTTGCCTTCTCTGTAAAGCCCTTTGATTATGCGTGACACACCCAAAGGACATAAAGTATTTATGCTCTTTACAAAGTCCACTGCATTTTGTTAATGTTGTTTACTGAGCACCCTCTAGACATTCCTGCCATTTCTCTTAATTATAGTGGTCTAGGGATTACACCTCTACTGTGACACATTTGCACCTTGTTTGAAAGCAAAATTCACTGTCTCTCCTGATTAACACGTTCACACTAGCATACGTAAAGTATATTTGCATGTATGCATGCTGCACACACCTTCACATAGGCTCCCACCTACTTTGTGTACTATTTCTGCACAAAGGGGAAATACATCTCCATCAGCTATGCACAATTCGTTCAAATGCAGTCATACAGACAAATGTTGGTGTGCAAAACATGCACACTCATACACGTGTACGGTGCAGAGCCGTGATACTGGCGCCACTTTATGAATCTGATGCGTAACGGGCATTTGGCACATAGTATTGTTCCAATGAATGTAAATATTGTCCTGCCAGTGAAACACGCGAACCTCAAAGATATTGAGCAACAAGGCTTGGTTGTATTAATAAAGAGAAACTTTAATAGGTGTGAAGCTTTGAGATGTGCTAGGAGAATGTTGACTTTGTTAACAGGCACTTGAGTTGGGCTCCTCCAACATTTGACAGCCATTGACTTAGTTTTCATCAAACTTACAGCTCAGGAGCGCGTACAGATTTTCATATTTTTTGTAATCGATTTTAAAAAATCTATTTCTTTTTTTTTTTGCTAAATTTTAAAATGTTTGCTTCATGTGACATGGCGACCTCCTGACCTCAGTGCTGCAGGAGTTTGAGTTTGGGTGGAACAGTTTGTGTTGAGGCAAACCCTGCTGCACCGTTACCTCCACTTTGAAACCGATTAAACTGCAGTGAAAGTTGTTATCTGTATCTCGAGGTTTTCTCTATTTAGTGTTTTACAGCGTTACTGTGCTGCTCTCTGGTCGCCGCTGTCAAATTTGATTCATCCCTTAACAGCCTCTGTGCAGCCTCATGCAGTCAGCCTGCAAGTGCACACAGTCATCATCTTATTAAGTGATGAATGGTAAAAATTCATTTTCCATCATGCATGAAAAATCTTTGTCTTTCTTATTTTAAATTTTTTATTTTGAATTAAATAACAAAAAATTGCAGAATTGTTTGTTTGTGGGCAAATTAGATAAGCTATAAGACATGAACTTATTTTGTTAGAACTGTGTTTATTCATATTTCTGGCCACTTGAGGCAGTGCAACAAGCCAATTGCTAATAAATTTGTTACAGAGCAAGATTAGCATAAATGTGGAACTCAGATTTGGTTACAATCTCTAGATTAGAGTGACGGTAAATTCAATATTCCCTCTTCCTTCAGGTCTGATTTGCTCTCCTTCAACTGCTGAGGGAAAATATTTGGATAAGCTCACAAGCTAGCTGCTAACTTTGCTAACTTTCATCATTTGTCGCTGGTCAGGTTTGTGAGAGTTTCTGTGCTGAAGACATCTGCATGTTTGCTGGGAGCAGGGGGAGTAAAGCAAAGTTTAATGCCATTAATAAAATAAGTAAAAAGAAATTATCAGGCTGGAGAACTTGAAATTTCATTTGTTTCAAGTGACATATTTGTGCTGTACATGTTTTTGACCCACTGTTATACTAAAAACATTTACTTAGTCGTTACTTGACATTTATTAATTGGATTACGTATTTGATTAAGATTGGGATGAGGCCTTGGTCATGTTTTACTTACCTTCAAATAAAAAACGATATTCTGTGGTTAAATCGTCAAGGGCTGCAAATTTTTATGTATATCGTAGGGGGGAATAATTACTTTCCTTTCTGCACAATTAAGTTCAATTTTCCCATAGTATCAGGTTCCCTAATTACCCGAAATCATGCCTGTGTATGCCTCTATTTCACTGTGCAGTAGGTGTTGGAGGGACTTAAGGTGCTTTGATCCACAACTCTCCCAATGTCAAAAGGGGTTGGATACGCTATAAATAGTACCTTTTATGGGTGTTTTTTACAACGTGAATATACAGTTTATTTTATCTGAGGAACACCTTGTAAGGAAGAAGGCTGTGAGCTTTAGTTCATTGAGTTCAATGTATGAATCTAATGCTGACAATTCAGTAGTGACTGAAAACTGGCAAATGGCTATTGCATAAATTTGGTCTTTGCACTCTTTTTCTCAAATCTTTCCTTTGCCCAGAAGCAAAGTTTGGTCACCCTAAATGTTTTTAATAAGACCAAGCCATTTTTCTTCCAATGGGCCATATCCCATTCACCTTACCAGACATTTTTCCACTCTTCCTCACCCAGATGGATCAGAATATACCTCAAGCAAAAAGTTCCAGAAATCTTCCAAGAAATGATTTCTTTCCTTATTCCTTTCTTGGAAAGCATTCCGTTTCAGCCATCGTTTGGTGAACTGGAGGTCCGCGCCAAATTGTTGTCAGTCCTGGGGGCTTGATGCCTCAACCTGGTTAATACCACTGCAGAAACCACTCTACTTTGTGTTTTTATGGACAAGCGTCACTGCAACTGTATTTCAAGTAGGCCGGCTAATGAGCTTTTTAACCATCTCCATATGGACGCGCTCTAACGTCTAGACGGAGGGGCAGTGGTGGTGGCAAAGCAGTGGTGTGCTGACTGTGCCGTACTCTGCACCCCTGCATGTATAATTCTTCCCCGCAAGCGGTAGAGTTAAACGAAGGGCAAGCCTTGTCTGCCGTTGGGGGAACCATAATGGGTTATTGTTTACCGCACAGCTCACAACAGCGGCTAAAATCCAGGATGTGAAGATGATTAGGAACACACTGCTCATGTACATTTACATACTGCAAGTGTGACATTCAGCATTGCCCTGTATTTCCTTAAGTGTCCAGCTGAAATATTTACTTTTTACTTTGGCAGTTAGATTCAGTATTTATGTTGAAATATCTAATATATCTTCCTATATTTTTTAATTGATTTTCTCAATTGCTAGGGTGCAAAAATACTGGCATGAAAAGAGACAGTTCAGTGTTAAGTCATTGTCCTGCCTAGTCTGTATTATTTACCTACTAGACGTCATTCAACTTCTATACATCTTGCTCAGCAAATTCTATTGAATTGTCTCATCGTGTGTCAGGAAACCATGCATCACCTCATACCTAGAAACAGCTTTAGCACTGTGATTCTAAAGGTTAATGTTTTTAGAATTGTGGATAAGTTTGACCATAGCATTGGTTTCTTTCTTGAATTATGGCTCCCCAAAGTAGATACATTTGAAAAAGCCAGATGTGCATTTCCATTTGCATGGAAAAAATTAAGCTTTTTCAAAACACAGATGTATGATCGTCATAATGTTTTCAAAAATATGCACAATGCACTTCCATAGGGTGCCAACAATAAGAGAATAACTTTCTGCCACCTCCAACTCCCTTATGCCTTTATTTATTTTCGTAAAAGTACAGACATCTGCCAACAGAAAAAAGATTGCTAAGACCCATGTTGTCTGATCAGCTACATTACAACACAACATGCCTGATCTCTGAGAAAGCAAGCAGTTACAGAACTGAACTTTGCCAGCTGAGGCCAAGCAAAGTGTATCAGCGGCCAAGTTTGTCAAACCAATCTACCCAATCAACCACACAGCTTACCAGATGGTGGTGGTAAGTATTTCACTGCCAACCAACCATTTAACTAAAACAGAAGGAAGAGAAAAGGAATTTGAAGTTTTTTGGTTGTTTTTTTGGCATTACAGAGCGGGCAGCAAATATTTAGACAATTATCTAAAAATGCGAGAGTAGATGGGAAACTTTGGAGACGTAAACAGCATTTTCAGATGTGTCCGTGTTCTTTTCGTCTTATTTGTACTTGAAAACTATGTCCAAGTTGATCAAGATCCTATAATGTGGACGTGACTCCTCACGAAATTGTATTTCTGACAGGAAAGTATGCACAAAATGATACCATGCATGTTACCCTGGTAAGCCTCTCATGAGCTATTATATAACTGAATCAGATGCTGCGAGATTAAGCACACAACCACTCAAGCATATCACTTGAGAAAATGTATCATCTGCACCACAAGAAACCAACACTTAACTACAGTGTTGTGCGTGTGGCAATATTTACTGTAAAGTGTTGTGTGATGCCTTAAGAAATATCAACAGCGTTTGGCTTTTTTTTATGTCTTAAAATGTTTTGTCAGCAGCCGGGAGTTTTCTCTGTGGTAAGAAAAGGTAGAGGTAGAGATTCAACATAGTCACATCCTGCCTTCCTCTTACTTTCCGTTGCTGTACAGCTGGAAGCTATGACTAATAAATGATGTAGCACTTGGATAAGAGAAGATAAAAGGGCAGACTGGAGGGTTTGGGGGGTAGGGATGGCAGATATATATACTGTATACATAAAAGACTACAGTGTAATACATCACAGCATATAGTGATACAAATGCACTTAGGAGAGATGATTAAATTACAGACATAAAACTAGGGCACAACCATGTGCTTGAGATAACTTCTTCTCCCCGTTTACTGTGAATCGAGAATGATCTACTGTCTGACATAAGATAATTCAATTTGCTGAAGTGAATTCACGTAAATAAAATGGTAGACCTTACTTATTGATGTGGAATAAGATGGAATGACTTACATCTCAGTTTTCATCAACAAAGTGTGACATTTTCTAATTTAGAAAAAAAAAGATTTTTCTGCCTCATACCAGAACGTAATCTGACAACTCTGCGGTGGATGTTATTTCACGTACCCTTCTGCCAGTACTCTCGATTGTGTTTAAATTATCATCCCATAACACAATAGCAGTCTTTATTTTCGGTGTCCATATATAGTATACCACTGTCCAGCTGAACTGACTGCCCTTTCCACGCTAAGCGCATATAAATGACAGCTGTCACACGCATTAGAAAAGATTAAACCCGATTTAAGGGAATGTATACATTTTCTGTAATCTTTGTGATATTCTGTCTAAAACTAACAAACAACACCTCCAGCTCCATCAGCACATCTCTTATTGGGAAGTGCGTTCTTTTTTTTTATCGGGAACTGCCTGCGTGCCAGTTTTCATGGAATCACTGAAAACTCGACCTAGTATGAGTTTGTAGGTAGCGTGGGATTATACTCTTAATGGCTCTAATGGGTCTTCTGTAACGGCATTACATTTAGAAAGAGCTACCACCTTACAAGGTTTTGCCCGCACTTATGGAATCCCATTGTCACTGCAGCTTTGCAAGACCACTTTTATTTTTCCTTTTACATCTCTGAGCCATTCAGAACTTCCTCCATATTTAGTGTAAACCTTAAATCTGCAGTGTGTCAATATTGTTGACACTCCAGCATATATCATTTTGCTCTGCAGATGATCTACCAAAAAAAAGAGGCAAAAGCATTTAGGTTTGCACTTTAGCAGAGTCACAGTCACAGATTAATCTGGGTGCATTAATGGATTATAGGACAATGTTTTTTTCCTATTTGACTTGCGCTGCTCCACAGTTGCTCAGATGACATAGTGGGATTATTGTAAAACACTGCAACCACTTTTCTCTAAACAGAAGTGACAGGGACACCGCAATGGTTGCATCGACATAGGGAGCACAGCGGAGCTCGAACTGAAGTTTGATGATACTTTCAAAGCACACGCCGACAGATTAAGTGGATGTAGATTCTTTTGTTAATTGGTGAAAACAAACTCTAGAGACTAATATATTTTTGCTAGGTGCTTCTCTTGAATACTAACTCACTCTTAAAGTTAATGAGTCCATGGCACGTTCTCATATTTGACATATCACACCAGGCTGTTACTTTTAGGCAGATATAATCTCCCTGGAACAGAAGTGAGTGGCAAGTGTGTGTGTGTGTGTGTGTGTGTGTGTGTGTGTGTGTGTGTGGGGGGGGGCAAAAATATTTGAATGCATTCGGATACTGAATGTGGATAATCCTAACAATGTAACTCGCTGTTACAACTTAGTCACTAAGAATAGATCTTTGTATTGGACTTTCGAGATGTGTTTCAAGTAACTGGGAGTCTCTTGCATTTTCAGGTTTTTTTATTTTTATATTTCTGCTGATCTGACATGACAAAGGTTTGTGTTGGTTGACCCCCTGGCTGATCGTAACATCATTCCCTTGTGAAAGTGATGCAGTGGGTTCCACTTTATGAACTGAACTCAGATTTGCTGTGGGATTTGCAGAGTTAGCACGGGGGCTCTGTGACATGGACCATCACAGATCACTGGGTTAAGATGGGATGTTGTCTTTCTGGACCATTAAATCCAGGAATAATGGGGAATCAGTCTGTTTTGAAAAGGCGAGATATTTGTAACGCTCTTTTACTGACAAATGGTGCCGTGTCAGGAGAGCAACAGTTTGAACTTTGTGCAGGGCAATGGGTCTATGCCCTGGGGGGTTGGATGGTGGGTGCAAGACTGCAACTGAAACAATTCAATCTCCCTCCATAACAGGGGGGCAGTGAATATGTTTTTTGTGAAGCATGTTTCAGCGTTTTCTTTTTTTGTCCTTCCAGTCTGCACATAGTGTACCAACCAGGAAGGATGCTGACTGTAAGACATTAGGTCATCTGTTCTATCTTCAGCCCTCATGTTCCTCTTTAAAGAAAGACAGTGACAGTCTGATCTTAGGTGAAGAAGTAACAAATGTAATCACAGGACTGGAGAAGTCTTTCACCTTCTGTCATGATACTTTGGCACCTGGGTGGGGTTGCACTTCCTTTTTTCCTTCAGTGTCAACTTCTGATATCAGCTGCATTTTATGAAAATCCACCTGCTATGCTTAATTACATTCAGTTCTGTGAGCTTGTGTTGTTTTGCTGACTGAAGAAATATAGGTCAGCTGTAGTATAAGTGTGCATTTTACCACAATGTGTGCATCAAAAGCAAAAGGAATCAGGAGATCAGCATCAAAAAGAGACTCTTCTAAAGGAATGAAGCTGTTGCCGCCCAACCAAATCTGAAAGGATTTGGTTAACAACCTGTCGTGCGAAGGTTTGGACACACAAAGTTATCCGCTGTCTCCTTTGGCGAGACTTAAATGTGTGGTCCATGTGAAACTCATATGCTCGCAGCACCTTTCAAGGTCAAACACCTTTCAATATGTCACCTCCCACCCCACCCCACCCCAACCCCTCCTCAACACAAAAGGAAATATGTGGCCTAAAGTCGCAACACCATAAGAAGAAGAAAGCAAATATTTAATGTTTGTTCTCTCTGCCCTTTATGGTAGGTGGCAAGTTTTGGCTGTTTAAACACACATTTACGACAAACAGCCGTGGGAGAACAGAGGGGAAAACACTGACATTCCAGCTAACTGTCTCTATGAAAAGCCATTAAAGGTGAAGTTGCTCTCTTTTATTTCAAAAAAACATTCTCAGAGTAACAGTAACATTAACAAAAAGATTGTTTTCATCTCGCTCTGCAGCTGAGACTTCACGCAGGCTTTGTCACCGGGCCTCGGAGGATTACAAACCTCAGTTGAGAGTGTGGTTTTGAAATTCACATCCATCTGAAGTGACATGTTGGCAAACATTAGGATGTGTGAGTCAACCTGAACCTTACAAATCCCTTACATTTTTCTTTTGTTCAGATCCCTTTGACAAAATTCCTGGTGTGGTAATAGTAACTCGGGGTAAACTTGAGTTGACGGAGTTGGCCTGATTTAACTATAAATGTGCACAGGTAGAAAACTGAGAAGTGCAATTATTGTCTTTTTGTGGTTAAAAACATCAGACTATGGCATTTAAATTGACACAAGAAAGGACAAAAACATTAAGCAAAGAAGGGACAGGAACTGCTGTGGCTTGGCTTTGTCATTGTCCCATTACCCATTTGATCTACTGCTCATTTTATTTTCAAAAGACATTAATGGGAAACATGAGTGACAGGAACAGTGAGCTCTGCCTTTATAGAATACATCATACTTTTCCAAAGTTAAAATGGAAGACATTCCCAAAAGTCAATAACTAGCACATAATTCTTTTTTCACATTGCATAAAACACATGGTATTTTTTAGGCTATTCTAAATTTATTTTGTAGACTGTAAATATGGATGTCCATCAGTTAGAGATATTATTAATTATTTTCTTCACACTTCATTATAAAAGCTGTGATCTCCACACCACATTTGGCACAGTCCCCACGTTATAGTCAGCATTTTATACTTTTTGTTGAAGGAGCAGCCCTTCATGTAAGCTTTCTTTAAACCTTGAAGACCCCTACTACCAAAATCTGTGCCTAAAATTATGAGTTTAAAGTAGAGCTTTCTTTTTCGGGGGTGGGGAGTGGAGGTAACTAAGTACACTATGGATTGTAATAATTATTTTATCTACTCAGACTGCTTTGGTTATGGACCTATGTTGTGGACTCGGTGGAAGTGTTGGATTGTTTAAATTGTAGCCGCTAGAGGGATACATACACGCCCTCCAAACTCCGTAAACACCATCCCATCACTATGTGCCACAGAGAGAATTACCGTCAGTGAGAGTTGCCTACCTGTGTGACTTCCCACTTTGAAAAAAACCCACACAGCCCCGGAACATTTGAAACATGAGTTGTTCTTAAAAAGACTTAGAGAGAAACTGCCTCTAAAGCGGACGGCGAGCTCCGACTCCTCCAAGTGTATCTGCTCCAGGCAATCAATGAGGACCGCGATGCTTACTTCTGCAGCTCTCTGTCCCTCTTTCTCTCTCTCGCCTTACCAGATATTGTAGTGCATTTCAACTTTTGTACAGGCACACAGGCACGGGGAAGTTTGGATTCCATTTTCGATCACAATTTACCTCTTGTTTCCTTTTTAATAAATATGAGAGGTCGGTTTGTTGTCACTTTTCTTTGGAATTTAATATGTGCCATTTCTTATGCTGTTTTACGGGTAGGATAAGGAAACAACAAAAAGGTGTGACAAGAGCTTTGGCGGACAACTGTGGATTTCTGCGAGTAACTCCTACCGTCCAAAGGGGATGAGGGGGGCATCGGCCGGACCCCCCTCTTGATTGATTACTTATTAGTCATCCCTTTGGCTAAATGGGACCCATTGAAAAGGCACCGTGGAACACATACATGAATCAAATATTCCTGTGTCCCCTGAATGTCTCCAGAGTAGTTTTGCTTAAGAGAGGGGGTCGTGGCTTAGCATTATAAAGAGGGAAAAACAGCATAGCTTTATGGGTTTATTTAGACAGTTTCTACGGTTTGACATTCTCCGGCTGTAAAAAAGAGACAAGGAAAAAAAAACTCGAGAGGATTCCAAAGAGGAGAACATTTGTGGACATATTTTTTCTAGTTATTCCGTTCTTTCTTTTAATTTTTTTCTCTTATTTTTAAATATTTTTTGCCATTTCCTCTCCCGAAAAATGAAACTTTGGACATCTCCCTGGGTGTCTTGCCTGGTGATTCTCATCTTGTGTTTTGGATCAGAGTACGGGACAGCCCGGAGAAAGGGGAGATCCAAGAGGGAGTTGGTGCGCATTAGGGAGGCGAAAGCCACCATCCCAGGGGCTTGTGCCACACGTCTGCCCCGGGGCAAGCGGTCTTTGCCCGGCTTGGAGCGGCGTGTGCTTCGCCAGCGTCGGCGCTCTTCGCATGCGGAGGAAAACTCTCCAGACCGGGGGAAAGCTGTGTATTTCACCGGCAGGGGAGACCAGCTGCGGCTGAAGCCCGGCGTGGAGATACCCAGAGGAAATTTCACCCTGGAGATGTGGATCAAACCGGAGGGAGGTCAACGATCACCCACAGTGATTGCAGGTAAGATAGTCTACACATCCTCCATCCTATTGTCAACCCAACTCTTTATATTAGTGTAACTCCAAAATTGGCGAGTTAAATCTGATATCTAATCAGAACTACACATGCAAACGTGCAAATATTTTTATCCCGATGTCGTGTAGTCTATCAAACAAAGCAACGTGCAGTTTCAGCGAGTTGAAAATGAGTTCATCTATCAGACTAGACAATGATGTAATGCTCTCAAAAGTACAGCGGATATTTTAGGTAGTGCAAGCTTAGGGTCACTGAAGATTTTGATCATATTTAAGTTTGCCACCTTACAGAGTGATAATCGCCGCAGCGTGGGTTTTCTTCACAAATTAATTTCCCTCTCGTTTATTTTCCACTTCAGAATGATTATGTATGTTGGTTATTACCATAAAGAAATGTTAAGTGTGGAGTAGTAGCAGCAGATGTAGGCTACTGCATCATTTGACCGGCAGCTGATGTCACTGTGCGTAAAATGTAATTTCTCCGAGCCTACTTGGCTATTTTAAAACTATGATGTAATGGCCAAAACTTTGTGAGCGAGCACGTCACGTCCAGGCACAAACCGGAGAAACTCGTCGTATTAGTGGAGGCGATCAAAGCTCGCAGCTCGAGCCCGCAAGCTTGAGTGCCCCCCCCCACACACACACACACAAATAAATAAATAGATAATAATAAAAATATCGACACCTTTTGGATTGGCTACCGGAGTTACGAGATGGGACTTAAGAGATCATCAGGCTCCCCAAACACACACCTCCCTTTTGCGCGAAAACATCCCGCTTGTGTTTTGTGCAGTGGCGGTGCGCTTTCATGGTGTTACGTACAGTCTCTCCAAAAACGCAGACATTTCTGCGGAATCGCAGTTTATACGCCGAGTTTCGATTTGAAAGCACAATCAGGTAGTGACGATGCATCTCTATCCACTGACTGCGCAGAGGAAGACACACAGACGCTAGTGTGGGTCCCTGCCGGAGAGATGGAGGTTGAATACTGTAGTTGTCATCCGTGCGCGGACTCCCTTTTTGCCCTGCCAAGTCTGCAGCCATGCGTAAAGGAGCACCAGATATGTGTTAAAAACGGCACCGCATCATCTGTTTTGACCAATAGCGCTTTTGTGCATTACAGTATTGGACAGGTTTTTTCTGTTTCTTTTCCTTGCCGATAGGGAGCGTTGCATACACAACTCATTGCCTGTTACAGTACTTGTGCAGATGGCTGCCTTTGAACCGAACTGAACTGAATTGAACTCAGTCCTCTTCAGCCTCCTGTATGCCAGTCTGCACGTTTGGGGACTTTGCTAAACCATATGAATAAATGTACTCACGCCTTTATTTTCTATCTGTCTGAGTTTCTCTCCAATGCCCCTCCCCTACACTCACACCTAAATAATCACTTATGTGTGCATGTGTGTGTGTGTCAAGATACAGTACAGTTTTAAGTAGTTCTAGCCAGTTGGCAGGGACATGCTCTGCAAAGCCAATCCCTTGTAAGAGTTTCAGACTTGGGGAGGGGGTGGGGGGTGAGAGGGTCTGTTGTGACCTGAGTGACTCTTAGCTTTTCAAGGGATGGACACAATAACAGGAACATCTGTACAGTATAATGTAATCTAGTGCAACAAAAACACAAACGACGACCGCCGAATTGACCACAGACTTGAATAAACACCTCTCTGACACAGTCATAACAGAAAATGAACATTGTAGGCTTTGCAGATGTTGTACTGGGCCACATTATTTTGTACAGGTGTTGTTTTGCCCCCCCCCGTACTGGCCTCTGCCTACTAGACAGTGCTGCTCACGTATAATTTTAAGTGTTAAGCTTTAAGATTTGTAGTGCAGTCAGTGAGCCAGAGAGGGGTCCCAAAGACAACAAATATGATGATCAAACAAATTCAATAAAGCCTAATCTTTTAAATCCAATTCAGACATAAAAAATCCCAGTGCCTCTCAAAATGTTCCATCCCCTTGTTTTGATCCCAACACAGGGTTGTTTGCGGCAGCAGCAGCTGTTTTTTCACTGTGTTGTTTTTGACCACCTCTCTCCCTCTCCCTCTGCTTTCTTTCCTTTAGATTTCAATGTATGTATTTTGTATATATGCATTATCATCATGCAGTTAGCACAGTCTCTGCTTAATAAATGAAAACCCAAATGTTATTTTTGCATCCTTGATCAAATTTAGTGACACTTTCTTGTCTCTGGTTTTGAGTTGTTTCTGTGGAGTGTTTGCCAAAATGTCTCCATTTTGGAAAAACACATCAAATGACTGGAACTTACCTCCCAAGATGATTAATTTATTTTAATGTATAAAAAATAAACTTCACGTTACTGACCATTAAAGTTTTCAGTGGAGTCAATAAGAATTCCATGGAGAGGTAGGGCAGACTCTGTCTGGTTTAAGGTAGAAGAGAATGTTCAAGGATCAATAGCTGTTAACTTTATGCTCTACAGATGAAGTGCTGAAACCATCATTAAATAAAAGTGAGGATAGTCTTGGGCCCTGTGAAGTAGTGAAGTATTGTGAAGCACAAGACTTGTACAGAAAAGGTTCCCTGTGCAGTCATTCCCCAAATTTGACAGTTACATGTGGTCAGAATTGATCCCAGGTTTAAAAGTATTTGAACCATTGTGATAGTCACACACACACACACACACACACAATCAGAACATCAAGTTCTGTGTCCAAATGTTATGCAAACTGTGTTGTGCCCTATTAGCCCTTGTATCCGGGTCGTGTTGGGCTGTCCCGCATCAAGGGAAGAGGAAAATAAATCACATAAGGAACCAAGGCTCTCTTCCATGACCTGCTGGGGACAATTATATGCAGATGTTGACAGATAATTACTGTAATAACAGATGTATCTTGGTGCTGATATTTAGTATGATGGTGCACACAAAAATGTGTTAAAAAATTACGTTTGCTTGTTTAGGGTCCTTTTTCATGGACACTTGAAAACTGAATCTTCGTCCTGTTTCATTGCACTCAAATCTGACAGGGATGCCAACAGTAAGATCGTGACTTCATTATCACGGAGAGGCAGGAGGCTAACTACCGCTTGCCTTATGAATGTTTGGGAAAGTGTCGAATGCCCCCTAAAATCCTGATTCATATCCTTTCATTTAATGCCAAGGTTTTATGACGGTGACAGTGACACTGTCACAGTTTTAATTACAGTGCGGTAAAACTGGTGTTAATTTATGTCGCCTGACAGTCGAAAATGTTGCAACGGACTGAGTTATCTGTCCTTAATGTGGAGTGTTACTGCGTGAATGCTGGTTATTTTCAGAGGAGTTAGCACGATGGTTAACAGTGACAGAGTTTCCTAGGCGTCAGTAAATGCAGAGCACGCTGCCAGACTGTGTATGTGTGTTCTGAGGCTGTGAAGCCTGTCAATCACGCTAGTCGCTGGGACAACAAGGTTGGATGACATAACGTAGCTTTTTTCCTAGTTCGTATGTGCTAGTAGAGTTAGCGGAATCTGGGGAAGCAACTTGGATGACACTTTTATTGTCATTTTTGCCTTGGCTACGGCCTACAACATAGGCACTGGCATTGTCGCTTCTGTTAAATAAGGGACGTGCATAACGTCGCCTGCTGAGGTCGTTGCTGCTCGCTAACATCGGCTAGCATTCTTTTCACGGGTGAGAGGCACGTCAACCTTTCAGAGTTGAAGCGGGAGGAGGACCCGGAAGACCAGGGACATTACGGAGCGTCCACAGCGTGGACGGCGGCAGAGCGAAGGGAGAGGATGGCGCCTGAGGCAGTTTTCAGCGCACCGGTTCACGCTTCGAAGACCAAAATGAAAAAAAAAACGGACGTGATTAAAGAAGCCACAAGTCTGCAGTGGTCCAGAGTCAGCTAGCCGGAGATCGTTTTCTCCAGGCTCTCAGGTGCGCTGACCTAGGTATCCTGACACGGCTTGCTCACTCTAGATCTCTTTAGGAGACTGTGCATTTGGCGGACCCTGGTAACTGTGGTCCAGACTCATTCCTGATAAAAGAGGCAGCACAGTCCAACCAAGTGAGGGCGAGGCTACTAACAGGTGATGCAGATGGCCGTGGAGAGCCAGTCTCCTGTCTGGACAGGAGACTGCTGGTATATGCCAGTAACCAGCGGGGATATATGCTTCACTGCAGTGGTGGACACAGGTCCTTCGGTGACTCTGATGACACCTGGCGTGGTGGAGAAGGCAGCGACCATTCTGTCTACCATGGTTAAACGTCAGACAATCACTGGCCAGAGGAAGACCATGGTGGGAGAATAATCAGTGACTCTGTGGTTGGAGGATGCGGGTTGACTGCCCCTACCCCTCTTACGCATTGAGAAGTCCCTCGACACATCGGTAGGGTCTACCTGGTTCCTACCTCCCTGGACCTACACAGAGGATGCTGGCAGGTCTCTCTTGACCTGGTGGAGTTTGCACCATGGATGAGAAGGTACAGGGCTGTGAGAGAGTGGACCGTCCTGTGCTCGATACAGGTACTGAAGAGCTCCCTGGGCCTGGCCTCTTGCAACTATTGGTAGACCATTTATAACTCATTTAAACCAGCATGCAATTGAATTAAATCAGATTGACATTCACAGCGAAGTCAAATGTTTAAAGTCAAGTGTTTTAAAGTGGAGTGGTGACACATTTATAATCGATATCCTTGTTATGTTTGCTAGGTTTGTTTTTAAAATATCGATGGAATTTTCCATTGTTTCCTCAGGCCATTTGCTGTGGCGGTCACTTTCGTACGTCTATGAAAAGTGCCATTCTTTGACCTTTCAGAACCAGAACAGCTCAAAAGTAAACGGAGTCTTCATTGTTCCCTTCCTCCCTGCTTTTTATCAAGTCCTTGTGACATTTTTCTTTGTGTGTGCATGTGTATTTTTTTTAAACTTTTTTTTTCCTGAGTGTGTTTTTCTTGGAAGAAGACAAATGGTTTGTGCAGGGAAAGTTGCCTTTGAACCTGACAGGAACAGTTCTCCGCTGTAGCGTGTGCGCATGCAGATCCCTCCATGTGCGTGTTTGTTTATGTTTCTGAGTGGACACAAATGTGTACTTCAGCGTTTCAATTTGTGCATGTGTAGGGGTGTGTGTATTTGTTCATGAGCATGTATATATGCATATCTGCATTAGTATGTACGTGTGTGTGTGCACGCTCGTAGGTGTGTTTTGTGTGAGCCCGAGCAGTCGCAGTGCAAGGTCTGGAAAAGTGTAGCGTGTTAGATTAATTGAGCATGGCAGAATTATGACAGCTGTTTACACTAGGAGCCCTACGAGCATTTTAGCACACCTTTTAGCCTTGAGTGCACTAGCTGACAGATGGAAGGCTTTTTCCTTCCACTGTAGTGGAAAAGCCTGAAAACGTCATCCAGCGAAAAGGCTGACCTTGATGCTGAACCCAGCCCTCAGTCTTTGAACATTAGTCCATTGAAATACCAAGTTAATGAATGCGCGCTGGAGAGTGTGTCTGATTAGAAACAGGTCGTAGTTAGCAAGATGTCTGTGCAGTCACCATTAGCCAGCCACTTATTGCGGTCTTTGGTAGCCTAATCGATTGGGAACAAAGGCATCTGAAGTGGACACGTGCGTTGAGGCAAAGATGTGATCATCACGGCGATAATAGGCTTATAATTTCAAACCATGTTAAAGGTAGTGGAGACAAATCTGAAGATTATTTACAGGCATCACAGGCAGCAGCTGTAAAGGACACACTAAACCTCGTTTATATGGGCTGCGCGTGCAGGTCATGGTTTGAGTGTCTCCCTGTGTACAGATAACTGTGGTTACACATGCTACCTCACATTGCTACACATCTACATTGAGTCCAGCACTCTCCCCAGAATCACCTGTGAACGCCAAGACTTTCAGGCTGAGGTGGACGTCATGATGCGCGTGAAAACGCTTTGGAACCTCTGTGCACTTCGTCGGGACCGTACGGATCTATGCAACGCAGTCACCAACATGCATTAACAAACGCACACGCGTGCACGCACAGACGTGAAGCCGCGTGCCTGCGCACACGTACCTCAACAAGCACTAAACAAACAAACAGTTAGAATTCAGAGATCCCCTAAGAAGTGAAAACACATTACCATGCTGAAGCTGACATACACGGTCCAAGTGAAACAGGAAAAAGGTGTTTTGGTGCCTCTACAAAAACAAGGCTTTAGCAGAAAACTAGCCTTTTCTGGCTACCCTACTGGCAAGGGACATTGACACGAACAACTTTAAATGTACTCAGTGTTCACGAAAAAAACCTATATGGAGATATTTCCACGGGGTCTCCCTTAGTTAAACATGCACTTCAACCCAATTTCCAGGACAACATGCCCTTAGTTATCAAAAATAATATATCACATTAATGCTTTTCTTGCCCTCTAAACTCCTAGCCTCGCTCTGGAAATGCATTATGTATGTATAGTATTTAAAATGTAAAGTGTGAAATCTAATTGACAAACAAATACTTGAATAAAATGAGCAATTAAGGATTGAGTCCACATGACTCATGCAGATGACACAACATTCTTTAAGAGAGAATATGTGGATCAGAAGTGTCCACGTGATCAATAAATGTTGCTTTTGTTATGGTTGTTTTTTCTCATGTGTTTGTGTTCACACAATGAACTTTTTCTCCCCCCCGTTCTCTCGCCAGGCCTGTACGACAAATGTTTCTATGCCTCCAGTGACCGTGGATGGCTGCTCGGCATCCAAGCAGTTAGTGAGCACGGGAACCGTGACCCCCGTTTCTTCTTCTCCCTCAAAACCGACCGCGCCCACAAAGTGACTGCCATCCACTCCAGTGCCCGCTACGTACCCAACCAGTGGGCGCATGTGGGAGTCACATACGACGGCGTGTACATGAAGCTCTTCGTCAATGGTGCCCAAGTGGGCGTCAGCCGGGAGCAGTCGGGCGATGTCTTCAGTCATTTGACCAAAAAGTGCAAAGTGCTTATGATCGGGGGTAATGCACTGAATCATAACTACAGGGGAGCAGTGGAAAGGGTGGGTCTGTGGCGGCAGGCCCGAGGGCAGAGGCAGATTATCAGGGATATGCAGGGCCACGAGGACCCCCAAGATCTACCTCAGCTGGTCATTCGTGAAACATTCGAGCATCCAGGTCGAAAGTGGCTGACTGTCAAGGATGGTAGCTTTCCTCAGCCTGAGCAGGGACGAGGCGGCCGAACAGTGATTCTGGGTGGTGGTGGTGGACTATTGGACACAACGCTGGATCCTCCAACTTGCGGTCAGACGGTCTGCGACAATGTGGAGGTCATCAAAAACTACAACCACCTTTGGACATTCCGCCGGCCTAAGAAAGTGCGATACCGTGTCATAAATATATGGGACGATGCACGGATGCGGCCGACTGTGTCAGACCACCAGATCAGCCTGCAGCACCAGCAGTTAAATGACGCCTTCGGCCCCTACAACATCACCTGGGAGCTCAGCATTCACAACGTGACCAACTCCTCCCTTCGTAACCGACTGATTTTGGCCAACTGCGATATCAGCAAAGTCGGCGATGACACGTGCGACCCAGAATGCAACCATCCGCTGACGGGCTTCGACGCAGGCGACTGCATGTCCGGGCACCGGAGCCGCTGCCCCGAGCACAAAAAGGGGAACAGCGTTTGCGACCCCGAATGTAACTGGGATAACTTCTTCTACGACCTCGGCGACTGCTGTAATCCCAACGTGACGGATGTGACCAAGACATGCTTCAACCGCTCCTCTCCACACAAGTAAGACAACTTCCTTCCCATTCGGCACGTTGTTATGTTTTCAGCGCCGGTAATCCTCTTTGGTAGTTGTTTGATAAACATGACTTAAAATTCACCAAATAGCTTTTAACCAAAAACAACAAAAGTGCTTGATTCGATGCATTTTTTTGGTTGGCACGACCAGCTAATTTTCGGTAAGCCAACTCCACGCCATAGCCACACATACCTCGAGCAAATCAAACAACAAATCTCTCCATACATGTGTCCCCGAAGAGGGGTTTTGATGTCTAGTCCTACTGTTTCCTGACCATTTGGGCCGAGGCTGAGTGTAACTCAACTCCCAGCCTGTGTGGCCTGGGAAACCCTCTGGGGGCAGCTAGTCCAATCTAGCCTTGGCCGGGTTCAATCAGTGTTCCACACATAAGCAGGGGCAAAACAAACGCAACCGGGTGACTTCTCCTGGTAGCCAAGGCGCAGGCCAGACCGCTCATTTTTGTATCCATTTCTCAACAACTCTCCCCACCTTTTCCTACTCCGTGTCTCCTATACCCAGTGGTCCTAATTAAGCTGGCTTGATTGGGAAAGGGAGTAGGTTTGGAAAGAGTGACACTCTAAACAGAGTGTAAGGGCAATTAGAGGTCAGAAAAGAGAGTCCAATAAGGCTTTTGCTTGTAGCAATGGAAATCATTTCAAAGACATACCACTCTCTCCAGGAAACCACTGACAGACATGTTTCCTGGGGAGGCAGGTATGGGTCCCTAAACGTGGCTGCCTGAAAGAATTTTCCAGGAAAAACAGTGAGGAAAGTTCCCTTCACTTGCATGTGAATACCAGCATTACAAAATCTCCAAGGTGTACTGTACACGGAGCAAGAGATTATGTGGTTTTAATCAGGCTACTTGAGGAGAATACAGAGGCCCTGAATAAATGCATGCAAATTTTTTGTTTTTGTGGTAATCTCACTGCGGCTTGTAGATGATGAGTAAATGCTGGCAGGGAGAATAAATCTCTGGAATTTGCTGTAATAAGGTTTGTGCCAGACCTCCAATAGCAGGATTGTTTGTGTCTTGGTACACTGAAACTCAACACAGTAGACGGAGACATTTTTGCGGACAGCGCAGGGGGTCTTCACGGTTGCGCTGAAACAGAGACAAAAATGACCGAAATCCATTCGCTCGCCGGCATTGCTTGCCGCTGTCATGTGGGGACAAGCAAGAGCAGGAGAAAAGCTGGTCGTCCTAGTGTGCGAGATTGTTTGGGTCTCTCCGATAGCAAGAATCAAGGAAACCGGGCTGTTTTCAATCACAGTTAAAGCTGGAAGCGCTGTCTGTCTGGCACTGTCCTGTTGTTTAAAATGACCACTAAATAGCAAAATAATGACATCTAATTAACAACATCGGAGGGGAAAGAGGCAGGTGGGTTTGCCGCTCGCTTCCATCTCTCGATTCCCACCACATCCCTTCCAGCTTAGTCATCATTAGGAGCCCATTCATCAAGCGGTGGGCAAACTACTGCATTTAGACATCAGCCGTTGGCAAGACGCTCGCCGTTGCAATGTGCACATCTCCCTGCAGGCGTTTGAAGGATGGGCTCATGAAAGGAAGGATACCAGCGCGAGTGAGAGAGTGAGAGAGAGAGAGAGACAGACAGAAAGAAGACGAGAGAATTTTCACTCTAAAAAACAATAGAAAAAATTGATGTGATCTCCTCAAGTGGTTGCTTATTTTGCTTTGATTATGGTATGTCTAGAGAGACTGGCAGAGAGCTGCACTGCAAACAGTTTGACATTCCTCCTTAATTCTGGAATCCTGGATGAACAATGCACTGTGTATGCAGGGGGAACAATAGTTGTGAGGTCCTGCATTTATTTTTGCAGTGTTTGCGCCTGTTACCACTTACGTGTAGTATTTTCAAAAAAAAAAAAAAGAAATCTGGCTAACATAGGACACAGGCAGCTCTGTGGTCCTTTCTCTGAAAATACCATTGATAATAACCCCCTTCACCCCCCCCCCCCCTCCACATTTGGCATTTGGCTGAGGGAAATATTTTGCATTGTTTTCACAGCCTTTGGTTTTGACACTTCTTATGGTTTTGTTGGTATTTGATGTTATCTGACAGCATTTATTCTCGGGCTGAATTCTTATGTCTGGAACTAGGGATGTCTGAAATTGTGGCTGTAATTCATACGGTGCTAATTTACATTTCTACGTGCAGGGAAGGCACAAAGCAGGACACCCCAAATGAGTTGTTCGAGATGATAATGTCTGAGTTTGACTGCCCATGAAGGAACAGATGGTTTTTGCAAGTACCTGAGATCCTTTTGGGAAACATCTTCTAATCTAAATCAAGATAGATGTACAAACTTGGCGAGGTGGATATTAGGACCATTTCAGCCTCAATATGTTTTTTGGGAAATGAAGTTCTGGCCTGGCTTTGTCAGAGGCTAATAGGTCATCCATTTTTCCTTGGCCTCTTGTCTCTCTCCCCCTCCTAAGTCAATACCTCTCAGCGTGGCAGGTTAATGGATGGACCACCCTTCCTCTTTCCCTCACTCCCTCTCCTCGCTGTATTCCCGACTCGGAGCTCGGCACTAATCTCCGGGGCCCTTGACTTAGGTGTTTTACAATTGGTCGTCTAAACCTTAAGCCCCCGTCCCATAAAACATAATGGAGTGCTCGGGCGTAAATACCAGGACTTTGCACTTCCCCTTTAAAGCCACAGCACACTTATAAAAACACCTGTTGTCGGGGTTTCACCTGTGCTCTCTTGGGTGCCGCTAGAGGCCTTTCTGCCTCACTGGGAGACTGAGGGGCAAGGTGGGATTTTACTTGGGCCCGCTTTAGGTGGGCAGAGGAGTCGCATCTGGCCGCCTCTTGGAAGTCCGACACACCGGGGGATTCGGTTGATGATGACTCGGCGAGTTAAGGGGGCACTGATGAAGAGGTTCACACATCTGCCAGGGCCTGACAGGGTTCACCCCAGGACTCCATTCGACATGGATCTCGTACATGTGTCTTCAGTGGAAGGGGGAAAAACATAATCAGAGTAAGTTGGAAGGTTAAAGAGGAGAGAGCGTATAAGTAGAGTAATAAAGGCAGAGATGAATGATGGGTTCAGGGGGTCTGTGGCACTGACCGACTTGATGACAGAGGAGCCGAGGGCCCCCCTCCAATTTTAAAAGTGTTCTTGGCCGTGAGACTGTCATTGCCATGCCAGCTTAGCCCGGCTTTCACACCATGTTGCCCCAGACATATGTATACGAGGCAAATTTATGGGCTTATATGAATTATATATGGGTGTAAATGGATGAAGTCATAATCCCCTGTTTAATATGTATCAGAAATAAAAGCATTAACGCGGCAGTTTGAGCCGCCTCGCGCCCTCCCGGATCTCCACGCAACAAACGCCCTGCGGTGATGCTCGTCTCGCGCTTACCTTCCTCTCTCTTGCTCCCTCAATTTTTCAGTCTCTCTTTATCTCTTTTTTATGTCTTTAAAAAGTTTTTTTTCCCAGGACATGTCTAAAAAGTGGTGTGGTTAAATGCATGGAAAATCCTGTCTTTCCCAAGTGGCTCATCTCTGCTGAAAAAAAAAAATGTATGATGAGAGAGGCAAGAGAGGGGAACAGGGGCTATGGGATGGGGAAATAGTTGAGGGGTGTGTGTGTGTGAGAGAGAGAGAGCGAGAACACTGGGGGTGGGGTAAAGTGGGGTAAAGGGTTATTGGCAGGGAGGTTTGAGTGAGATGTGGACGGACAGATAGAACAGGACCGAGTGTTTGAGAGGGCCAAACTGCTCTGACTGCAAACACCCGCAAAATGAAGTCACGGGTACCGACAGCGGCGGCAAACCAAAGCCTTTGCCACTAACGTGGGCATTAGATCATGGTGTGATTGTACTGAAGCTATAATTTTGAAGCCCCCCCCCCCCACACTTTTGCATCGATTCAGCACGTGATGCATGCCGTGTTTTTGTAACAGAGCGGAGGCCGTTAGAATAATTGAACTCAGATTAGTTGGGTTTTGACCCTGCAGTAGATTTGCCACTTTCATTCATTGCTGACTCAATCTTTTTAGCATAAAAAAAACCCTCTGCCCCCCCCACGCATGTCCGAAAACTCTGGACAAATATTTTCTAAGGAAATAATGAAATTCCTGAAATTATTAGGAAGAGGGACCTTATATCGTCTGTTCTCTCGCTCTCTCTCCTCAGACCTGGCCCCAGTGAGTGCCCCCAGTTGCTCCCGCATAGGCTTGAAGAAATACGTTTGCTGCACTGTTCCTTAATTCATATGTATTTTTACCGTCTGTTTTGAGGGAAAGCTGTGTAGGGACTTGTCCGTCAAAGGCTGCGGGGATCTAGGGATTTTGTGCGTATGAAATGCATTGCTGGTAACCCTAGTAGGCCCGTCGCGGTGGGAGAACCACCTCCTCCAGGACTCTGCCAAACACGAGTATTACCCACTTTTAAATTGCTTCCTTTAGGCTACACTGAACATATGCTGCAAGACGGATTGGTCTTACACTCAAAATTTTAATAGTTAATGCAGACACTTGCTTTTGAAACATAAAACTATTAACCAAAAAAGGGAAACACGAGCACGTTGGCGCAGCTGGCCATATTTTACGGGCCTATTTATTACATTTAAAAAAAAATGCAGAGTACAAAATAGATTTTGTAGTTCTAATAATGTTGTTCAAAGTCTAGACTCCAAATAAAAAATGGTCTAATATTCTAGAAGAATAAATGAGCTAATAAAAATAACAAAAGCAGCAGATGAAATTTCTCTTATGCATTGTATAAAAATTGGCCTAAAACGAGAAACTGCTTCAACACTGAACCTCGAGCAGTTGCCCTTATTTTAGCAAACGAGATACTCGACTGTAACACAGCTGCAATCACAAGACCCCCCCCACACACACACATACCCCCTCTACTCTGCTATTTTTTGCAGACGTCACTTGTGTCATGGCAGGGCCATTAATCGTGAATTGTGTTGCACGTCAGCGAGTCTGGTTGAATGCAGTGCCAGTTAAATGACCGTGGGCGCAGCAGTGAAATTTTACCAGTGTCTACCGTCAGTGGTGATCCTAACTAACGGCTTGTAAAGCAAGTGAAAATGAAATCACGCGCCTTCATCCGGTGGAAAGCCACACCACCCTATAACATCACAACAAATATAAAACACAGTGTAAATATACTTGACTTTTGAGTGAGCTGTTGAGTGGAAGAGCAAAGATAAACAGCACACTCCAGAATTGTGCGCGTGACAAAGGAGCGAGTCTTTGAAATGTTCTGCTTTTATTCCTCATATTTGCCGGAGTGGGACAAAAGTGATACGTGGTTTCAAGAAGAAAAAAGCGTGACATTTAGTCTCACGAAATTACGCCGCACAAAACGAATTTCTGTGTACATTTCTTAAAGGTCGGTAGTACAACGAGCTGATTGAAATGACCGAAACCTTTTGCAGACAGCCTCTTTTGGGGTTTGTGATGCATCAAACTGAGAAAAACAAAAGAAACGTCACGTTGTTGACATGGCAGGACTCAACTCATTGTTCCAATATTTAGTCAATGACTTTAGAATATGTCGATGGTAAGATTCAGTGCCAACGGCCAACGGCAACAGTTTTATTTGCTCCCGTGAGAAATTGCAGAATTGCACATTTAAGCAAAGAAGAGGGCGACTGAAATCGCTTGGCATTCTCTTTTTGCTGGGAGAAAACTCAATCTTAAAACCAAATGCACTTAATCTTGTGATCCAAGCACTTGCAAATGCTTGGGTCACACAAACTAGGTCAAAACATCCAAAGAGGATCTAATTAGCGATCGAAAGGCCAATATCGTTGTTTTGTTTCTGATAAACCCCTGTTTCTGTATCCACCATGTATCTATTTCCAAAAAGCCTCCAAAAGCCAAAGGAAAAAAGAATAAACTGTCATTTCGGCATATGCAACAGATTATTGACTCTTCCAAGAGATGACTGATCTTGTTGATGCTGTTTGCCAGGACCACCAGCCAGGCTCATAGGGAAAATGTGTTTGATGTGTTCATAAAATGAATGACAGCCTCACTGCTGGAGAGATATCTCATCGTGTTTGAATGATCGCAGTCATTAGCGCTGCGGTTCGTCGTGCCGGAGCTGAGACCAAGCGTTACGTCGTTGGTAGGGACACGCCAGAATACCTGAACGGTTAACCGAAGTTTCAGGTTGATTTGATTGAGCTGAGCTGATCTGATATCTTATCAGGAAAAAAATGTTAAAAGACATTTTGTGCTGCAGATGCAACCAACATAAAAGAAAAAGAAAAAATGCAATATAATACAGCATTCAAGTATATTTGAGGCTATCGTTAGCGATTTGGATATGCTGCATCAAATATCTTATGCATGCAGTACTGCAGAGCAGGAATCACTTGCTGTTTATTTCACAGAGGAGGCTGTTCAAATAAAATGAAAAAAAGTGTCATTTTACTACAGTGCAGCTTGCATGACCATGGAAAAAAAACAAAACCCAAAAATATATGGCTTTGTGACAAAATTTAAATATCCAAAACTAGATTATTTTTCACTCTCACGAGTAAAGAGGGGTTATTCCCACCAGCACCTGCTTGGTCCTCACACGCGTGCCATGGCATCTTTTACTGCATGTCGAAAGCAAAGAGCGCTCAGGAGGATTGTCGAAAACACAGAAAATCATGGGGAAAAAATGCTTCCATTTACTGGATGTTGCATGATTCATTGTCTTCCATCATAAAACACCCAACATCACCATGCACACATAACATTGTGGCCTGGCTTTTAGTGTCTCCTCAAATGAGAATTAGACCCACGGAGCACTATACGCCCATAACTGCATATTTGGGGTATTGTACTGTTTATTTGCTTCTTTGCACTTCCTAGACAACAACATCAACATGGGCTCCAATATCCGTTCTGTTTAATGAAGGTAATTGAGCAGGAACTGTAGTGAAATTGAATGGAATAGGAAGAAATTAGTCAATTGGTCAAAATTGAGACCAGCCCAACCCGCAACCATTGAAAGGTTCTTTAAGCTTGTCTTAAATCATTCAGAACTGCACCGCAGATGCACGATTCCTGCGTCAGGGCTTCTCGACACAATATTATCAAAAACTTGCCGGTCACGTCCAAAATGTGCAGGTGTTGTTGTGCATTTTCAGACTATAAAAAATGGTTTGTCGTTGAGTCAACCTTGATTCCAGTCAACAAAAGGAAAATGTTCCTATTGGTTAAAACGCCAGCTGGTTTCAACTCCACAGAAGTAATTATTCCTCATCATTCTGTCGGTCAAAGGGCCACCGCATTTGTCAATACACGTGAATTCTGAAATCTGTCTTCCTGAATAATAATACTTCAAAAGCTGTTTTTTGGATAGGAACACTGTTGTTATTTGTAAAACTTACTGAAACGTGCATTCGCTAGGAAGAGACTGTCCTAATTGTAGAGCTATTACCTTAATGTGAAATACTCTTTTTCTCTCTTCTTTTTCAAAATTATTTTCCAGAGCCTATTTGGATGTGAAAGAGTTGAAGGAGATTCTGCATTTGGATGGCTCCACTCACCTGAATGTCTTCTTTGCCAATTCTTCTGATGAAGATCTGGCGGGGGTTGCCACTTGGCCCTGGGACAAAGAGGCCCTCACACATTTGGGTAGAAGACAAATGAAAGCGCATACATACCTGCATGCATGCACATTCTTAAGCACACGCACACATCCTTTCTGTGGCAGCCCGGATTGTTGATTTTGAGTAATTGCAGTTCAAGCCCCGAGCAGTTTCTGTCGTCATCACCGCTCTTAACAGGGGAAGAAGGTGATAATGAAGCTGTGGAGTTCCATGAATAATGCATTGTTTGACTCTTAATTCAGTTCCGCTATGACTTTATACTACATTAGGAACAAGCATTTGTGTTGTGTGAACACACACGTTTTGTTTTCAGTGTTTACTTCATGTTGTGTGTGCATGTGTGTCTTCTTCCTCTGTCTTCCACCAGGCGGAATTGTGCTGAACCCGTCCTTCTATGGCACATTCGGTCACACTGACACAATGGTCCATGAGATCGGTCACAGTCTCGGGCTTTACCATGTGTTTCGAGGGATATCGGAGATCGAATCATGCAATGACGCTTGTTTGGAGACCGAACCCTCGATGGAGACCGGAGATCTGTGCGCGGACACCAATCCCACCCCCAAGTACAAAGGCTGCCATGACCCCGAACCGGGCAACGAAACCTGTGGCTGTCGGCATTTTACTCACACGCCTTTTAACAATTACATGAGTTACGCAGGTGAGACGGGGCCTCGGCATGCATTTTCACTAATTCCCTCAGCAAATTGTTGCAGTGGATACCGCTCACGTGCAACGAATGTCACACAGAGATCGCCATAGAGGAATTTGTTGGGTTTGTGTGCATACTGAGACAGGTGTGGAATTTAGCAGGAGCCTTTTATGTGAAAAACACATTGGGGGGGGCGGCTCATCCTTTCTCTTCTTTTGTGGTAAAGATTAACTTTTTTGATGTTGGGATTAAATAAAAAAACAAAGGTACTGCCAAACATGTGGTTTATTTTCATAATGTGATCAAACTCTTGGAAGGATTTAATACCTGCCATCCTCACTCCGCACGCTAACACAGCACCCTGTCTTGCCTGCAGACGATGCCTGTACCGACTCCTTCACTTTGAACCAGGTGGCTAGAATGCACTGCTACCTGGACCTCATCTATCAGACCTGGCAACCCTACTCAAAACCTCCTCCAGTGCCAATGGCACCCCAAGTGGTCGAGCAGCATCATAATTCCATCACCCTGGAATGGTTTCCACCGATTTCTGGACACTTTTACGACAGGTGAAATGAGCAAGATGGGCTGCCAGACACGTGCTTGTGTGTATGTGTGTGTGTGTGTGTGTGTTTGTGTGTGTGCGGTGATAGAGGGAGTTGATAGAGATGAATAATGTTGATTATTGTGTGAGTTAATATAATGAGAGTGTAATTTAGCATTATATGATTTGTTTTCTAAAACCTAAATGTGAGCCAGGGAGCACCATCTAAACACTCTGCTCATTTGTTACCTAATTAGAATTAATTACTGCCATTACTTTATCTTTATATACCATATAACTAATGTGTATTTGGCCTGCATCTAAGTTGGTTGCTGTGTTTGTGTGTTGGTTTCCTAGAGAATTGGGATCAGTGTGTGATAAATGCACTGAGGGGAGAGTTCTGCTGCAGTATGCCTCCAACTCCTCTTCCCCACGACCGTGCGCCCCATCTGGACACTGGTCCCCACGAGAGGCTGAAGGTACAGTACAATGCTACATGGTACGCTCGCAGGTTGTTAGGTTTCGTGGCGTCGGACAGTGTCACTGTCAGGTGGTAGATGGTTTACAAATTGGACATACCATAACACGATTCAAGGTTTTTCCTTTTGTTGATTTTCTGAGTCAATACTTCATCGCGCAAAAATTTGGGGGACTGACTCAACCCTAAAACATGCAAATGACTCACCGGATTCATGACACTTGGACCGTGGGACAACATGGAAGGATCAAGGAGGTCACTTCCCAGTGGATGGTGCTGCATGGGTACCACAATTCCCATATGAGGGCTCAGGCCCGAAACCAAGGTTAGAGGTCATGTCTTAGCTGTAATTCCCCCTTTTTTAAATTTCACTTTAGGGGGATTTTGAGTGCAATGAATGCTGAAATTAGCAGGATTTTTTCCTATTCCTTGTTAGTGAGTCCATATTAGAACATTAGAACTATACTGGGACAGGCATTAGGGATGAGGTATTTAAGCTATAAAAATAGTTGTCCCATCTGTGCACCTCTGATCACTCTATGGTTCTGGCAGTGGCAGCTTTGAGCATACTCTGGATATTATGCATGTGACTGTGTGCTGTGTGTTCCCATATTTTACCCATATTAGACACTTTCTAATGAACCTCTACTTAAAAAAATGTCTGGAGATCTGTAAAGCACTGCATTGGCCTGAATTTACACTTTTTCTGGCATTTACACACATTCTTCGATTCCTCAGTTTTCTTTGGAAACCTCTTAAATTACCAAGCAGCTGAATAAGATAATTTGCACAAGCTTGCTACAATTTTTAGATGCATCGTTTGCACACGTCAGTGGTCAGAATCAGTGGTCCCATGTGTCAGCACATGTCATGCAATTTATGCAGCCATTCCCTGGCCTCCCGTAAACTGTGTCGTAGATTTTAATTAGTAATAAAGCTGTGCAAATCCGGCCTTTGATGTGGAAGATGTGGAACCCTTACATCACTGTAAGGTCATGTAGCTGGTCCCCCCAAGGTCTATTATCCATCCATTATCCCACCTTTAAATCTCAAAAGCTGACAGGGCTTTCATTGTTTTGGCCCTTACACTCTGGACCCATCCTCCTCCATTTATCAGATCAGCTGAACCTGACAGCGGCTTCAGGCGGAATCAAAACGCATTTTTGTCGGCAATTCCTCGTTTGTGTGGGAACGTGACATTGGGGCAGTGCGCTTAATGTACCATGTATCTGCTTTTTAGTTTCACAGTGTAACTGTACCTACGAATGAAATTAAAATTCTGGGTAATTCTGTCAGTAACTGGAGAAATTTTACAATGACTCATATTAGTAATGAAATAATACTGTGGAATTTGTGCCTTTAGTTCTGGTTATGTCACTCGGTCATAATGTTTACCTGCGTGAGTGTGTGTGTGTGTGTGTGTGTGTGTGTGTGTGTGTGTGTGTGTGTGTGTGTGTGTGTGTGTGTGTGTGTGTGTGTGTGTGTGTGTGTGTGCGTGCGTGCGCACACACAGTGTTTGAATGCTCTATAGATTTTAGAGTCACTCAGCCTTGCCCTCACACTGGCTATCGTGTAGGTGTACCAAAGGCAAGTCTGGGCTTGTCTAACATGCTGTGTGTGTAAATTGTACTCTATTTTCCCTCTTGGAAGGGGTCCCTGCCTGTGGCTGCTCCCCCTTCCCTGTTAACTCTGCCTTGGCCAGCTTCTCACTGGATACCACAGCTGCCGCTTCCTGCTGCGATGGTGCATATGTGTCCGGCAGTTACTTATTTCCAGTAGACATTCTGGCAAACTTTAACTACCCGATGATATTGTAGACTGAATTATTGGCAAATTCACTATTGGCAGCATCCTTACGTTGGAAGATAAGCAGCTCAGCATTTGTGCGACCATACTTTCATCAGCATCCATGCATGGCACCTGTTACAGAAGGATTTGTGGGCTGTGTCCTCCCACTGCTTGACTAGGAAACACTGGTGTGGTCAGAGAGAGCCAGAGTACCTCTCATAAATCTTTACTACTCTATACCCTGGAGAAATATGGCAGGAGGGGAAAAAAAGCAAGAATGAAAAAAAGGCACATGGATATGGATTCTGGGAGGAGGGGGGCACGAAAGGTTGGGTGGGGTGGAAACCACCCAAGATAGTTAAGGGAATTGCATGTGGTTAGTGACATTCACAAGGGAGGATCCTGAGTTGATTGAAAACAGCAGTGTGCGTGAATGGAAGGGGAAGGTCCAGGATGTGTATGTTTGCTATCAGATGTGTGTGGGGCTCTGTCTGTGTCTGTGTGTAGCTTCATATGAATATAAACTCCCCTTACCATGTAAGTGCACATGGAGACACACTTGCAACATAATGCTCTCATTGCGCATTTGCAACATATGGAACGTAAAAAAAAGTTTGCTTGTGTATAAATGCGGAGTCACTGAACAAGTTGAGTGATGGCATACACGTGAGCCTCCGTGCGTACCAAATCCCTCTTGAGAGAAATGTAGTGTCCAGCCTTGCTGGTTTATGCGAAGTCACCCAGGGTTCGTCGGCTTGCCACCATTCAGGAAGAAGAGGGTTCGGTTAAGGTTATGCTACTAACCAGTATAAACGAAGAGCACACCTTGTCCTTAATTGAGTCATTTTGCTGAAAAGTAATGAGAGAGGTGGTCCCCCTCGGCACATCGATGGGACCCCTGTATTTGATTTACCTCGCATTTTGTTCAACTGTCACACTGTATGCTATCATCACGTATTTGGCTATCCTGAAAGGGGAAACGAGTGATCAAAGGAAGAGCGGTTTGTCGCCAGTGAACAGTTGCTACAGACAAAAAGACTCCCTTCAACAATCTGTTCAGAAGTTGTTCAGTAATCTGCCTTACTAGGGGACTAACATTCCTTCTTAATTGTTGGTGTCTAGTGGTAAACTTGTTATTAAAAGCCAAAAAAAGGTTTTATTTAAATAAATGTCATCTGGTTTGCTTTCATCCGACTAAATGATTTTCCTTGGCTCCCTTCGTCGGCTCCCTCATTCCAAAACATTTGTAGGGATGTGTACCCAAAAGTATCACCTGTGTCATCTGCTCCACATGAAAAAAAATAATAATAAATAATAAAAAAAACCTCACTTGCTGCCAACAGTTATGACAGATTAACTTCTGAAATACCCTGAATGCAATGTGATGTGTCATTGATTCCCAAGCTGCAGAGTGTCTGTTGCCTTCATAAAGTGCGCCTGTGAAGTGTCTCTCTGTTTGCGTGTGTGTCAGGGCAAAAGGGTTTAGGGGGTGGCGGTTGGGGGGGTGGGGGGTGTTGATGTCTGCCTTCTGAGTGAGGAAGTGTGTAACAGTGTTTGACAATGAGTCATCGATAGTGAGAGCCAGAGCCAGACACTTCTTAGAAAGCACAACGCGTGCATGCCCGGACATATCCCTGTCTGTTTATCCGTCCGCCTCTCTGGACTCCTGGTGGATCCGTATGATTCTCCAGAGCGGAGGGATTATGACTGGAGAGTGTGCAGGCATCAGCATCTTTCCTGGAGTTACACTTTGGCGGCCAGACATTAAAAAAAAAAAAATTAGCTGATTTCTGTAAGTCGTGTCAAACGTTGATCATCTTACCTTCAGAACTGCACCTGTCACTGTATTTTTTGCTTTAATTGTGTTTGAGAATGATAAACAGTAATTGGCCAGCACAGTTGCTGATTGTGCTGAATTTCCATAATAATAACAATTATAATGAGGTTGTCATTAGTAGTGGGTGTAAATGATAAAAAGAATTTAAAATCATACGTTCCCCTCATTCATTTGAAGAGACACAGCAGGGTTGCTCACATAAAACAAAAATAAAATAAAAATAAATCAAGATTTTAAAAAAGTTAGCTCAACATCTGCCACAACAAAAAAGAATTTCCTCCAGCAAGGCGGTTAGTGTGTTTGTATTGATTTAATATATCTTTTTTTATTGACAGCTGGTGGTGGTGCACCAATTTCGGCAACAGTTGAAATTGCAGGTCACGTGTCACGCTCTGGACTTGCTGTAGCCATATAACCAGCCATTCTGACATCATTATCAGAAGTTAAACATCGAATCAGTTGTTTTTTTCCATCTCTGTCTTTAATGCGTAACAGTCAGGGGACATGGACGCCCACCAGACACCTGGTTTTCCACAACAGTTGTCATCATTTTCCTCTGGAAGCAGCAGTGAGCTACTTTTCCGTAAGGGACGCTCTCATGCTCATCCCCGAAATCTCCCAGTGAGATTGTGCACGTCAGTGTCATTTGTCCAGACCTCTAGCTTTGCACCTAATCTTTAAAGTTTATGTGACACTCAAGAGCTTTGAGTGGAACGACACGGTGGCTTTTATTTCTCCCAGAATAGGTGTTTTTGTCGACATAATAATACCCAGATGGGATCCGCTAATCGAAAACGAATGAATGGCTTATATTCAAAACTCAGGTCCGGATGGTTCAATCAACTTGAGCCCCCCCCACACACATGCTCTAAGGGAATTATAGGTCAAACACTCCGGAGCTGTTTATGTAGTAGATGGTATAATTTTTTTTGGAGGGGGGGACCTACAATATGTTCTGCTGTGAAGTATAAAAGGACTAAAGCATCGATTTGAAATATAGCATCTGTTAGTACATTAGCAACAGCGCCAGAGCAGGAGTGGGGCCCATCATAACAGCTGACATTACAAAATATTTTCAGTGGCTGCGGCAGCTTTCCTCCCAAACTCAATGAAAATGTACCCATAAAGCCAGGGCTACATGAGCTGCGAAAAAAAAGCCAAACTCTTGGAGTATCTTAGTTCATTCTCTCCCAGCCTCCCTTCTCTTTCTCCTCTTTCCCTGTCTTTCTCTTCTCTCTGCCCATTTTCTTTTTTTTTTGCCTTTTTTTTCTTTAATTCACCTCCACTCTGGCCACACACACACTTACAGTACAATAATAAATGTGTTGAGATAATGTGGCTTGGAAACCATATTCAGTCCTCACTTGATTAAACACTGGAATTTTGCATGGTGCCCAGAAATGAGGTTAGCAAATGGCTTCGCTGGTTGCCAGCTTGGAAATGCACAAAAGGAAATCGAGGGAGAACATAGTGTCTGCCGCTTGCTGGCTTCTAAAAGTGCTTGATGAATGTTAGTGTACGTCACTTGGGATAATGCGAGTTAGCTGTGTGTGGACTCCAAATATGGCTGGAGTGTGACTGTTAGAGGTTGTAATGACTGGGCTGGAAGTGAGAACCCTGCGCAGGGCCCCCTCTCAGAAGGTACACACCTCAGCTCTGCCTTTCCTCTGCAGATGGACTCACAATGAACTCTCAGTTTCACCTCTACCTTGATGCTTGATGGTGCAGATCCACTAAAAAAAAAAAAGATCACTGATGGAAATTCTTTCTGTCAGCACTCGTGAAAAAGTTACCGGCTTCATAATTTAGTTTATCAGTCCTCTGCATCGCTTGCATTCATCATTATGTCCCTGTGTGATTTAACAATCATTCATAATCTTTGTGTTAAGAAGTGGCCAGTTGTGCCTGATTTATATGTAGTGTCATGTTGTTGTGTCTGTAAATTATTTGTGGTCTCTCGTGTGTGTGTGTGTGTGTGTGACTCTTGCTTCTGCGTCCCCACAGGCCCTCCAGATGTGGAGCAGGCCTGTGAGCCGAGCGTGCGCACCTGGAGCCCCAACGCGGGGATCGAGCAAGGCGTCGTCGGCATGTCGGAGTGCCCTCTCCAGGGCTGCATGCTTCAGCTGGAGTTCCCCTACCCGCTGGTGCCAGACTCTCTCACCGTGTGGGTCACCTTCTTCAGCCCGGAGGAAACGGCACTGCCAGCTATCCACAACATCTTGCTGCTGACCGTCAGTGGCAACAACATTTCACTGGGCCCCAGTAACGTATTCTGTGACATCCCCCTGACCCTGAAGCTGGACATAGAGGAAGAGGTGTACGGGGTGCAGTTTTTCACTATGGAGCAACACCTCGAGATCGATGCCACCCTCTTGGCATCCAAGCCAGACTGCGCACACTGTAGACACTGCCAACCTCTGCGCTACCGCCTGTTGCGCCAGCCACCCTTCACCCACGCCACACACGGTCTGATGCTGAATGAACCTAACCGCCAATATATAGACAGGTGAGTCATCTGGTAGGTGAACGTCGGCCATTGCTTATTAAATTCAATACATTCTCCATGACACTCCATGACATGTCAAATTAAAGTGTGGTCTTTGTCCAGGTTTAAGAAAGACCAACATTTCGCCCTGGCAGAGAACAGCAGCCATACAATGCATTGGGCATGCTTTGGCTGCAAACGGTTGTTTTGGTTTTTTTTCTCCAAACTATTTTCTTTTAGAAGCCGAGAGTTGCTGAGTGGTTACCATTTAGCTTCCTGCTTATGTGTGATGTAATTCGGGGGTTTTTAGACGCGCCAGTAAGAAGGTGTTTGTTTATCTGTGGAAACCATCCACAAAAATATGTTTTTGTAATGCCAGATATCCTTTTCAATACCCCCAGGAGCACTAGCAAGCCACCGCTGCTTCTGCAGTTTCAAATCTGCTGCCCAACATTTGTTTCCTAAGTCACAGGTCAGTCGTTGCCCACATTTGTTTTTTCCCATGTTCCATGAAGCAAGGGCAAACAGATGGCTTGTTGAAGGTATTATCTGCACGCTGTGGTGAGAGTTTAGTGCTTTGCTTTCATGGAATGTGCTGACTTGATAAAGATTGTGCTATACATGGCACTGCTGCGTGTTATGCCATCTCACTATCGTGCTGTCAGCGTGGTTCACATGAGAAGGAAAGCGCTTGATAAGGAGCAAAAGGGTGAGTATGCATGTTATGCAAGATGCAGTGATGATACCTAAGTTCCATGAAGTGTCTGTACACAGCTTCTCGGTTGAATGGCAGTGTCTGTGGAAAGCTGTCTGCAGTGGGGACGTATTTATTTGGGGGTTTTGGCGCACTTCAGTGATTACTGATGTACTGTAGGTAGTTTTACTGCTGTGGTGTATTTCACTAGCTGTGGTTGCATTCCAGTGGTAGTGGTCAGTGGCACTGGCTGCCTATTTTCTGTTGTGAGAGCATATGGGACCTTGTCTCTGTTAGATGGTCAGAGACGTTTTATGGCCAGCAAGTATGTGTGTTCCCGCCATCAGATTCTTAATTGACTCATTCAAACGAAGAATAAGCACAACAACAAAACACATAGTAGGCTTTTTTCAGATAAAGCATTTAACCGTTTTTAGTTACTCTAGGTTATTGATCACTGCTTTATATCAGGTTTATGATACTGAGTGCTCTGTTTGCATATCATAGCAAGCAAATAATTATTTTTATTATTGATTAGTCTGCCAATTATTTTCTTGGATAATAGAGTCATCATTTTGTCTACAAAATGTCAGAAATAAGGGAAAGCATGTAAAAAAAAAATATAATTCCCCACTCCAGAAGGACGTCTTCAGGTGCTCATTTTCTTTCTGTCACAAATCAAAGCATCAAATCTTCACATTTGCGAAATTGGCAAAGAGCAAAGTTCACCCAGATGTCTTGGCGTGCCACAAATCCAATGTTAAGTGTTCTGTTTGATCGCAGGGGTCCAGCTGCTCAAATGCTTTCGTTGACCACACAGTAAGATGCTTCTTCTGGCAGCCTGTTTCCATACAGGGGCCGGATAGAGCGGTGGAGGTGTTGTTGACCTCCCACCGTCAGGCCACGGCCTTCACCTGAGTGGGGGCAAAACTGAGCAAGACGAACAGCTGACATCTTGGCTCCTTTGGCTCCATCCATGGGTGGCGGTGTGTTTGGAATGGCTGAGGGCTGGGAGGTCAGGGTGACAGAGTAAATTATGGTGGGGAGTAAGAAGGGTGAAGTGAAGAGGAGACCCAGGGGTGGGAGGTTGGGCTCGTTGGGGATAAATCATCGCTTGGCTCGGGGTGGGGGGGCAATAGGTGAGGAGGAGAACATTAGGAGGTCAAGAAAGTATGAAGAGAAAGGGGTTGGAGGGTTGGGTTAGTTTGACCCCCTCCCTCTGAGGTACCGTAGCCCATGAGCTAATCCTCTTCCTGACAGGGGTTTCAAAGCTGTCAATGCAGTCAACGCCTATCACGGAGCTGATGTGAAGAGACCTCCCAGCCAAAAGAGAGGCTGAGGGCAGCTCCCCCAGCATCAGTACTCCCCCACACCCCCTCTGTAATTGGACTCTATCCTGGTTCTGCAAAACTCTTCCCTATTGTGTCCTCCATCTCTTTGGCTTCTCTGCTGATGAGTCTGCTTCTGCTAGGCTTCAAAAGACTTTTTGCGATTGATATTTCTTGTGTTTCACAATTTCCGGGGAATTATGAAAAATATATATATATATATATATATACTTATAAACTGCATATACATACATATTTCTTGTTAAGACTTTTTGTTTAAAAAGGTAATACCATGGTTAGACAGAGTATCACGAAACAGACTGTAAAGTTAGATGTATACACCGTATCCACAAACTACTCCACCCATAGTGTTTCTACATCTTGTGCTGGACTTGAAGCTAAAGTATGCTGCTCAGCAACATATGCTACCTGGGAGTCATAATGCACCTTCGGTTCTAGTGGGTCAACAGTGCTACTCCTCATAGTGTGATAACAACCATTTAAATGTGGCTTTCACCTGTTCCCAATTAGGTGCATGCTTGATTTCTCCTGACCTTAATAGCCATGCTGTGTCAGGCTGCTGCTGGCAGCGGGGAAGAATGAGAGAGAAAAAGCGATGCAGATGTATCACAGTTCTGTGAATTCTCAATCCTGCAGAACTCAGTGGGCGGGATACACAGACCAAGAACTGCGTTTTTAGAATGGCAGGGAAGTTTAATGCACAGTATGCTTGTGAGAGAATCAGAGCAGCATCTCTCTCGGTCTCGTTGGACGCGAGTAGCACGCGAAGGATACCATCCAGTGCGAGACATGACTGCTGCCAGCCGTCCAGAATCCATAAAAACCACACTTTCATCTGTAACTGATTAAATAAGATATGTAACTGGTCTGATAGGCAACTCTTACTACAAAGGATTTTATTCCAGGCTCAGACAAGGTGTCACGTGATAAGATTTCATCATTAGTGTGTCTACATCCAGACATTCTTCTCAAGACCCCCACGGGAACGGAGGTTTTATCTTGGCTCACGCTCAAAGCCAGGCACAAGGCACCATAATATGCCTGTCAGAGGTGTTGTGATAGTACCAGGTGATTACACATGGAAGCATGTGCGAATGTATGTGCCTGCTACTGAGAGCGAGCGCTCAATCTGCCTGCGTTCCCGCCGTTTCACCGAAGTGTGCGCTGGGCTTATGTGTGAGCGTGCATATGGATGTGTTTCCGCTCTGCAGCCACTTGTTGTTCTTGGCTGAGCGGGCCCAGATGAGAAAAGCAGATAAATATAAGAAAGTTGAGGAAGAATCTTAGATTGAGCCTGCAAGAACAACAAACAGTGCAGCGCGCCTTTTGTCGGCGAGGCAGCTGACATGCATTTGAGGTTTCACTGCTATTAATTTTACACCTACGGTATGTCTAACAAACTGCAGCTACATGTTTAGACCTTTTTTTTCAAGCTACGTTAGAAGCACAGTTTAAAGAAAGCCTCTATGTTCCTCACACACACACATACATACATATTATCATTAACAGATTCATAGATAAAGTAGACGTTAACCCTGTTTTAGAAATAATAGAAATATTGTTTAGATACAACTAACTTGCAACAGCAAATACACTATTACAAATGGGTTATGTTTTCTGTCGACGTAATGGGGAAATGTTAATTTACATATCTGGCAAATCTCTTGATAGTGAATGTTCAAAGGCAATGCGTTTGTTTTCAACTGAAATATCAGATCTTGCAGCACAGTATACGCATCTATAGAATACGGCAGTGGTTTGTTGTGGTTATATTTAGCCACCCGCAGCACTCAGTTAAGGTTAGACACAGATCATGGATGGTTTTATTGCAGAATGAGTTCCAGGTGACTTCAGACACATCATGCCTATTTACCAAATGAAAGGAGAAACAATGAAAGCAAGGGCTTTTACTGTAAGGATGTTTGGGCTTCTGAGGCTGTTCAGGCTATATACCGTAAAAGGCTTTAACATCTTTATTCAGGAGAATGGCGTCGAGTCTGGTTAAAGAAAATGTTTGCAGTAGGCGGCTGCTGGAACCCCTGACTGGTTTACAATTCTTCGCCGAGACAGACTTGCACAAGAAAATCAGCGTTGACTGTGGATGCAAACCACAGACTGTGGTCTAAGTGAACGTGGTTGTGCGCTCAGTCATCCACCTCGACTTCCTACCCTCAGCCTTTTTGTGGTGGCACGCCAGCATCACGCCACTTCCACCTTTGCTGCCGAAAGAGGGCTGTCATTATTCCCACGACCGCAAGACATCGCTTGTTGGGAAAATGTAAAGAGACGACTGATGCTGTCACTGTTCAGGTGTCTTTGGTCTCCGACTCTCCAATAACTGGCTACAACACGAGCCACTTAACATGGGCTGAATTAAAGCTGGCTCTTACTACAATTGTAGAATACCTGTGGGAAGTTGCGTGAAATAAACCTCCACGCGATGAGGAGTAGATGACCGTTATCTCATCATATTTTCCGAAGAAGCCCCCATGCCTTATACAGTATGTACAATTTCTCTAGAAGTACTACCCTTCAGGTTTCCTCATCTGTTCCTCATTTGATTTTTCACTTTATATATTTCCCTTTATCTGCCTCACCTTGCCTCTCACTCACTTCAATCCCGCCACTTGTCTCTTTCCTCTTGCTCGTTCTTGCATGACCGTGTCTCTCGGTGCGGCGCGATCAGTCAGCGCAACTACTTCTCTGTGCACTGGGTCACCCACATGTATCATCGCCAGAAGTTCTCACTATCCACTAAGAGGAAATTCTTGTGCTTCCTTGCTGCAACGCAGTATCTGTTTCTCTCTTCTTTCCGTCTTTTCTGTGTGTTTGCTCTCCTCAGAGATAAAGTCTCCCACAGCTTGACTTTTCCAGGGGCTAAACTAATTCAATTAGTGGGGGCATGTTTGAGTGTAACCTGGAGTTGCACCAGCATGAGCCGACACTGCAGAACAGGACACACTGTAGTATAAAAGAGAGTCTGTCAGGTCAAACATTCTGTGTTGATAATAATGAAGCCAACACAAATATCTCATCCTAGGCACGAATTTTGCTGTGGGGAAATTCATTTTGTTACTTGATCTTTAGGTTCATCGGTTTTTATACTTGGGACAGCACGGCTAACTTGAACTTGGCCCGCTTTCGTCTGCTGGGAATGTGATGAACAAACACAGGAGGGATGGAGAAATGAAGATGAGGGGAAGAAACAAAAGCTATGTACCACAGTCAGCAGTGTCCTGAAGAAAAATGCTCTTTTCTGATGTAAATTTTAAATTTTTTGTTTCCTTTTGTTTTGTTTTTGTTTTGTGACACAAATCATGGAAAAGCAGAGCATGGGAGCACGCAAGCAAAAACACACACATGAACGCCTTTCATTCTGCTGTGTAATATGATTGTACGCGGGTGTGCAGAATACCTGCTCCTGTCATTAAACATGCCTTTTAGAACATTCTGGTACTCTTCTTCTCATTTTGGACGGTTTTGACTTGAAGCTCATCAAAGGTTATGGCCGCCCTGAACATCACGGAGAGATTTTCTCGCTCTGATTGCTGACTTTAGCTCTGGCCTTGGGTAAAACCTTTGTGGTGCCGCAGAAATGTTTGCCGCCGGTGCTGCATTGCACTCACACCGGGGATTATATGGCTGCGGCGGGAATAGCGGTTTATGCCTGTGTACTCTTGTTTAAGTTTGAAGGCCGTAGTTGGCAGGCAGTGTGTTACTAATAACAAAGGTATTGCGTGTGTGTGTGTGTGTGTGTGTGGCACATACATGTTTATGTATGTGTGGGTTGCTTTGTGCAGTGGGCATATGAATCCACATATACGCTGGCGTACATGTGAGCAGTGTAGTATCCTTGCATGCTTGTCACTGCATTTACAGAGGGCATTCCAAAATTAGGTCTACGGCACTTGATGGTCCACATGAAATGATCTATGGCTAACCTATTGCTCCTATTTACCCTCATCTACTGATGTTGTTCCCCACTCATATACCCAATTTTTGCGCATGTACTTAACCAAATACTCGCCATGATTGTACACAATTATGCATTCCCTTATGCCCTGAATAACAGAGAACATATAGCATACATTACACTCACTCATTTTCTCTATACTGCTTACTGAAGTGATTTTTGGAGTCTTTAAACCCTATCAGTTTTCTTGCCCATGTCCTTTGATTCCACCTCGTGTTTCCATTTGTGAAAGAACGGCAAGGACTTCGGTCGTTTTTTGCTAGTTGTGTGTGCAGTCCATCTATCACAGCAAGATATTGCTCCAACACGAGCGAACGTCACGCCAGAACATCACAGCCATGAAAATATTATCATAATAAGCAGTACAACATGTTCCTGTCAAATGATCCCCCTTGTAATCTAACGTAGCAATCAATTGTTATTCCAACAAAAGGGAGTTGGAGCTTCAGACCACAATCGATGCATAGAAGCGACACACAAAAAAAAACACATAAGAGATATAATTTATTAGAGTGAGTGCTCATCTCAGTCAAAACTAATAAAAATATAAATCTTCATCTTCAGTATTTACATGATACATGCACACGCGCACACAGGCCAAATGTCTGGACAAAAACTCTGAAAGAAAAGAAAAAAGAACCATGAATGAGAAACCATGACCATAAGCGACAAATCAAAACTACTAAGTGAGAAACCAAAACTATAAGCAAAAGGAAAAAAAAGAAAGCCAAAAAGGAAAGAAAACTGTAAACAAAGCAGTCGCAAATGAGAGTTCTGATGTGGAGTTCAGCTGTCCAGTTTTTATCGTTTGAACAGACGAATGCGAACTTAAACCCTCAAATTCCTCGCTTGCCTTTACATGTCTTGTTAGGAAGCTCGTTAACAGGAAACAATACACGAGCTGGACTCATAGAGCAGGGTGCTCGCCCCCGGATGCATGTTTCTACTTACTTAGTGCATTTTTTTTTTTTTATGAAGTTAAAGAGACCCACAATGCCTGTATGTAATTCACTTGATCTGTGGTTTACAGGAATCAGTGAGCCTGCCTATAGTTATAGCAGGGGCAGAGTCCAATCCAGAACTTATTGAATCCGGTGGCAGTACCAGTAACATATAAAGGCAAAACAAACGTTCAGGATGAAAAAGTAACACGATCAAATCAGGACAGCTGATGCCATGACAGCACCTTCAATTGTACTAATGTTGTTTTTCGTCTGCAGTTTTCTTTCCTTTTTGTTTGGATTTTGGTTTTGTTTTCCTTGCTTATGGTTTTGGTTTCTCATTTAGAGCTTTGATTTTTTTTTTTTTTATTTCTTTTTGTTTACGGTTTTGGTTTTCTCATTTATGTGTTTGTTTTTTTTTCCTTTCAGACTTTTTTTTCAGACTTCCTTATCATGGTGACTCAAGAAACCATCATGGCGACTTACAACGGCAAAGTGAGTAGTCCCCCAAATATTTCTCCTGTCCATTGTGTATTCATCATGATGGTTCCTTGAATCGCTATGATAAGGAAAGAGAACTGGATCCAGAGTGGGTATTCGCAGCCGTATCAATGCGTGACCGGATAGCGTGAAGAGTGGACATGTTTACTGGGACAGTTTTTATTGGTGTTGGCTATTTTAGATGCTAAGAGATTGCTACAACACACACTCACGAGCAGGGCTCTCGACCCGTTCTCCGCAGGCCTGCTCCGAGGTGCTTTCTCTGAGTACGATCTTTTGCTCCTGCTCTCTCTACCCCTGAATTCTTTACCTGACATGCCACCATTTCCTCACACAATCCCAAAGTAAATGGATTAACTGCGATTTTGCCTCTCTCGCTGTGCAGGGATGTGCTGCCGCATGTGGTATACACCTACCAAGTCCAGACCATCTCCAGCCGCAGCGAGAGTGAGCCCTCGCCGCCTCTGGTCCACGAACTGGGATCGCCTTACTGTGGCGACGGACGAATCCAGAGGTAACAGGCAACCCCCCCCAAACACATACACTAAAGACGAGACTGCAAGTGAACTACAATAGAAAATTTAATCCAAGACATATCGCCTTGAAACTTCTTGGTTACTTACATTAAGACATCGATTTTTTTGTATTACAGTGGCATTCATTCATTTGCATACATTTCCAGAGAGAAGTCTGAACACTGGATAAAGCCAGGTTCAAAATTCTTGTTTCATTTTGTTGACATACTAGTGTCAAAGAGTTTTACTTTTTAGGGGAGTTTGGCTATCTCTTGTCATCACTTCATAAATCAGATAATAGTGTAAAGGGCCATGAAAAAAACTGTTTTCGCCATAATTTTAGGAATTAGTTATATAAATCTATACGGCTATGAATGATATATGTACAAACCAACACCTCCGTGAATAGAAACTTGAGAAAAAAATAATTTTGAGAAAATTTAAAAAAGGACTTTGAAGATATGTGTTCCATACATTTGGACCGGATCAGTGTACAGGAGAGAGAACTTTACCAGGATACCTGTGATGTTGTGGTGCAGAAAGCGTGTGCTACTGCATGTTGTGTTAGACTGCAAAAACTCTTGGCAAATGTAGAAGTCAACAGATGCAAATCGACAAACTGTAGTAAAATAAACACTTAAATGTGTATTTTGGACATTTTCTTTCCACTAGTCTGATTGAAGACATATTTCGGAAGCAAATAGCCCAGAATCTCAAAATTTAGCAGTGCGTGAAAGAACATTGTTTTTGCCTGCAGTGTCTCTCCTGCAGTGCATGCGTACAGATGTGCAACGAAGCGCTTTCAGAAATAAAAAACCCTTTCTCCTAACATGTTTAATTAGGTATTTATCAGTTTGGCAGTGTGTGTGTGTTTTCTAAGTATTACTTCCTGCTATTTTAGCTCCAAAGGAGAGGAATGTGACGATATGAACTCTATGAATGGGGACGGCTGCTCCAGTCAGTGCAAGAAAGAGCCATTCTTCAACTGTGTCGGTAAGTCTTGTGCATGATGATCTACTTCAGTTTTTTTAAAAAGTATGCTCGCAGTCACTGGTTTATTTCTCCCAGTTGCTGTACACTGAAGAGAAGTAGTTTACCTGTAGAGCACCTTTTGATCTAGTCAAGAGCCGCTCCATTTCCATCAGTAGATGGATGTGGGTGCAAATACAGATCAGTAGCTGGGAATTAATTATCTTGTATGATATACAGCGAGGCACTGCTTGTGTAGTAAATATATCCAGGGCTAACATGGTCTGGAAAGAGTAGAGCGCAGCTAATTAAAGACTAAATGACATGTGCATGTTACATGCAGCATTCATCAAGTTTACATAACTTTGCAGTTATGTTTTCCTCTGTGCCGCAGCATTGTTGTCTGCTTGGATTTGACTGGCACTGTTTTTCGCATTATGTCACGAAATAGAAGGGGCTGCAAAGTTTTTGATGAGACCCACAGGCCACGTTTGTGAATGAACAGATTTGACATCTGGGCATCTTTTTCTTTATCCAAGCGCTCCATGCCTTTCTCAAAAAGGCAAAAGAATAAGAAAACCATTAGATATCATAATCACTTTGACCTGTTAAAAAAAAAATCTGGAAATCATTATTTTTTACAAGGCTGAATGATCTTATTTTACACAGTTGAGTGACTGGCATCTCCTGCGTTGTTTTCTTTTATGAATAGATGGATGGTTTCCTGTCCAGTTCTCCTGCTGTCTGACAATCATTTTGCCCCCCCGTTGTGATTGTGTGTGCATGTGCGTGTGTGTTTGTGCATGTACGCCGCATGCATGCATGCATGCACACACATACGTGAGCCTCTGTGAAGTGGCCACTTAATCCCTGTCAGATTGCTGGATGACTGCATTGGCTGTGCTGTTTTTCCACCAACTGAAGTGCTCAGGGATGTGTGTGTGTGTGTGTGTGTGTTTTGTGTGTGCACGTACGTATGTGTGTGTGTGTGCGTGTCTGACACTGTCTGACATAGTTGTAGTTTTGCACAGAAATCTGACACTATAATGACGGGACCTTCTGTCCATCTGTCTGTATGTGTGAGAGAGTGCCTGCTTGTCAGTGTGCTGGATAGTGAATGAGGGAGCTGGATGGAGAGAGAATTGACACTAAGTATACAACAGGGCCAGCGTGCTACAGTTTGGATGAGCTTTTAATAGGCCATTCACACGATTGAGCTGAATTATATCTGGAATTAATGAAATCGACGAGTTCTTTTTCACATGACCCTGCCTGGCATTACTGTCCTATTGGCTGTGTCTCAGTAGGGCATCAAGCCACGGCAAACAAAGGTGCCGATAAAGCTTAAAGGAAATGCAATATGATTTTCGTAAGTCGTATTCACTTATTCCTTCTATAAGTAAAGCGATAGTTTTGGAAGGTCAGATTTCTATCTTTGCCCCTCTTTAACGTGTTGTGGGCGCTGTCTTGAAGAGTGAACAAAAACAGAACAGGTACAGTTTATTTCGTCCGCCTCTGCACCACTCTCCTCTCTGTCTCTATCCATCTTTGTTCAACTCATCACTCACTTTTCCTCCAACTGTAGAGCTCTCTCTCTCTTTTTTTTTGCTCTTGCACTCAATCACCTTTCCACTTTTTCCGTTATCTGTTTATTCTATCCCTGTACCAACACACTTTCTCCTTTTCCATCCTTCTCCTCCTCTTCATCTCTTTAGCTCGCGCTCCTCTCCGTTACTCCTGCAGCTTTTCGCAAGCCACTGTTTGCGCTTCCCCTTGTCTTGAGCCTCGCTCCTTCCCTTCTCCTTTGCCTCTGTTCCTGCTGAGTGAGTGGCGGGAGCGTATTCTGTATGCCCCCTCAGTAGCCCCTCGTTTCACCATTGCCAGAGCACAGAACTGACTTGAGTTTTTGGCCGTGCTGGGGAGGGCTGGAATTTCGAGGAGGAGGCCCCGGCCAACTTGGCACAGAGTGCCGCCTTTTCCCCCTAACTGGAACCCCACCGGCTGACACTGCTTTAGCTGAGAGCTGAGAGCAATGAGGCCCAGGCAACCTCCCTGCTCGGCTCCCCTCTCCTCCAGTCCATAAGCTTTCAGTTCCAGACCTTAACTCCGGGTGGGATGTCTGGAAAAATTACTGCTGTATCTTTCTTTACCTCTTGACTTTGTCTGGTCCCCCGCCCCCTCCTCTCTCTGTGTTTGTCTCTCTTGCTCATTTTATCGCTGTCTCCCTTTCATTCTTTCGTTGTTTTTCTTTCTTCCTGACCTTAACATATTCTCTCATCTCCGTTTGTGGATCTTCACACACTCAAGAATTTATCCTCCTTTTATCCATGCTCCTTTTATCCCTTACCTTCCTCTCCTGTTTTCATCTGGTCCTCTCCCTCTTGGCCTTCCAGAATAACAGATTGAGTTTGTAAAAACTCATCTGTGTGGCATTGTGCAGATGAAAATGGGCAAGACACGAAAGAGCAGGGTGGTGGTGGGTGATATGAAGAATTTTATGAGCTTGCAGTAGCTGTGCTCAATCCCCACTTCACTTGCAGAGGCACAATAACAAAGATAATCATTTATTTTAAGACACGCCGTTCCCCGTGTGTTCTCTTCACCTGCAGAGGAGCCAAGCAAGTGCTACTACTACGACGGCGACGGGGTGTGTGAGGACTTTGAGCGAGAGACTGGTGTGAGAGACTGTGGCCTCTACACCCCCAGTGGTTTCCTGGACCAATGGGCCTCCGCTGTCGAAGTATCCCATGAGGAGAAGCCTTACTGCTCCGGCGAGGTGGCAGCTGGATACCCTGCCGTCACTAAGGTAAGGCTGTGTGCAGCTTGTCCCTCTAATCGAATGCACATGACAGTGACTAGAGCAAAACAGAATCAAAATGCTCCTTGATTGAGCTGGTGCCACTGCTTTCTCATCCCTGAATGTTTTACATGTCAAAACGATGATAGTGACGCCTCAATCTTTGCAAAAAAAAACCCAAAACGCATTTGGCTGGTTTACCGGATAAATAATTTTAGAGTCTGGGATATTTTAATTAGATGTTTCTGAGGGTGGGTGCAGAAGTTTACTGCTCTCATTAGAGTAATGCTTATTGAGGACGAGAGAAGAAGCCATTGATTCCACCTAAGCCCGGTGGAAGCATTGATCTGTTGCTGTCGCAAAGCAGAAAGGGGCTGATTGCCCAAAACATTAGGGTGAGACGTACATTCATGTGTACACACACACACACACACACACACACACACACACACACACACACAAAGCTTTAGACAAAAAGAAGTGCATTAGGCTCAATCCTATTTAATCCCCTCTCCCTAATAGGGATGGTCAAAGCTAAGGCATGTTGTTGAAGTATACTATCTCCTTTAAAGCCTCTATTTATTATTTCACTTCATTATTGTCCAGTCTCTTGATAGCTTTCAGGGTATTTTTCATTAAAACCAAATGTTAACACAAACATCCTGCAGCGTCTTACAGAGACGTTAAGAATGATATCAGTATCCACTGTTAAATTTTATGATAATAAATATTTTAACCCTACAAACGAGAGGCTTTCCGCTGAAACCTTATTGAGGCTTTACTCCTCTACGCCGACTGCGCTCTCTCTTGCGTCTCTGAGACATGTGTGTGTGATGTTGGAACTCCAGCTTGGTCCTACTGCTGATGATGCGTTTTACAAGGCTAATGACCTGGTTCGTCTCAAACAGCTGTGGCCAGGTGCCTTGCTCAAGAACACTTTGGCGAGGGTTTATGCCAACAGAGAGGTAGGAGATTTACCAACGCCATTTAACGCATATTCATATTTATATGGCAGCACTCTGGTCTGAACAAAAAAAGGGGGTGGGGGGTGGAGATACGATCCAACCAGAAACATTGCAGATGTTTTACTCTCTGAGAAGAATGAGACACCAATGGAACACATCCATATAACCATAAAGAAAGGATTTCTGCTGTGAAGGACACATTGTTCATACAAAAAGTACTTTAACAGTGGAGAACACACTACTCCCCAAGGGTCATATGTGATGAGATCACCTCGTTACAGCGACACTGACTGTACACTCTATGTGGACACACGGGTGTGTGTGCATGTGTGGAAAATATGCAAACACAGGTTAACAAAACAACAAGGCTCTTATCACATCTCGGCCTCTCTTCCTCTCTGTCTCTGCTTTTCAGTCCCTCTCTCGCTCTTGCACATGCTCTGTCATCCGTCCAAGAAACTGTGAGTTGCAAAGCTTGTAGGTACATCAAAATATTGTGTCCTCAAAGCCCGTTCCTCTCGCCAACATCAGTGCATGTTGATGACATTAATTTTTCCATTCTGTGTAACCTGCGCTACAGCATCATCAAATGCCATCTCAACTCTACTCCAAATTAACTCTGATTAGACCGTGTCCTTGCAGTTTTGAGCAGAAACACACACACAAAAGAATCCAAACACAAACACACATACAATCCTGCATAGTTGTTTTGATTATGGTAGTCCCTTGAGACAAAGATAACACAATGTGGCCTCAAACAACTTGGGATGCTGGTTCAAGCAGTGCTCCGAAGCAACTGTGCAGTTGCGTGTGTGCGGCTATGGCCACTGTCCTGGAGGCTCCTGCCACAGGGGAAGCATGTGAGGATCGGTTTGAGGGGACGAGGACCAGGCACTGGGCTTGTCTTCAGTCATGGATCGGATTTAAATGTGGCCACTTCAGAACAACAAATGAAAAACCGCACTAGCTGAGTAGTAAGAAAACAAAGTTATTGAAGATGTTACCTATTTTTAAGGAGCTTTTAGTGATGTCGAGTCATCTGGTATTTTAAGTGCTGTTTTTCACTGTCAGTCGCTCTTGATGGCAACCAGAAATCCCAAACGAGAGCACTTTGTTCTAGTCCTCAGTTTGTGGGTGATTGTTTTGATGTTCCTGTGTGACTTTGAATAATTGTTGGTGGTATGGGATGAGAGGGGCTTGTAGGCATTTGATGTGATAACAACCGAGAGATCCAAAGTCCAAGCCTCAAATCCACGCTGTTACTTACGTTGGTAAAATGTTGATCTATGATCTTTATTGAGATTTTGATGCAATTTATCTGAAGAGTGTTGTCTGCCAAGAGCACGGCGGCTTTGCTGATACAGACTCACATATTGCCCTTGACAGGAAGTTAGAAAACTGTTGGGGTAGTAGATTGCTTGGCAACCATGAGATGACTGTCATCAATATTGAAGTGGCGGGGGCTGAGACACGGCGACTGCAGCTGGACTGCAAGGTTTACTTTCTTCATTCAAGGGAGACGGCCCTGAATGTATTCCTTGTTTTGTACTTTGTGTTTGATTTGGGAAAAAAGATGCTGAACTCAACGCATGAAGTCACCTTATTGCAGCTTCTGTGGGGTACAAATGTCCAGCGTGCCCTCTGTGGGTAACAGATCAATAATGACTGAGACTAAATCTAATCTGTATACCATCAGGGATGCGTGTGAGGTAATAGACCAGTTTATTAGAGAAAAATAGATTTGTTGAGTCATTTCGAGAGCACTGATTAGTCTGCGGGAATAAATGCCGGTGTAAGTTTTGTGAAGACAGTGTACTGACTTTTCTGAAAAAGCGAATAAGCTGTAGCCTTGCCAGAATCTGCACAGGTAGAAACGCTGAATTGTACTTAATTGTACTTAATCATTTTAACAATTTCTAGCTCCATCTGCTTGAAGTCACTGAGGTAAAAATGTGCGGCATGTATACTGTGTTTGCTATGTCTAAGTACTTGTCCCTCCATGCTCTGGAGTGACTGTGCATAAATAGTATAAGCTTAAGGGTAACTGATGGAATGGCTCTTAATTCTGAACTGGATCAATAAAAGCCTGGGGGTGGGAGGGTGGTTTCTTTTGCCATGCAACAAGATCACCTGGATTTTTGCGATTTTCTGCCATTCTTCTCTGTAAATCGTCTCGAGCTCTGGCAGGTTGGATGGGGACCGTTCAGTCACCAGCCATTTCGTGTCTCTCTGGAGAAGTCCGATTGGGTTCAAGTCAGGGCTGTGGCTGTGCCACACAAGGACATTTACAAAGTTGTCCCGAAGCAACTCGTGCATTTTCTTGACTGTGTGCTCAGGGTCATTGTGTTGTTGGAAAGTTAACCTTCAGCCCAGATACCCAAGGATACCTCTGCGTTTCCTCGGCCCCTGCCACTGGAAAACACACCTTCACACCATGATGCCGCCACCACTGTGCCTCACTGTTGTTATGGTGCTGTGGAGGTGATGAGCGGTGCCTGATTTTCTCCAGACATGACTCTTAGAATTGCGGCCAGACGGTTCAGTCTTGGTTTCATCAGACCTGATAATCTTGTTTCTCACAGTCTGAGAGTCCTTTAGGTGCTTTGTTGCAAACTTCAAAGCTCAGAGAAGCGGATTGCTGCATTGATGGTTGTCCTTCTGGAAGTTTGCCCCATCTCCACACAGCATCTCTGAATTTCAGCCAGAGGGAACATCTTGTTCTTGGTCACCTCTCTTACCAAGGCCCTTCTTCCCCTGACTACCCAGTTTGGCCGGTTGGCCCGGTTGTTGCGGACTTCTTCCGTTCAAGACGGCCACTGTGCTCTTGAGAACCATCAATTCAACAGACATTTTTGTAGCCTTCTTCAGATCTCTGCTTCTGCTTCTGATGTGCATTGTCAGCTGTGAGACATATAGACATAAAGGTGTGTTCTTTTTCCAACCAGCTGAATTTACCACAGGTGGACTGCAATCAAGGTGTTGAAACACTCAGGGGATCCCGCTCCCGAGAGTGTCGTTATCACGGAAACCAAATGACAGTGTTGAAGCCACCAGAGAGGCTTCAGCACTTCCTGGTTTCGCCGAGTCTGGAGGGATGAGCACCATTCTCCCCAAGACATTCCCTTGTATCTCAAGTCTGAGAATACAACCACGTTGTCAAGAACTTGAAAAACTGGTTGTGCAAATGAATCTATGCGAGTTTTATCAGAAATCAACAGCATATTGTCCCACATTGCTAAAAGCTCATTTCTTCCTTTGTGGTTTAATTTAATTATGTTTCCATGTTCATGGCTCACAGGTCTTTGGTAGAGTCGGACTAGAGATGTGCTTCCCTGATACAGAATGGTTCTAAAGTGCAACCAGCTCTCAGCTCGCATGTTCGTGGGTGTGTTTTTTTTGCTCTGAATGAGTGTGTTGTGGGGGGTGGGAGTGGGATGGGATGGATAGCACACCATTTCCTTCTGATCTAGTAAACAAGTTCTGTATTGGCTTTGTGTATCAGTTCTGTTTGATGTCTAAAGACAGTGTTGATTGTGTGTGTGTGTGTGTGTGTCCGTGTGTCTGAGAGAGAGGGAGCGAAGCGGGCAGTAGTGATAGGGATCTTTGCGGATGCAAGAAAGCAACAACAGCACAAGAAGGCACTTGAGGAGGAAGGGAGATCATGTATCTGCACGAAATCTCAAGTGCTATGCACTTTTGTGCGTGCGCACGTGTGCGTAAAGAGTATACAAAGGAATATCGACGCAAAACATGCAAACGTAAAGGGATACTGAGACACATCATTTATCCATTAAATGCCGTGGTGAGTGATAATCTCAGTATCCAGCAACAGAGACAACGTTTTTTTGCTTAACTTTTGAATCTTCATGCTCCAGAGCAAAGCCAAGGAGAGGGATGGGTGAGCGCTCCCACATTCAAACCCCTGCTGAGAGAGAGAGTTCAGCAACATAAGAATAAACGGTGCATAGAGCCATAAACACATGCTGCCCTTTTGTACACAATAGCTTAGTAGCCTGCAGTCCACCATACAGAATGTAAATGTGTACAAGGCTTGGTCATGGAGTGTGACTCCCAGAACTAACTTCAAGAGGTAGAAACAATAGTTTTGTGTTTTATACTTGATGATAAAGATTGTATACTGTAGCTACGTGATCAAACCGTAGGTACTAAAAACCAAAAAATGGGGAAAAAAATAAAATGCAGATTGACAAAGTAGAGGAGAGGTTGAGATATGTAAATTCAAATTACTATGAAAGCGTGCTGGTAAACCAGGAACAACCATGAATTATGTACCTTATAAACATAGATCATATGGCATAATGTAGAGAATCGGATCCATAAATGACCAGTGACTGATGGATGAACAGATGCAGTTAGTGGTTGTAATTGGAGGTATAACATTCTGGAGTTTAGTCTGACCGACAGTCTTACTGCAGTCAGAAGAAAATACATCACTGAATAAAAATTATTGCGAAAGTAGAAAATGGTCCAAACCCACTCTCATTGGCCATTCCCACATTAAAATGTTCTCAAATCCACAGGTTGATCCAATCAAAATACCATATGGACACCAGAGAATGTATGAAGTCAATAAAGTTGAGAAACATTAATGATCACAAAATAACTAGCTGCCAACATAAAATTCTCTCCAGCTTTGATAGTTATATTTTTAAAAAAACACAAAACAACAACAACTTTTTGTTACCTTTTTCAGTGTCAGATTTAGAGTGTCTAATTTGGGGCCACCTGTAAATACAGTATGGTGACCTCATCTTATTTATAAGATTCCCCCTTCTGTCTTGCTGAAGCACACAGGTACACAGTCAGATACACATAGGCATACACGCACGCGCGCGTGCGCACACACACACACACACACACACACACACACACACTTACAGTGCCGACTCCATGCAGAATTGTAGGGCAAGTCCATTGGGGGCTGAAATGTACTACTGCTGTCTTTGTGGAGCAGAACATAATGTTCCCCCGCTACCACACCATGGAATATGGTGAGCCAGCTCAACTTGCTCTAGGGGGATTGGATTGGAGAACTGGCCCTAGCAACTAACCTGTGTGTGTGTGTGTGTGTGTGTGTGTGTGTGTGTGTGTGCGCGCGCACCAGTGCCCATGTACTTCATATCCGTGTATGTTGTGCAGACTGCTGGGCTTTGTGCACATGTGTGTGGATGCGTTCGTGTTTGCAGGGGAGGGTGCATGTGCATGTGCATTCAAACTTAAGATCAAACAGCAAGCCAGGTGATTTCTCCAGAGAGGGCTGCTGCCCAGGCAATCTCTGACGCAACCCCTGGGCACCCCTGGAGAACACTCCCCTTAATTATGCATAAGCAACAGAAGGGATAACATTTTAGTCCTCTCACGCTGCAAGAAATTGCCTATATGTGAAGTTCAGCCGTCTTGAGATGTAAAACAAACATTATGCACATGAGGTCTGGATTAAATAACCTCTACGACAGTCATCTTAAGGTGAGTAATGCTTCAGTGGCAAAGGAGAAGGAGAAGGGAGGCATTGTAAGAGAAATGATTCTGGCTGCTAAGAACAAGGAAACAATAACTGTCCTAATTTTTGTCCGAGGTCCAAAAAAAGCAGTGTGTGTTTGCCTACTTAAGTGGAGGATGCATGCATACTGCATAGGCTACTGCATATAAATGAGTGTGTGCACAAATTTACGCGCATTTTCTGCCACATGTACATGCAAACAAATGCACAAGGCAAACTTGCACATATGGCTGCACAATTTGTAACACACACACACACACACACACACACACACACACACACATATCCCCGCAAAAACAAAAGATCATACAGTAGCCGAGCTGTTGCTTTCAGCAGTACAGGAGGGCCAGCTCCTCTGGCACTGTGTCTCTCACCAGCATTCCCCCTAACCACACAGCCTTCGTCAGGCACCGTGCCAGTGACATAAGCGTGTGGTAACATTAAAAAGAAACCTCTGGGATGGCGTTCCTTTTTCCCTTTTACTTTTCCCGTTTCAATTATTATTGTGGTTCTGCCATGTGGAAACCTCATTGTGGCTGGTGTATTTTTTTCATGCCACTGATGACCCCCCGCCCCCCCACCCCGCCATAACATTTTCAAGCTGTTAATATGCAGGGTTTTGGCCCTGTTTTATTGAGCATAGGGGGCCACTGACTGAGGGACATTTATATTCTCCACAGACCCATCTGTTTTCAACTTGCTGGCATTGTACACTCACCAATCCCTATACATTAGTTTGTGGTTTGTGCTCCCTACCACCCAGTCACTACTCATGTCTGCCCTGATGAGACTGGGATAGGTAAACTGCATAATTGTAGCCACTCACTAACTTTTACAGCCCTGTTCTCAGTAGGCCATGGAAGTCGCCCATCATTAGCCCTGGACCAATGAGATGGTGAGCTTCAGTGGGTATGGGTGGGGCTGGGTGACAGGACATTACCTCACACACCAGGCGCTCACCAGCATTCCAGTAAACCATGGGATGGTGCTTGGAAACTCATACTAGTTTCTTTCTGTTGCTCTTTCTCTTTTGCTCTCTCTGCAAATGCCTCGCAGATGCTCACTCCTGCTTCCCATGCTCAGCCTTCAAATTTTTATGTATCCCTTTAGCAAAGAGTAAGAGAGGAATGGAAAAGAATTAACTGTTAATGGAAATAAACACATTTTAGGAGGTGCTGTGACAGGATAAATATCCTCTCCATGAAGTTCTTTTCTTAATTTGCATGTGTCCAAAATTTCCAATGAACTAGGTCATTGCCTGACCTCACAGGGGCATACCACAGGATCTGAAAGAAGCAATAAACTCTGAGACGCCCTGCAGGTATCCTCTGCTCCCGGTGTGCCAGTGCTTACACTGACGACACCGGGTGACTCAAAATGAATCAACATTTCGGTTGTTGCAGTGATTATGTTTACTGCTAATGCAAATGGCTGAACGAAGGCAAGACCCATGCCCAAAATATTGAGACTTAAGACAGCAGGGTTGGAATTATTTTGGGATATGGGAACTTGCAAATTGGTGCAGACAAGGGGGATTGTGGGAACGTTGGTTGACAGAGATAAATTCCAGCAGTCCTAACAGTAGAAGTGCTCTTACAAGCCAATCCACTGATGATATCTAGCAGCAATTTTTTTCTGCATTCTGCCACATGGTACATAGCATGTGAGACATTATGTTGTCATGGTGGCGTCCTCATGTCTGTCTGTGTGTAGACGTGATACATTCTCATGATCAACCTTTCACAACTCAACTCATACAGAGAAGACCTAACTTAGCCATGCAAGATAGTCTTAAAACATATAGGAAGGCCCTCTATAATGCCGGAGCATTAATCATCCCTTGCTATGCAGATGATACCAAATTCTTTCAAATTCTACCAAATACTCAGTTCTTTTCAATGACTCCAGATGAAACAGTGGGAACATAATGAAACATGATCAGTTGGGCAAGCTTCAAACATGCCTTAAGGACATTAAAACCTCAATAACCTGCAGCCCTCCAGAATAGAATTTCAAATCTTTCTCTTCATATACCAAACTCTTAAAGGTCAGGTACCATCATATCTTAAATATCTCATGGTACCCCATTACCACATTAGAATATGAGCTCCCAGAATGCAGACTTACTTGTGGTTCCTCAACTCTCCAAAAGTAGAATGCAAGGCAGAGTCTTAAGCTGTCAGGCTCGTCTCCTGTGGAACCATCTTCCAGTTCAAGTCCAGGAGTCAAGACATCCTTTCCACCTTTAAGAGTAGGCTGAGACCTTCTTCTTTTGAATAAGGCTTGTCGTCTGGCTGGCTCAGGCTTGTCTTGAACCATCCCCTATCTCTTAGTTATACTGCCATAGGCCCAGACCATGACAGGACATCCCATGATGCACCAAGCGCCTATCTTCTCCTCTCCCTCTCCATCTGCGCAAATTCATAGCACATTAATGCATGTTACTAACTCTGCATCGACTTTCTCCTATAGGTTTGTGCTTCTTTTGCCCAGAGCCAGCTTCTGCTTTAGGTTTATACCTGTAAGACAGGGGTATTTTCTTGCTACCATCACATAGTATTGCTTATGGGGGGTGTTGAGTCTCTGTAAATAATATTATAAAGTATGCAGTCTAGACCTGCGCTGTATGAAAAGTACCCAGAGAAAACTTCTGTTATAATTTGGGGCTTTGTAAACAAAACTGACTTGACTTGACTAGGTGTGGTGTGGCATAATAATGATAGGGCATGCCATTATAGAAAATGATCTCTCTCTCTGCCATGTCGCTCCGTTGCACTGTGTTCAGTGCAAAGTACAGAGAAACAAGTATCGAGTGTCAGAAAAGTCCAGAGTTGAGTTAAGCTCTTCCTCAGCCTCCTGTGCCGTCCTCCAGTGTTCGGAGGATACAGGAAGGACCTTTGTGGGGCCTCCTAAATGTCTTAGGGCCTCAGTAGTCTTTCAAGAACATATGGCCCATGTTTGTGTGCGTGTCAGTGAGGTTTATTGATTTGAATCCAAGATAGTAGATTTTGAAAATCTGGAGGCTTCAACATCAGTAACCGAGCCAAGGTGGGCGTAGCATATGTGTATGTCTGTATTTGAGTCTGGAAGTGTTCGTACATGGATATGTGTTATGTGCAGGCATCCCTCTGAAGAGGTGATCCAACTTCATCCTGGCGCTAAATCTCAATCATGAGGGGGAAAGGCTGCAGTTGAGGTACATTATGTTATTAGAGCCATTATTATTGTCATTATTCTGTCTTTGCTAACAGCAGGACTCATTATTCCCCTCCCCTTTCCCAAGTATATGTTTTCTTTTATGCTCTTAATGAACACTTTTACAGTACAGACGTATTTTCAGAGAGAGTCTGACAGTTGCACTCTCCCTTTCTCCTCACCTTTATCTCCTTCGGTTTCCCTTTGGCTCAAGAGACTTAGCTCTGCTTTTATCTGAAGTGGTGATTTACAAACACCAGTTTGTGTCTACAGACCAGGGGTTGGCTGTTGTCTGCCAGTCTGACTAGCCAGCTGGTACAAATTAAAACCGTGTGTGTGTGTGTGTGTGTGTGTGTGTGTGTGTTTGAGGTAAGAAGCTGAACTCATCTCCAGTGCTGCTGTGACTGTTTTCCAAGGAAGGTGAGAAGTTGTTTTGCTCCAAATAGACATTTGACTTACGTACCTGGAATAGTGACTGCAATGTCCTTGGTTTTAAATCGGAACAAGGGAACCATGTGTGTAGAATGAGGGTAGGAAAGGTCAGGACTAATCATTTTTGTCTGGTTGTTTTGGTAAATACGCATCCCCTTTGCCTCTTTGTGCAACAGTAACAGCTTGCACTTTGATTCAAATCCCTGAAAAAAGGGTATGACACACTGTAAGCAATACGGCATCGGATTTTCCTGTCACTCGTGTAACATTTTTAATCATACCCTTCTTTTAACCTGACAAAAGATCTGCCATATCCACCACTTACTTTTTCCAACTGAGAGACTTTACAATAGATTCTTTGTGCTGTCTTTTTTCATCAACGGTTCCTGCTGTCGTCAAGCGACCCAGGCAAAGGTCTGATGGCAGGTGGTTTACTTTGTAGGCATACCAGGGCAAACAAAAACAGGTCTTAGTTTAGATGCATTTGTACTGTTTTCCTTAACTTGATTTCCCAGTTTTCATCCCTTTCCCGTATGATCCATACAGAAGTGGAAATTTAGTGTCCAGATTTCCTTTTGACTCAGTGTTGTCTGTGACCCCTGCTTGGCCTTTTCTCTGTTGAGGGTGTCACTGATGCGATTCAGTGCTTTTGACGTGCTTAACATGATTATACTGGTGTTATATATACATATACACGCGCGCAAGCTTTTGTGCTGTCTTGCTTGTTACAGTAAATCTTTGTTTCCACAGGAAGTGTGGCTCTGGATACCACATCTTACAAAGATACAGTAAATAATTGCTTTTTCCATCTAATGTTTTATTCCCGTTGAGTGAACATTCCTGATCGATCAGGATTGCAGTATGCCCCTGATAAAAGAAAATTACATAGATTTTTTGTTTGGTCTCATTGGATTCAGATGATGTACTAGCCATAAAAGTTTCTTTTTAAATCTTGCTGTTTCTGAGACAGATTGTAAACTGAGGCTGACAAATGGCCGTGCCAAAGACATAGAGAAAAGCAGACTTATATTTGTCAATAACAGGTGCACCGCTCTGCTGCGACACCAGTTGTTACCAGTAGAAAACCAGTTGTTATTGTGATCGATGGGTCTACATCGTGTGCGCCGGAATTTGTTTATGCAGTGATAATGCTCAGATGCATAGTGTAGATGTTAGCTGTTGCAGCACTTGTTAAAGGAAAATAGCCTTTGGTACATTGACATCTGTAGCCAAATGTTGTGAACTTGCACTTCTGTGTAAAATGAGCAGGTTTTGTTACTTAACCTATGATAAAGTGAGTGCTATAAATGTTTCTGGGCTCCCCTGCCTCTGTTCTCAGGGCATTAATCAATGCACGTGCCTTTTTACCATCCTTAGGGACTTTGAGAATGCATTTACCCCCCTCCCATGTCGTTAAATAACACCTGATCATAGTACAAATGATACACAAGGTTTTCAACCATGTTGTATCAACCATCTGAGTGATTTGTTTTTTAGCTAACCAGTTCTTAGTGTAAAACATGAAAAACCTTTAGATGAAACTATTTTTGCTGATGTTTCACATATAAATGTGTAATGATGTTCTGTAGCTATTTAACCCAAAATTAGGTTTTAGGTTTAGGGAAAATCTGTGCAGAACAGCATCCAGTTTTTATCCCCCTGGTTTTTATTTTGGTTTTACGAAAGCCTTTAACGATCGGTGGCAGATTTTGACATACACCTTCTCAAAGCAAAGCATTTTGTCGAACTGATGATCTGCCAACAGATAAATAGGGTATCTGTTGGCACTGTCCAGGCTTAATGGATAAAATGAAAAAGAACAACAGTCAAACAGATAAAACAGAATATTTTGACTCTTGCCATTGCATGTTGAGGAGGTTGGAGGAAGTGTAATGAGCCAAAGGAGACTTGTGAATTACCTCCTGCTGGTGTGATACCTTATGTGTGTGTGTGTGTGTGTGTGTGTGTGTGTTAGGGGGGATGGGGGGGGGTGCTCGAGGGCAAGGGTTTTGGCATCCCAAGCAGTGTTTGTCTGTCTCGAAAAGTAGGTTGTCAGACAAACACACCAGGAGATCGGGGGAGGAAAGGATGAGAGGAGGAAGAGGAGGAGGGGTGTGGAGGGAAGGTGTAGCTAGTACCACCTGTGTTTACATGAATAAGTCATCAGTTTGCGCATGGAACTGGTTTTGTCACCTGCCCTGCCAGTGAAGGTTAGCAATGGAAACAGTTCCTCTTGACTTCAAGTCATTAGCAGAGCTCCAGTCCCTTTAAAGCGTACTGGTTAATTAAGTCATACAGTCAGGCTGAGTTACTCAGACTGTTGTGTTTTTGTCCGGGCTCAGACCAAAGTCAAAGTTGGGCCTGGAAACAGTGGTGGACTCTGTGAAGGGCTGCACTTGCCAAATGTGAAATAGCCACTGTTTTTAATTTAGTTACTGTATTTATAACATTAACATTTTGCAAAATGACTCTGTTTCCTGGTGACTGCCATGGAAATCTCACAGCAGTTGTGCGCTCTCACAAATCCTGGACTGCAAGTGGAGATAGTCACAGCTGCACTCAAACGGAGAGTCAGGAGTCTTATGGCGGCTGATCACAGGTGTTTCTCACCTGCATTTCTCATTTGTGCCACTTCAGCTGGGAGCAGAAAGGTCACGTCAACAGATCCTGGGGACAGATATATGGACAGATAGCTGGTCTGGCCAGTTTTCCATGGTGGCAGGATCTTACAGTAGCCTCTCTAGCAAAACTCTCATGTTACCGGTGTCCCATTTCACTAGCTCAGGGCAGCAAGCGAAACTCACCGTCCTTGGGTATCTGCCCTCTCTCCCCTTTGTCATGTCTTTATCTATTGCTCAGTAATCTTTTACCATCTATTACTTCTACTGTTTCTCTGCGACTTTTCCTACATTTTGGCCAAAAATGCCCCCTCTGTCTTGCTGAACATCATCTCAGCATGGCTAATGAAGTGATAATGTGTGGGACACAAATCCCGGAGGGGGCCTTTGTTCCTCCACATGTCTGCAAAGCCACAGTATGTTGTAGTTTTTGAATTCAGTTGCATTCCTTTTAGCTCTGCCCTACCATTATCACCGCCTCTGATAGGGTGAGAGTGGTAAAGTGAGACGTTTAACAGCCAGTTACCATTTCTGCTGTCCTGGCTGGGATACTATACATATCATTATATTAACACACAGGTGGCTTTCCACAGTAGTCAACCAAAATAGAGGGAAAAAAGTCTTAATTGCTTTTTACAGATATCTTGTGAAGGTTTTCTACCAACTAGCAGAGTTGTCCTTGGAAAAATGACTCCAATGTGTTTGGTAGTTCAGTTCCATATCCAGCAGCCTCTGGGAACTCATCTCATTAGGAAATTGCTCTGGTTGATAAGCTTTTGTGATATCAAATGACAGACTACAGTATACTTACGTGGTATGAATCAATTGTTTCTCAGATTGGAATGGCAGATTGTTCACCCTTCTATTTCTTACAGTACATTACATGCTAGCTCTTATATTATTTTTATTACCGATGTACACACTGCTTTTCAGTGTGTAAGTAGTGAGTACATGTGGTGCAGCAGTGTGACAGTACAGGCACTACATGGAGTCATGAAAACTCTCTGAGGGCTTCTGGTGGACAGGTGTAGCATGACAGGGTTTTAGAAAGCCAGCACATGGTTAGTACATAAAAAACAGTCGGGGGGAATCAAAAGAAAGTGGGAGTGGCACATGGGGCATGAATCGCATGACAGGGCACTGAGTTTGTTGACAAGACACAAACAAACAGTGCTGCACAGAATGCGCGTCAGCGGCACGTCAGCCCAAACAGCTGACAAGCAGCTGACAGTCATGGAAAAACAGGGGTCACAGCGTTGTCAAAAGGTCAAGACCGTAACAAAATGTAAGCTTTTTCATCGATAGGTACTGTGTGTAAGATACATGGTAGACAGCTACCCAGCTGTTGCTCATTTTAACCAAATTCAAGCATGTTGTCTCCTGGACTTTCTGCTCTGCACCTTTTTCTAATTTTGAGGTCTGTAGTGAAGAGAGACAAGTTTGGAAAGGTGCCAGCTCTTCAGAGATGATAACTGACAACAGGAGCAGCTGATAGGAACAGAGAGATTGCCAACTGGCATAATAACTGAATATAACTGAAATATTTTTGAAACATTACTTCAAACATCACTATTAGCATCATACATTTCTTTCTATATGCTAAACACTATATAACACAAGCATTACTCAAAAACACCGTGGTAAAACGGGAATTGTCTGCTATTTTTAAAAAAAAAAGTACTTTCAATTTAGTAAATCCAAAGATACCATACCACACAGATTTTCTTGTGATTTTCTTGTGAGAAATTTGGTTTCTCATTAAAAGAAACAACAAACCCTAATTATCTTACATTAATCTCTACTTCATTACATATATAACATTAGAGAATTATTCCATAAAATGAAAAAAGACTTTACATTGAAAGATGCATAAAAAATAAATAAATACGCTTCTTCTTCTGTCTTATGTTTCCCTAGACATGTCAGTCCAAGGTGTTTGATCTATCAGATGGAGTGTCCCAGTATGCATGGTTTCCCTGTCGTGATGCCCATAAGTCAACCTGGGGTTATCCTAGTTATTGGCTGAAGGTAAGATGTATACTCATCATATATATGGGTCAGGTGACATCTAAAGACAATGATGCATAATGGTGCTTTGCTCTGGAATTTATAGAAAAATGCAGTCATTTTCACTTTGATACAGCTGGAGAGGGTGAGGTGAAGTTTATTTGAACACATAGAGTGCTATGAGACAGCTCATAATTGTTTTCGTTTCCGTCTTTTATCCTCCAAGTAGAAAGAAATCTGTTGATCCTGAAGGTTCCATGCATAACAAGCATGAAAAATGTGATTTATGCATGGTTGTAGTCTGAACACTAATGCTGTCTGTACTTTTTGTCCGAAGACAAAAACATGTCACAAAGAAGATATTGGTTATGCTCTTTTACCTTGGCATTTGTCATTACTTTACATGTTATCCATTTTATTTTACATTTACCTGTTTAAAAACGCCATATTACTCTGGAGTTGTACTGCTTTGGGAAGTGTTCTGCATGATTAATGATCCTCTCATTTTCTGGTTTCTGTCAGGAACCTGATTTCACTGAAAATTCTTGGTTATTTGTATTAAAATGACTGCCCAGTGACAGTCAATATACGAGGTTCATTTATTGAAACTGTACTTTACTAATTACTTCTCTGTCATTCAGGCCCACTTTTCTCATCCCATGGTGGCAGCAGCAGTCATTATACACCTGGCTGCTGATGGGACTGGCTACATTGACCAGACTCAGTGTAACATCACTGTTCAGCTAGTAGACACCAAAGAGGGCATCCACAGTCTAGGTGAGAACTGTCTAACACGTTTAATTCAGCTTTGGTGTCAGATTGGCAATTAAGATGAATATGAGCAAAGGAACTTTACCTATGCTCGATGTCTGATTAACATTTGGCACTTGGATTCTCTCCACAGGCGAGTGGCGACTCAGTTGCCGCACCAACCCTCTGGTGATCCCAGTGAACCATGACCTGTCGGTGGCCTTCTACCACACCAAGGCTATCCTGGTCATGTTTGCCTCTCGCCTTGTGGCGATCTCAGGCGTGGGTCTGCGGTCCTTCCAGTCCTTTGACCCCATCACGATAAGTGGTTGCCAGAGCAATGAGATCTACAACCCCACAGGCCAGAGGTGAGCCCGAGGAATACGGAAGTGGACCACTGATACGCAGGAGGCTTGAATGTGTAACACACATCACAACTACAGACATGTATAGACAGATGAAGTCGTAAGAACGCATCCACACAACCATACTGTCACATGTAAAGACATTTATAGACTACACGTATCTCCTACATGTCTGCATGTGTATGTGCATTATGTTTTTACCCTACGCATTTATTTTTTGTATTGTTCAGTACCACAGTGAGTTTTTCAGTCGCCTCTTTCTCAACTCTAACCAGTTAATTTATCTATTCCATTCATAAATAACCTGGTAATCAGGCATCAAAGGTCATGCTTAATGTATAGCAGTAGTTTATACTTGGACATTTCTTGTGTGATGATTAACAAAATTACAACAGTTTAAAATCCAGCATTTTAGCAAATAAGGAAAATAAGAACAATTTAATTTAAGTCAAAATCCCATTTGTAAGAGCTGTTGGCAAGGCCACCAGAATGAATTAACACCTATTTATCTATAAATTCATAATTTTGTTCACAATTTCAACTTCTAACAATATGACGTCAGGTCCTTACTCGCAGACACAGCTAAACCAGACCCCACACACGAGGCATCACAATTTAACAATTTCCACGCCACTGTCATGCATGAGACCATTCATACTGATGATGCTCCCACAACCCTTTCAACAAGAAACGCACTAACAGCCACCACAATGCACAAAGGATGGGCGATCGAGGGGGTCTGTGCAGTGAGATAGAGCTGTGTGTGGCTTTTGTTGTGTGCCAGTGAGACATCCAAGAGCACCTAAATAGATTAAAACTATTGTGTATCTGCATCAGCCAGGAAATTGTTTGTCACTGCTCACACACACACACACACACACGGACGAGTTGCTTTTTGTCAGAGTTCTCGCTGACTTTCTTTGCTTTCATACTTTTTTCACTTTATCTAACATCCAGAAGCTCTTGAAAATTGTTTATATGATGGCAAATCAACCAGGCATGCCCCCTTATCTTCAGAGGTTTTGACTTGAACACGCTACAAGCTGAATATCGTAATATAACATTGTGGTCAGTTATTTATTCATCGGTCTGCCCCTTGTATCAGTAGAGAATCCTGGCTCTCTTTGTCATTGATCTGTTTCTTTTCTTTAATCAACTCCAATTCATCATCAGCGCTCTGCTGTCTATACCCAGCTTTCCAAATTTCTTATCTCTCCTCTCCATTTCGGCTCGCTCCATCTTCCCTTTCTCCATATCCCTGTCCCATCCTCCCATCTCAACTCCTCCTCTCTCCTCCTTAATCATATCGGCTATCCCACGCTGTCTCCCCCAAACCTTTGCTTTCACATCGTCTTCCTCTCGCCTCCAACTTGTTTGCTACCTCCTTCCCCCCGGTTCTCCCCTTTCTGTGCCTCCTGCTCCCGTTCTCCCTCTCCCATTCTCCTGGGCTGAGCAGCACATTTCCCGTAATGCTTTTGCCTCCACGAAACACCACAACCCCTTTTCCCCACGTTGTTAACAACAGGAGCTATTAACATGACTCAGTCTTATGTTCCATGCTTGTCTGCAAGCGCGTGCACGGATATGTTTTCCCTTTTGTCTAAGTTTTTCGCACCAGTTTTTTTTTCCTCCCCGTAATGTTTTCTTCTCAATTTTTGCACTCATCAACTCTCACCACATCAAGAATTGTGCGAGTTTTGTTTTTTTTAGTGCACATGGGATATTCACAATGGTTTGTTGCTCTGCTCTCCCTTTTCTATTCTATCCCTTTTTTGTCATACATGCTATTTTATTGTGCTGTATACTGTACTTCTCATTTCCAGCAGAGGAGGAAAGTTTTCCAGGTAGTTAATTGTAATTTATGTCAGAAATTCCAGCGCGACTAGCAGAAAACCACAAAGAGATTTTGTTCCAAGCCAAAGTGTCCACAGAGGAGGCTTCTAGGCTTTCCTCGCTTGTCCTCAAAAACCCTAGACGTAAGGGACTGCTACTCCCGTGCCTCATGAACGGTCTTCACCTGCTCAGTTTAGCATCTTGCCAATGTGAGCATTCTGCTTATAAGCTGAGAAATGTACAAAGAGCTCATTTGGTTTTACTTTTACTTTCTTCAAGTAGCATGCGCTGCTGCATAGTGGGAGGGGCAGTGAGGGAGAAAAATGAAGGGCATGAGGGATAATATAGTACATAAAAGGTTGCATCATTCATAATTGGAGGAAAGAAGCATAGAAAGAGTGCAGTCTGAATGGAAGCAGGGGCACAAATGGATGAAAAGAACAAAATAGAGGAGTTAGCAGGAGTTAGTTTAACAGTGTTTCTCCAGACCTGTTGTTTCTTATATCCTCTCCTCTCTTTCTCTCTCTGTGCCTCCATACCTTCCCCTCTTTCTCTCTCTCTCTCTCTCTCTCCCTCTCTTTCTCCATCGGCTTCATAAGGGAACCCTATGCTGTAGAATGTGGAGTGTTGTAAAAAGGTGCCTCGGGCATCCAAGCATTCCAAGAGCATTAAATGCCTTCTCCATCAGGCTACCAACACAGAGCTGTGGCCAAACTCTGCCATTGTTGCCTGCACATAATATATCTGTCGTGCATACAGACACCCCCTCCCAAGCGCATAGCAAATATGACAATCTTTTCTCCATGTGGTTTTATTGATTTGATATGTTAAACAGTCATTGATGGATGGGTGTGGTTGACTGATGTGTGGCTTTTCTGTTTGTGAGCAAATGTACGACTGCTTACATGTTTGAGTGCCTGCAGTGTTGTTTTATACACTGAATTTATGTTTGTTGTAACTTTAAACGTGGTTTTTATTTTCTTTCTCTCTCTTTCTCCCCCTCTCTCACTTACTTTTACCACTCCCCACCCCCAACCCCACACACATACACACACTCATGCTTCCTCATAGTTGTGTACATTATTCGTGCGAAGCCATTGACTGCCAGGAACCTTTAATCCGCAATGCAGAGCTCAAGTGCAGCAGCCCTGGCCGCCACTTCTACAACGGGGGACCGCTGCACCATCTCTTGCAACTCTGGATACGTCCTGCAAGTCCACCAGGATGATGACATCATCAAGAGCCAGGTAAGCACGCTGCCACACACATGTTCAAACGCACACGGGCAGTTTAAGAGCTCAGTGCCCAAAGAGGTACATGAAAGCTCATAAATGTACACATGCAAACACTTAAGTGCAAGAGCATTTCTGCAGCATATGGGACGATGCGTGCAAACGTGAATTTGTGAATGCACACATGAGCATTACACAAATGGCCATAAGAGGTGGAGAGAGAGAGGTGCAAACTTGCTTTGTGAGTCTGCTCTCCTCGCTCATATCCGCATTTGTTTTGTCACCTGCAAAAACTAGGCTTGGCACGGCAAGCCTCCTGGGAGAATGACATCATGAACATCCAGGTAGATGCGTGCTGCACTAAGGAGCGGAGATGCCCAAGTCTCCTCCTCCTGCCACACATTTACAAACACACACACACACACACACACACACACGCATGCACACACCACACATATTTGGTACAGGCACAGACATAATAGTGTTTAGTCTCTCGCTGAGCATGCCGCACCATCACCTCAAACAGTCACTTTGTATCGCTGCTCCACCGGGACGATGACATCATCGCAGAGTGTCTGCTCCCTCTCCCTCCCGCTCTCCATCCCTGCTCATTTTGCACACATTGAAGTCTCTGTTAAAGGGCAGAGCCTTGCTACCGCTCTCCTCGCACAGCAGCGCGCATTAAATGCTTCCATGCAGATACAAGCACACGTACGGTAAAGTGCAGACAATCAGCCGCATAAACAGGACACAGATGTGTACAGATATGGTATACAAACAGATGTATGCACACCTCAAGTAAACAAACAAACAGGGTAGTTGACACCGCATCGTAAACCTTTTGGATTGGGGCCAAGCTGCTGTAAAGGTCTTATAAATGCTTTATCCTTCTCCATGGCTCTGTAAAGCAGTCTGCAAGACAATCTATTAATGCCCCCTCAGAGAGATGGGAGGTTCAGAGAACATGGTAAATTTTGGTTTTATGTGTATTTCAGTCTGGCAAAAACATGCCCACACTGTATGTCTGGGTGTTTTTGTGCGAGCAATGTACAAAAAATGTAAGACAAGAAGCTGAGAGGAGGGGGAGAAAGGAAGAGTTTTACAGAATAAAAGAGAGGGAAAAGAATGACTTTATTTGCAGAGGAGAGGAGGGTATTTGGTCAGGATTCAGATGTGAGCCATGCTTTCTTCCTATCTTTCACATGTTTGTTGCTGGGATCTGTAAATTGTCATAATTGGAGAGGTTTTACAACCACAAAGTCATTTAGCTGTCTCTTTAGCTTCCACTAAATCTTACATACTTGCAAATGTGTATCTGTACACAGAAATAAGCATGACTATATAACATCTGTGGGTACATTAGTGTTCATTTTGCCAATATTAGTCTTATGCAGTCTTTAGTTTTAGTTGACTTAATCTCTGGGCCTTTTAGTCTTATCTTAGTCAAAGAAAGCTGCAACTGTTTGTTTAGTTTTTGTCAGTGAAAACTGTTGACATTTTAGTCTTTTTTAGTCTTATCATGGAGTAAATTGAATATTTCAGTCAAAACCAATATTTTTAGTCATTTTAGTCAAACTTATTTGATTCTTTTCATTTTCAGATTTTATCCGATCATTATTTGAGGAAAAACAAAGGTCTAATTTGTAACTGCGGGCAAGTTACTCCAAGTATTCACTATGCTCAGTGTGTGCTGCCGGCCAGTGAAGTCCTGATACTGAAACAGCACAGGAAATGAAAGTGCAGCATTAAGATTGTGTCCCCATCAATGAAAATACAGAGTTTGGTTAAATTTTTTGTGGTTTAGCAGTCCACCACTTTTTTTATTACAGCCACTGTTATTGTTCAGTGCCTTCTCATTCTTGGTGAACATAATTAGTCATAGTTTTATTAAGTAATTAGAAATTTATGTTTTAACAATAGCGTACGTGTATGAACGGCAGATTTACATGGACATCCGTACAGGCTGTATCTAAAGACTCTCAAAATAGTTCTCACAGACTTGTAATTGCATTAGATTTTGATTGACAGTGCACTATGTGGCTATTTATCAATGTCAGCTCATTTAGTTATAAATTATGCTTTTCAGAGCGGGAGAGGCAGGAAAGTACAGGGAAAGTGAGGTTGGGGGGTTGCAGGAGAGAATAGAAAAGGAAGTAGGGCTGTGCCAAAAAACATTTTTTTGAACCTTGAAGGTTTGCCGCAAATGATGACTGACAGCTCAAAGATATTTAGAGGACCTGTTATTTAGGAATAACTTTTTGCATCCGTTTGCTCCACTAAAAAGATATGTCAGTTTTGCTGGTTTAATATCAAAGTAGAATTTTGCAGCTAATTTAAATGAAAAATACTCTGCAGAGTTACACACTAATGCTTTGTAGCAGTCAAAATCTTTTCCCTAACTTTTCATTTAAAGTCAGTAAAGAACAAGTAAATCACCATGCTCGACGAATAAAAAAAAATAGGATTGTGATGATGCAAACTAGATGTGCAGACCGAATTCTGTTTATAATTACCATAGCAGGGGTGCCTTCTCTCACTAACTGGGTGTTCCATTCCAAGTCAAGTGTTTTATCCTCTAAGAAAGAAACCATTTTCTGGAAAAAGATTTCACCAGTTGCACATCCCTCCAGGGGCAGTGAAAGTCTCTCCCCAAAAGCCTTTAGAAATATGTTGTCTTTTGTCTTTTGTTTTGTTGTTGTCGTGGAATCTATTTTGGCATAGCGGTGACCGACTAAACCGTGTGACTTCAGGACAATATCGGACAAATAGGACAGAACAGATTTGAAAGAAACCCTGGGCACATTCTAGAAAAAAAAATGTAATAAAGGAAAAGTGCTTTGTGGCTCAAAGGGTCAGTAGTAAATCAATATAGCCATATTCTTTGTACACATCTACTCTCATCTCCTCAACTGGGGTGATAGTTGAAAACCCACATAAACAAACAAAGTGAATTTTGAAGTTTCACAACACTAATCTCTTGATTTATTTCTTTTCTTCTTTTGTCAGCCACACAGCTTACCAAGACACGCACGCACACCTCCACACTCGGGTTTGAAAAGTGCACCGTGGCGCACCATCTTGTCTCCTTTCATTAGCCAATTACATCCTTGTGTCGGTGATGTGAAAGTGGTTCTGGGAACACCACCACCTTCTTAGAGAATGCTATCTGCTGAACAAATCTGTTTTCCTCACTTGCTTGATTTGTATTTGTCGGTTTTATTGCTGTCTGTTTTCCATATCTTCCTGAATATATTTTTCAGTTTATTTGCCCAGTGAGCAAATTGGAATGACTGGGCACCATCTTGAAACAAAACACAGTCTTCATGTCATCCGTCTTGTGAAATTCAGATGTTTTCCTTGCCTTTGTGTTGCTTTTCTGTTCTCCAGCAGGCACGCGTGTTAGATCCTGCAACACAATTTAAAGTATACGATAAAGACCCCTTCCCAAGGCAGGAAGTAGAGTAGTGGAGGGGTCATGTGGGGGCATCAAGCCTATTTTTCGTGTCTGAGTTCTATTCTGTCCTGACAGTGCCATAGCAGGGAATACCTGCACTAATCTTAAATCCTTGTAAGCCCGTAAGTGAAACCTCGGTGAATGAGAGTTAAGGCTGTGAATTGTAATCCTGGTCTTAAAGTACAGACTGAGCCCTTTAACTTGGTCATCCTGTTGCTCTTCAAATTGCTGACTTTGTGGATGCTGAGTCAGGATTAGATTCCCCCCCCAACTGGACGAGCATGTGAATACAAATTTCAGCGCGCTGCTCTGCAGTGAAGAGCGGTCAGCCTAATGGAGTCCATTCCAGTTGGCTGCTCCATCTCTGTGGGTAAATTTTCATGAATTTGCATTCACACTTTTAATTCTTCCACTGAAAAGAAAAGCTCTTACATGGCAACTAGGCAAAAGCAAAATCCACTCTGTTCTGACAAAATGTGGTTATCATTTTTAAAAAACTCCCAGAATTTTATCTACTTAGAAGCCTGACTGCTTAGGAGTACTGTTAGATTCCCAGTAAAACCCAGCTGCATGTTACTGCTCAGAACACATTCTTGTGCAAGATCAGTTGTGGAAACAAGTTTTTACACCAGAAAGTGTGTACAGTTTATTCAGACCAAATAAAACCTCTGCTTCTAAGTAAAGGAAACTCCAAAACCACCCCAAAAGAGCCCTTCCACGAGGACAAGAACAATAAATTAGTTTTACAGCAATAGCAGTATATGGATGTGTGCTGTTACTAGAAGTTTTGTATGGGCTTTATGTTTGTGTGCCGTCTGTACTGAGACAAGGTTGGAGGAAGAGGGTGTCAGTCTGTCGGTTTGCTCCACTGTTAGTCTGTTTGGCTTGAATTAGGCAAGAGTAGCCAAAGGTCGTTAAAGTCGCTACTGGAAGAGAAATAGTCGCTGTAAATTTTTTTTTTTTAAAGGAAGGGCAATTCCCACACATTCTTACACATGTATAGTACACACCGGCACACACCGGCACACAACCGTATATGCACCGATAGATGCACCGAGATACAGGCTTCATAAAAAGGGCTGATGGCAGACGTACATGAATGAGTTTGCACGTGCATAAAGTTGACCACACACACACACATACACTTTAGGATGGGTAAAACTTGTCACTTAACACACACGTACACAATTTCACAAACTTATTTAACATTCCACTTGCACAGACTTATTTACAGTCGGCACATTAACACTAAATCCGTCCTTCCAGATTTCCTCCGTGCAGACTCTTTTCACGACCTTTCATCGTGATTGACTCGCTCAACTCTACACCCAGTTATTTTTCAACAGGCACCCACATGCGATGCATATGTTACTTTGTTGGCCATCCAAATATGAAGGGAGCTTATTTATTTTGAGGGAACCTGATACTGTTGCTCAATATCATATAATGAGATCAAGATGAAAGATAGAAATACATGGGAAGAGAGAGACAGTTATGGAGCAATAGATATGTAATGCTAACTGAGTCCAGCTTGTGTGGCCTTAAAATCTGGCCACTCTCGAAGAAGATCTGTGTAATTAAAGTCATTCTACCCTTGTTAAACCAAAGCAGGGCTAGAATGTAATTCGTGGTTAAAACGCAGGTTTCCTTTTTTTCCATTCTGAGAGTCAACATGATTGAGCTCTCGCAGCGTTGTTGTGAGATCTCTTGGCACCACCATCAATTGAAACATTCCTGTTACGTTACATGGTGCTGTTCAATGGAAGAGGATGAAAACAGTTTGGGTTATGACGAAGTGGCTCCCCATTTTGGTTGCATCGCTACAAATAACATACCACCAGCCAAATGATTTACAAAAATAAGAGCTTATAATAGGGGGAGGGGGTGGGTAACAAAAGGTCGCCATTTTTAAATGTAATGTTCCAAAAGCATTCTGTTTTCCCTTTCTGTTTCCAGGAACTCATTTATCAGCAAAATTGTCCTTAATTTTATATGTCTGTGAACAGTCTTGTCATCACTCTTGACTGGGACTGCTTACACATTTATATGTGCACAGTGTATAAACACTGAGTTCACACACACACACACACACACATAATTAATGCAAGACATGTGGCCTTTGTAGTCTCAGTCAGGCCATGCTAGGTCATACCACCTTCAGCAGTAACCTGAATGGCTGCTGTTTCTAATCAAGGACTATTCTCTATAATAGGTCCATAATGGGACAGGAAGGGATGTTAATCTATTATATTAGGTCTTATATTGTGCTGTAGACCTGAGACTTGTCTTCATTTGTCATAGTAGTGCAGTGTTACCACGGTCAAGTTTCACTCCTGGCCTGAGTCCGTTACTTGCAGATTTTGTATGTTCTCCTCACGTGTGGATTTCCTCCGGGTTCTCCAGTTTCCCCCCTGCATTCCAACAACATGTAAGGACCCAGTTGCACAGGAAGAAGCACTTTGCACACTTTAATATTGGAGGTGGTCTGGTCTGATTTTATGAAGATTGCTCAGGAGCAAACACAGGAAAAGTTGGGGTTTTTTCTGTTGAGAGGTCAACTACTACTAAAGGACAGTAGCTAACTGAATGTTTGGGCAACAACTGCAGCTACTTTTCCCCCAGCTTTCCTTGTTTCCCACCCATCAGCAAAATTGGCCAATCTACTTTTTGTGGGGTATAGAATACATATTTAAAAAATGTCAACTTATCAGTGAATATAACCACTTTCATCTGGAGTCATGACTGCTCAGAAACTCAGAAAGAGGGCAAAGCCACAATGGGTGGTATTCCAGTCGTGGCAAATTCCCATAGATTCTGTGTGTGTGTTTCTCAGAAGTTTTTGCACTTCCATCAAAGTGAATCTGTTTCATGTTCAGGCTGATTGTGCAGTTGTTGGATGTCAGTCGTCGGAGTGTCATGACTTGACCCTACAAATGCTATCAGAAGTAACTTCAACGCATACTTGCATATGGCTTATTTATGAACCCTGTAGTCCATTCACCTGTCTCCATGTAACTCATTTTATGTCTTGTTTTATTTCCTAGTCGGACTCGTCAGTGACTATAACCTGTGCAAATGGGAAGTGGAACAAACAGGTGTCATGCGAGCCAGTGGATTGTGGTGTGCCTGACAAATACCATGTTCATCCTGCCCATTTCAACTTCCCAGAGGGCACTACCTACGGCAAGAAGATCACCTTTCAGTGTCGAGAACCTGCCCAGCTTGTAGGTAAGATGCGTTGTGGAGCATTCGCCAATGCATGCACAGATAGATGTTCGCAGGCCGTCCTTGAAAGAGCTTTTGTCAGGATTTTTAAAATTCTTTTTATCCATTTTCTCAAGCATCCTCATCAAATTCTTTTTCATTGCTCTTTTAAGACTTCTTTCTTTCCTCAGGTACAAACAACACTCTTACCTGCCTTGATGATGGGCTGTGGTCCTTCCCCGAGGCCCTTTGTGAGCTCCGCTGCCCAGCCCCTCCTCCTGTACCCAATGCTGTGCTGCAAACCAAGCGCTGCAATGAGACGGGCCTCAAAGTGGGCACGCTCTGCAAGTATAAGTGCAAGCCAGGCTTCCATGTCACCAACAAACCTAAGAGGTAAAGAAAATAGTGGCAGACGTTTAATTCATCAGAAAGTTTCCAGGTGAAATTATAAGGCCTGAAGTCAGTTCGGTTAATCGTCTCCTCTCCCTTTAGGCGTGCATTTAAGCGGCAGTGCACGGAGGATGGCAGCTGGCTAGAGGGGGCATGTGAGCCAGTGACTTGTGACCCCCCACCTCCAATCTTCCATGGCTCTTATCACTGTACCGATGGCTTCCGCTTTGATAGTGTGTGCAGACTCAACTGCTCTGATCCTGCCGGTAATTCCGCTATCGCCGCCATAGGAGGCTCTGCCCATACGGTGAGGCTGCTGCACGGTCCATGCAAGCAGGTCTGTCCATCTCTTTCCTCTCTTTCTATTCTTGCTTTACCTATGTTTTGTCCTCTTTTTCTCATGTGTATAACGATGCAGACTTTCTCTCTTTCTTCTCCTCCGTTCTCCAACTGTTTTTACCATCTGAAGGTTCAACGTGGTTTAATGGCAGAGATGTATTGAAATATGTAATAATAAGTATAATTGTTACTTATTCAGCACCCAGACCCTCAACAATGCAGTATTAGTAATGTCGGTATAAATATTGTTTGGTTACAACAACCACAGATACATTATTACAAACATATCCTTGTCTACTATCAAGTAATATACATGTGATAGCTAATAATTAAATGCTAAATAAAGGATTGATGAGTTTCTGTTCCTAAACATACTTTCTAGCTTTGCTTTCTTTTATCTGATCCCTCTTGCACTGCCCTCACTGTCTGACCACTTGTCTCTCTGTGCCTGTTTCTCTCCCTGTCTCCCTTAGCCCTACTCAATTTGACGCCATGCTAATTAGATTGCTATTGATTTCCAGAATAGTCCTGCTGCCACAGACTTTTGAAATGTATACACCTTTTAATCTGTTCTGCCTCTCAGGCGTTGTGGGTTAGATGGCTGATAAAAATTGGATTGTATTTCCCCCTTTGCAACGGGATGCCATCTCAATGCCCTTGGCCTGCTGATGTTTGTGTGTCAAAGTGTGTGCGTATGTGTGTGTATAATTGTTTGTCTGTCAATCTGTGTGTTATTTTCAGGGCGCAGCATCCAATGTGATCCGCTGTAGGAAGGATGGAAACTGGACAGGGTCGTTCCGCCTGTGCCCACACAGCAAAGGCCAATGTTCTTTACCTCAAAACCTCCATTATAGCCTACAGTACTCATGCAAGGGAGGACACGGCATAGGTCTGTATGCACAAATCTACTCTTGTATAATAACAGTTCAGTTCTCTTACTGCTGATGTCATCTTTCGTTGTTTGTATTACGCACTGATGTTGTATGTTGTGTATGCTGTTATCCTTCATTTTTCACATTACTCGTTCCCTTTCAGTTTGTACTTAAATCCATTTTTAATTTGTTCCTAATGAAAGTCAAAATGTCTGATCTGCAGTTATGTAAGCTAGCATGTTGAATGTCACGTAATATAACCATTTGAACGTGAAATGGGGGGTATGTTATTTGAAATGCCTCTGGTCTAGCATACTTTTATTGTTGTTGTTCTGTGTCTGTCCCTCTCCTGCTCCTGCATTCGCACAGGTAAGGAGTGTGAGCTGAGTTGCCGGGAGAGTAACAACGACGTGGTGATCCTCCCTAGTAACATGACAGTCGAAAGTGTACTTAAAGAGCACTGGAGGAACCCGCACAAAGTCAAGGTAGGTTTTGGACGAGTGTTTGTGTCCGCCTCACAGCTCTGGCAGACGCACTTCACAAAGTTCTGTGATCCACAACCCTCCTGTAAGGAATTTCACGTACGGTGTCTACATCCTGGCTCTGTTACCCACAATGCAAAATGCCAGTCTTATGCCTGTCTTTCGTGCCCGGTGCCATGCAAATGTTTGGCTTAGCGGCATGGCAACCCCTCTAACATTTTTTATTAGATTTTTGATTCAGAGTGTGAAAACATGCTGCTGTCCTCATGTATCCCAGCCTTCAGTGTGACATTTCAGCGACCTGCTTGAGGAAATAATGAGCTAGAAGGCAGCTCTGGGATTTAAGTGTTGTTTGCACACAGACAAACAAGTAATTGTGCCGTTTGTAACATTCGGTTTCCCATGTATTTGTCTAACTACCAGAAATAAACTATGACAAAAAAAGCAAAAACAAAGCAAAACAAAAAAAAAACCTTTTGCAGAATTCTTGCAAAGCACGCCCCCCCCCCCACTGCCACTCTGGCCAAGTTGCAAAATCTTATCAAATGGCTAATCATCAGTAATCGCTGTAATTTTCTGAAATAAACCTTATGACGCTCATTGGCAGATAGGAAAACATGGAGGTTAGAGGTCACTGCAGGGGGAGGTCTCATTATAGAGAATTGTACACCATGTCCCTGAGGGGGTGCCACTCACCCAGCCATGGTGTCATTTGGGATTTTTATGAAGCTTGTTGGGTGTGGTCAAGAGGTGGGGGTGGGAATATGTCATTGGTGTGTGTGAGTGTGTGTGTGTGTAGTAGATAAAGAGCACCAGACTACACCTACTCTTTTGATTTGACTCTTCCCATTTAACTTGATTAATGTCAATGATGCGCAATTTGTTCAAAATGCTTTAGTCAGCTTAATGCCCCCTTTTAGCTGCAGAGTCAGAGGAGGATCCTCCTAAATAGCATCAAGTTTTGTAACTAGAGAAGGAGAAGAGAGAACACATTGTATTTCTCGCTGTATTTTTCCCTACAACTCCCTTTGTTTTTGTTTCAGAGTCACACTGAGTCAGCAGCTTTTTTGCGGTGGATGTCGGGAGAGAGGGGTGGGTTGGGCCACGTGGACATGAAATGATCTGTTTTTCATGGATTTGTGTAATTGATATGATTTGAGCTCGGTGGTAATTTGAGACTTGAGGCGATGCTGTTGGGTTTTTATGGCATCAGAGAAGTCAGAGAGTGAGGGGCGACAGGGTGAGTATTGCAGTGGGGTGAATCTTTCAGACATGACACACCATCGGCCAGGAGGTTGGTAAAGGTGGAGATTTTACAGGTGGTGTGCGCAGGTTTTGTCATGTGCCACTATGCGAAACTCATTTGTTGAGTTTAATTTCGAGGAGGGTCAATTTCATGTGCCCACATGCATGTGCAGCAGTGACACCTTAGCCAATAGTTGTCAGAATTAATACCAAACATCAAATACTGAGCAGACAGAACAGACAGCATTTGCCTTTTGGTGAAATGTAGTCATTTGTGGGACATTGCATTTGTATTGGTGGAAAAATAATTCAGTCATAACTTACGTGGCTTACAGTAGTTGCAACAGTAGGACCATACATCATAATATACTTTTACTCCGCTCTAGATTGTGACTCTTCATACAGTATCATAAAGAGAATCCATACCCTGAAATGCACTTTCTAGTTCTACTTTGCTGAGTTGGAGGTTAATGTTGCCCACTTTAATAAGTGATGTTGATTTATTGCCTTTAAACTAGTTGTATTTCCGTTCTTAGTGTGACCCACTTAGAATTCCTCTCCTGCTTTTCTACCTCCACCTCCTCCTCTTCTTTTTCCCCTGTCCCTCTATATCTAACAATTCTGCGCCCCGGCACCCTCCTCCCCCCTTTATCAGCAAAATTACCCTGTCGGGCTTGCTGCGGAATTAGTCATTTTCTATATGACATGACCTCGTCTGTGGTGGCGCTGAGATAGGGATCTATTTTTATGTGGTATCAGTGCCCGGGGGAGGCTTCAGAGGGTGAGGATCCCATACGTAGTGAGGGGTGAAGCCAGGCCACGATCATGGATTATCATGATTTACGGCCTCGCTGTGAGAGGAATAAAAAAAAAAGAGCTTGAGAGAGAGACAAAATGAGAGAGGGGAGAAGAGAGGGAGTTTCTGGATGACATCATCATAGCAGAACACAGGGAAGGGAGAATAAAAGTACAGGAGTTGCAGAAAGTTTCACCTCTGCTTAATCTTCCACCACATGGGGATGGCCTATCACTCCCCTCAACCACCCAACACACGTGCATCCACACAGCACAGGAGTGCCTGCATCCTGCTATGAAGTACTACATCACAGTAGTAGAGCTGTTACTCCCGCAGCTCTCGGTTGTCCTTAGATGCTATGTTGTTCTTTCTCTCTACCATACACCCCCCATCTGTCTTTCTTTGCATTGATTTGCTGACAGCACTGAAATGAAAAATACCTTAGTGCGCAGCAACAAAAGAAAAGCACGTCAAATTTGTGGGATATTGGGACACACGGGGTCTAAGAAGTGAACCATCTGAGGTCAGCCAGGTCTTTGCTGTGGATGGCACTTTGGTTCATGCACACTACTACCCAAGTCTGGAGACACGCTTAAACAAAGCCCCTCTCTGCACCCCAGCTCAAGTAGACTCACATATACAACCCCCACGCACTTAATGGAGACATAGTCACACATACCCACCCACAGTCATGTCAACATGTAGAATGCACTCTCGTGTACCCACACAGTACATGCCTATATGAACGCATTTGCACATGCGGCTCCACGTTCTACGCACTGTGCTGCCCACCTCCCCTCAGCACAGATGTTTTCTGTTGCATTACAATGAAGAGCACAGTGGGAGAACAGGATGGGATTCCACAAATTCTGCAAAGATATTTGAGAGCGCGGTGCTCTCTACCTCTGTCTGATCATCTCTCTCTCGCCCTCAAGTCTTTGCCCTCCTGGGGCCATGACTTAGTTATTAAAAAATTTAGTTTTAATCAAGTTATCTCTTGTCAAAATCAGATTATTTTGCTCTCAGTGTAAATCAAAGAAGACACATAGGAAAGAGACTTCTGTGTTTAACTGTCATAAAAGTGTGTGTGTGAGTGTGTGTGTGTTCGGGTGTGTGGACTGAAAAAAGAGAAAAGCTGTTCATGTTGCTGTACATAAGGGAAATAAGATGTTTTGATCAAAATACGGAAAGAACCAGTTTTGTTAATGAATTCGACACCACCTCAAATTTGTTTGTTTCATTTTACAGAGTATAGTCTGTACAATGGGAATGAAGTGGTATCCACACCCAGAGTTGCTCCATTGTATCAAAGGATGTGAGGTAAGGGTTTTTTTTAGACTTCAATGCTTAAATTCTTCCACCTTTCATGAAATATATAAACTGTGTAGAGTTTTATTCACTGTACTTGGCCAATGGAGTTTGGACAGACAGATAACAGATTAGCTGATGCTATACAAGTTAATCTTGTAATCAGACCAACCTGTGGCTGAAGATCTGGTGTCAGAATATTTGGGTTTAACTCCCAACATACTTATAGGTAGAACTAAGATCAATGGCTAGCATTTTTTCTATACAGTTAATCTGATCTGAGCACAAAGTTGAAAATACTTTACTGTGTGAACAACTTAATTGTCCACAGTGGACTTTTTCCTGATAAGAGTTGCTGAGGACAACACCTGCGTGGGGCGCACAGGTGACATCTGGTATCAGACTAACTAATGTGACTCACTGAAATGTCTTGACTTTGATGTATTAGCTGCACATCTGTACAGATGTGCTCACGTGAAACTGTCTCCCTTCTAAAAAATGGTGCATTTACATGTGAATGCAACATGTGAAAGAAGTCTACTCCTCTTCATGGAAGAATGAAATCATCTACTCCGTTTTGGCCAACTGGATAACCTGATTGGTAACCCAAGTGGAGGGTGGAGCCAACCTAATAAATCAACCTTGTGTTTGGTGCAGTGAATAGTTTATGGTGTCCTCAGTTTGACTTACGGGTCTGGCCCACTAAGGGCTTAAAAAGTCACATTGAAAGATGAGGGAAATTTAATGTATCAGACTCATCAGCAAATCTAACCAGAGACCTATAAAAGGCCCCCTAAAACAAAAGGCCTCTTCAGTAATTCACCTTTGAAACCATTATCAACAAGTTAGGGCAGCAATAAAAAAAGGTGGAAGTTTTTCTCCTCACTCAGTGTTTTTGTCTAATTGATGTTTCTCTGATCTGTAGCCATTCATGGGAGACAACTACTGTGACGCAGTCAACAACAGAGCCTTCTGTAACTATGACGGAGGAGACTGCTGCCAATCCACTGTCAAGACCAAGAAGGTTAGTGGCATGCTTATACCTCAGAGTAAACCTCGCCCTTCAGACACAGAGATGATGTTGGATTTGGCCCTGGTCACGCTTGATCAACAGTCAGTGTTTGCCCCCCAACTCTGGAGTCACACACAGCTTAGGGATAAATCCCACCTCCCAGCAGCAGCTTTTCTGGTTTTTCCCTGCGACTTATCACTTGGATGTCTTCTGTCTTCTCGCTTCCATTCATCCAGTGGACATTGCATGTTCCCTTTATCAGGCTTTGACATTTATAAATAATAATTTTTACCTTTTAAAAAAAGGTAGGCTGTATTTCACCTCTTGGCACATCTCGAAACAGATTCTTCCTTCCTTTGCTTTGTGTCCAACCTTATATCACTGGTAGACAGATTACTGATTCCACATCCAAGAGAGTGGGAGTTTTCAGACTTCATCAGTAGTCTTCGTTTTTCTGTGGTATTCTGTTTCCTAATGTGTAAAATGTCTATATTTATCATTGTGTGTCTGTATTTACTGCCCAAAATGCAGGTAGTAATTTTATTCTAGCTTCTTTATCACAGAGTTAGGGTCACAACTATTTGAACTTCAAACATAATTTACTTGTACCTCTTCACTACATCCTTTTTATCTGTCAACAATGAATCAGCCGTGTTGTATTTCAGCATTAAGATGTGTGAGTATCAAAAAGAGTGGTCGTCCTCATGGCAGTGGCTGTCTTAATTCAAGGAGGTGCTCTGGTTGGCCAGCCGCCAGCCGCTGGCAAGAGTCTGATTGGAAGTGAATCGTAGCTCCTGCCCTGCAGCATCTGCTTCTCTGCTGCACTGTTCCATGTGCAGTTTTGACTGGAGCCCACTTTACCAATGGCCAGTCAGGGGACAGAAAAATTAAAAATTAAATATTACTGCTGAGCAATGCTGTGGGGAACCTAATTGTTTTTGTTTGGATTTGTATTTTCCTCCTCGCAGGTCTAATTTGACTAGTAATTTGCTGTCCAAATAAATAGTCAGTGGTCAATCACAAATTAAGAGATGGCTAATAAATTTAGTTCTGGGCAGTATGCGGTATTTAATCGCACTATCCTACTTGTTAATGAACGCACATGTACATAACCCCCTTTGAACTAGAAATAGCTCCGTGTTTTGTTTTTGTCCTTTATTCATAACTTAGGTATCAGATGTAAAGGCAATGTATCCTGCATTTAATAGCAGCAGCAAAGCCAGTGTGCAGCCCCCAGGGAGGTGACCTCACTCCTGAAGTGGTTTCGCTGCTGTTGATTGACGTTATCTCATCTCCACATCTTCTGGCTCCAGTCCAGTGAAGGGGGCTCAGCCAGAACTTGCATAACTCACTTTTACTGACAGACCCCAATGGGGGGATAGACTCCACTGAATTATTGCAGCAAGAAGAGGTCGAGCTGGGTGAAAGGAGGGCAGGCAGTGGGTCTTGTTAGAGTTAGGAATTGTTCTGTTGTACATCAAAGGAATGCATGCTCTGAGCATCGTATGTTTGGATGTCAAGTAAGTAATCTCTGGTTTAAAAGTGAAATGTCTTTGCAGCCCCCTGCACAACACAAGTATCACAGACTTGGAAAAACCCACATTAGCTCTCCTGTTAAGGTCTCCCTCTTATCAAGCTTACAAAAATCATGAACACATGCATCGTCCTGCTGCTGAGGCTGTCGTAACCAGACGAACATTCAAACATGGAATAGTGCTCCACTGACTTATGGCTAATTAACTGGTCAGCTGCTACACATTAAATGGCAAGCAAACATACGTATCTGCTAATATCACTTTGGTCCATTTAGAGCCCGGTTTGGTCCATACGCTTCAGTACCGCTGCCTGTAAGCTACAGTGAAAGTTTATTTATTTTGTCTCTCATTCCCCTGCTGGAGATCAGTCTGCCAGCTGCTGTCAATCAAACCCGGTCACGCCCTACCAGTAGCTGAGAGGAAAAGGAGTATTTCTGATAATTCCCCAAATAACTGTTTTTCTTCCTTAAAATTATAGAAAAGTGGTTACCTTTAGAATAACACTGACTTTATCTGTGACTGCAAAAAGGGATGACTAAATGTGATATGAATGTGAGACAAATAAGTGGATAACCTGGGCTTAAGAACTCCAGGCTACTTGTCCAGGTTCTACTTTAAGGCATTTTGCCCTGGAAGTCCTTCTAATAAAACAGTCTGGTTGGTGTTTTCCACTAGTAGGTCCCTTGGAAACTATTCAGAAAGATACGAAAAATTACTCTGAAATAACCATAATCATAATTTGATTTATCGGCTGCCAGGAACTCGGGGTGAGGAAGGTTACCGTGGGTGAACAACAAAAAGGAAACATTAAGGATTGAAGCTGATATGTGAAATTGATATGAGAACAGGGGAAGGCCAGATGTTTGATAGAAGCCCTTTTGCTTTAGCCCACAGTCTAATTGATGCTGCTTACTTGCATGCACATGTTGCTTAGTGCCTTGCCTAATGCAAACTTTATTTGCCTGAACTTCAAATTAACCCTGAATGCCAGTTTTAAATTACTTACCAGACAACCTCCCTGACAACTTTATCTTGCCAATTTACTGCATTTACTCTGCCCACATTTAAATTTCCTTTGTATCTATCATCATTTTGGTACTTAGTGCTCAGTTAGGTGTTTAGATTTAGTTGTTTATTCCTCTTTGGCAAAACCTTCATAGTTATCCCCTATTTGATCAACTCCATCAAAACAGAAACAGGATATTTTGCACCTGATTTTGATTTTTCCCCAAAGTGAACACATGCATGGCAGGCAGCAAAGGATGGCGCTGCATAAAAACCTCTAAAAACAAAAGAAAATCCCATAACATATGACAAAGGGAACCTGTAACTCATTTATTACAGTCCTTCTCCTTCGAGCTGCTGAGTAATGCACTTGCTGGGTGACAAAGACAGACAGTGTTTTCCTCTTTAGTGGGAAATAAATGTTCTTGTCCAGACCACAAGTGAAGACTGTGTTCCAGCTTGTTTCATTGTTCCCGAACACAGATTTTGTCTGTGTCACAGTGGAGGTCGTTTGGTGCCAGCTATGAACTGATCTGTACATGCAACTGTTCGAACTGTTCATGTGCGCAAGATGTTCGCAGAACTCTTAATCCGTAAATCAAAAATAAATACGATGAAAGTGAGGTGCAAAGAATAAATCATTCATTAACCATTTTATTTTATTTATTAGAATTATTTTATGATTTTTTTAATAAATTCAAGAAGCTCCTCCATTGAAGACCTTAAAAATATATTTGCAGCAACCAGAATCATTTGAATCAGTTCATTTAAAAGATTTGTTTCAAAAAAATTATTCCTGGAATTGTTCAGTGATTGAACTGAAACTGGTCAAATGGCTCAGCTGCCAGAAGTGCTGCAGCACTGACAAACACGTTTTTTAGGTTGTCATCTCCTAATTGTTGATATTTTGAATGATTCCTTACTGAATATCACTCATTCTCACGTTCACCATGTAGTGCGATCAGCAAATAAGGCCTTGAACATGCAGTAAAAGGATGTGACACAGTTTCAGGAGCCGCTGACATGGTCACAGTCACTCTCGTCTGCCAATAAAACATACAGCACATGAGCAGACATACCAGTCACCAGTTGTTATGCACAAGTCTGGTGACTCAGTGAGACTCTCGCTGTCCCCAGTATGTGACACAGCACACGAGAACAATGATATGACCCCTTCCACACAACCACACAAACACAGATAGACAGGCGCACACATTATTTGTTCCTCTGCCAAACCGTTTTACATCCACGTTTTCTCTCTGAACTTTGGTAATGAGGTAAAAGGACAAAAATGAAATTTTACAACGGACTTTCATTCTCCCTCATCGTCCAGAATCATATATCATTTTGGCCTTTTAGTCTGTCCAGGGAGTCCAAAGGTTAAATAAAATCCTCTGCTGCCTCACTTGTTCTTTTCTTTGACCCAAAACCAAAAGTGCACACTGCTGTTATGTCTTCAGTATGTCAATGGAGGAGACGCAACACATTGGTCTACTCACTCCCTCCTTAGTACAAGATGCTTAAGTAACTTCTTTAGTGCAGTTGCATGATTGTTTATTATTTTTTCACCCAACATAAAATACCATGTGTTTCAAATATGAAATGATTCAGCAGCTCAGTATGAACGATCAGTTTTTTGGTTTGTACTCTTTCACGAACATCAACCTTAAAAACTTTTTTAGGAATTAGGTTATCATTTCTTAAATATTTCCAGATTCCTTCTGCTTCTCCTCTTCTCTTTTTCTTCAGAGCTCTGCTTTTCATCCTGATAAAAGCTGAGTAAGTATGGGGGGAAGGAAAAAAAGGCAGAAAAAAAACTGTAGAGGAAAGCAATGGAACTCAGTTGCTCATTTACGTTTACTCCCCTTCCCAGCAAACGCTCCTCTCGTCTTTTATTTTGGTAGAGATTTGTGTATTAAGGAGTTCTGGATGACTTGCTGTGTATTATTCCACCCCAGGAGCTTTGAAGGTGCAAGGACTGGCTGCACGTAAGGTCACCACAGGATCTCCCCTTAATAGTTGCAAGCTGTTGGCTGGATTTGGAGAGGCAGGGAGGAGAGGAGGCAAGAGTTTGCCTTTCTGAGGGTTGCCTGTGCAAGACCCTTTTTGTAGGTTCCCCCCTCACCCCTCCTAGTTTGGGAGGAATTCCTTTCTTGAATGCTGGAAGCAGTGTGCAGAGGGCACCGATTATATAGTTACAGTATACGGCTTGGCCTCTCTAAAACAACTATTTCTAAATGTGCCCGTATGTTTTTTCTGTCTGCATTGGTGGTGTGGTCTTGGGTAAGTGCTGAGATCTCTCTCCCTCTCAGTCCCTCACCGCTGTTTACAGCTCTCAGTCTGGCACAAGTATGCTCACTACGTGACTTGCTGTGTGCCACGATTGATGTTTGCGTCTTAGCTGATGGTCCGTGATAGCCCTGACCGCTAACCTCTCCGTCTGTGCTGGTGACTCACGTAGACAGAGCCCTCTGCTCCCCTTTAAAATGTCATTTGCTTCTCTGGGATTTCGTCCGTGAGCAGATTCACATTCATTTCATTCCTTAAAAGAACCCACCAAAATTATGTTTCTAGCAGACTGCACTTTTGGAGATGTTACAGATACAGTTCATAGATATAGATTGATGTTATAGAATAGTGATCAGCGGTGAGTAATGCTAGTTCTTCTTTCTGGACATTTAAAAGTCTCATTTTCAGCCTAACATGTTATACATCAAACATTCACATAACTGGACGCCAGAAACACAGGCCATCAACAGCTCTTTATTTTTTAAATGTTCGAGGCAGCTAAATTGACCTCATTTACCATTTCCAAGGGTCTGCCAGGGCAATTAAAGTGGAGGAATGAGCCAGGCTATAGAGAGGAGCAGGAGCCCGCACATATACCATGGGTGTTTCGTACTCATGGAATTTAGATGTACTCTGTTACCTTCTTGCACTCTGTGTATTGTAAAGACACTGCAATGTAATGCTCATGGTAAATCATTAAATAGGAAACAGCATACCATAACTTCCTTTATTCCGGAATTCCTTTTGGCCATTTGCTGATGCCAATTGCTCAGTTGTAAGTTCTTTTGCTCTCTAGTTTTCCTTCCTAATCAGATCATGCTTTGTTTTTCTCATTTATACACAGATTCATGTTTGTATATGTACTGTATATTATTCTGCTTAAGTACAATGGATTTTTTTTGTCATGCGTGGCTCAATGGCTCCAGACACTTGAGTTGTCTGAAGTCTTTCCTATCTATAATTGATTTTAACTGTTGCAATACACTGTGACCGAATGAAATCGCTGTCATGCATATGACTGAAATCATGAGACTGACAGAGATGATGAGTTGGTCTGGGCCGCTGTCTCTCTGTGTCTGTCTTTCCATTTGCATTGCAGAGCACTGTGTTGTTAGTTTTTTAGCTCACATAGACAGAGACGGAAATGTTTTTTTATGGATATGCATATATTTATTTGTATTGTAAAAACTTGCTCGGTGAGCAAGATGATGTTTGTGACAGGAATGTTGCTTGTTCTAAGATACTGAAATAACCTCAGTTACTTGCTAATGAACAGTATGTTATGCGTCCCCGGATCAGCCAGTTCTGTTTCCCCAGGCCTGTGCCCCTTACACCACCTTCTTTTCTGTAAGCACTGACTGACACGCACATACTGCACTCACAGAAATGTAGAGAGGAACTCTGTGTTATTTTGACCTGTTCCTGAGATGGAAGGATGGGGCTCTGACAAGGTCTGCGTTCTTCAGAAAGGCTTTCATGTTGCAGTTAGTGGGTGTCCTCCCCCAGCCCTCCTCTAGCCCTGGGACATGGGGCAGCGTGAGGGCCCCCAGGCCCACAAGGCCAGCCAGTCCCATTTCCCAGCCACCCTGAGAGAAGCTCAAGTCAGGGCCAGATGTGGCAGCTGGCCCAGCCACCCTGGAGGTCAAGGTCAAAGGAAACCATGTCAAATTTGCCACCCACCATCATTCTCTAGATAGAGAGATAAACAGAAGTGGCCTTGAAGGGGGAGTAAGGTGGGAGGGATGGTAGGGAAGTGAGTGAGAGAGCAGTCCTAGAGCAAGGTAAGAGACTCTAAAGGAGACAAGGTGAAAGTGTGAAGCAGAGCGACAGTGTAATTAAACTGTAAAGGAGTTAGGTAAGAGTGAGGAGCCCCATGTTCTCGGCTTCAAAATGCCACAGAGGAAACGCTGCTCACACGGCTGACAGCTGTTTCTGAAGTGTGTCCGGCCCTGGGCTTGTAAAGTCGTCACATGTAGGCCTCATTTTCTCAGAGGAGTCTGGGCACTGCCCACCTGGCCCTCACATTAGGAACACCCCCCACACACACACCCCCCCACACACAAATAACTTATTTTATACCCCATTTCAAAGGGGAGCCTGCGTCACTGCTCCTCAGTGACTAGCACGCTCCCCATGTAATCCACAGAACCTCTGTCGACAACTCTCTCACTCTCATAAACTCACGGTGCTGTTTTCTCAGTTTGCATTCATCGTTAACTATAGCAACTTACATTTTTGGTGTTTACTTTGCAGCACTATCCAAAACAAAATGTAATGCTTTTAGCACAACTTAAAGAAAGTTGTACGTTTTTCTCTGTACTTTCCAATGCTGGAAGGTTTTTTTTTTTTTTTAAAAGCTAAGGGTCTTCTTTAATGGAGGTCAGAATATTCTAAATACAAACTTTAGGCACATGGCGACATTAATCTAGATAAACGCCAGTTAAAGGGATGCAATTTGTGGATTTTTTGGGACTGACAAACTGTTAAAACAAACAAAAAACTTTGTTGTAAGCAATCTGTCTCAACTCAAAATGAGGTTTCCATTAATTTCTTACATAACAAAATGAATTTGACTTTATGCATTTAGTAGTCATAAATCTCTCAGGAAGTGAGTCAACTCCAGAGTCCCAAAACTTTTGAGTATATAGTGCAATACAGTGGCCTATTATTATGAATGTATTTTTTAATGGATGGAAAACTCTCATTTCTTAGTCATTCTGTGCTAATACATTCAGTAATTACCTGACTAACCTCCCCGATAGTATTGGCTCCTGATGCAATTTATTTGATGGCATTACAGTAACAGCTACTCCATATTCATGTAATTGCGCCATGACCCTCCTCTGGAAACAACTCGTCCCATAGCGGCCAGACAACTTTCACTAATAGCTGTCTTTGGCATGAGGTGCGCAGTCAGTCTCCGTATCTGTGTTGGGCAAAGTGGCCGGCGCTGTCATTACATTTGCATTGTATACTGAGATCCATTGTGCAAAAGAGGCAATACCACTTAGCCCTAATCAGAAAAAGCGACACTGCCCGCTGGCCCCCACAGATCGATCTGATAAGCCACCAGGACACAAATGCAGACATGGCCTTGGTCTGCTGCCTGCCTTTCATGGCTTGGACCACATGTGTTCCTTGTTTGGCCTGGAGAAGGGGGACACATTTTGTGTACCCAAACAGCTGAAGCAGCCCCCCCCCGAGAGGCGAGCAGACAAGGCAGCAGCAGCTGGTGCTGGTGACGCATTGCCAACGTTATCCAGTGACGTCAAACGCCAAGGGCAATGGCCAGTGGTCTTCCGGTTCTGGTTTAATCTTTTTAACTTTGAAATCCAAAAATCAGAGAAACTAAGATTGTTAATTTTTTTTCTGATATTCAGAGATTTTGATATATGATGGGTCTTCTGTGTCAATTTCATTTTGTGACTTCAAGTAGACCGGTATTGAACTTTGTTATTATTTTTATTACTGTTACAACAGCAGCCATGCTTTTGGCTTTCAGTGAGTTTAGGGACACTTTGTACCCAACACAAAATGAGACAAATAGTCTAATGAGAACCACACAGATTTTAATCTCACACTTGTTTGACATTTGTGAGAATTTGGTCTACATCCAGTACAATGGGAGCGGGAGAGCGCGAGCTAGCTTGTGCATGTTTGTGCGGACACATCTGATACATAGATAGATGGTGAAAGCTCTGTAATGTGCGTGTCCACCAGGAAGATTATATAACAGCAAATATAACAGAACCTCTGAAATAAAGTATTTGACACATTAATGTATCACACCATATTTTATTATGATCACATGGCATTTTATTTCAATTTCACATATTGGAATGTGGGCTCACTAATTTTAATTATTTACTTGTTACCCAATTGCTACAGCATATTTGTTCACTGTCATACCACTACATCAAATGGAAAAACAATTATAGATTTTATAGAACAGATTTCCCTGAAATTCAGCATAACATGCTTGATGTTTATGGACAATTGGGTTGACTTTATTTTAAAATGACTGCTGTGGGTTTGAATGTTTTTTACCACCCAACATGCATTTGTAATAGACACTGAATTGGCCAAAAAAGGGAATTACACTTAATGACTGCAAAAATGTTTGTTGCTCTCCCTGCCAGGTGATTCCATTCCCCATGTCCTGCGACATACGGGACGAGTGCTCCTGTCGGGATCCCAACGCTATTGAGAACAGAAAGGATGAACACGTCCACTCCCTGGGGTGACCAACCTGAGCAGGGACCTCTGTTCAACGTCCCAGGAACCTTGCTCCAACACAACACAGCCAGAGTGGCCGCGGCAGCCCCCCCCCCCCCTCCCCCCCAACCCCCATCGTCCGCTCGGCCTCCAATTTCCTGCACATGCTGCTTAACAGGCATACCTCTCCATCCATACTGCAAACCCAACCAGCTGAAAATGCCTCCGCCTCCACATCACAGAAAGATCTAGAAGAGAGGATGGGACTCATGAGACTCCACAGAAAGCTTCATTTCTCAGCTAAAAGGAAGGTAACCCTGCAATATCATCATTCAAAAAAAAAAACAAAAAAAAAAACATATATAACAAGGAGAAAAAAATAAATTACATGAAACAGACATTTTTGAAAGAATAAGAAAACAACCAAACAAAAAACTAAACAAAAACATAACCAAGCCTAGGTAGCATGCCTTTTGTTCAGTTTTGTGCTGGCTTCAGTGTCTATTTTAGTGACCTTGCTCTACAATCACACGATTGAACCTAAGGTAATCAAAATGTGCAAGTTGGGGATAGTGTTGGTGTTGGCTCTGTGTTTTGCAAATATTAAGGAAATCCAAACAGATGTTTTTAGATAATCCTCAGACACTTTTAAGGTGTGTCAAACACCTTTTTGGAAGGGGCTATAGAAGTTTGTGCTTATATCATTCCTGGTTTCAAACTGGTCAGACATTCTGTATCTGTGTCCTTTTTTGGTAAAGTGTGTTTCCTCATAGGCACCTCAGAGGCTATAGAGGTTATTCCTAGTTTGGTGGGGAATGAGACGCTACAGTTGAATAGGGTTAAAAAAAACAACAATTAATAGATATCACCATAACACTTCACCAGTTGATTACTTGCATTAAGTCATTTTTTTTTTGAAGAGGGGAGTTTGGATATCCCTTTTTATCTATTCATAAATCAGAAAAGACTGTCAATGACCTTCTCCATTTTTTAGGAATTAAAAGTTATAAATCAGGTTAAGGTTGATACATGTACAAACAAACCCCTCTGTAAAAACCTTCAGAGTATAGATAGGAAATAAAACTGGAAAGTCTGGTGTGTATAAGTGCTACTGAAGTGGAGATTTCTGGCTATGAGAAAAAAAAACTATGGAAAAAATGGCCTTAAAGGTATGTGTTGTAAAATTCCATGCATTTTTTTTTATTGGGAACCACTATTTACAGACACAATATCTGATACAAAAGAAATGACCATGTTTGGATAATATTACATTATGCAGGAGAGAGAGGGCTTTACAACAATACCTGTGATGACATAGTGCAGACAATGGTCTCAGTGCATGTTGCATTAGCAGGATAACTTTTGGTGAATGTAGGAGAACTCTACAGATGAAAATGGACAAAGTGTAGTAAAATAAACACCTAAATGTGTATTTTGGACATTTTTCTTTCCACTAGTCTGAAAGAAGACATTTTGTGGTGGCAAAATAGTCCAAAATCTCAAAATTGACCAGTGCATGAAAAAACAACAGCAATATTTTTTGCTTGCCACATCTCTCGCCTTACGTTTCAAGCCACAGATTCAACACAGAAGCCAAAACAAAATACGCACACACAAAAAAAAGTCTAATAATTATTAATTAATTAATTATTAATTAATAATTAACAGACACAATTTCCTAAGACAGTTTTATACTTAGAGAAAAATCCTGAATGCATTCAAACATTTTTAGCATGGCTTCTGCTACTGTGTCTGCTGCTACTTGCCACTGTCACATCATGATATCTAATATGGTCAGACAGCTTTGTCTGCCTTGCTGCTTACGGTACCTCTTTATAGCTTTCATTCACACTTGCATGTTAGTACGTAACACGTTTAGCTCACATTAATACATCTTGACAACACCACATATGAAATGCACTAAGAACTTTAAAAAAAAAAAAAACCCAGAACCTCACTCGTCATTCCCATTTTAAACCAGCTGCCCAGAACAATACTACATACGCTGACCGCGACTTAAAGAATGTCATCGATAATGCCTCACTTGGGGTTGGGGTGATTTTAGTTTCAGTTTGAGCTCCTCCCTCACGGCGCTTGATACAAACGTTGTTACCTCAAGCACTGATTTAAAAATGTTTAAACTGAAATTAAAACGATCCCAGCCCTATTCAGAATGTAGTCAATGCTTGTCAGGAGTCTGTGGCTTTTTTCTTTTCTTTTTTTTTAATGCACAGTACTGCACAGAACAGCCACACAAAGATAAAGAGAACAGAAACAAAAGGCTGGCTACAGGCCATAGCTCTTAGTGAGAGTTAGCATAGGTGGAAGGAGACCACACATGACACACACATACACATCTCTCTCATTCAGTCCTCCACCCTAGTCTTGGACTCAGCTCAAACTCTGCGGGCAACAATGTTGTACCTAAAAATGACATTTGGATGTATGCGTCAACTCAGCATTAGCACTCACAATATGATCAAAGGTCCTCTAAGATTCTCTTTTTAAATAGTTCATTTTACCATTATGTTTGTTTCTGCAGTAAAAGAAGTGCTCTTGTAATCAGCACTTTTCAGTATTGTGAACTTGGGTGTCTGTCCCCACCAATTAACTTCATTAGATCATAAGGCTGCTACAACCGCTTTGTATTTTTGTTATTCATCATTCCAGACACATATACAATAGTTTTGTTTTGGGTTTTTTTTTCTCATGCATATTTGATAAATGAAGGCTGCTTGGCATACTGGTCCAAATTTTTGCTGCTCCTGTTTGGCTGTGACAATGGCCATGGTTACCGATCTGCATGGTTCTAACTTTTCATTTCACTTGGGTCAATGGCACGGTCTGCCTCACCCACATTAGGCTGCTATAGCATTCCAGATCATTCTCATAAGTATGGAAACAACTGTACCCAAACAGGCTGTGCGAGTGGCCATGTCATTTTAAAACCAATGTTAGTGAAGACAATACCACAACATGCAGAGAAAGTGAAAAGGTATTATTATTTTCCACCAAATACAAAAAAATATATATAAATATTGTGTAAATATTACTTTATGTTCTTGATGGACAGGAGCGTTGATTTTTTTTTTAGTTTTCTCATTTTGTTTTGTTTTCATTTCCATGTAGTCTTCTTCTTTTTTTTTTTTTTTTTTTTTTTTACAAAATGTCATATTTAATCAGTGTTTGTATTATTGACCTCAGTTACTGCACTTTTTTAGTTGCCATGTAAGAAGAAAAAAAGTATATCTTTCAAAAATGTTTAGAAGCTGCTACTGTCAGAACGGTGATCTGAAACAAACTGTATGATAGCCGGTCATTTGACTCCCTGTGTTGCTATTCGCTTTCCTGTCGTTAGTGTTTTAGTCATATCTGACCTAGATACTCCTCTCAGCCTGAACTTTGCATTCAATGTTATCGACGAAGTAGGGAGGTATTGTCACTATCATCCTCCATCATTTTTGGAGGCCCCAAATCTTACAAAATAGGGTACACACCAATGCATTACCTATAGAAATACAGTATATCATCATATTCAAGGTTTGGCTGGATTGCAAAGAAGTCTCTTGGTGTGCCAAGTAAAGTTTTAAAGTTAGGTGAAACCTAGAGATGCCAAAGGTGAAGGAAAAATTGAAATGAAGAAATCCCCGTTTCAAGGGACTCTTGAAAGATTTTGTAATTTTTATTATATATGAAACTTTGTAAGGATGTTCTAAAGGATACATCATGCACAAAGATTGCATTTAAAACTTTATGAAAAAATATATTGCCCTGGGAAAAAAGAAAAAGACTTGTTTTATCTTGATATTATCAAATTATTTGTAATATTAGCACTCCAGATACTGCTGCTGTACATAGAGCTGTTACCAGACTGACCTGCAATCACTACACTATGCCAATGACATGCAGTACTGTGGTTCATCATCTGTCACTGAGGTCACTGGAAAGCCTTTCCTGGCATTTGATGGGTGAATCCAAATCTTTTAAGTGAATCCTTCCCCCCATTCCATGAATTCAGTTAACATAACCTGCCGTCACTTCCACCTACTTTGACTAACTTCTAAATGTCCTTCTCATTACCTGCTTGTATCATCAGTTAGCATCTGGACACCAAAACAACTGATCATTATTGTCACTATCAGAAAAGCAACAGAATGTTACTCCACATCAACTTGAAAAATTATATTCCTAATATTGGAGAAGGTACCCATAAGCCATAGCTAACCAAGATATTAATAGAATTATTGGAAGATTGCGCATTGGATGAGGACATCACCTCTCTACTGTAGTCTTCACAGGATCCCTTGCTGTACCTCATGCCTGTAATGTTTGCTGCTTCTATATTTTTGGTATTTTAGTGACATTTTTGCGTCTCATAACAATGGTGTAAATAGTAGAACTATTTATTGAGAGTGTTATACTTTTTTAAGTTATATTTAATGTCCATGTAAGTTATTTTTGACATTGTTCTTATAAACAGAAGCATTATTGGTTGTGAGTCAAAGCTGTCATTTTGTTTGTCACCACACTCTTGTTGTGATCATCGCCTAAAGAGCTGATCAGACATACAGTACACGTCAAACCCACAACCATAAAAGAAATCTCATTGGTCATTTAAGCGTAGATGGACACTGCTTGCATGCAATGAGGATTCACAACATTTAAATGTTACTGAGTGCAGTGTATCGTTTTTTTTCCCTTTAAATCCAGAATGTAAACTTTTTTTTGTTTTTTAATGCACATATTAGCCATAAATACAAGGAGTTCTGAAACAAGAACCAAGTATATAATGGTCAAGTACATAAATCCATAATATAGCAAATGTTTTCGGAGCCAGTGTAAGTGCAAGAAATATATGTACACAGCCAGCTGAGGGCAGGATTAAATGGGCAAGTGGCAAAGAGAGAGATCAAAAATAAAGGGAAATGAGTACTGGAGGTCAAAAGGCAGCTGATGGTGCCCCAGATAGAGCGTTCTTGGAAGGGGGGTGTAGAGAGAGAGAGAGGTAGGGATGGGTGGGCTGCTTTTCCTGGCCTGTTTCGCTATTTGTCCAGGTGTGAAAATGTGTACTCACACAGGCTGCCCCTGGGCCAGGGGTGGCCAGTGCTGACTGGCAACAAGCTGAGGCCAGTGAGTCAGAGTTTCTCCTAGGGGTGGCAGCCATCCCTCTCTGGGACTCCTACCGCCCCTCCCTTTCCCTCCTGCCTCCACCTCCCCACTCCTCGACACACTGCCTCATCTGTCACTGTCAGGTATGCCTGCGTAGGGCGGCCAGGGTCAAGCTGGCCCTGTGAAAATGAGAGAGGATGTTTGCCCAGCTTACAGAGCCTTTTGAAGTTAGGCTGAAGGAACACAGTTCTTCTCACCTAAAGCCTATGCTTATCACATAATATGATTTGTATAGCAGTCCTTTTTTGACAAGCTTTGATACCTCGCCACATTTTCCATCAACAGTCGCTCCTTTGTTTCTAATTTAACACCTGGTTGTTGTACTGCTCATCTAAAAATGGCAGACACTTTGTAGTGTCTACCTCATAACAAAGCAATGGGGAGTGTAAGAAATAGTGTCTGAAGCCCTAATGTTTTTTGCTCAGATCATTGTGGAGAAAAATACTGATGTGCCATCTTGTTGTAAGACGTTTTCTTTGTGTATCGTAACACATTAAGTACCTCTCACAGGCCTCTGGTTATAGAATGGTCCACTTATGTCTGTTTCCTAATCCCGAATAAATAAAAAAGGTGAATTGCCTTTTTTTATGTGGGAAGTACAAAAAAGTGTATTTACATATTATGTGGATATCTAGTGGTATTACTGCAATGTTTCGTACCTGATTGCTCAACAAATATATTTTAAGATGTAAATAATAATATTATATGATGATTGTATTTGCAAACTATGTACTAACTGTTTGGGAGTAGCTCTTGGATTGATTTTTATCATAACTATTATACAAGGAGATGAACCGTGAATATGTTGTGCATTGTGTCAAAGTATCACCTGCAAGACTGAAAAAAGTTTTAAAAAAAACAAACAAAAAAAAGACCTGTGATGCTTTACCACACCACTCGCTGTCAGCATTTATTTGTCCATAACAGCTTAGTACAAGCACTGTTGTCAGTCATCTAAACCATGAAATTATCAATTAAGTCATTCATTATTTATTTGTTGTCAAAATGAATAAAATCATAATAGTAATTTTTGGGTCTGATGAAATTGATCGTCATAATCAAAGTTGACTGATCTTTGTACGCATTGACAAGTTCATTTCAAATTTTTCAAGTTTGACTGGCGCCAACCTACAGCTTTCATTATCCCTCACTCCATAACTGTATGTTGTTGAGTCCTATCTCTTTGCCTTTGTGTTTGCGGAGAATTTCACCAACACTGTAAAGGTAGCCATCAGACTCAGTACTCCCTCCCTCACTCTCTCTGATGGCCTCCTCTCTTTTTGGTTCTTACAGAGTATGCACTTTTTCAGGCACATATACAAACAGATTTTATGTTTCAGTCGATGTTTCTCTCTCGTTTTCACAGTTGCAATTATATATATTTTTGGTGCTCTGGTACATGGCAAAACATGTCTAATGTGTACTATATTTTCATAAGGAAGAGTCATAAAGATGAGTATCATGTTCATTTTGCTGTCATTTATTGTGTAGAAATAAAACACTGGTTAAAGTGAAAATATGCTGGAGGACTGTGGCCAGTTCTTATGAAGTGTTTCTTTTTTGTTTTCATTATTGCTGAAAACATCCTTCATACAGGTGCAAAAGTTAAATTTGGAGCTGCTACATGTTGTATTTTTAACTCATGTGCTTCTAAAGAATATGTTCTGGAAGTCTTGATGTACCAAAGATCCATTGTGAGCCCTTTCAAAATAAAAAAAGGGCTGAAACATCAAGGAATACTGTTTTATATGCACTCTACATGATAATATGTGTTAAAAATGCATAAAAAGGTCATAATTCAGTATGTCATAAAAATGAAAAAAAACATACTATACTATACTATGTCGAAAAATCGAAAAAATGGCGAAATTTTTTTTGGGCTCAAAATGCAACAAAACATCAAGGAATACTGTTTTATATGCACTCTACATGATAATATGTGTTAAAAATGCATAAAAGGTCATAATTCAGTATGTCAGAAAAATGAAAAAAAGACATACTATACTATGTCGAAAAATTGAAAAAAAATGGCAAAATTTTTTTTTTTTTCAAAATGCAACAAAACATCAAGGAATACTGTTTTATATGCACTCTACGTGATAATATGTGTTAAAAATGCATAAAAAGGTCATAATTCAGTATGTCAGAAAAATGAAAAAAAAGACATACTATACTATGTCGAAAAATCGAAAAAAATGGCGAAATTTTTTTTTTCAAAAATGCAACAAAACATCAAGGAATACTGTTTTATATGCACTCTACATGATAATATGTGTTAAAAATGCATAAAAAGGTCATAATTC